>CM067167.1:270236523-270346523 GCA_034093135.1 Erigeron breviscapus
CATTTTTACTTCGAACATATTTACTCCCAAATCTCTCAAATTCCTTCATTTACTTCTTCATTCAATTTCCAATCATATTTATCTCTCTTATTTACTCCATTTCCATTCAATTCCTTCATCAAATCTTCATCATAACCTATATATATTCAATTTCATCTTCATCTATTCTTTATAAATGGCACCTAGACAGTCAAAATCGCTCAAAAATCTCCTTGCCGCTGAATATGCTCCTTCTGAAAATGTTGGCAGGGCACCTCATATCTCTCTTGAGGCAAATGCCATAAGAATCAATATGAACAACTGGATGGCAAGACTCTCTCTTTCCAGTGTTCATGATGCCCAATCGATTATTGGGAGATTAAACACATTCTTTCTCTCTTGCCCATTATATGGTGCGTTAACATTAAATCCAGGAAGGATGTACCACGAGTACCTTTGTGAATTCTGGTACACTGCAACATATGATGATGAAACTTCATCTATCAATTATACTCTCAAGGGAGGTACCAGATCCCTTGGTTTCACTGCAAGTCTACTCAGGTCTGTTCTACAGTTAAACTATTATGAACAGAATGAGTTGCCTATTGAACTTCCCACTGGTATCAATACAAGGGAAGTATGCAGATTGATGGGGCACACGGATATCTTGGATGAGCATGGCCAGCTATCCAGGAAAGGGACTATCTACATGAGCAAACTGTCAGACTCATGGAGATACTTTTTCACCCACATTGTTGAATGTCTGGGAGGCAGTTCTGGAGGGTTAGACCAGATAAATCAAACCCATCTCCAGATTGCCTACTGCTTATGGTTTGGGCTTAGAGTGGACTTTGCCCAGATTCTTTTTGATGACCTGGTTGAGCGCCTTAGAGTGAAAGGAAGAAAACCGTTTGTTTCTTATATTCGTTTCCTTTCTCTAATGTTTAAAAATGCTCTTGGAGACCAGTATGATTTTGATACTACTCACTTTTCTATGAGTGAGTATATGACGGATCTGGTCAACCTCAGGTCTCCACTGGACGAGGTAGATATTCCTCAGTCCATGCTTTCCTTTCAAAGGGAAGAAGCTGAAATGGGTCCAGATAGAGGTCAAGCTATTGAAAGACCATCTGGTGAACAAGATGTACAGATAATAGAAGCTGTACAACCCATCAGACAAGTTGCTCCTGAAGGTCAAGTACAAGAAGTTGTTGAACCTTCCAGACGACCTAGAACAAACAGGCGTCTGATGAGAGCTGGACTTCAGGTGAATCCTGAAAGACATCCTGGTGATGTTATGAATCTGGATGGGTCACCAATTTTTGAACAAGAGAACGTACAAGAGGTTGTTGAGCAAGTTGTTGAGGAAGTTGAACAGGATGTTCAGACTGATGAACATATTTCTGGTGAGCAAGAGGCTCAAATAGACTTGAATGTACAGGCTGGTGAACAGGTTAATGTAGAGCTGGTGTACAGACTGGTGATCAGACAGTTGGGATGGCTCCAGAATGGGATGATGTAGATTCCCCAATGTCTGAAGGTTTTGATGTTAACATGAATTTTCTGGGTGAAGATGTACAAGAAGAAGAAAGTCTACCAGAAATGCCACCACCTCCACCAGAAATGCCACCACCACAATCAAACATGCCACCACCACCACCACCTTCAATTCCAGAACACACTCAATACTTCACTCCAGCAACCACTCAACCTTCACAATCTCAACCTCCACCTCGTGCGCCAGAGTCACCAGTTGCAACATCTGAAGCTGCAACTGAAGAGGACTGGGCACAAGTTCCTCTTATGACCAGATTGCCTTCAAATCTTGAACCTCCCAGTGGTCTCTCCACTTCATCTTCTGTCGAGGTCCAAGGCCTTTTAAGTAAGGTGGCGGACCTGGAGAGATCACTCCAGACTTCATCTCAGGTTATTTTAGACTTCAAATCCTTATTATCAAATAACCTTGCATCTGAGATGAATCTGTTTGCTGGGAATGAGAAGCTTGTATTTGAGAAGCTTGATGAACTGGTACTGGCCACAAACAACAATACTGAAAATTTCAAAGTGGCAGTCCAGGGTTTAGAGACAAGGTTGGTTAGTTCTGTTCAGACTGCAGTCACTGGTGAACTGGCAGGTCTGAAAGACGAAGTTCAGAAGTTGGTTTCCAGGGTCAGTTCTCTGGAGAGTAGATCCACACTAGACCAGGATGCAGTTGTTAGTACTATAAGTGATGAATGTACAAGAAAGTTCAGAAACAGTATGCTGAAAGAGTTATGTGAAGAGATTTCTGAGACTGTTCTTCGTACCATTCAAGATGGGGTGTTACCCCAAGTAGACAAGTTACTAGATGAAAAGTTGCCAAAGCACTTGCCTAAAGAAATTGCAAATGTACAAAAGGAAGTGCAGGAACTTAAGAAAGTTGTGTCTGATACAACTCCAGTGGAAGGAAGAACATTTGGTGCACTGGACAGACTTATGCTTGAACAGTTATGGAATGATCTCAAGTCAAGACTGGTGATCATTCCAAGGGGGAAAAGTCGTCTGGTGACCAAACACTGAAGCACTTGGCACAAAGAGCATATGGCACTGAAGCCGGGCTAACTGAAGAAGCTACTGGTACTGAAGCCAGTGAGCCCCAGTTTGAGTCCTTCCTAGATATACCAACAACTCTGAAGTCAGTTAAGGGAAAACAACAAATGGTATCTGGTGAAGAAGAGCAAACTGCTGAAGATGCTGATGATGAAACCTCCAAGAAGCTAGAACAAGAATGCATCATGATAGAGATTTTCAAAAGAAATCAAAGATGAACTGCTGGCCCATCAAAGGGAGATGGCATCAATGGGGACTCTGGACTCTTACAATGCTGGAAGGTTAGGCATAAATGTTGATATATAAAAAGATGAAGGATGACCCCAGAGTTCATCAATGCCTAAATGCATTAGATGATGTTCATGTACGCTCATTTTACGCGAAGAAGAACAGGTCTATGATTCTATAATTTATGGCGTGAGTGTACCAGAACTCATCAGACAAAGGAAGGATGAACTGGTAAGTCTCCAGAAAAAGATCAGAAAGAATGCTGGTGCTCTGGAGATAGAGTACAGGAAGAGACTTACTGGTTTACCAAAATTGACTGCCAGACAGATCAAAGCAATCAAAGATACTGATGTAAGTACTTTCATTCCCCTGGACACTTCTCGAAAAATAAATCGTCAAGAACCCCAATCTGCTGTAGAGCAAAGGAGAGTGTCCAAGGATACTGAAGCTTTGATCCAGCAAGCCAAGCTGAAAGAAAAATACAATGAGATGTTGAATTTCAGGGCTGATGCTAGAAGGATCACTGGTGCTGAAATCAAATTGGCTGAAGATCATGAAGGCATGTCTAAGTTTGAAGTAAAGTTGACCAGGGAGGGTAACTTTACTGATGAGAGGAAAAGTACTTCAGTCCAAGCATTTGGATGGAGTGAACTGAAAGGAAATCGCTTTAACGTTCAGGGGGAAGACAAATGTGTCGACTGATGTTAAAGCATTTCTGAAAAGAGTTAAAAAGGTATGGAGAAGAAAGCAACAGATGGAAGTTGCTATGGGCATGAAATCGCCAGAATCAATACCATCTTCTCCATCACCAAAGAGAAAGGCTACTGAAGATGCTCCAGGACAGACATCAAAAATAAGGGCCTGACTCTTATCATTTACTTGTTGTAAATTATTGTTTTATGAAAATTGTATACTATTTATCAGTTGATGTATGTAATAATAGTTGCAATTTTTTTATTCATATAAGTAAATGATCAGATTTAGTCTAAGTTAGAACTTAAAAGATGAAACTGAAAACACTCATGATCTATAAAGTGTTTTCCAGTAACTTAGATTTTTAGACTAAGTCAAAACTTGTGTTTTTCAAGCATACAAAGTGTATAGATTTAAGCTTGAAAACACTTGCATTATTTCTAAACAAATAGGGGGAATTTGTTAGGTCCAGATTTAGTCCAGATTTACTGGACTCGCTCCAGACTCGACTACTGGAGCCTTACTGAAGATCTGTCCAGAAACGTGTTCTACTGGACCTACTCCAGACTTAGAATCTGGAGTCCCTCTGAAGATTTTTCCAGAAATAATGGAAGACCAGTGAGCAAATACTTGTATAGGAAATCTGGAGTATTCTCCAGATTAGCTCTCACCCCAGTTCAGATCAACTCTACTGAAGACGTTCTCACTGAAGTCAAAGACTGAAGTCAGAATAAAGAAGACTTATAAATGGCGGAGTCCACTGGAAGTCTTACCAGATCTGTACACTGGAGGATTGTCAGTGTTCTAGACCTTACAAGTCTGAACACTGATATCGAGGATTGACTTTTGCCTTTCACACACTTTCCAAAGAACAATCCACTTGTTCTTTACCAAAGTTTATACGTGTGTAAAGGTGGTTGGATAAAAGGATATAAAGTCATTTGATGTGACTTTATCCTTATTCCTTATCCAATGACATTTAATGTTCTTGTCGGATCATTAAATGCATGCAACCAGTTTTGTACGGCACAAAATTCACTGGTGAATTTTGTTGCCTATAAATACAAAGTCATTTCCTTGACATAAATACTTTTAAGCATACATTTTGCATTTAAGTGAATTTGTCTAAATACTCTCGATCTTAAACAGGGATACTTCACAACTTTAAGTATCTCGATCCAAAAGAGTTATTTGACAAATATAGATCATTTGTAATTCATAGGTTGTTAGGATCCATACTTATTTGTATTATCTTGATTCCGCACAACCTTGTATTTTATTTAACATCATAAATAAAATACACCATTGAAAAATACATAATGTTCCACTTTACTTGTTTATTGCTTTAAGTCTTGTATTACTTTGTTTATATATTCTTGCATTTATTTACAAGTAATACTAGTCCATTCTAGTGATTATTAGACTTGTTGTATTTTACACTTTCCTGGTTACCATCGAACTTAAGGGACTCACATTTGGTATCAGAGCAGAAGGCTAAACATAACTAGCTTTGTTTAGTTTTACATGTTTCATGTCAAACCAAAACTATACGTTTTATATTGATACAAAACTAAAGCATATATACTATCTCTCTATATACATAATTAAAAGAAGATATTTTTGACCTTAGTTGACATATTAGTTGATTGATATGTAGAATTCTAGCTTAATTGAGTTTAATCTATCGTTTTATATTCTATAAATTCTTTTCTAGTTTAAAGATATGACTATTCAACAAAGGACAAAAAGTTTTTGCTTGAATCAGAACCAAAATCTCCGACCGGTTGATTATGAAAAATAAAATACAATTTGATTGGTTGTCATTCAACCCAACTCGTGGAGCCTGAACCTTGGACCTTTTCTATAGGGTCCTGCATGCTATGGGAACACTATATATACTAGTCCACATCACAATGTCTAAAACGTACGTAACCCAAAAAAATCTCCATTTAAACACCACCCTGCCTTTGGACCCTGAACTTTCAGAGCCGGAGGCGCATGTGGTGCATGAGAGCCGGGCCCACTCTTATAAGGGGCCCACAAGTTTTCTACTCAATAAATTTTTTTCATATATTTTGTAAAGTCCCAAAAACTCGATGGTTAACCCAGAAGTGTAAAATACAACAAGTCTAATAATCACTAGAATGGACTAGTATTACTTAAATATAAATGCAATATATAAATAAAGTAATACACGACTTAAAGCAATAAACAAGTAAAGTGGAACATTATGTATTTTTCAAGGTGTATTTTATTTATGATGTTAAATAAAATACAAGGTTGTGCGGAATCAAGATAATACAAATAAGTATGTATCCTAACAACCTATGAATTACAAATGATCTATATTTGTCAAATAACACTTTTGGATCGAGATACTTAAAGTTGTGAAGTATCCCTGTTTAAGATCGAGAGTATTTAGACAAATTCACTTAAATGCAAAATGTATGCTTAAAAGTATTTATGTCAAGGAAATGACTTTGTATTTATAGGCAACAAAATTCACCAGTGAAGTGAATTTTGTGCCGTACAAATATGGTTGCATGCATTTAATGATCCGACAAGAACATTAAATGCATTGGATAAGGAATAAGGATAAAGTCACATCAAATGACTTTGTATCCTTTTATCCAACCACCTTTACACACGTATACTTTGGTAAAGAACAAGTGGATTGTTCTTTGGAAAGTGTGTAAAGGCAAAAGTCAATCCTCGATATCAGTGTTCAGATTTGTAAGGTCTAGAACACTGACAATCCTCCAGTGTACAGATCTGGTAAGACTTCCAGTGGACTCCGCCATTTGTAAGTCTTCTTTATTCTGACTTCAGTCTTTGACTTCAGTGAGAACGTCTTCAGTAGAGTTGATCTGGACTGGGGTGAAGTCCAGTGAGCTTAATCTGGAGAATACTCCAGATTTCCTATACAAGTATTTGCTCACTCGTCTTCCATTATTTCTGGACAAATCTTCAGAGGGACTCCAGATTCCAAGTCTGGAGTAGGTCCAGTAGAACACGTTTCTGGACAGATCTTCAGTAAGGCTCCAGTAGCCGAGTCTGGAGCGAGTCCAGTAAATCTGGACTAAATCTGGACCTAACAAATTCCTCCTATTTGTTTAGAAATAATGCAAGTGTTTTCAAGCTTAAATCTATACATTTTGTATGCTTGAAAAACACAAGTTTTGACTTAGTCTAAAAAATCTAAGTTACTGGAAAACACTTTATAGATCATGAGTGTTTTCAGTTTCATCAATTTAAGTTCTAACTTAGACTAAATCTGATCATTTACTTATATGAATCAAAAATTGCAACTATTATTACATACATCAACTGATAAATAGTTACAATTTTCTTTAAACAATAAATTACAATAAGTAAATGATAAAAGAGTCAGGCCCTTCTCTTCGATGTCTGTCCTGGAGCATCTTCAGAAGCCTTTCTCTTTGGTGATGGAGAAGATGGTACTGATTCTGGCGATTTCATGCCTATTGCAACTTCCATCTGTTGCTTTCTTCTCCATACCTTCTCAACCCTCTTCAGAAATGCTTTAACATCAGTCGACACATTTGTCTTCCCCTGAACGTTAAGGCAATTTCTTTCAGTTCACTCCATCCAAAAGCTTGGACTGAAGTACTCTTTCTTTCATCAGTAAAGTTACCTTCCCTGGTTAACTTTACTTCAAACCTGGACATGCCTTCATGATTTTCAGCTAATTTGATCTCAGCACCAGTGATCCTTCTAGCATCAGCCCTGAAATTTAACATTTCATTGTACTTGTCTTTCAATTTGGCTGTCTGGATCATTGCTTCAGTTTCCTTTGACACTCTCTTTTGCTCTACAGCAGACTGGAGTTGTTGACGATTGATTTTTAGAGAAGTGTCCAGGGGAATGAATCTGGTTACATCAGCATCTTTAATTGCTTTGATCTGTTTGGCAGTCAGTTTTGGTAAGCCAGTCATTTTCTTTCTGTACTCAAACTCCAGAGCACCAGCATTCTTTCTAATCTTTCTCTGGAGGCTTACCAGTTCCTCCTTCCTCTGCCTGATGAGTTCTGGTACACTAACGCCATAAATTATAGAATCATAAACCTTGTTCTTCTTCGGCGTAAAAGGAGCGTACATGAACATCATTCAATGCATTCAGACATTGATGAACTCTGGGGTCTTCCTTCATCTTTTTGTAACACATCAATATTTATGCCTAACCTGCCAGCATTGTAAGAGTCCAGAGTCCCCATAGTTGCCATCTCCCTTTGATGGGCCAGCAGTTCATCTTTTTGATTTCTTTTGAAGATCTCTATCATTATGCATTCTTGTTCTAGCTTCTTGGAGGTTTCATCATCAGCAGTAGGATACTCTGATGATTCTTCAGCAGTTTGTTCTTCTTCACCATATACCATTTGTGCTTTTCCTTTAACAGACTTCAGAGTAGTTGGTATATCTGGGAAGGATTCAAACTGGGGCTCACTGGCTTCAGTACCAGCAGCTTCTTCAGACAGCATAGTGACTTCAGTGCCAAATGCTCTTTGTGCCAAATGCTTCAGTGTCACTTGTTTTTGGTCACCAGACGACTTTTCCCCCTTGGAATGATCACCAGTTCTGGACTTGAGATCATTCCATAATTGTTCTAGCATATGTCTGTCCAGTGCACCAAAGGTTCTTCCTGCCACTAGAGTTGTATCAGTCACAACTTTCTTAAGTGCCTGCACTTCCTTTTTAACAGTTTCAACTTCTTTAGGCAAGTGCTTTGGCAATTTTTCTTCCATCAACCTCTCCACTTGGGGTAACAGCCCATCTTGAAGAGTTCGAAGAACAGTCTCAGAAATTTCTTCAGATAATTTTTTCAGCATACTGATTCTGAACTTCTTTGTGCATTCATCACTAATCGTGCTAACAACAGCATCCTGATCAAGTGTGGATCTACTCTCCAGAGAACTTATCCTGGTAACCAACTTCTGAACCTCTTCATTCAGACCTGTCAGTGGTTGAACAAGTTCACCTTTCACTGCAGTCTGAACAGAACTAACCAGCCTTGTCTCTAATCCCTGGACTGCCACTTTGAAATTTTCAGTATTGTTGTTTGTGGCCAGTACCAGTTCATCAAGCTTCTCATAAACAAGCTTCTCATTCCCAGCAAACATATTCATCTCAGATGCAAGGTTATTTGATAATAAAGATTTAAAGTCTGAAATAACCTGCGATGAAGTCTGGAGTGATCTCTCCAGGTCCGCCACCTTACTTAGAAGGCCTTGGACCTCGGCAGAAGATGAAGTGGAGAGACCACTGGGAGGTTCAAGATTGGAAGCAATCTGGTCATGAGAGGTACTTGTGCCCAGTCCTCTTCAGTTGCAGCTTCAGATGTTACAACTGTTGAGTCCAGCGCACGAGGTTCAGATATCTCGACTGGAGTTTCAATTGGTGGAGGTTGAGATTGTGAAGTTTGAATGGTTGCAGGAGTGAAGTATTGAGTATTTCTTGGAATTGAAGGTGGTGGTGGTGGTGGCATGTTTGATTCTGGTGGAGGTTCATTTGATTCTGGTGGTGGTGGTGGCATTTCAGCAGATATAATTGGTTGGGTGACTGAAGCAATAGCAGATGTGTCAATATGTTCTTCTTCATCACCCAGGAAATTCATGTTTACATCAAA
Organism: Erigeron breviscapus; assembly: GCA_034093135.1. Lineage (NCBI taxonomy): Eukaryota > Viridiplantae > Streptophyta > Magnoliopsida > Asterales > Asteraceae > Erigeron > Erigeron breviscapus. Next base: position 270,245,656 of record CM067167.1, read on the forward strand.
ACCTTCAGACATTGGGGAATCTACATCATCCCATTCTGGAGCCATCCCAACTGTCTGATCACCAGTCTTGTTCACCAGCCGGGGGGGGGGGGGGGGGGGGGGGGGGGGGGGGGGGGGGGGGGGGGGGGGTTTTCATTAACTTGTTCACCAGCCTCTACATTCAAGTCGATTTGAGCCTCTTGCTCACCAGATACATGTTCATCAGTCTGAACATCTTGTTCGACTTGCTCAACAACCTGCTCAATAATCTGGGCCGCATTTTCTATCTGTTCATCAGTCACCTGCCCAACAACTGGTACATTCTCTTGCTCAAAAATCAGAGACCCATCCAGATTCATTACATCACCAGGATGTCTTTCAGGATTCACCTGAAGTCCAGCTCTCATCAGACGCCTTGATCTTGGTCGTCTGGAAGGTTCAACATTTTCTGGTCCTTGACCTTCAGGAGCCACTTGTCTAATTGGTTGTACAGCTTCTATGATCTGTACATCTTGGTCACCAGAGGGTCCTTCACCAACTTGACCTCTACCTGGAGCCATTTCAACTTCTTCTCTTTGAAAGGAGAGCATGGACTGAGGAATATCTACCTCGTTCAGTGGAGATCTGAGGTTGGTCAGATCCCTCATATACTCACTTACAGAAAAGTGAGTAGTTTCAAAATCATACTGGTCTCCAAGAGCTCTTTTAAACATAGTGAAAGAAAACGGATATATGGAACAAAGGCTTTTCTACCTTGCACTCTAAGACGCTCTACCAGATCATCAAAAAGAATCTGAGCAAAATCCACTCTAAGTCTAAACCAGAGGCAGTAGGAAATCTGGAGATGGGTTTGATTTATCTGGTCTAACCCTCCAGAACTGCCTCCCAGACATTCAACAATGTGGGTGAAGAAGTATCTCCATGAGTCTGACAGTTTGCTCATGTAGATAGTTCCCTTCCTGGATAGCTGGCCATGCTCATCCATAATATCTGTGTGCCCCATCAGTCTGCACACTTCCCTTGTATTGATACCAGAGGGAAGTTCAATGGGCAACTCATTCTGTTCAAAATAATTCAACTGTAGAACAGACCTGAGTAGACTAGAGTGAAACCCAAGGATCTGGTACCTCCCTTGAGAGGATAAGTGATTGATGAAGTTGTATCATCATACTGTGCAGTGTACCAGAATTCACAAAGGTAATCGTGGTACATCCTCCCTGGATTTAATGTCAGCACCATATAATGGACATGAGAGAAAAAATGTGTTTAATCTCCCAATAATAGATTGGGCATCATGAACACTGGAAAGTGAAAGTCTGGCCATCCAGTTATTCATGTTTATTCTTATAGCTTTTGCCTCTAATGTGATATGAGGTGCCCTGTCAACATTTTCAGTCGGAGCATATTCAGCGGCAAGCAGATTTTTAAGCGATTTGGATTGTCTAGGTGCCATTTTATGATGAATAGATGAAGATGAAATTGAATATTTAGGATTTTGATGAAGATTTGATGAAGAATTGAATGGAAATGGAGTAAATATGAGAGATGATTATGATTGGAAATTGAATGAAGAAATAAATGAAGGAATTTGAAAGATTTGGGAGTAAATATGTTCAAAGTAAATGCAAATGAAATTGAAAGTGGGTATATATAGGAGAGAGAATGTGGAACTCAAACGGTTTAATTTGAAATTATCAAATAAAATTTTGATCGGGTTCTGAGATCCGCATTAATTACATCACATCACACATAAATGTGTGACGGTTTACAGCCACAAACAGTATCAAGTTGCTCTTTTTGACTTCCCAAGGTAAAAATACCATCATTACGTTGAAAAATTTACATGCCACGTAGGATTATAAGATAAATATCTTTTAAAAGGTTTGCTTACGTGGCACGCACAATGACCAAGTATTTAGAAAATATTATGACATATTTCAGTGCATCTGGAGGTTGACTGGACACTCCAATATCACTGGTGGATTAGTCCAGTGAAGCATGTACTGATGGTACACTGGAGGGACACTCCAATAAAGTACCAGTGAAAACCATTTTGAAAGACTGGTAACCTCAAACGTGCACGTCAACTAATATAGACAAATGAGAGGGACACATTTACAAGGAGACAAAAGTCACCTCAAACACGCACTTCAACCTGTCCAATTACCAGTGAGAGGGACACATGTTACAAAGCACCAGTAATATTTTCTGAAGAGTTTGTCCAGTGAGAAAATAAATTAATAAATTCCCCCCTGAACTTAAAACATTTTTAAGAGCAAAAATATCTTTCAAGTCTTTCCCCTGGAATGTTGATCCAGAAATCTATTAATGCAAATAAATTTATAAATCTTTAAATCAAAGATCCCAGTAGTACACAATGGCGTTCAATACCAAGGTTCCAAATTTAAGGGTTTAACATTCCCAACTCACCAACAAGATATTCAAAAGTTTTGACATCCAGAGGTTTAGTAAAAATGTCAGCGAGTTGTTTGTCAGTGGGAATAAAATGGAGTTCAATGTTGTTTTTCATAATATGATCACGAATGAAGTGATAACTGAGATCAATGTGCTTCGTTTTGGAGTGCATGACTGGATTGTTTGAGATAGCAATGGCACTGGTATTATCACAAAAGATTGGGGTCTTTGAATACTTAATACCATAATCAAGCAACTGGTTCTTCATCCAGAGTATCTGAGCACAACAACTGGCTGCAGACACGTATTCAGCTTCAGCAGTGGACAATGAAACTGAAGTTTGCTTCTTCCTGGTCCAGCTGACCAGTTTGCCACCAAGGAAATGACATCCACCAGTAGTGGATTTCCTGTCTATCTTACAACATGCATGATCTGAATCTGAATAACCCATTAGATCCATGCCTGAGCCTTTGGGATACCAAAGACCTAGACTGGGGACACCCTTTAAGGTACTTCAGTATGCGCTTTACAGCAAGCATATGAGATTCCTTTGGATTAGACTGATATCTGTCACATAAACATGTTGAAAACATAATATCTGGTCTACTGGCAGTTAAATACATCAGTGAACCAACCATGCCTCTATAGACAGTGGTGTTCACTGGTTTCCATCTGGATCGAGTCCAGTGTCAGTGGTGCAGAAATTGGAGTTGGTTTAGATGGTGAAGAGTTCATATCAAATTTCTTTAAAAGATCTCTAACATATTTTTCCTGATTAATAAAGATGCCATCTTTGTTTTGTTTAATCTGGAGTCCAAGAAAATATGTTAATTCACCCATCAAACTCGTTTCATATTCAGTTGACATTATTTTCGAAAATTTCTTGCACATGTTTTCATCAGTAGACCCAAAAATAATATCATCAACATAAATTTGTACCATTAACAGATTACCTTTTTCATAAAGAATAAATAAGGTATTGTCAATTGCACCTCTTTTGAAACCATTTTTCAATAAATGTTTAGTCAGAGTGTCATACCAGGCACGTGGGGCTTGTCTGAGGCCATTAAGCGCTTTGTCCAGACGATATACCCAATGTGGATGCTTTTCATCCACGAAACCTGGTGGTTGTCTGACATAAACTTCTTCTTCAAGCTTTCCATTCAAGAAAGCACTATTTACATTCATCTGGTAGACTTTGAACTGATGATAAGCAGCGAATGCTAAGAATATTCTGATCGCTTCAAGTCTAGCCACTGGAGCAAATGATTCATCAAAGTCGACATATGACTGGCAGTAGCCTTGTGCTACCAGTCTGGCCTTGTTTATTACGTGGCCATCTTCATCTACTTTGTTTCCGAAGACCCATCTTGTTCCAATTGGTTCTTTCTTTCCAACTGGGAAAGGAACCAGATACCAGACCTTGTTCCTTTCAAACTGGTGAAGCTCTTCTTGCATAGCAGTCACCCAGCTTGGATCTTCCATAGCCTCGTCAATCTTCTTTGGTTTCATCAATGATAGAAAACTAACATATAAGCATTGATTACTGGAGGCTCTTCTAGTCTGAACTCCTCTACTGGAGTCACCTATGATCTGATCAATAGGATGAGCTTTTGTCCATCTGGAGTACTGACCAGGAGTGTTACTGACAACAATATCAGTGCAAGAATTCAGTTGAGTCTCCTCTGGAGTTGCTTCAGGAGGAGGATCTTGCCAGACTACTTCAGCATCTTCATCTGAGTCATTTAAATCACGATTTGCATCATGAAATTCTTCATTTGAAGGCATTTCTTGAAGTACTGGTTCAGTTTGGAATTCTTCATAAGAAGACATTTCTGGTATATTCTCAACTGACACTGATACTGGGGGAGTAGTACGAACATCTGATCCAATATTAATTTCAGAGGGGTAGTTTGAAAATAATAGAAGGATAGAATGGAGTACCACTGGAGCGTTTCTTTTTCTGAACAGGTTCCAGATCAGGATGACTGGAAACTGTGTCTTCTGAATCTTCTTTATTGTCGTTTATAGGATCAGATTCACAAAAGACAATTGGAGTTACTGGGGAGTGTCAAGGGCTGGCTTCTTGTTGATTGCAACATTTGATTCATCAAATGTGACATGAATTGACTTATGGACCTTCTCCAGTCTCTTGTTGTAGACTCTGAAGGCCTTGCGAATGGCTGAATAGCCTAAGAATACCCTTCATCAGCTTTGGCATCAAATTTGCCTAACTGACTGGAGTCGTTCAGGATGTAAACTGGACATCCAAAAGTGAAAAACAAAGTGAAAATAACCAATATTTGGTTTTCTATTTCTTAAGACTTCATAGGCTGTCTTTTTGTGTCTCACATACACTGACCGGTTCTGGGTGTGGCAAGCAGTAGCAATTGCTTCAGCCCAGAAACTGGTAGACAGACCAGATTCAGCAAGCAAACTCCTGGCAGCTTCTATCAGCGTTCGATCTTCCTTTCCACCACTCCATTCTGTTCTGGAGAGCGGGCTGATGAGAAATTCTGGGAGATGCCAGTGTCAGTACAGAATGACTCCAGAGTTGCATTCTGGAATTCTGGTCCATTGTCACTTCTTAACTGACACACTTTTCGACTGTACTTGAGCTCAATTTGCTTGATAAGACTGATGATTTCAGCAGCAGCTTCACTTTTAGACCTGAGAAAGTTAACCCAACAATATCTGGAAAATTCATCTACTATTACCAGGGTGTATCTTTTACCAGCACGAGTCTGAACATTCACTGGACCAAAGAAGGTCCATATGAAGCATATGAAGAGGTTCAGATATGCTGAAATTCCGTCTGGTCTTGAAACTGGTACGTTTCTGCTTACCCATCTCACATCCTGGACATGGCCTTTCCTTTTTGAAGGAAACTGAAGGTATCCAATCTGCAAGTTGTTTTCTGGACAACTTATTAATTTTTGAAATTTAAATGGGATAACCTTTTGTGCCATAACCAGTTTGTGTATTCATCAGCTTGAGTATAGAAACACTGCTCTGAAGGAGAGCTTTCCATATCCATCACGTACACATTCCCTTTTTTGGGAGCAATCAACACTACCTTCCAGTCCTTGTTGAATACGATACCCTGAGCAATATTGAATAGAACTTGATAGCCATCATCACACAGTTGGCTTACACTGATCAGGTTATATTTCAAACCATTCAAAAATGCAACACGTGTAAACTTGACTTGTCCATTGTTCAGAACACCGTATCCCTCAGTCTTTCCACAACCATCATTTCCAAAAGTAATGGAGGGTCCATCAGAAATGGTGAACTCCTCCAGCAGGGTCTTACATCCGGTCATCGTCCTGCCAGCAGCACTGTCAAGATACCAGATATATTTCTTTCGATCGCCCTGCACACACCAGATATTATCAGTTAGATTTGGGAACTCATCGACTGATGGGTTCACTGGACCCTCCCTTATAGGTCCCTGGGGCAATCTGGTTTAGTTCACTTTCTTCAACAGTGGTCTTAGTTGAAAAGACCACTGGGTTGATAGTTTGAAACCTTTTTCTTTTTCTCAACTGGAGAAATAGATTTAACTTTCTTTGCAAAATGTTTTGTATTTTGTCTAGGGCCAGATGAAGTACCCTCAATAAAGTTTAATCTTGCATTAAAACTTTGAAATTGATGAGTCAGTATTTGAATCTGGCTCTTAGCCTTTCCAGTTCTAGGCTTAGGTAGGGGATTGGTCTGAGGCAAAGGTTTATTCCGATAAACCTCTTTAACTGGAGCAGTCATCTGGAATGCTCCAGTCTTAACCTCTGGGATTGAACTGGGTAAATATTGGCCTTGGGAGTTACAGGCTCATCATAAACAGTGATGGGCCTGAACCCCTCTGGTAATCGATCGATTACTGGTATTAATGATGCTACATGAGTATTTCCATCTAAATATGCACGTTTTCTAGCCATGATTTAATTACCAGTTTTTCTTTCTCTAAAATGACTTCAAGATTTGTTTTTCTTGAATCAATTGTTCAGTTACCAGAACCTGGGCTTGAAATGCCAGTTCAATGTCTTGAAGTTCTTTTAATTTTGATTTTAAAACAGTTATTTCAGAAAAATCTGTTTCTAGACCATTTACACAGTCAGATCTAACAGTTTCTACAAATATCAAATCAGAATTAAGAGCTTCAGCAATGTCCAGTTTTAATTCTTGGTCAGTTGCAGTATCATAATCACTAACATTTTTAATAACAATGTCCACCCATCGTCCAGATGTGACATCTTCCTTCACCAGGTGATCTTCGTCTGCCAGAGCCATGTAACAGCAATCTCTTTCTTCTTCTTCATCAGCAGATGATTCATCAGAAGGAACCCACTTCTCTTCAGTTGTTGCGATCATGCACTTATTATTGTTTTCCATTTGTTGTGCCATGAGAGCAATCTGGGCCTTAAGCTTTTTATATTTCAATTTATAGCTATCATCAGGCTAATTATTTGAAGAGAATGGACCAGGCTTGGATACAAACTGGCTGGACCTGCAATCTTTCATGAAATGACCCTTTTTGCCACATTTAAAGCATGTCAAATTGGTCTTATCAGTTGAAGAACTGGATGCAAATTGTCCAGATGGCCTATTTGCTCTTGCTTTGAAACGGTTAAACGTTTTAGCAATCATTGCAATAAGGTCATCATCATCAGTTTCATCACAACAGTCTGGAGAGATTTGACTGGACTCTCCAGAATCCATGAGTTCAGACACCATCTTCTTCATAGAAAATACATTCTCAGAAGATATCAGTGCTGTACTTTGTGGTTAAGTATGACTAACCACATTAGGACTACTGGAGGCATGGTTATAAGCATCTTGTTCTGCCACCACTCTCTGAGCTTGATTTTCTTCAGTGTACCTGAAAGCTCCATATAAAGTTGAGAGAGTGTGTGTGTGCAGAGTTTTACCTTGTCGTAAAACAAGTATCATGTGAGACTTGGTGTCACAAAATTTCTGAGAAAAGTTAAGTTTACGATCCAGATATGGATAACAAGAAACAAATGACTTAACGTAAATAACAAGAACTAAATGGCAGAAACTATATAAAGATATATATAAGTATAATCAAGTATGTAACATTGAGACACGTTGTTTTTCTAATGTATTTGATTTATTGATATATAAACAAATACAAGGATTGTTGCGGAACAAAGATAAACACCCAAGTGTAAGTATCTAAACATCCCGAAAAACAAGTGATCTAAATAACTTGGAAATACTCGTAAGTTTACTTAGAGTATATCTCACAAGTTGCAATGCTAAAGTTTCAAGATCTTTGCAAGTTGTGAGAAGACTTCATATTTATAGACCAAGTTCATGATGACATGGACAAGATCGTATAAAAGTGGTTGTGAGCATTTAAGGAATTAAACCTAATTCCTTACATGCTTGTACTAGGGAAGAGTATATAAGTCAGTTGATGTGACTTATAGTACTACGTTCCAAACCTATACTTTTACCTTGTACCTTTTATTAATGATAAATCTATTAACTGGGTAAAGGTATGTAAAGTAAAAAGTCTTCCTCGTAATCAGTGTTAAGTGTTGTAAATACTTTACACTGAGATGCTTCAGTCTTCGATCTGGTAGAATCACTCTTTGCTCGCTTCTGGGATGATTCTCTTCTTCATACTTCAGTCTTTGACTTCAGAATGAATGCTTCAGATTTATCTTGATCTGAACTGAAGTGAAGCTTCAGTGAAGGAATTCTGAGACATCTCAGAATTCTGTACAAACGTCTTCACTAAACTTCAAGCTATTTCTGAACAAATTATACTTGGTCGATTTCCGACCTAACAAATTCCCCCTATTTGTTCTGAAATAGTGCATGCATCTCAGACTTCTATCTATACATGTTTGTAAGTCTGAAATGCAAGTTTTTGTTTAAGTTGTAAAAATTTTCTAAGTACATCTTATAGATCATTGATGTCTCAGAATTTTACTTGTGGTTTTCTAACTTAAACTTACCATCTACTTATTGGTTACAATTTGCAACATATATATACAAACTGAAATGTTTGTTACAAATGTAAATATATTACAAGTACATGATAAACTGAAAAAGGAACTACTTCTTGGCAGGCCTTGAACCAGAAGGTGCTTCAGTAGGTTTCCTTTTCAGTGGAGAATGATCCTTCTTTCCAAACAATCTGCTTTCAATCTCTACTTTGGCTTGCATCTTTTGTTGTATTCTGGCTAACCATGCACCAATCAAAACAGATTTTGGCTTCCCCTTTAGAATCTGGATCATCTCCCTATGCTCTGAAATCCCAAATTCGTGAACTGAAACTTGATTATATTCTTCAGCTGCCCTACCTTCTCTTTTCACAACCAAGTCAAATAACTTCAATCCATCAGCCTTTGTAATCTCCATATCAATGATTTTGGCAGGATGCGATCGATGATTCATGTAATGATCATACTGATCCTTCTCATGTTTTCTTTCAAGTTCAGCAGCATCATCAGGTGGTTTGAGGGAAGTAAAGACAACATCACGAGAATTCTTTCTTGCAGACCTTGTTCCAGTTACTTTGGGCTTTGTGGTTGGTCTGAACAACTCTTTTTCAACCTTCAGAACTTCGGCCAGAATTTCCTTCCTTTTAATTTCCATTTCCTTTTCTCTATTTCTCTTCAAGTCTTCAATAGACAACTTGAAGGTTAGACTTTCCAGCTTTTGTTCCAGAGGTGAGTAATTCATCCCACATTCATACTCGAGCATATCAACAACAGACTTCTGCACTCTTGGATCATTTTTGATTTTCAAATATCTTTCCAGTGATAAACCAAGAGCTGCAGCATCTATATGATAAAGGGTCCCCATCTTCAGATGTTGTTCCCTTTCTCTTTCTTTGTTTTCCCTCCACATAATGAATTGATTTGAGACCTGCTTCTGCAAAGCCTCCAATTTCTTACTATCAGCATCAAGATCGTGCAGGGGATAACCATGCTCATCCACATTCTCACCAACAATAATCCCAGAACCCTTAGAACTTTTCTTTGTTGGTTCTTCTTCTAATGGGGCCTTGCCCTTATCTTTCTTACCAGATTCAGATTCAGTTTCCCCCTGAACTGAGACACTACCAGATGGCACCTCAGTTTGCTTCTTGGTTGCTTCAATGATTTCTTGTGTACTTGCAAGCAGACCAATAGGCACTTTTCCCCCTTTGGGGACCTCTGAAGGCAACTTAGCGAATTCTTCAATGGCCATTTGCATGCCTTTCAGTGGTTCCCAACTTTGTTGTTGTAAACATTCAGAAATTCCTCTAGAAAGCTGAGCAAACTGAGATCTTAATCTGAAATTGGAGTTCAGATTCAGCGACTCTTTATCTTTTATCTCTTTCAACTGCTTTCTATCTTCTTCAGTGAATGAGGGAACAGGAGGAGCAACAATATTTTCCTTCTTGAGATGAGTTAGAATTTCTTCTAACTATTTGGACTGGTTCTGAACTGAACCTTCAAGTTTGGACACTGAATCTTTTACTTCATTCACAGCTTTGTCCACTTTGTCATATGTGTCTTTGGTTAGTTCAGCAATCATTACTCTAACCTTCTCACCAACCTTCTCAGAAACGGATTCAGAAATCTGAGTAACTAGATTCTGAGTTAGCTCAGACTTCAGATTATCCAAGATACCAACACTTATAGAAGCTCCAAGTTCTTTCTCATTTATACTTGGCTTCTTAATCAACTCATGTACTTCTCTTCCAACAGCCATAAATTCTTGCTTCATCAACTGAACACAAGATGTCAAGTTTGCAACACCGAAGCTTGCACATCTCTTTTTGTTAGCTTGAAGGCTTCTCTGATTGCAGAGCTCACCTTGTTGCAAGTCATCACCAGCTCATTCAGCTTCCCAACTACTAGTCCTTCGTTTCCAGCAACCTTGGTTAACTCAGTTCCAAGAAACATCTGAGCTCTTTTCATTTCAGCCACAGAACTAGTATTGGCAGTTAGAGACTTGGTTAAGTCCTCCACCCTTAGAATAAGGCTTTGGACTTCGGTTTGAGTCTTTTCTAACTGTGCTTCTACATTTAAAGGTGGTGGAGGTTGTGCAGAATCAGGAGCAACAAATGGTAGATTACCAAGCCCTTTCAGAACATTGTTCAGATGTAAATCAGTTGGACTCTCAGATTCTGTTTCAGAATCCAAGTCCGTCTCCATTGGGGCATCATAATTGATAGGGGGTGGGATTTTGTGAATTTGGGGGTGAAGAAATTGAAGTGATGGAGTTGAAAGATGGATCGGTGACATAAGCAGGATTAGTGCCTGGTGGAAAAATTGGATGTTGATGAGATGGAGGTGGTGGAACATAAGGATTAATATCTTGTTCTTGTTGGTCTGGTTGAATTTGGATTTCTGGGGGAGGAAGAGGGGCGTTTGCGAGGATGGTGGCTGGCTCAGAATCAGATTGATTCGCCTCCAATAATCCCTCGTCAAACTCAAAATCAGCAAGGGAATCGAGATTCCCCTGAGGTAGCTCATCGTCATCCCAGAAAGCATTCACCACTGCATTCGGGTCAGATATGCCCTGGTTTGGGTCACTAGTACCCGCACCAGTTTCTGGTTCAACATCTGCAGAAGCAGGTGCATCGTAACCAGATTAAATGATCGGCTCAACCGTAGTATCATTGCCAGGGACAGTAGATACAGAAGCTGGAACACGAATGATGTTCAGTAACTTATCTTTAGGTCGACTAACGGGTCCCACATTCTTTTGTGGCCCACTTAGTGACCTTTCTGAACCAGCTAGTGTGGCTGAAACAGTTTTATTAAATACCTGAAGCATAGCAGTGGATAGTTCAGGCTCATCTTCAGAAGTGGATGCCTTTGAGAAATCTCTACTGTATTCAGGTACTGAAGCTTCAGGTCCAGCTTGATTATAAGCTTCACCAAGAATATCCATGAAACATAAGCTTAGAAATCTTGGAAAAGGCAATATGCAGACTTCTCTTTCCTTTTAGTTTGTAATCAGCTGAGAAAAGAGAATCTCACAAAGTCTGTGTAACATCCCAAAACTTAATCGTATATGTTGACTAACGTCGTTAGGTCAAATTCTAAGTCCGTGATATGTTATGTGGTAAAAGGTGTGTTTATATGTTTATGTGCCCTATATGTGAGGTTTAATTACCTTTAATGAGTGACAATAAAGTGGACTAAATGATGTGTAAAAGGCCTTTGTAGTGTGCGAAAGTGCTTTAGTGTGTTATATGTATCCCCAATAGGTGTTTTTAAGCAAAATAAAGTCAATATGAAGTCCAGGGACCAATTTTGCTAAAGTTGAAAAGTTAAAAACGGGTTTGGCATGGGATTAGCCTAATCTAGGTTAATTTTGCAGCCATTAATCATAATTAAAACAAATACAAAAGTTCCTTCAATTCCTTAATTGATTTCTTTAGCAAATCTTCAAGTTTTGGTCAATAAATTGAGTGTTTTATATTGGAAATCAATCGGCCATCATTTGCTACAGGTAATCAATGATTCGTTGGCTATATTTCAGATCTAAAGATGTTTCTATTTGAATCAAATCTGATTTTAAAAGAAGTTTGAAAGAATTAGGGTTTATTATGTGTTTTGGTCAATTGATGTTCATAATGGTGTTAAACGAGTTTATAATCGATCTTTATGATCAAGAGATGTTCATTTATGTCAAAAACATGTTTTGGGTGAAGCCTAAGTCGATCGATTTCTGGAAAAATGAAGAACATGGTCGTTTTTGAATTCTGGACGAAGATAGGTCTAAATTCGTTTTCTGATGACTATGTTCGTTTGAAAAACGAAGTTTAACTTCGTTCAAGCTATTTTCGTTTAAAAGAAGACTAATTTCGTTTGTTAACTCCGTTGGCTAAATTCGTTTTGGAAACGAAGATTAAGTTCGTTTGTTATCAGAAAGCAGTTAAGTTCGTAAGAACAAAACTAAGTTCGTTTGAAGCTAAATTCGTTCGATTCAAAACTAATTTCGTTTGCAAGTCCATTTAAGGTCCCAAATGACTTATATTTTATATATTAATGTACGATAGGTGTCGGGGATTACTATTAAGCACTGTTAGCTTTTGTTGCGCGCACATTCTACTACCAGGTAAGATACACTACTTTTGTCACGCTGAGGGTGCAACAAAAATGGTTTCATAAACTATAACCTCCAAACGGTAATGTATAACCTATATTGTGGTTGGGTTGATATGGGAGGTATTCGGGGATTAAAGATGACAATGCCTACGCCTAAAATGCTTCCCCGTAAATACGTTTATGATATGATATGTGATGATCTGTTTAACGATATGATATGTTATGATGAATGGTGGTTAATGATATGATGTAATGATGATATGTGCATGTATATGTGGGTTGTTCATCTAGAACACTAGACCTTTTTAGGTTGCCATGACACGTGCACGTTTTAAGGGCCCTAACGTGAAAAGATGATAGATGTGGATTAGTTTAGGATTAATGTGGGAACCTAAACTAAACGTGGTAAATGCTCGAGCTAATTAGACGTTAAGAGTTATGCATAACCCGTGCCTGGCGGTGGTAATAGGTACGTATAAACCGTGCTCGTATGTGGGAGAGTACGTCGTGCTCGCATGTGGAGAGTACGTAGTGCCCGTATGTGGGAGGGTACGTTAAAATGGTTGCTCGGGTGGCTCCTTGCAACAAGTCATATGTGGCGAGTAGTTCGGGTGGCCTGATGACCCACCTATGTCGTGAACATAACGTGCTACTCATGGATCGACATTGTCTTTCCTTAACGGTAACTTCGGTTACAACTTAACGGTGACCTAGTCACAAATTAATGAGATGAGATGAAATGACGAAATTGATTAGGCACACTTAGGGTCATGGACTCTATGCTTATATGTGATATGGATACGTTATGTGGTGATATAAATGCCTAAATCAAATGACGTAATGTTTTAAAGTGACGTGTTTAATGGATGAAATGTTTTGCTTAAACCTGGTGTTATTTTACTTAGCTTTATAGCTAACACTTGTTTCTTCTTATGTGTTGACACCCCTCAGGTTAAGCAGTGAGATGTCGTGTGAAGCTTTGGCGAGAGATGGGTAGATGATCAGGATGGCTTTAGTTTACCCAATAACTTCGCATAGACTTAATGTTAATGATTTCCTTTATGGAACTATTGTAATGATTATGTTATGGTTGCTTTATGTTGGGCAATCTTATGGATTTCTTTTATTACTGATTTGATGCTATTAGTAACACCACTTATGTATCTCAACTGTTTTCATTGGTTGAGGTTTTTAATAAACTGTTTCCGCTTTATTGACGCCGTTAGGCGAAAATTTTTGGAAATCCATATTTTTACGAAACGGGTGTTACAGTCTGCTTGTATCCCATTCCAAATATAATACCCCATCTCAACTTGGGGTAATGAAAGTTGGTCCAACCCTCCATGGTTGCCACCAAGACTTTCCACAATCTGGGTCCAGAAGAACCTCCAGCAATTGCCAAATCCAGACATAAATATGTGTCCGGAGGTCTTCAGATTACCATCAGCATCCTCCATATCGCCATGACCGGTGGCGACTAGAACTTCCTTGAAATTGACTCCTTTGAGTCGTTTAGCATATACCTGGGAAGGTTTGAGGTAGTTCAGATGAAGGGAATTTCTGAACCCCTCAAGAGTGATAACACACTGCTTGGTGCCCTCATTGAGAGTGAAGGAGATGGATTGTTCATCTTTGCTCACCACAGCAGTATACCAGAATTCAAGCAAGTATCGATGATACAATGCCTAAGGATTAGCGGTCAGAGCATAATGGAAAGGGGATTGCTCCCAAAAATTATTAATTCTTCCCATTAGGGTTTTGGATTTCACATTTAATTGAGCCAAGAAATTGCTCATGTTAAATCGGATTTGAGAAGGAGTGAAATTCTTTGGCCATGTGGCAGATGTTTTCACAACATTCGATGGAGTATATTCAAAATTGATGAGCGATTTGTGTTGTGAAGAAGATGATGATTTAGACATTTTTAAGAATCGAAAGTTGAAAGTGAAAGGAATATGAAGAGTTAAGGAATTTGAGAGTAAATATGAAAGAGATTGATGATTGGGAAGTAAATGAAAAACGAAGTAAATGAAAGAGTGAAAAGGAATTTGAATTTAAGATGGAATATAAAGTGATTTTCCAACTAAAAACAATTTAAAAATAATTTTGATTGGGTTTGAGATCAAAAACAATTTCTGGGGTCAAGTCAGCATTAAATGCAGAGACGTTTGAGTGACCCCACCCTGCAACACTTTTTCAGAAAAAGTACTCATTTCTTTCCCTTTTACGGTGCAACTTGTGTGACACATAAGCATGACCAACGTAAGTTAAAAACATAGTATGCAGTAGGCCACGTGTACACACAATTGACCAAGTATCAAAAATATCTTGAAAAGATTGTTGTCTTTCAGTGATGACAAAATAAATTCTGAGCATGGTCAGTTCCAAAGAGATCTGAACCATTTCAGTTAATGAAATTCAACTGAAATATTTTTGATTTTCTGAAGTGCTTCAGTTAAATATATTTTTCTGAGTAAAAGGTTCCCCCTCAAAAATGAAGGTTTATTTTAAAGTTTGAAAAATATTTAACATTCCCCCTGAAGTGATGATCCATGAATTAATAAGTGCCAAGATAGTATCACAAAGGCGTTCGATAGCTAGGCGAGCAAGAATTACATGGATCGCTCAGACTGGTGAACCAGATCAGTGTCACTGAGGCGTTCATAACAAGATTACCAGTCTAAGGATTTAACATACCCAACTCACTGACCAGATGTTTAAAGGTTTTGACATCTAAAGGTTTTGTAAAAACATCAGCGAGTTGCTTATCAGTGGAAATAAAGTGCAATTCAATATCTCCTTTCAGAATATGATCACGAATGAAATGATACCTGAGATCGATGTGCTTGGATTTTGAGTGCATCACAGGATTGTGAGATATGGCAATGGCACTAGTGTTATCACAAAAGATTGGAGTCTTTGTGTAAGTAACACCATAATCAGTCAGCTGGTTTTTCATCCATAGAATCTGAGCACAACAGCTTGCTGCAGAAATATACTCAGCTTCTGCATTGGATAGTGATACTGCAGTCTGCTTCTTACTGGTCCAGCTTACTAATTTGCCACCAAGGAAATGACACCCACCTGTGGTACTTTTTCCTGTCTATCTTACAACCTGCATGATCAGAATCTGAATAACCCATTAGATCTAGACTAGAGCCTTTGGGATACCAAAGACCCAATCTGGGGACACCCTTAAGGTATCTGAAGATCCTTTTAACATCATTTGCATGTGCTTCTCTGGGATCAGACTGAAATCTAGCACAAAGGCATGTTGCAAACATTATGTCTGGTCTACTTGCAGTTAAATACATCAGTGAACCAACCATACCACGATATTTTGTATGGCCCACTGGTTTTCCATGTGGATCAGAATCCAAAGTTAAGGAGCAGAAATAGGAGTATCTTTTGATGAGACTGAATCAAATTGATATTTCTTTAATAAATCTCTGACATATTTTTCTTGGTTTATGAAAATACCATCTTCAGTTTGTTTTACTTGTAGTCCCAGAAAATATGTCAGTTCACCCATCATACTCATTTCATACTCAGAAGACATGATTTTAGAAAAAATTTCACACATCTTCTCATTTGTAGAACCAAACACAATATCATCAACATAAATTTGTACTAAAAGGATATCCCTTTTATCATGCAATATGAACAAAGTATTATCTATTGCACCACGTTTAAAACCATTTTTAAGAAGATGTTTAGTAAGAGTATCATACCAGGCTCTGGGTGCTTGTCTCAGGCCATATAAGGCTTTGTTCAGTCTGTACACCCAATGTGGTTTTTCTTCATTGATGAATCCTGGTGGTTGATACACATAAACGACTTCTTCTAGTTCTCCATCAGGAATGCACTTTTGACATCCATTTGATAGACTTTAAACTGATGATGAGCTGCAAAAGCTAAGAATATTCTGATAGCTTCAAGTCTAGCAACTGGTGCAAAAGTTTCATCAAAATCTATTCCCTCTTCTTGTGCATATCCTTTTGCAACAAGTCTTGCTTTGTTTCTGATGATATGACCATCTTCATCCATCTTGTTTCTGAAGACCCATCTTGTCCCAATTGGTTCCTTCTTCAGGTTGCTGGGACAAGGAACGAGTTCCCATACATCGTTTCTTTTAAACTGGTTGAGCTCATCTTGCATGGCATCAACCCAGCTTGGGTCTTGCATAGCCTCGTCAATCTTCTTGGGTTCAATTAGAGATAAGAAGCTGACGTTTAAGCATTGATCGCTTGTGGCTCTTCTGGTCTGAACCCCTTTACTGGACTCTCCAATAATTTGCTCGATTGGATGTGCTTTTGTCCATTTAGAATATTGACCAGGATGAACAATGATATCAGTGCAAGAACTTCTCTGAGTAACTTCAGGAGGAGCTTCAGAAAATACATCTTCAGCTTCTTCTTCTTCCTGCAGATCATGACTTGCATCATGAAATTCTTCAAATTGAGGTTGCTCAGTGGAGCCTGATATCAGAGGAGAAGCAGCATGTACATCTGATCCAATAGTCAGTTCATGAGGTAGTTTGAAACTGACTGGAGGATAAAATGGAATGTTGCTAGGCTTGTTTATTACTGGTTCTGAACGGAGATGTTCAGAAGCAGGTTCAGGTGACTGATCAGTTTCAGCAATAGGATCAGAATCACCAAAACTTATTGGAATTTCTGAGGGTGGTACAGGAATGGAATTTTTAAAGATTGCAGAATTGGATTCATCAAAGGTAACATGAATTGACTCATCAACCTTTTCAAGTCTCTTGTTAAAGACTCTAAAGGCCTTGCGATTTGATGAATATCCTAGGAAGTATCCTTCATCAGCTTTTGCATCAAATTTTCCAAGCTAATTGGAATCATTCAGAATGTATACTGGACATCCAAATACATGGAAATATCCAATATTAGGCTTTCTATTTCTGAGTACTTCATAGGAGGTCTTCTTGTGTCTTTTGACATAAACAGATCTGTTCTGAGTGTAGCATGCAGTTGCAACAGCTTCAGCCCAGAAATTCTTGGGAAGACCAGATTCATTCAACATACTTTAGCAGCTTCAATCAGCGTACGATTCTTTCTTTCTACAACACCATTCTGCTCTGGTGTGTGAGCTAAGGAGAAGTTCTGAGATATGCCAGTTTCAGTGTAGAAGGACTCCAGAGTAGCATTTCTGAATTCAGTGCCATTGTCACTTCTGAGCTGACAAACTTTTCGCTTGTGCTTGAGCTCAATTTGTTTGATGAGAGCAATGATTTCAGCAGCAGCTTCATTTTTGGACCTGAGGAAAATCACCCAACAGTATCTTGAATATTCATCAACGATAACAAGGGTGTACTTCTTTCCTGCTCTGGTCTGAACATTCACTGGTCCAAAAAGGTCCATGTGAAGCATGTGAAGAGGTTCAGTTATACTAAGCTTTGCTTTGTCTTGAATGAAGCTCTTTTCTGCTTACCCATTTCACAACCTGGACATGGCTTGTCTTTATTGAAAGACATAGAGGGTATCCCATCAACAAGTTGTTTTCTAGAAAACTTATTAATATTTTTGAAGTTCAGATGGGATAATCTCTTGTGCCACAGCCAGTTTGTGTCTTCATCTGCCTTTGAGTAGAAACATTGTTCAGAGGTAGAAGGATTCATATCAATGACATAAATGTTTCCCTTGGTGCAATCAGTACCACCTTTCCATCTCTGTTGAATATGGTGCCTTGTGAAATATCAAATAAAACCTTGAAACCATCATCACACAGTTGACTGACACTGATCAGGTTATATTTCAAACCGTTCACATATGCAACACGTGTGAATTTGACTTGACCATTATTCACCACACCATATCCCTCAGTTTTTCCATTACCATCATTTCCAAAAACTATTGAGGGCCCCTCTTGCACCCTATATTCCTCTAGCAGGGTCTGATAACCAGTCATGGTTCGGCCAACAGCACTGTCCAGAAACCATATATTCTTCTTTTGGTCTCCCTGCACATAAACAAAGATTAGTTCTTTTTGGGAACCCATCTTTGGATGGGTTCACTAGACTCTCCCTTAGCAGTCTCAGATTTCTTTGGTTTATAAGGAACAGAAGGATCAAAGGGGATCTCAGTCATTATTTCAGATGACACAAAAAGAGTTGGTTTGATGGGGTTTTCAATCTTTTTCTTTTCAGATTTCTGCTTGATTTGCTTAGAAAAAGGTTTTGTATTTTGTTTAGGTTGAAGAGAGGAAGTTTCAACATTTTTTAAACGTGCATTACAACTCTGCACTTGTCTAGCCAATAACTGAAATTGACTCTCTAACCTCAACAAAATGGATTCTTCATTAGACACCTGAGCCTTACCTGAATCTGAGGTAAATGGCTCAGTAGGGGAGAAATTTTTCTTCTTCTTTAGGTCTTTAGGAACCTTAGATGAAGTCTGAGGGGATGGCTTTTTGGATTTAGCCTTCCTTTCTGAAACAGTTGTCTGAGCTGTTTCAGATTTACCCTCAGATTGTTCCTGGGCTTTATTAGTTACAGTTTTCTGCTTGCCAACTTTAGGAAAAATGATTTCAGGATTTATTTCCTTTGGAAGTGCATCTAAATCAGTGATTATGGATGCCAAATGAAGATCACCAGACTCATATGCTGCTCTTTGTGATGCAAAAGTATTTTTAATTGCAGCATCTGGCCTTGGTGCTTTCATCCAAGATTTAATAATTGTTTGTTCTTTTTCAAGGATGGATTTTAATTCTTCCTTTTCCAATTCTAAAGTTGCAACCATAGACTGATAACTTTTTAGAGCCAAATGAACATCTTTCAGTTCTTTCAGTCTGGCATGACTGGCGTTTAGTTCAGAAGCATTATTTTCAAACATTTTTAGGCTTTCTGAACGCACTGTCTCAACAAATGAGACGTCAGCCTCTAAAAGAACCAAAAGATCCAGTTTGTGTTCCTCATTCTTTTCAAAGCCAAAATTACTGACCTTTTTCATTACAATATCCACCCAGCGACAGATTCAACATCGGATTTGACCAAATGACCTTGATCTTCTTGTGCCATGAAACACATGTCCCTAACTTCTTCTTCATCATCAGATGATTCATCAGATTCTTCCCATTTTTCAGTTTTGGCAATCATACAACTGTTGCTTGAGTTGTCTTGTGCCAGAAGAGCCATATGTGCCTTTAACTTCTTGTATTTGGCCTTATAGCTGTCATCAAATTTCTGAAAAATAGAATGGTTAGGAGCAGATTGTGATGATGGTGGTTGACTAGATCTGCATTCCTTCATGAAATGTCCTTTCTTGCCACATTTAAAGCATTCAAGATTAGACTTGTCAATAGAAACGCTGGAAGCAAAAGGTTTGCCAGATCGATTTGATTTGGCCTTAAAACGATTGAACGTTTTATCCAGCATGGCAACCAGATCATCATTGTCATCCTCATTACAATCATGAGTAACATTACCAGAGACACCAGTTTTTAACATTTCAGAAACCATCTTCTTCATCGAGTCAGAAATGTCACTCTCAGAAGATAGTAGAGCAGTACTATGTGGTTCAGAATACTGAACCATACCAGAACTGGTAGAAACATGATTCTTGGCATCCTGCTCAGCCAAAGCTCTCTCAGCTTTGTTCTCTTCAGTATATCTGAAGGCTCCATAAAGGGAAGCAAGAGTATGACTGTGCAAAGTTTTGCCTTGTCTCAAGACCAAGATTAAATTTTCCCATTTAGAAGGTAAAATGTCACAAAAATTTTCCAACAGAATTTCTTTATCTTTGGTTACACCCAGGGCTTTCAGTTGATTTACCAGATTTGTAAATCTGATGTAAGTTTGAGTTAAAATTTCCCCAGGGACAGCAAAGAAAGACTCATATCTTTTGTTTAAAGCAACTTTTCTTGTGACAATTGTCTCATGTGTGCCTTCAAACTGTGTCATTAGTTCCTCCCACATTAATTTGGAATTTTCAAGTAAAACAAGAGTGGGCATAAGGGTTTTAGGAACTGCATATAAAATCATATTTTGTAACTTAGTGTCAAGGTCTACAAGTCTATGATCTTCCTCAGACCAATGATCCTTCTCCTTAGGTGACTGCCTAGGAGTCCCATCGGTATTTCTGACAACAGTAGAAGCATTCATGGGGACAAAGGGTCCTTCTTTTAAGATATCGGGCAAATGTCTTTCAACACCAGCAATATACTTTAGCATGCATGCTTTCCATGTTTGAAAGTTTTCACTGTTCCCATCAAACTTGGGAACAGGATTATTTGGAAAGTGTACGTGTACATTATGTGATGGTATATTGTTGTTGATGATGGGTGGAGTAAGAGGGGTAGTGTTATTAGGGTCAGGACGTTCTTGTTGAAAGTCAGCCATCTATGCAGATCAAAGGTTAAAGAATTGATATAATTCAACCTTGCTGCTCTGATACCAATTGTGAGTCCAAATATAGATGATTAACTAAACCCGACTGGCAAGTACAACTAATCTTAATGGACAAGTTAAGTTTACGATCCAGATATGGATAACAAGAAACAATTGACTTAAAGTAAAAATGCAAGAACTAAAGGGCAGAAACTATATAAAGATATATATAAGTATAATCAAGTATGTAGCATTGAGACACGTTGTTTTCTTTCTAATGTATTTGATTTATTGATATATAAACAAATACAAGGATTGTTGAGGAACAAAGATAAACACCCAAGTGTAAGTATCTAAACAATCCCGAAAAACAAGTGATCTAAATAACTTGGAAATACTCGTAAGTTTTACTTAGAGTATATCTCACAAGTTGCAATGCTAAAGTTTCAAGCTCTTTGCAAGTTGTGAGAAGACTTTACATTTATAGACCAAGTTCATGATGACATGGACAAGATCGTATAAAAGTGGTTGTGAGCATTTAAGGAATTAAACCTAATTCCTTACATGCTTGTACTAGGAAGAGTATATAAGTCAGTTGATGTGACTTATAGTACTATGTTCCAAACCTATACTTTTACCTTGTACCTTTTATTAATAGATAAATCTATTAACTGGGTAAAGGTATGTAAAGTAAAAAGTCTTCCTCGTAATCAGTGTAAAGTGTTGTAAATACTTTACACTGGGATGCTTCAGTCTTCGATCTGGTAGAATCACTCTTTGCTCGCTTCTGAGATGATTCTCTTCTTCATACTTCAGTCTTTGACTTCAGAATGAATGCTTCAGATTTATCTTGATCTGAACTGAAGTGAAGCTTCAGTGAAGTAATTCTGAGACGTCTCAGAATTCTGTACAAACGTTTTCACTGAACTTCAAGCTATTTCTGAACAAATTATACTTGGTCGATTTCCGACCTAACACCTTGTCGTAAGACCAGGATCATGTGAGACCATTTAGTGGGCAGAATATCACAAAATTTCTCCAGAAGTATATCCTTGTCCTTCTCAACCCCAAGACCTCTCAATTGGTTTATGATACTCATAAATCTGGTGTAAGTTACCAGTGAGAGACTCATTAGGCTGAGCAAAAAATGACTCATACCTCTTGTTTAAGGAGACCTTTCTGGTGACAATGGTGTCATCTCCTCCTTCATGCTGGTTTAGAAGTTTATCCCACATGGTTTTAGCACTAGGAAAAAGAACTAGTGTGGGAATAAGGGTTTCTGGAACGGCCCCGAGGATCATGTTTTTGAGAAGGGTGTCTAGATTCACCAATCTCCTCTCCTCTTCAGACCAATGTTCCTCCCTCTTTTCCCTTCCTCTTCTAGATCCAGAAGGATCAAGAAGGGGATTGAGAGGTGATGTAGGGACATAAGGACCTTCATTTAAGATTTTCATCATATTCCTCTCAATACCAGTGATATGTAATATCATCCTAGCCTTCCACGTACCAAACTCATCACTGTTCCCACTGAATTTAGGAACAGGATTATTTGAATACTGGACAAATCTTCAGAGGGACTCCAGATTCCAAGTCTGGAGTAGGTCCAGTAGAATACGTTTCTGGACAGATCTTCAGTAAGGCTCCAGTAGTCGAGTCTGGAGCGAGTCCGGTAAATCTGGACCTAACATATTTTTAGTACAAAGTCTCGTCTATTTTGTTAAGTGGGATTTTACCAACCAAGGATGAAATAAACTAAAACCCATGTTTTGGACTTTTGAAGCTGCTAACCTGACATCCCCCAGTCCTCGACACTTCTAGCTTCTCTGTCTGTAACCTATTTTTTTAAATGTCACAATTCATATTCACTGGTATCATACATAAAATTAATTAAAACTTATTTTGGCCTTTTGTCAAAGCGACTTGCAGAGCCCAACTCGTATCCCACTCTCTGTTAGAGGCCCACTTTTTATTTTTGATACGACATCGATCTGAGACCGTGTAATGGTGAAGCCTTGCACGTTCCTTAGACAACGAGATGTTAACAATGAACCCGTTTTTTATTCACACGTTATATTAGAGGCACACTTTTTTATTTTTGAGTCAGGTCCCGAAAACTTTTTATGTTCTCGAAGACGGCACTGCGGCCTGAACTTTGGACTCATCAAATGACGGAACTAAGATATAAAGAAACCAACCTGCAACCTGCTTCCCTGTTAGTATATATAACCCAACAGACCCCACCACTCACCACCTTCAAATTACTCCCCTATATAAACCATATAACACTACACCATTCCTTCAATTCTTCACCACTCAAATCAATAAACAGTAGAAATATATAAAACATGGATTTGCGATATCTTCTTCTACCTCTTGCAAATCGGCTCTTTCCTTTTCCACATTACACATTCATTTTCACCATTATCATTCTCTTTGTTTCCATAACAATCCGTGTTCGCTTAGAGCGGCCAATCCGTTTTCTTGTGGATTTCCATGCACTAGACTTGTCAGTTTCAGTGACGCTATGTTTCTTGTGTTTAATCTTCATGTCCACACCACACTTTTGGATTGCGAATCCCGTTCTAATCTTATGCGTGTCTCCTTTGGATGACTTACTTTACAAACTTCTCAAACTGTGTTTTTGGTGGTTATATCAATCACTCGAAGCTACTCTTGCTCTTGAATTTCTTTGCATTTTCAATCGTCGGCAAGGGGAAGCACAAGTTATTCAGCATGATGAGGAATCTACCAGCTGCGAGCCATATGACATAGAAGCACAAGTAGTTGCTCAACACGAGGACGACGACTTGTCTTCTGATCCGTCACACAACAAAGTATCAAAAGTAATTAGTCGGGAGAGATGTGATGTGTCGTATTTTATACCCATTTCCCACATTGTATTTAGTTGATTTGCATGGTTTATGAGTCGTTTTTGTATACATTTGGTGCGTTTATGGTATTTGTTAGTGTTTCAGGTTACTGACAGGTCTTTAAGCGTAATTCTGGAGAAAACGACATTGTTGAGGTGAAGTAAGTGCTAACGGAGGATTTCTGAAGCATTTGGATGAAGATTGCAGAAAGTCAACAAAAGTCAAAGCTGGCAAAAGGACAATTGCGCCGCAACTAGGAGTTGCGCCGCAATGCATTCAAGTTCAAGCCATCCTTGGTCAACGAAAGTCAAAGTCAAACGCGAAGTCAAAGAAGATTGCGCCGCAATGCTCAAGTTCAAGCCAGCCTTGGTCAACGAAAGTCAAAGTCAAACGCGAAGTCAAAGAAGATTGCGCCGCAATGATCTTAATTGCGGCGCAACTGGGTCCATTGCGCCGCAACCATTTTACAGTGAGTTAAGTTGCGCCGCAATGCATTCAAGTTCAAGCCAGCCTTGGTCAACGAAAGTCAAAGTCAAACGCGAAGTCAAAGAAGATTGCGCCGCAATGATCTTAATTGCGGCGCAACTGGGTCCGATTCTGGCAGATTTTTGGGGAAGTATATATAGTTTGCAAAAACATCCCAAAACCATTCTTCTCTTCCCCCAGCCGATTTTGAAGACCTTTTTCCAGATATTTTCATATTTTGAGTCATCTTTAAGGATTTCAAACACGATTGGATCAATTTCGTTTGTCGCTTTCGATTATTATCATTCGGTAACAATGAATTCTTCATATTTTATTTGTTATTTTTATTTTAATATGAGTGGCTAATCGCTTCATCATCCATCTTGATGGAGTGAGACAATATGTAAAGATTGCACAATTTTATTAATTCAATGTTGATTTCATTTAACGTTATATCGAGATCTTAGCGTATTTCTTCCTTATAATTTATCTTGAATTGATTGGTGATTTATGTGTGTCTTTAATGGTAATTATTGATTTCATATATTTCATTTTGATTGTTTGGGTACAAACGATTGGGTCTATGACGGGTACGGTAGATAATCGTTCATAATAATAGGGAGGAATGTGTTAACGGTTGGGTACAATCGATAGGTATAATTGTTATTTCAATAACCAAGCCAATTGTTTGATTAGGGAAGTTATAAAAGATGTCTTGGGGTACCGGTCTTTGTAACGAAACTAGTTTAAGCAAGAGAGTCAAATGATGTCATTAACTTGACGGGTACGGGGTTGGTGCTTTGTTTGAGTCTCGGTTATTTTAATCAACTTAATTTGGATTTGAACTTCATTTATGTGCAATCTGAGCGTATTGTTGAGCGAAATCAAGATGGATGCCTTTTAAATTATTGTCATACAAATTATTTTTACTTTCGTCTTCAGACGAACCCTGCCCCGGTAATACCGGATTTAATTATTTACTTTTACTTTTTGCAAAGTGACAATTCGGTCACAAAACCCCTTTTCATTTGAATTACTTAATTTTAACAATTGCTTTCAAAGTCCTTGTGTTCGATCCTGACTTACCATTTATCTATACTATACACGAACGGTCCACTGCCCGAGAGTGTGCATTAGGTAGTAAAATCGGTATTTCTTGTTTATAAATTTAAAACTCGATTTTGCACATCAAGATGATAATGAGCTGCGAGCCACATGACGACGAAGAACAGCAAGTTGATCGATCAGCACCAGGATTCCAGTTTGATGAGGATGATTTAAGCTGAGTACTTGGGAGGACAAGCTAGCTAGATATATGACTACTATACGTACACTTTATTGTTATAAAAATGTGTGTGATCGAATTTCGATTAAGGTTTTGTTATATGTAGTGTCACTTATATACCAATAAACTAAAACAGGATTAAGGTTTCTTAAACGACATATGGCACGTTCTTGGAACGACATGTGTCATATTTGGTTTAAATTTTAAATATAATAATATAAAATATTTTTATTAATATCCTAATATGAAACTAATTACTTCTCAATATAAATATGTCATATATCTAATTCATATCCAGACCTTTATTTCTATTCTGTATGTTTGGTGCTAATATATTCGCTTTGTGTATGTTCGTGTTCCATACAATGTTATTTTCTGGTAATCTTAACTTTAGTTGCAATTTATATTATTTTTTCATGTTGTAATTTAGTTTTGTTGACATATGAATATATGTTTAACTTTATTTTCATAACTTTTTTTTTATTTAAATTCAAAGTTAACTTCCCATATATCATTGTTTTATGAAGGCTCCTTCCTTTGTGATGTTGTTTATATTTTATTCTCAAACATATAAGCACAATCATCTATACGGTTAATTGATGTATTAATAAAGTTTTTTACTTGGTTTTGAAATAATTTTGGGATTAGATTCCCTAAAGTTGATCCAACTTTATAGGTAAAGTTGGATCAACTTTAGCCATTGGATTAAATCCAATGGTCAAGATTAAAATATGATATTTAAATCTTGACCATTGGATTTAATCCAATGGTTAAAGTTGATCCAACTTTACCTATAAAGTTGGATCAACTTTAGGGAATCTCAATCCGGTTAATAGATGTAATGCATCAAAAGTATAAAACTTTTTAAACGATACATGGCGTTGTATTAAAGTGACAAGTGTTTCTTTAGTCATATACATTAAAAAATCCTTTTATATAATAATTAAAAAATATATAAATAATAATTCAACATATACATCTAAAAAGTTTTAATAGTTTCCTACAAAAAGTAACCAGGACATCATCTTTATTTTATCTATTTTAATAACATAACTAGATTTTAAACCCGTGTCCAACACTGGACACGGGGCTTACAATATTATCAATATTAGATCTTCATACATTTAAGTCATAAAACCAACAAGGAATTAGCCTAGTGGTAAGGCAAGCACTTGGTGACCTTAAGGTCTCAGGTTCGATCCCCGCTGGGGACAAAAAATAATTCATTTAAGGTACCCGTTACCAATGAAGCCTAGACCCATATGTGAAGTTTAAATACGCGGGTTCGATCCTTCGGGGTGCCCAGATCATGTGGGGATTAGGATGGAGGTATTTTACCGGCATCATATGGCTCATACGGGGTGGGTCGATGGGTATCCAATTGTGGTACCGGGGCTAGGGTTCCCCCCATTACCCTTTTTTACATTTAAGTCATAAAAGCTTATAATTTTGAAGATATATGGTTCCAAGTGTTATACTTTGCAAGTTGTAGTACAATAATCACAGGTTCGTCACTGTCATTATTAGCTGAGACATATTGATGGAATTGTTTGCCGTAGTCATTCCACAAGGCACATGCTATAATAATTTCTCTATTATAGAATTTTGAAACCAGTTGTACTCATAATGTGATATTATTATGAAAGATAATTAAGAATTAAAATATAAACATAAATAAATATAAATTAAGTATTCAGGCTAAAAAGTGTAAATTATTGATGGAAAACAAAAAAATATAAATTAATGAGACTTTTTCTACAAATATTAATATAAATACTAATATAATAATATATTTGGATAATGATTATTAGGATTTTTAATTTATAATTAAATTAAATGATGACATAAGCGAAAGTCAATTTGATGAAATTGAGCGATTTGATTGGTTAATAAGTATTAGTTTTTGAAATAATTTTTTTGTAAACAATATTTCATATGTTGAAATTTTTTAATAATTATTAGTTAACTTTTAATATATACTAATTTATGCCCGTGTAGATACACGGGATATTTATGATATTTTTAAGATAAGATAAATTTTTACATATGTAAATATAAATGTAAAAAATTGTTGGTAAATTCAAATTAAAAGAATATAAGTCTAAAACATTGAACGCATATATTGTATTTCATCTTTTGTAATACATTATAATATTTGAACGTTTATCTCATATTTGTGATTGCTCAATTATAATGCTAAAATAGAAAATAATAGAAAATAAATATTAATATGATAAAAAATGAAGTAGTCCTATGTTAACAAAATATAAAGTGTCGTTTATAATAATATTATATATTATGGAATTTTGAGTTTAAGTAGGATTCACATTAGACACCACAAACTCAAAGATTTACATTCGGCAATTAGCATAATTCGGCTATAATTTTTAATTTTTCCTAATATATTGATTCCAATTACTAATAACAGCAATGATTATCCTAATTATGTCTGATTACAATTACTCCTAACTTTAAGCTATATTTTGTTATTAGATAGACATTATGCAATAAAGTATTAATTATTTTTAAATTGGGTAAAGTGTAAATTGGTGATGGAAAACCAAAAAGTGTAAATTAATTTAGACATGTGTTGATTTAATTAATTTAGAGAAATTGAGAGATTGTCAATTAAAGTTAGGTCAGTTGTCTTTTAGTATATATTAAGATTAAGATTAAGATTCAAACATTAAGATAAGATATCTTTTGATCAAATAAATTATTTTTCAGTTAGTATTTGGATATCCAAGTCGACATGGTCTAGCAAACATATGTAGATTTCAACTTACGGGTCTTTCAAAATAAAAATAATTGTTACGAATAAGTCCATTAGGGACCAATTGTGTTAGTTTCTGAAGTATTAAGAAGATAGTGTTAAGAATAGAAGTCGAGGGACTAAAGTTGACAAGTTTAAAGATAGGTTGATAGAAACGGTTATTTTGGTTCTTTCATATAAATACTCTGTAAATCAATATTATAGATATGAATATACAATTTGTGTGTGTGTAAATCACATTCTCTTCTCCTTTCAATTTCTTCTCTGTATCAATTGGTATCAGAGCTCAGCCGTCCTTCCTTTCCGGCGACCTCGATTCTGTTCTTCTTCTCCGGTGATATTTTATCTCCGGTGAATCTATCATAAAAAATAAATTAAAAATAATAATAATCGCAATTTCTGGCGATTAAAACCCTAATTTTCTCAATTCATTAATAACCGCTCTAATTCGGAAGCTGTAATTAATCAATTTCATCATTTTTACATCAAATTGAATCATAATTCATCAATTTCAGAAAAAATCCCAAATAAAACCCTAAATTCGCAATTGATGACGTCAACCAGAAATTAGGATATGGAGAAATTACAAAAGGATTATCAAGCGCAACAAAGGAAATTAGTGATCAGAAGAAGGAAATTAAGGATCAAAGTCAAATTATCCTTAATTTGAATGCAACAATGGAGGCGATGAAGCGTGTTTGAGCATGAAAATGTTAAGCTCAATCAAAGAAGGGGTTTAACCAAGAAAATCATCAAGATCTCCTACAAAGTAGTGCAAACCTAATAAATTCTTAACGAATCTAAGGTGGATGATGATTTTCCCAAAGAGACGTTTCGATCTTTGGAGGATATGATTGATATGATGATTTTATGTTTATGAATGATTGATTGATTTGATTGATGATGAATGTACTGAATATGCAGTGAACATTGTATTGAATGATGTGTGATTGAATATGTGCAATGAATTGATTATGGAATCTGACACCCAATGATGAGGTTATTTATAGCAAATTAGGGTAACCTCGTGATTTGGGCCTGTCAGAAATGGGCCCTGACCCAGTACTCAAACACAATCCAAAGAATAGAATGTTCTAGAGTACGTTGTCAGTAATTTTATAATCATATGCACAATAATCCTAAATGAGTATCATTTGCCTTTATATAAATGTGACTTTCCAAGCCTAGACTTCGACTAGGTAGATCTCGTCTGAGCTTCGGGCTGCCTATGATGAGGCACACGAGCAGGTATTAATCCATTAGTGAGGGAGAGTGGGCCAAAGCCCAATATCATTATAACACATAAAAAGGGTTTCCAGCTTTGTAACTCCTTACTAAACTTATTGATAATATAATGTATAAGATGTCGATGCTTCTCACTGAAGCCTTCCCTAGGTCCCACTTCTAGTCTAGCTCTTTTGAAGAAGCCTCTCGTGGGCCACAATGCTAGTTGTTTTGTTATTCCATGAGCTCGTATGTCCAAGCTTAAGCTTCGCATGGGTCACACACTCTTCTTCAATTCCTTACACTTTGATCCTTCCTCTAACTGGCTTCCTCCTAAGGCTCGCCCAAAGATCTAAGTCTCACTTCAACTAGACTTAAACTTCGCTAGCTCTCTCTCTCTCTCTTTATCTAAGCTTAGCCTCGGCTAGGGCCCACTTCTACGTGAACTTCGACCCGTCTTACTTTCTTTCTTTGTTAAGTTTCGATTATATATATATATAAATATATATATACATTATATATATAGGGGTGAGATAAATTGAGTACAATCCTTCCTTAGATGTAAGCTTCGCCAGATAGAGTGGGAGAGCTTCGAAAGTTCTTATATCTTTCCTTAGCTTCGCAATTCTTTCTTTTTTATAAGCATCGACGTATGCATATATATACATTAGGGTTTTATTTGGTGATATTTCACCATAATCATCATGAAGCGCGATATGGAGAAGATACTTAAGCAGAGATCAACAGCGGCGCGTGTGGAACACGATCAATCGTTTTCAGGCAAATTAACTCGATTAGAATTTCCTAAATTTGACGGTGATGATGTTGAGGCCTGGATGTATAAATGCAGTCACTACTTTAATATTGATGATACTCCTGAAGAAAATAAAGTTAGATATGCAGCAATCCATAAGTCAGGCAGAGCACTTTCATGGCATCAGGCTTACATGAGTTCTGCTGGTAGAGAAATGGATGAAATAACTTGGGAGGAGTACTCAAGATCTGCTGCTGCTCGAGACTGGAGATGCCATGGGAGCTCTCAAAGCTCTCACTCAGACTGGAGAACTTGACTCTTATTGTGATGAGTTTGACCTTTTGCTGAATAAGGTTAGTATTTGTGAAGAGTATACTGTCAGTTTATTCATAGAAGGCTTGAAACCTGAATTGAAATGTAATATTAGAATGTTTAGGCCTAAAACTATGAAGGAGACTATTTCCTTAGCAAAAATGCAGGATCAAGCTAATAAAGCCTTAGGAAGGATCTCTAGTACTGGAACTTCATCCAGTTATAGGCCTAGCACTTCTAGAACTTCTACATTCACTGGCCACTCTAAACAGCCATTACTGCCTACTCCTATTACTACAGTTCCTTCAAATGCTATTGTTCCTAGGAAAATTAGTAATAAGATGTTGGAGGATAAGAGAGCCAGGGGTGAGTGCTTTTATTGTGATGAAAAATTTGTGGCAGGGCATAATAGAACTTGTAAGGGAAAGAAACAGTTGTTTCTGGTGGAAATAAAGGATAATAATGAGGATTCTGACCATGTAGAGGTAGCAAAAATAAAGTCAGGACCATTTGTGCAAGGAGAACCTAGAATATCACTAAATGCTATACTAGGTATCCCTTCATATTCAACAATGCAAGTTGTAGGCACTGTGGGAATAAAATGCTTGCATATATTGGTGGACAGTGGGTCCACACACAATTTCATGAGTGATTTAGTGCTTGGCAAGGTTAGATGCATCACAAATGTGATTCCTGATGTGAAGGTAGAAGTTGCATCTGGTGATGATATGAATTGTGCAAGTTTGTGCAAGAATTTTAGATGGATGATGCAGGGGAATTATTTCACTGTTGATATGCTAGTTATTAAGCTTACAAATTATGACATTGTTTTGGGGGTACAATGGTTGGAGACCTTGAATGATATTATTTGGAATTTTAAGGATTTGACAATGAAATTTACTGTGGGTGGTCAGAATTTTGTTCTTAAAGGAACCAAAAGAAATGGAGTGAGTTCTGTTCTATGGAAAAACTCACATCCATTTTACATAAGGAAAAAAATGTGGCACATGCCCAATTATTTGCCTTACAACCTGTGGAGAATGAGAAACCATTGTATGAGCCAGTAATTGGGGGTATGAGTTCTAATAAGGAGTTAAAGGACTTATTTCTTAAATATGGTGATGTGTTTGAAGTCCCAAGGGGATTGCCTCCTACTAGGTCCATTGATCATAAAATTGTCCTCAAACCAGATGCTCCCAACCTAAATCTTAAACCCTATAGATACTCAAAACACAGTAGTTACTGGACACTGGAGTGATAAGGAATAGCACTAGTGCTTTTGCAGCACCAGTGGTGTTAGTGAAAAAGAAAGATGGCACCTGGAGAATGTGTGTGGACTATAGAAAGCTGAATGATGCTACTGTGAAGGATGTGTTTCCAATTCCTTTGATTGAAGATTTGTTAGATGAGTTAAAAGGTGCAGTGCTCTTCTCCAAGTTGGACTTAAGATCTGGTTACCATCAAGTTAGAATGAGTGAGCAGGACATCCATAAGACTGCCTTTAAAACTCATATGGGGCATTATGAGTTTTTGGTGCTTCCTTTTGGTCTCACCAATGCACCTGCAACATTTCAGTCACTCATGAACACAACTTTTAAACCAGTTTTAAGGAAGAGTGCTCTGGTATTCTTTGATGATATATTAGTTTACAGTGGTACTTGGGATCAGCATTTGATTGACTTGGAATTAGTTTTGGAAATTATGAGGCAAAATGAATTGAAAGCTAAGAAGTCAAAATGCACTTTTGCTGGGGATAAGGTTGAATATCTTGGTCATATAATTACTGCTGAAGGAGTTTCTACTGATCTTGCCAAAATTAAAGGTATACAAGAATGGCCTCTACCCAAAACTGTGAAACAATTGAGAGGTTTCTTGGGGTTAGCAGGATACTATAGAAGGTTTATCAAAAATTTTGGATGTATTGCTAAGCCTCTGACAACATTGTTGAAAAAGGATGGGTTCCATTGGAACCAAGAAGCACATACAGCTTTTGAAATGCTCAAACAGGCTCTTAGTACCCCACCAGTGCTTGCCCTACCAGACTTCTCCAAACCATTTGTGGTAGAAACTGATGCCTCATCTAAGGGATTAGGAGCAGTGTTGATGCAAGATGGCCATCCATTGGCATTTGTCAGCAAAGCACTCTCAATCAAACAGCAGTCTATGTCTGTCTATGAGAAAGAGTTGTTGGCAGTAATCATGGCAGTAAAGCAATGGCAACACTACTTGAGCAATAATCATTTTGTGATAAAAACAGATCACCAAAGCCTCAAGTATCTCTTGGAACAGAAAATCATTACCCCCATTGCAACAGAAGTGGCTATCTAAGTTGATGGGCTTTGATTATGAGATTTCTTATAAGAAAGGTCTGGAAAATCATGCGGCAGATGCTTTGTCTAGGGTAACTGGGTTAGCTATGTTTGAGTTAGGCATTAGTTCAGTTGCTGATATAAAATGGTGTTAAATTGTAAATTAGTTATTGTGGAAGGGTTTTAGTATAAATAGGCTTGAATGTATATAAACCGGCCAAACCAACCAAATCACCGGTCATCATTCTAAAACTCGCATTTGCAGAGATTTTCACTCGGCCAAACCACCCAAACCAAACCGAACCCATTTGCAGAGATTTTTCCTCTGCAAATCATCAAAGTTTTTTCCCATTTCAACTATCCGCCGAGATTATTGCTCGGCATCCTTCACTTTTGACACTTAGAAACTTTTTCGACCAATTTTTTCTATTTCTTCTATCCGCCGAGCTTTTTGCTCGGCAATCCATACAAACTGAACTTTTCTCATTTCAACTGTTTGCAGAGCAATAAGCTCGGCAAACAGTTCTAGTAAACCAAAATTTCAAGATTTTTTTTAAGTTTTTTTTTCCAAATCAATTTTATCACTTACCTTTTGTTGGTGTGAAATTTGTGAAGAACGTTGTTTTGAACACCCCATTTGCCGAGATAAATGCTCGGATCAAGGCAAATAGCAGTTTTTGTTCTTCAAGTCTTGAGTCTTCATGTGTTGAATATTGACTGTGTGGATTGTTTGTCTTGATCGTGACTAATTCTCATCGTGTGTATTCATTTGAGTCGTTTGAAGGTTTAATCTGTTTGAGAGACAGAGAGTGTATTATATGTGAGTGATTTTTACAAGAGAAAAGAAACAATTCTTGTGTGAGTGTTAAAACCGGTTGAAAGAAAGAGAGAGGTGTAAGTGAAAGAGTCAAAGTTTTTTTTAAGAAAGCGTGTATTGAGCATGGAATAAATTAAAAAGCTTGTGTTGGGAAAAAGGAAAGTAACGTGTGATGATGGTGAAACGTGAAAAGTCAAGTTGTTGTCAATTCATTTTTAGTATTGTGTTGGTCCAAGCGTGACTTGAGTATGTCAGTGTACTATCATCACGTTGTTTTGTTTTTCAAATTGAATTGGTTCAAATTTTGAGTTTCCTTCTCGTTTTCAGATTTTTTTATTATTATTAAGTGTACTCTGGTTTTGTCAATAGAGTGTTGCAGTATACAAGTGCACGTGAAGAGCTTTTGATTTCCAATAAAGGTCGACTGTCATTACATGTTGCCAGGATAACGTGTGTACCTTAATTCAAAGAGTTTTTTTTTAAAGGTGGTCAATGTGAGCTGTCATTGTTTGTTGCTTATGTGGTTAATTCAAATTCATTATTAATCATCAATCACGTGTCCAAGTGTGTGTTTAAGTTGTTCACGTTAATTTTTGAGTGATAGTTTTTTTTTTGTTTGTTCTTGTCCGTAATTTTTTTTTTGTGTTACAATTTTTTTTTGGGTCATCTACATTTGGTCATTTTGTTTGGGCTGATCATTTATTTTGGACTGAAACGGATTTGGACATAAATTGTTTGTTGGGCTTAGATTCCATTGTGGGCTTACGTTTTAAATAACTTTGGACTAAAACTTGTTTGGGCCAAGCATTGTTATTAATTTTGGGCTGAGATTTCCTTTTGGACTAAACCTTTTAGTCTTCTTCGATTGGGCTGACAACTGGTTTGGGCTAGTACTTATCATTTGGGCTGAAATTTTAAATTTCTTTTTGTTGGGCTTCACTTTAGAATTTTGTTTTACTTAAAAAAATTTTTTGGGTCATTAATAGTTAGTTGGACTAAATTTTTGTTTGGGCTGAATTCATATTTTTCTTTTGGGCTGATTATATTGAGTTGGGCTTGAGTGTTTAAATTGGTCTAAATTTGTTTAGTAAGCTTACTAGTTTTATTTTAATTGGGCTAGTTTTGTTTGTTGGACTAAAATTTTAATTGGGCTAAATTTTTTTTTAAGATCTTGTCTTGAGTTGTTCGTTTATTGGGTTGTCGTCAACGTGTGAGTCAAAATGTCAACCATACCGATCAAATTTGAACCAAACATGGGTTCATATGGTTTTCATAATAGTCAAAAGTGTTCATGTTTTCAAGGAAATAATCATGCTTGTGTTGTTCGAGTGTATCAAGAGTTTGAGGATGTGTCCAAGAGGTTCAAAGCTCTTTGTGAGGAACGTGTTTGTTTTGTGTCTGACATTAAAGACTTGAAATCGATTATTTCTTCGTACCAGACTTCAGAAAATTTTGAGTCAATAAAGTTCAATGTGCCAGACAAACTGACGACTATGTTCATTCAAGAACCCACAGGGGATGAAATTTGGGATCATAAAAATTTTCGTTGTACATGTAATTTACATCCCAAGATTTTCAACAACAAACATGTTCCATGTGCTGTCATTCGTTTTCAAGAAAAACGATACATGTATGAGACGAGTCAAAAACTCATGGAACAAAACAAAAGTCTTCAACTTGAAATTGACCAACTCATGTCCGAAAATAAAGAGCTCAAATCTGCTAATGATCTCATTTTGTCCAACGTGGAAAGTCTTCAACAAGAAAATGATCTTTCAAAGTCAAAGATTAGTAAGTTGTGTGCTCAATTGAGAAAAGCTTACACACAAGTTACTGATGCATACTCATCCAAACAGTCAAATGAACTTGTTTTGCAACAAAAGATTTCTAAGCTTGACCATGAGTTGCAAAATAAGTTCACTATTCTTGAGAGCAAAGTTGAAGAAGAAAGAACAAAATTGTGTGCTGAAATCAAGTGTCATGAAGACAAGTGTTTGCAACTTCAGTCACACGAAACATCTTTGACAAAGAAAATTTCTGACCTTGAGATTGAATTGCAAACACAAACCAAATCTGTGAAGTCTGACCTTCCCAAAGTCATGATTGATGTTTGTACTCAAACTAATTGTCCTATGTTTGTGAATTCTTCTGTGCAGACTGATTGTGATAAGGTTGAGACTGTTGAAACTTCTATTCAGACTGATCCTAATGTTCCAAAGAAGGTTTACACGGGTAAATCTTCAAAACCTTTTGAAGAAAAGTCTCTCAGTTTACTAATTACTCCTTACAAAAGGGTAAGAAGTACACTAAGAAACCAAATGTTGATGGAACAACTACTTTAGTGTCTTTTCTATCCTTCGAGGATAATTCTAAACATCTTTCTCAAGCAAAATCTCAGTTGACAAAATCAAAATGGAAACCGATTTCAAAAGATAAGTCAACTGAGTCAAAATCATTCAAATATTCATTTTCTGAACTTTTTGATCTTGCACCAAAACCTGCAAAAACAGTTGTGCAAAAAGTGAATGATTTTGCTTCGAAAAATCATTTTTCAAATCAATCTCCCAAGATTGACAAGTTTTCAAAGAAATCAAATGATTTTTCACCGTTGCTTCCACGAAAACTCTTTTCAACTAAACCACCGGGTTTTAGTTCCTCGTGGAATGCAACTTCGATTCATCAAATCGATGAGACGTACATTTGGACTTTCAAGAATTCAAAAACTATTGGACCCAATTTCAAATGGGTTCCAAAAGTGATTTCCAAATGATTTGATGAATAGTGGCTTATGCACACTTCAGTGTATAACCCGTTCTAAAACCGTTTTTATTATTTCATCATTTTTAGAAAAATACAAAAAGATTTTCATTTTCTTATTTTTGAAAAAATTCAAAAAGATTTTCTCTTTTCATCATTTTTACTTTGTCTTTTAGTTACTCACAATGTATTAGGATGAGATGCAAGGCATCGAACGCCTTTGTGTACTGCCTTTGTTGTCTCATTTTAATGTTTGTGAGCAACTTTCAAACTCTTTACTCACCCTTTATATGCAAAAACTTTGTTTATATCATGCATATATTTAGGGGGAGTTTGTTTATAAAACCAAAACTTCCAAGTGTTTAAACTCATTTTCCATTTTAAAACACTTTGGAAGATTTTCAAACCATTTTCGATCATCTTTATTGAAGTTCGGTGTTAGATTTGCACATGAGAGTTTAGGTCACTCATAAAAACTCCATGATCTTGTCATCGCCGATGAGATCTAACCCCGGAGTTCTATTCTCAATTTTAGATTGTGAGGGTTTATGAGCGTGGTGATGATGTTTGTGCAAATAGGACATGAGGGAGTAGTCGAAAAGTGAGAGGTTACGGTGAAATGATGTGAGAAAGGGCTAAAAGAAAAAAGCCCTCCCCAAAATTCTCAAAAAGCCGGGTCAACACGTTTCTATCGGATTTCATTTGTTGATTTCTCGATATTGAAAAAGACTTCATGGACCCAGTGAAGCAATGCACATCTTTACCTAACCACTCAAGTATTTCTTAACAAATGCTTGTTTTATTCTCACGGAGATTTTCACATTTCTATCGACTCTTCATCTGGAAGATGTTGATATTGAAAAAGGGCGACAATCTGCTCCGGTCCCCGACTTCATTTGATCACTATTGAGTCTAGAGCGTACTTGATATATCTTTCATTTGACTAGGACACAATGAGTCTTTATATGTCTTTGTGACATTGCATATCTTTGTGATATTGCCGGAACATTCGTAGTGATATCATCTTTTTGATATTCCACGATGATCGAATGGAAATCCTACCAATGCTAACATCATTTCCAACGTTGAACGTAGGTCTCACATTTTCATTTATGAATTTGTTGAGTTAACGAGAAGTCTATGTGACCTCGGATTTTATTTCCCAAAAGTCTTTGAGGATAGTAAGACATGGTTATTGAACGCCTTTGTGACACTGACCATGAATTACATTCTTTAAATCAATCTATCGGTTGAAAAGCCATAGACCGAACCATTTAGAGATAAGCTTTGTGCATTTCTCAATGATAATGGGAAGTCCTAAAAATAGTTATCGTATTTTTAGGCCACACCATTAATCCTTTTGATTTTTGGTTGTGTTAACGGATCATTTTTATCCGGTTTTCATTTCTCTTCACACAAACACAAAGAACACAAACACCTTTATAAAATCTTTTTCCAAAAACGCAATCTCAAATTCTAGTTCACCAATAGGTTCATTGGGAATTGGGAATTGGGTTGGGTTACTTTGCTTGCTTGTTGTTTGTTGGCATCTACCGTTTATGCTATCAATCATTATTGTATGATGAACACGTTTCACATATTCATCATAAGGGGGAGAAATGATTAAATGATTGATAGATAGAGTTCAAAGTTTTAGGTAGAATTTGATTGATAGATATTGATTGAGGATAATTCATAGTGTTTGGTTGTTCAAAAGATCGTTAGTTTAGGTGAAGAGAGTGAATAATTATCGTGATAAGTTGAAAGATTGTTTTGAGAAAGTTAAAGGATTGATTCAAGATCGAGTATATTCAAGATGATGTACATGGTCGATAATTGAAAGATTTATTGAATAATTGACCATTGTTTGATGATTACAAGAGTTTGAGATTGAATAATGTTTGAGAAGAGATGAAAAGTTTGAGATTGAATAGAGATTGTCGTTTGTTGATGCTACAAAGAAAATTAAGTTGGATAGTTAAGTTTGTTCTTTATTTGAAGAGATTGTTCATTTGAGGGGGAGCAAGAGTAAACTCATGATTCGTTAAATATGCTCCGAAATGATTGTTTGTTCGAGGGGGAGCAAGAGATTAAAGATTTGTTATTGAATAATATGCTCCAAGAAAGAAATGTTTGTTTGAGGGGGAGCAAGAATAAGTTGATCAAAGAATTGAGTGCTCCAAGATAATTGTTGATTCAAAGACAAGTTCGATCAAGAATTGAAGTTTTAAAGTCAAATCAAATTTCCGCATTCCAAAACCAAGCTTCCGAAATGCCAAGAGATTTCAAAGTCAAAACCAAGCTTCCGCAAAGCCAAAAGAATTCAAAGTCAAAACCAAGCTTCCGCAAAGCCAAGAATTCAAAGTCAAAACCAAGCTTCCGCAAAAGCCAAAAGAATTCAAAGTCAAAACCAAGCTTCCGCATGCTACTAAAAAGCTCAAGTTACTTCTCCCAGCAACATCAAGTTGAAATCAACATTCAAGAGTTCAAGTTGTGAAAGCTCAAAAGCTACAAAGATTTCAAAGATGCTTCCAAAGTATTCAGAGTTGCAAGAGAAGAAAGATTTAATAAGTCATCGTCAAATATATTTGTTTGTTGAGAAGATTCAAAGTCAAGGTTGATACAAGACGTTGAAGACAATGAGAAAGCTTCAAAGTCTAATCAACATTGAAGGTTTTCAACAAATGAGCTCATCATGTTATTTAAAGACCGAAGACGATGCAACATTTACAATTCAACACCAAGGGGGAGATTGTTAGAAATATAAAATGGTGTTAAATTGTAAATTAGTTATTGTGGAAGGGGTTTTAGTATAAATAGGCTTAAATGTATATAAACCCCTAACCACTTCACTTGTAACTAACCCTTGCCATAATAAACACACTTAATTACTTTCTCTCTCCTCCCTATCATCTTCAACCTCCCATTCACACACAAACACACTTTTCACACACTAACTAAATCCTCCATTAAACCTTCAATTAAGCTCATTTCTGTTTCTACAATTAGTTCAGTGGATGCTGATTTATGGGCTCAAATTAAGGACTCTTGGAGGACTGATGACACTTCTAAAGCTCTCATTAGTAAATTGGAAAATGGAGAAGTGCTCCCTAATATTACTTGGGATGGCTCAATACTGAAAAGGAAAAACAAGGTTTTTATTCCACAAAATAAGGCTTTAAGAAGCAAAATCATTGATATTTTTCATTCTTCTCCAATTGGAGGGCATTCTCGTATTACTCCTACTCTGCACAAAATACAAAAATTTTCTATTGGAAAGGGTGTGCTAAGGATGTCCAGAATTTTATCAAGAATTGTGTAGTCTGTCAGAAATCAAAGTATGAGAGGCTTTCCACTCCTAGATTATTACAGCCTCTGCCTATCCTTAAAACACTTTTTTCTGATATTTCTATGGATTTTGTGTCTGGGCTACCCAAGGTTAATGGGAAGGATACCATTCTGGTGGTTGTGGACAGATTATCTAAATATGGGCTTTTTTGATACTGTCACACCCATATACAGCAGCTTCTGTGGCAAAACTCTTTATGGATGAAGTTTTCAAGATTGATGGTTGTCTTGAAACCATAGTTTCTGACAGGGATCCCATTTTCCTCAGTTCATTTTGGAGGGAATTTATGAAGCTGCAGGGAGTCCAGTTGGCTTATTCTTCTGCTTTACCATCCTCAAAGTGAAGGTCAAACTGAGGTCCTTAATAGATGCTTAGAATCTTATTTGCACAGCATGTGTATGGATCAGCCACTCACTTGGGTGAAATGGGTACCATTGACACAATTGTGGTACAATACTACTTGGCACTCTAGTATTTTGATGAGCCCTTATGAAGCTCTATTTGGGGTCAAACCACCATTGCACCTTCCTTATATTCCTAACAGTTCTGATCTGGTGGTTGTGGAGGATTTACATAGAGACAGAGAGGCTATGATCACTAAATTGAAGAGCCATCTGGCTGTAGCAAGAAACAGAATGAAACAGCAGGCAGATAATCATAGAACTGACAGAGTTTTCCAAGTGGGGGACTGGGTTTTTGTGAAACTCCACCCTTTTGCTCAAAATTCTTTGAAGAAGCACCATAATAGGAAGCTTCTCCAAAGTATTTTGGTCCTTTCAGATCCTGCAATGCATTGGACAGGTTGCATACAAACTGGACCTACCTGCTCAAGCTCATATGCATCACACCTTTCATGTCTCTTTACTCAAAAAGGCATCTGGCCATATTCCTGTTATCACTCCTCTTCCACAGGGACCAAGATTCTTATTGCAGCCTAGAGCAATTTTGGACAGGAAATTGATCAAAAAAGGGCAGGGTGCTTCAGTCAAATTGTTGATTCATTGGGAAGGTTTACCTTTGGAGGAAGCCTCTTGGGAAGATGTGGATGATTTTCAGCTCAGATTTCCAGATTTTGATGTGCAACTAAGTACTCAATTCTGGTGGTACTTGTTCAGTGTTGTGTGTCTTTGTTATTTCTGTGTGTTTGTACATTTTTAGTGATTGTTTGGGGACAAACAATCTTTAAGGGGGGAGTATTGTTACGAATAAGTCCATTAGGGACCAATTGTGTTAGTTTCTGAAGTATTAAGAAGATAGTGTTAAGAATAGAAGTCGAGGGACTAAAGTTGACAAGTTTAAAGATAGGTTGATAGAAACGGTTATTTTGGTTCTTTCATATAAATACTCTGTAAATCAATATTATAGATATGAATATACAATTTGTGTGTGTGTAAATCACATTCTCTTCTCCTTTCAATTTCTTCTCTGTATCAATAAATTAAGACTTGCATAAGTGAAACAATTTAGCAGATATAGGATTATATTCTAGATTTTTTACCTTGATATTTTTTATGATCATTATTATTAGTATATTGATTATTATTATTATTATATTGTTATAGTATTTTTAAGTTATTTTTCCAACAAGCACGTTATTTTTCAATTTTGTAAACGGTTTTTCACCTTATGATTTTCAACATATATGTCTAATTTGGTTAAAGCATATAATTAAATTTATTGATTTGCCCAATTTGGATGTTACTAAGAAATCTTATCTTATTCGATATATGGCCAATGTTTTATAAAGGAAAATGCTAAACGCATTCCTTAGTGCATTTAACGTGATAAAAAATTTGTACATTCGATATCAAAAGTTTACCCTTGAATTTTATGATAAGTGTACAACAATTTAATGCATCGTAATTACAATCCTTAGGGCTGCGTTTAGCAAAACTCATATAGTGATTTACATTAACAAAACTTATTAGATTAATAATAGTAATTCAAGATATATTATATAAAAATAAGATAACGATTAATACAATTATGATTTATATATGTTTCAACTTGCATTATATGTTTATGCATCAAATAATATATAAAGTTTATTATAAATAAAATGAAAATAAATATAAATAT
Organism: Erigeron breviscapus; assembly: GCA_034093135.1. Classification (NCBI taxonomy): domain Eukaryota; kingdom Viridiplantae; phylum Streptophyta; class Magnoliopsida; order Asterales; family Asteraceae; genus Erigeron; species Erigeron breviscapus. The sequence goes on from CM067167.1 coordinate 270,287,476, forward strand.
TATGAGTCAACCGTGCATCGCACAAGGTATTAGTGTCACTTATATATATACAGGTTGGTGAGCACGTTTTCATGTTGTTATAAATTTATTTCTCATCGTTAGTTCGTTACGTTGGTTGTTTGTAATTTTATTGTTGTACATGTAATTGTTTATTGTTTGAGTTTTATAAATATTCTATCGTTGTTTTTAATAACTTTCATTTTTAAATCATAGATTTATGTATATTATCAATTAAATATATACCAAAATAGATTTTTTTTTTTTTACAATATGTAGCTTAATTTATAGCTTCCCTTCATGATTCAAGGTAATTACTCATGTAAAAAGGACATTTTTTATAATTAAAAATGTTATCTCCGATCCTCGAAAAAAATAATGGATAAACATTTTGTTTTATAATGCGCAACATGATATATCGTTATGAGGAAATTATGTTTATTGTGAAATAGTACTCGCCCATTTGCACACCAATAAGAAGAACAAAAGAAAAAGAAATGATAATGACAATTACACGCATAAAAACTAATACTTTATACATTAAAAATTACCCCTGAATTTTCGTATAACAAAGTACAAGTTTTAGTACACCCAAATAATTAATACTGTTAAGGTTGTCATTAACAAAACTCATAAACAAAATATTTACAAGTTCAACCCTCAAGTCATATGTTATATGTAGGGTTTTTAAAAGGTTGCATGATTTTTGTTATGTATTTTTTGCCTTCTAGTTGCGCATATCTCTTAGAATAATAAAATGTTTTCCTGATCTTTGAAGAATTTGATACTTAATTTAAGTCATGAACCTTGAAACCTTTGTGCAATTCTGCTTAATTATCCCATATAGTTTAAATTTGTCACCATCAATCAAATATATATTTCAAATAAGGCACAGGGTATCCCCACCAGAAAACAGGGTACCCCCACCAGGGTATTAGCGGCGACGTCGCCGCTAATGGTGGGGCCCCGACCTAATTTGTTACCATGCCTGACGACGCTTGTTCCCGAGGTGCCACGTAGCCAGTATTAGCGGCGACGTCGACGCTTGTTCCCGAGGTGCCACGTAGCACGTATTAGCGGCGACGTCGCCGCTAATACTGGCTACGTGGCACCTCGGGAACAAGCGTCGTCAGGCACTGACGATGGCCGTCCCCGAGCGCCACGTGTCACGTATTAGCGGCGACGTCGCCGCTAATACGTGCTACGTGGCACCACACGTGGCACCTCGGCGCGTACCACGTGTCACGTATTAGCGGCGACGTCGCCGCTAATACGTGACACGTGGCACTGGTGATTTTTGGAGGTTTGTGTATGATAATTCTATATATTTAGTACGAATGGTAGCCTGGTGATTGTTGTTCTGAATATTCAAAACTTTCAACTTACTCTTAACATTTGAACTTATATTGGTACTAGAATTATCTATATTTTGTTTTCAAACTGCAGGCTACCATTCTTTCGCACAAGTATATAATAAGACAACTCGTTTTCAAAGCTGCTCGCACAGGTATATTTCGAACGATACATGCATAAGTATATTATGAATATAGGTATATATATAGTATGTATATCATAAATAGTTAATGAAGTACATGTTTACTTGTTTACTTGAATTGTTTAAGATGGATAGTTTTGAAGATATTTGGGCAGACCCAGAAAACGTACGTATTGAAGTTCCCGATGATGAGTTTGAGTCACCTGATGTAGACGGTCAATTTGACTGCGAACCTGGAGACTTAGAAACCGAGAAGGTGTTCGCTTCCGTCGAATAATTGACGGAGTGGGCAAAAAGAACAGAAGAGCTGCCAACGTACATTCGACCTTACGTTGTCGGCGCACAGAATGTCAAAGGGGATGGTAGTTGTGGATTTCGAGCTACCGCGGTAGCTTTGGGGCTAGATGAGGATTACGGTTCGGAGTGGGTTCGTACGCAAATGCTAGAGGAGTTTGAATCTGACCGCGAAGGGTACATGCGAATGTATGGGCCCGAGGGCAAACGCATATTAGAGGCGTTGCAAACCTCTTATTATAAAAAATGGCGTCCCAAGGACCATTGGATGAGTAAAGTGTTTTTCCATATCCTCCTGGCCAATAAGCTAGGTATAATAATCAACTGCATCAGCTTACGTGACGCCCGAACAGTATTCCCGATGCATCATGGCTTGGATCAATTAATGTTGGCTCAACCGATAACTATTGCTCTCGTAAATGAGGAGAGTCATTTTGTTGCAGTGGAATTAACAGGTGAGTACCCAATGGCTTACAAGAATCCAGAATGGTCATACTACGCAACCCCGCCTGCACGTGCGGTGGCATCAATGTACGCACATCGAGAACAAGCGTTTCAAGAATGGATGTATGCAAACTGCCCAAGAATACCACCTGGGCCTCCTATTGTTATAGATGATTAAATTCATTACAATAATAAATATTTTGTTTTATTTTTTGTTTTTATACATAAATATTTGTTTTCCAATAATATAAATTTTATCATTATTTATTATCTTATTTAACCGATATAAACTTTAATTAAAATAATACATAATCAAAATAAAGACATAATGTACATAATACATAGAAAACTTCAAAATAAAGAGGTTCATAAAAATTACAAACTACAAACTAATCACTATCACTATCACTATCACTATCCAAGCGATGTGTGGGTAATGAGGCGGAACTAGACCCGGCCATGTCCCAAGGGCTCGCAGGGTTGAAGAATTGATCCACGTTAAACCACGGCTCCTGAGCTGGGGCCTCCAAAGGAGGGTCAACAATAGGCGGGAGGTCGACATTCAGTCCTCGTGTTCCTCTAACCAAACGCCCAACCCCGCGGGTATGTCCCGACCGGATCCCCAAAGCTTCCAAAAATGTCTGACTCGGCGGGGTGTTGGGCTGTTGGGAAAGTGCCTGGTGGGATTCAACAAGCCGGTCCTGTACCACATTAAATCATAAACAAATAAAAAAGTTAGTTTTAATTAATAAAAATTTACAAAAAATACAAACTTAAGTTAGTTACAAGAACTTACATAAATGGGAGGAACTCTTGCCTGCACCGTCCCATCGTGTAATGTGTGGGCCCGCAAAAAGAACTCAGGCGGGGGCTCACGTTGCCCCTGATTACTACGCTGTATATACATTAATCAAAGTTATATATATGTATGTGTATCTCTCTCTCTATATATATATATACATATTTATTAATAAACCGTAAAAATAATAACTTACAGCGTATTCATATTCACGCTGAGCATATGACTGGCGACCGTGAGTACTGACAAGATTATCTTGTCCATGCCTGTTACTCGCGTTTCTTTGGGCAACAAGCATCCGGTGCTCCCTGGTCCAGTAATGCAGTAGATCCCTCCAGACATCTTGAGGCATTCCATGCGGCGGAACACCTTCGAATTCCCCTAGTCTATCTAACCCACCCCTGTCGCTAAACCATTTCCCCTTGAATTTTGATTTTTTATCCCTGTAGTTCTTTTGGGCATCTTGACGAATCATGTTTTCAATAGCGACCCGTAAGGGGTGACCGTCTTCGTTATTTAGATACGGGTCCAAGTAGAACCGTCTCTGCAATTTTGTAGTAATAGTCAGCATCTACCCTAATTTTTTAATGACGTATTTAAATTATAAAATAAATTGTTTTAAACCTGGAGCCAGGGAATAAGTCCATCCCTGATGTGTGCGGGCACCTGATCCCACGAGTCGTAAGTATGCGGGACGGTAGCGACATATGTCCCCAAATAGCTCTTGTACCATTTGGAGGTGTCACCGATAGTCTGCCACCTGCTATTGGTGGGGTCTAGTCTAAGAGTTATAAGTCGTCCAGTCTTCTGAAACTCCCGCTCTAGTTCCTTGTTAGCAGCGGCAGCTCTCCCTGAGCTATTCCCTGCAAAGCAAAAATATAGAATAAATATACATATATATATATATAGGGTGACTTTCCGGTGAGAACATGTTAAAAATAAGAAAAGTGAGAACAGTTTATAATCGTTGGATGAAAAAATTGAAGGGCCAAGATGAATAAGGGTATTTTTGAAATATTAAATAGAATTAATGGTAAATATGTCTTTTTACAAAGAATCTTAAGGACATGATAGTAAATGCATACACATTACACGTATGGCAGTTTCATTTTTATAATTAACAACTTGAATGGCAGTTTCTTTTTCAAATTTATTACCCGTTTTCATCCTATTTTTTAGATAATGAATGTGGATATATATGATTGGTTCTTACTTGGTTTGTATTTTAAATTTGTTTGTATTTGAAGACTACCCTATATATATATATATATATTACATACATTATATATATATATATATATATATATATATATATATATTACATACATGTATATATACTTACCCCCGCTACGCTTGCAGCCCCATTGAGGATTCCACCCCCAATTTGGAGGGTCATTGCCACCATCTCCGCCATGAACAGCAGCCATTTTAACCTACATAAGTTATATACAAGTAATAAATCAATATAAACAATTATCAAGGTTTAAAATGACGCAAATGAAATATATGCATATTTTTTACACAAATCTTATTTCCAACTTGTTATTCCTAAAATTACCACAATTTTCTAACAATAATATTTGCATTCATATTAACCTAATAACAACTACATTAACAATTACAATCATACCAAAAACTGTTTTCTAACATAATACTAAAAATCATATTAACAATAAACATAAAATTTCTAACATTCATATAATTTATAATTATGATAACATAACATTTTTAAAACTAATTACAACTATAATAACTTTTCACATAATATATTAACAATTATATTATCAATAATGATAAACTACCAATAATTCTTAAAAATCATATAATTTCTAAAAATCATATCATTTTTAACTATAATATCATAACCTTTCTACCACTAATTTCTAACAATCATATTAACAAAATGGTTTTTCTAACATAATATTAACAATAATATTAAGAATCATCATAAACTACCAATAATTCATAACAATCAAATCCTACAAATTTCTTTAAATCAAACTAACAAACCTAAAATTTCTAAATAAAATTATATAACATTTTTATAACTAATAATAACATATATTAAAAATAATAACAACAATACAAAAATAAATGAGTCTTAGTAAACATACAAAGAAAACGTCGGAAAAGTGGGTCGCCGGAAATGTCGCCGCTAATGCTAGTCGCCGCTAATAATTCGTCTGAAATTTTGTCCGGCCGGAATTTCGCCTGAAAAGTCGCCGGATAAATAACCTCGCCGGATTTTCGTCGTGAGCAAAAGCGTGGGTGGCTGGATTGTTGATATTCAGAGGGTGAGGGGATTGAGGGCCAGAATATGGACAACAATGGTGGATTGCCGGAGGAATTTTTTTTTTTTTGAGGAATGGTTCGTTTTTTTTCGACTGGGAAGAAGATGGGTCTGGGGGAGCAGCCGCGTTTTAAAGGAAATATGGCACACTATTAGCGGCGACGTCGCCGCTAATAGTGTGGGGTCCAGGGCATTAAACTGGCTTTGTAGTCAACAACGTCAGTTGGGCCCCGCACTATTAGCGGCGACGTCGCCGCTAATAGTGTGGGGTCCAGGGCCTTAAACAGAATTTGTATTCTGCAAGATGTCAGTGGGCCCCCCACTATTAGCGGCGACGTCGCCGCTAATAGTGATGGTGGGGATACCCTTTTTGCCCCGGTGGTGTTACGCGCCCCGTTCAATAAATAACTTGACTTTCCATCGATCGGCACTTTCTTATTTGGCATTTACTCTTTTTACTTAAACCTTGAACCATGACCTTGAACCTATGGAGCCAGAGCTAAACATATATAAGCACAAGAAGTCATTGTACGTCAACTTTATTTAGTTTTATTCCCTTAAAAATTACAAAGAAAAAGAAAAAAACACTACATATATTAATTAACAACTTTCTGACTTCTTCTTGGGATATATATTTCTAAAAATTCGTAAAGGTTCTATTAAATATTTGTATTTTTATTTTTTTTTTGTAATTTGAGAAACAAATAAGTGTTTTCGATCGAGGAATAGATAATTAATCAAGTTCTTATTCGCTTTTCTTATATATGAAAATGAAGTTCAATAAATTAAAAACTATAAGTTCCTGCATTTTTCTTTATAAGTTTAACAAATTAATTAACTATTGAGTTTGTATATTGTAAATAATAATAAAAAAGTTGTTGGTATTATAAAACAATGGTATTTTGAGTTATATGATCTTGAAATACAGATAAAGCTAGACATGATTTTTTTGCAAACGTCCTTTAGAAAATGCATATAATCAAAGATCAAAGATAATATAATACTAATGTTCATATATATAAAATATATTTTATTTTCATATAATGTTTATATAAATATGGACATGCATGTAATATTGTATGCTGTGAGTGATCACAAATCACAATAGAGTTCGGAGAGTTGGACCTTGAACTCCACATGTTGGTTACGTAACACGGAAACTTTGACAAAGTAACATATTGCTATTTGCGAATGCTACCTTCCCTTGTCATACAACCTAATTAAAAGTTAAATACCGCTAACTTTGAAATCATCAATATATGTACCATTGAATATTTATTTATTTATTTAGTTTATCTGACGACAAAAATATTTAATTATTTATACTTTATGTTTTTATGATCTTATTAGGGGCTGTTCAGTTAGTATAATGTTTTTAAAAAAATTGGAATCTGTCATGCAGTTAAAATTTAAAGGTATTATAATTTGAACGGATTGAAATTTGATGTATGACACCAGTTGTTTAAGTTCCAAAAATTTCCATCTAACGACGTCAAAACAAGCGAAACATTTAACAAAACGTTTACAATTCCTACCGGAATTGTAATTTAATAAAACTGGTGTTACAAATCCATATCATAGCAACAATAAAGGAAATACATAAATGTCATCAACAATATAAATGAAAACAAGTTTATGGTTTTTGCTAAATTAAGCCCGAAAAGCCGTAGTTAAGGTGCATAAAATAGTTGTACACTTATCACAAAATATAAGTGGTGAGATTTTGATACGAAAGATACAAACTTTTTATGCATGTTAAATATAGCCATAGGTTGCAATTAAAATTTTCCAAAGTTTATTAAGGGTTTGAACATTTCATATAATTACCATAACTACTAAATTTAAGGAGTATAATTCACAATCCTTGATGTATGTGATAAACTCTTATACATAAAGTCTATGTTTATCATTTCTCATTTATTGTAAATTTGTAATTGTATGAGTAATTTGATGTATCGTGTTCATGTATGTACTTAAGCCAGGTTCAAAAAGTTTTATATTCAAATAGATAGGTCGGCCCTTAAGTAAAAACACTTCCTTCCCTTCCGGCCCACAAAATGACAAAAAGTCAAAAACTGCACAACTAATAAACAAACTAAAAAAGAAGATGTTTTTTCATTTAAATTGTTATATATTTCATGTATGATATTAATTATCAATTCTTATCTTAATCATCAATCATAATCCTAATCATTAATATATATATTTTTTATTTTTTTTATATGAGTACAAAAATATTTATATACATTATACTATGTTTTTTATTAATTCAATGATAATGTAATTGTTTTATTTATGTATTTAACTAATAAACAAACTAAAAAAGAAACAAACATGAAGTAAAAGGGCGCAAGATCTTGAGCAGCTCATAATCGATTTGCCGATGAAGATTTTGATTCTGGATTTGCCAATGGAGATTTTGATTATTTATTCGACGTGCTTTCGAATGCCATTCTGTACGTATATCCATATACTTCCTAATATTATTTAATTTTTAATCGTTATTGTTGTTAGTTTTCCTTTGATTAAATATAATTGAATTGTTTGTTTTCAACATTAATAGATTGCGACTTTAGGAAAACCCAATTCAAGATAATGCTGTATTTTGCCTTATTTAAGGGTTTTTATTTTGGGTTTAAAGCTTATATGTATATTTTGGATTCCGTTTTTAAACCATCTAATTATGATACCAGAGTTGCTGTTTATCTAATCCACTGTAAAATGCTGGTTAACAAGTACTCAAGTAGAAATTATGATAATGTACTACATCTAGTGACTGAAAGTATTGACCGACATTTGACTTATGAATACAGGATTTGGATGCTGTGGAAGCATTAATAGAGGGACTTGTTATCTTCCAGGGAGGAGGGGTTCTGATGGTAAATCAATGGTACGGTCGGGACATGTATAATGAAGAATGGAGAGCAAAGCATAATGGCATGAACAAATAACTTGCAGGTAAGTCACAATGAACATCTGATCTCCGGTAGTGTTGACCAGTCGTGGGCGGCGTCTGAAGGCAGGCAAGGTGATGCCTTTTAGTGTCACATTCTGTGAGGAAATGGCATGAACAAAAGTAACTTCCGAGACTCCCATGAGTAATTGTGATAATAGAGCCTCGATCTATAAAGAGTTCTGTATCATTTTGGATAAAAACATACTCACCAATACTACACATTTTATTTATGGTTTTTGATATGTGAGACATTGTTTTTATGTGCTTTTTTCCTGGGCACTTGGCCCAGAAGTGGCAAATTGAATGGGTTGGATAACTTGTTACTTTGAGTAACAGCTAGTTGTGTCCGTTGAGAAAAATAATAAGGAAAATAAAATGTGTGGTTCTGTCTTTTGACCGAATTTCTGCCTACCCGATCTGAAATGATGATGGGACCCAATATAATTTGCATACAAAACCTTTTGGACCCCAACACCTTGATTTTGCGCTATTCTTTTAAAGTGGTACGGTGTCGTCCATAATAATGAATATATATATCTATCTGCACCTGATCCGCGTATGTGTTGAATGTAAAGAATTGCAGCAGAAAAGGAAAACATCAAGTACTTTGAATTAATCAACAGCAAAAATGGAGTAGACGAGGGTTTGTAATAGCTACCTAAATGCCAAAATAATACAACCCATTATGAAAAACATACGAGTATTTCATAGAAATTAATCTGTTGGACTAGATATTTGATTATGTAGAGAGTTCCACATGCAACCGAACAATAGTTTGGTCTGAATTTTTGGAAGTTCTGATACAATCACTTATGTATTATTGGGAAGTTAATCCCTAGAGTCAACTTGAACCTCGTACTGATTTCCTCTGTAACTGTTTCAACTGTTGATTGATAGATGTGGAGAAGGAACTTGATCATGTCACCTGCATACTCTGCTTTAATGTTTGTTTCTGTTGACGCACCTCAATAGCTCCAATATCTTCATTTGTGTTGTTTTAATTACTGAACAAATCATTTACCTTCCTCTTAGCTGGTCCTTTCCACTTCAAGATTTCATGTATTTTTGCAGTTGCGTCTCAATGTAGATCGAGAAACTATAACACAAATTCAAGAGAATATTTTTTCAGATGTTTCGTACATGTAAGTATACTAAAAAATACATGTGTTATTTAGATGTTAATTTTAAAGTAGAAGATTATCATTAACTCTAAGGTTTGCTGCAGCTTTCCATATAGTTGTTCAATTCGTTCTCGTGGTAATGGGATTGGAGTAGTCTGGTATTTCGCTTCCAAAGGTGCTATGTAATCCATAACCACTGGTACGTGTTTTGTTCTTCTTTCATTTGTTGTAGAATTCGTAACATCTATAACATGTAATTCATCACCAAGTTCTGCACCAAAAGCAAGCTTGAAACTTCGCAAAAACCTCTGTAATGCTAAAAGTAGTGCCTCCACAAAGATAACTAACCATTAAGTGGCTGAATTGATTAAGTGACTGAATGGATAAATAATGTATGTATGGATTAAGTCAATACAGTTATTTTTTGTTTATTAAGTCAAAAAAACAAACACTTTTGATTACTTAATATATTAAGTATTTTTGATTAAGTCACGACTTATTTATTAAGTTCTTAAACAAACACCACGTACGTCTGAATCATGGTCAAATATGAATTTAAACACATATAGAAAAGCTCCAGTGTGAATACTACTCAAGCATATTGCAAGTCGACTACTTCAAAGTATCCAAACTTATTACAAACGTATCAACACTCAACTTAGAAATTCTCAGACTAGGGATGAGCAAAAGACCCGGAAACCCGCGCCGACCCGGAACCGACCCGCCCGAAGCCCTAACGGGCCGGGTCACGGGTCACGTTTTTAGTGCATTCGCGGGTCACGGGTTGGACGGGCCGGGTCGGGTGAAGCCAAAAACCGAAAAATTGTGAAGGAAACCCGTGACCCGACCCGAACCTTCACGGGCCGGGTCACGGTTCCATTTTTCATGCTCGCGCGGGTCATCCCGGTTCGGGCCGGGTTTCGACCCGTGCACATCCCTACAGAAGCGTGGTATATAATCTTGGAGTGTCTTCTCAGCAGAATCCTCCCCCGTCTCCAAGGGAAACATATCACAATAATATGCAAGAACTGGACATGATATCTTCAAAATAGGGGAGGAAGAAAAAGAGGGAACAAAATAAAATGTTAGGTCTTAATTTAGATCAATGTTAAACCCAAATAAGTTGGAAAAGAACGAATTAGTCACATCATATTTGCCAACACGACACGTTTAAGTTGTACGCGTAATCATCCGCAGTATAATGCATCCAAAAAAGAAGTTAAAAAAAAATCGGATTCATATTCTTCTAAAAGTAAGTAATTGTATTTTATAATCCAGAAGGCATGTATAATTTTATGTTCTCTGTATTGCCAAAAATCGAATTTTAGATGACCTTTCTTGACATTTAGCCCTTTTATATATAATACTTTTTAGTTAACTTGTTTGAGATTGTGTGATTCTTTGTAGTTGAAGTAAATGATTTGCAGTAACAAGTAAAAACAACTATTCAAATCTTGTTTGAAAATTGTTGTATCATGTGGGAAAGTATTCTACACCCTAGAAATTTGCATTACGTTTTAGTTCTTTGGCGTTCTATAGTAGAAATATATGATGATGTTTGTAAATACTTTAGTCTCACGAAAAAGATTACAAGTAGTCTCAAATGAGCCACCTCTGAAATTGGAGCGGGGCAAGAGAAACACATTGCCTAACTTTTGCTCAAGTTGGATCAAGCAAAATCTCAGAATGAGGATCTTGTGCCCTTTTCATACTTTTCATAGGACCCTTGAACAAATGAACAGGAAAACATGTTTGTTATCAAATTGATTATTTATTGTGTTGTATCTTATTATAGATATTTTATTTTTATGATATGATAGTTTACTAATGTTGAGAATTCTACATCAATGTGTAATTGAATATGATTTTCAAATATTCTTCCAAAAACGTTGGAAGGGAAGCTGATAGGTGGCTGGCTATCTTACGAAATTATCCTCCTTATTTATATCGCAGAAAGTTGGAAAATATATCGGAGTTAACTTATGTAAAAGAACTTGATTCAATATGGATTTAAGAAAGTTTGACTAGCAAAGTTCAACAATATCCATAAGTAGTAAGTTTGACTAAAAATGCCATTTAAAATGAGTGACTGAATCAGTACAAGGTGATGAGTTATAATTCACCGTTCTAAAACTCCATTTTTTATTTTGATCACCGTCATGAAATCAACTGCTTAATAATCAGCATAATGTTGGAAATGCAGAAAGTCAAACAATTAAAAGTCAAAGTAACAACTTTTGCTTCAACTCATTTGAGTAATGCCAAGTGGATGCCTAAAGCTCACCTGATCTAACAAATATATGTTTTGTAGCTGCAACTATTGAACCTGACAATATGTATTATTCCTTATAGTTACTACCTTTTACAAACACGACAAACATGAAGGTAAAAACAATGAAGATAAAATGCGAGATATCGAGAATGTATGTATAACTGTATAAGGTTTCAAGTCTATGCAGGTTTGACTTTAGTATTCGATGTGAAATACCTTCACGATGAATATTATATAAACTAGCTAGGTTGATGATGTTTTTAATAGTTTGTGAAGTTATAAGAACATTGGTTTGTAATAACATCTGGCTTTGTTGACCAATGCATTTTTAATGGGTTATCTCATGAAAATACATAGGGGAATAAATAATCTAATTATGTATATATTTCTTCCAGTGAAGTATATATTGAAGAAAAAAAGTACAAGAATAGGAAAAATTTTAACTGGATATTGGTTGTGTAGATGGTAGCACACGCACTCTAAGTACAATTCGACCTAAATTTCTCGAGCTTTTGATACAATCACTCATGTCTTCATCTGAGGCTAATAATATCCAGTCCTTGTCTTCATCAAGGTACTTCAACTTATAAGTCCCATGAGTCAACTTGAATTTCTTACAAATTTTCTCTTCAATAGTAATAAATGTGGCTTCCGATATACAAAGATGAAATTTGATCATATCACCTTCATACTCTGCTTTTATGGTCAGGGTATCTTTGTTTTTGTTGACCTCATAGGATTCCTCAATAGCTCCAATATACTCTTCTTTTTTGTTGTTTTGATGACTAGAATCGTTAACCTTTCTTTTTGCTGCCCTTGGACGTCCTTGCCACTCTGAGATGCCAAAATCTTTGCACTTGCGTTTCAATGAAGACATTGAAACTACAACACAATATGAAAGAAAAAAACGTTCTCATTTTTATCTTATTAAAAGGGCTCGATGGCTTCATATACAAAAGATGTTCTATTTAAAACAGAGGATCATACCTTTAAGATTTTCTGCAGCCTTTTTCATGGTATTCCCGTATTGATGTTCAATGGCTTCTTTAGATACATGGATTGGAGCGGTCTTGTATTTCCTCTGCGAAGGTGCCATGCAGTTCTCCACCATTGTTTTCTTTCCTCTCTCCAATGCTTCAGGTACAAGTAATACTATGTTTTCTTGTAAAGTCTTTTCATTTCGTGTAGAATTCTCAACATCTGGAACATCTGATTCATCACCTGGCTCTACACCAAAAGCAGACTTGAAAGTTAGCAAGCATCTCTTTAGCTTTCAGACTTGTTGGTATTGGTATTTGAGTATTCATAAGAATATTTATGGATTATTGTGTTCTCTAAAAGCTAAAAATGCACTTTAAGACAAAGGGGTCAATTATATTCCCATTAAAATCATATTTACCATTACCTTTTTGTGTAGCTTCTTCGATGGTATCTTCAAACAATCCTTCAGTGACTTGTTGAGGTAATAATGTTCGAGTTATCGTGCATGTTCTCTCCGAAGGTGCCACGTAATTGTCAAGCGTTTGTATTTCTTTCACCGATTGTTGCGGGTAATTCATGTATGAAGAGATTTGTGAAGGCATCTCTACAAATTCAACCCCACTCACATTGAACTTCTCAACTAGTTTTGCACCTAAAGCAAATTTGAAAGTTGGCAAACATAGGGTTAAGACATAAGAGTCTTCCCATGAGATATAATATATATGTAGTATATTAAATGTACCTTTTTTTAGGAAAATTAAATATATACTATTCAATTCAATGTACCAATGTAAATTGATAAATAAACTACTCGTATTTTTTTTACAATGTCAATTATACAAGCATCCACACTAAATCTACTCCTAACTTGAACCTACAACTTATTAGTTGATGGGGTATCATACATAACACTGGAACCAAGTAGATAAACATTATTGCCTCCTTCGTTAGGATTCTATGTTTTTTTTGAAGAATTATTTACAAGCCCATTTGTTTACTTAAAGGCTTAGCTTGTTACCCCAATTGCTCTATGCAGTATTCCTATATATTATCAGCTAAATTAAATGAGAGTTTCCATTGGATTCCCAAGCGAAAGTGCGAAACAATATCCTAATAAACACGACATATCAAAAAAGATTTCTTTTAGATGTTTTGTATACCAAAGAGTACTAACTTATTAAACTAAAAATATCCTGTTATAATTAGGGTTAATACAATAAATAACAACCTTCTTTTCTGTATACTCAATAGAATTATGTCAAACTAATTACGAGTATAATTTTGAAATAGGAGATTATCATTACCTTTAAGCTTTTCTGTAGCTTCTATCTCCTCAGTATCTACAAATTGTTGTTCAATCACTTCTCGTGATAATAAAATCGGAGCTTTTTTGGATTTTGCCTCCAAAGGTTCTATGTAGTCAACAACCACTGAAACTGGTGTCCTTCCTTCTTCCAACACCCCGTGTGTTGGTGATAATCTTTTTCCTTGGAAAATCTTCATAAACTTAGTTTCAGTTGATGTAGAATCGTCAACCCTTAGAAAATCTAATTCATCACCAAGTTCTGCACCAGAAGCAAGCTTGAAACGCGGCAATAACTCCTTTAATTTTGAGAGTAGTTCCTCCACAAATTTAACATCAGAGTCTGAATCGTCCTCCACAGATTCAAAATCAGAGTCTGAATCGACCCCCCACACGAATTCAAATGCATAACAAAAATCTCCGGTGTGAATACTATTCAAACATATTGCAAGTCTACTGCCTCCATCATAAAAAAGTTTGTTTACCCACGTATAAGGCCTCAACTTAGAAACATCATTACAGGAGCGTGGTTTAAAATCTTCAAGTGTCTTCCCTATAAAATTCTCCCCCATTTCCAAGGGAAAAATATCACATAATCGATAATACTCATTATATGGATGCCATTCATAATCTTTGGATCCTGTATCGCGTAAATAACCCGTCAATTTCAAAGATAGCATTTGATTCTTTTGAGTGGCTTCTGAAAAAGATGAAAATGGCATGTGGTTGTCACCATGAAAAGCGATCCAAACTTGTGCAAGATCTATATTATTTGATTCACAAACGATCCGTAAGGCGTGTTCAATTTCATCCCTTGCAGGTTTGAGACCAGGTAAAGTATTTGCACACATTTCCTAAAGTAGGAGAAAGAACTGAGAAATTAATATACTCCAAATGTATAGCAATTGAGTTGTGCTATTAGAAACCTTCAAGTAATTACAATTACCTGGTAAGGTATACGTTCTTGTATTTCAAATACACCTAGACCCGCTTCCTGCACTCAATTCAAACTAATTAAGACAAGTAGCAAACAACTAGATTTTGATATCTCATTAATTTCTATTTCAGAAACCCGCTAATTTCTTTCATTTTGATTAATAAAGAAAATGAGAAATTTAAAAAGCTAATTCAGCACAAAGTAGGTAGCTAGTATTGCAATAATGATAGTTGTTGTACCTTGAGAGCTCTTATCATTGGAAAGAGAGTTTCACTATAATCTAGTATAGATGTTGTAGAAATCTCGAGAACACCAATACAAGAAGAAGAGGTGGTTTGAGAAGGAAAGCAAAGAGGCAGCATACAAGAATAATTCAAGTCACACTCCAAAGCAGAATCCACCAAAGGACTAGTCGCCCCCTTGAGATCTTCAAATGAGACTAATTGTGGTAAACGATTTAGGAATGCAGTGGATACTGTAGGTGTATCACTACTTATGACCATAGCCATAGGGTCATGATCATCATCATGATTATGCTGGTCATCAATACTATACTGATACTCCATACAACGTCGCCTATATTTGGATAGGGGTTTCCAAGGCCAGGTGACTGCAAAAGGTTGACCGGAAGTAGAAAGTAGACGCCTGCCGCTGCTTGTCATTACAGGTACCCAGAACTGAATTATGAACGGACCACCATATCTAGCTACATTAGCACAGAGAAAGGCTTGTTTTATCTTGTAGGATATCATCCTCCGCCACCGGGTCCGGGTGTCGACATCAGCTGTGATTGGATATTAATTAATAATAAGACATTAATACTGTGAAAAAGAAACTACTCTGCTGTAACTGTAGAGTAAATTATTACTAAAATAATACTCAATGGAAAAAGGGCGAGTGATATGATATGATGGATCACCTGACAATGAATCATTATTATTATTATGAATTTGAAATCCTTGTTGTTGTTGAAGAATCTCATGATCATCATCTTGGCTCCAAAATACCCAGAAGTGGAATCTGGATTCAGGGGGCTTGTAATGAAGAGGAGTCGGAAAGGACTCAAGGAACCCCTCCAACTCCTGATAATCCGTTATAAACAAGGCGAACATTGATGGATTCCAAACAATTTTAATTTGGTGAAAGAAGATGACCTTTTGTTTGTTTAATGGGCTTTGTAAATAAAGAAAATTCAATGATATTTATTTAGAACAACCATCTCACAACATCACAGCCTCATTGAGATGTTATATGACCATCCAGTTTTCATCTCTAGTCCTTCAACTTCAATTTTTAGCATCAAAGTCCTTAGTTTTCTATTTTCCATATATTTAAAAGAGAAATTATCACAAATCGATAAATGTCGGTGACTTACACTATCCGAACAGTTTAGCAGGTTGCTTCCATAAAACGTTCAAAATTTTTGATGCATACATACAATAGTAAAAGATGACAAGTTACATACACTCCGGGATTCTTTTCCCTTATTAAACTATAAGTAGGTTACCTGGAATGTAGGCAGGCCAGACGGTTTGGGCAATGGGCCAATGCGATTACTTTTGGAACGTAGCCATAGTAGTACCGTGTGTGTGTGATTCTTTAACTATGTAACTTCATTTACCAGCTACAAGAGTAATTTAACCCCCTGTGCATTTAAAAGTAGTATTGTTATTTATGACCTTTGAGTTGCTAAATGGGCTGGCTTTGCTCCTCACTAGGGAGCTGGTGTGCTTGCTGTTGGTTAATGGACAGAAAACGAATCATGGGGTGCAGAATGGGAAGAGAAAATGAAAAGAAGCATTAAAGAGAAGATGGGCAGTTCTAAATGCTTATTTGATAAAGGAGATTGTCGACCCTGAATGAACCAGATGACTCAGCCACAAGTGCAATTTGTCTTCTCATTGAAGTAATTTTCAGTTATATAGGTTGTATTTTTACTACTCCAAATAGCTCATAACTAATGATATATAACATATGATTTTTAAAACGTCATTTTAATTATCATAACTGATGGCGTTGTAATCTTTGGTAATAATGCAGAAAAGGCATGAGATTTCCTTGACCTTCTTAAGCTTCCATCGGTGAACTCAATATGGTACCAACAAATTTGATACTATAACTGATGACATTGTAATCTTTGGTAGAAAAAGCCGAGAGCCCGAGACACTCTTAAGCTTCCATGGGCTGAACTCAATTTGGCACCAACTTTGTAACTATCAGGAAGACTAGACTTGATGTTTCGTTTAACTTGCCTTTATTAATCACATTACCAGATTTTTTTACATATCTTACTCTTACATTTATAGTATTATGATCGTGATTTACCAAGTGACACTAATGAACTGAAATTGCAATGCTTTTAGCTTACTTAGTGTAATTAATGTCCTGTGAACCCATCTGCTTATGTTTTCTGTCATCCTGTATTTCATCCATGAAGAGGTGAGCCGCCTCCCATCCTTGGCATGATCTCGAGATATGTATATCTTCTAATTTATTCCTACCTCGCTTCATTCTTGATGTTTAATTATGTTTGATTTATTGATTATTTGGATGGATGGATGCAGGGTTCAGAACAAGGACAATTACTGCTGGTCTTGTGACAGTTATGTTGATTACTCCAAACAAAGAGGGTCGTTCGTTATTTGCGGCGATGATTGTTTTTAGATTTCTATCTTGAGTATTGTCCTAAAATATTTCCCCATGGCGAATAAGTATTAGTATCTTTATATTGTTAACACTTTATCAGAAGTTCATTTGTAATTAGGATCAGCTGAGTGGAAGATGATGTTTATATGTAGTCTGTATTGGGTATAAGACCATATGTTTCAATATGGTGAATTACTTTGGGACAACATACTACTTTTTTGACTAGCATTTTCTATATAAGCTGCTTGCAACACATTATTTTGTTTTTTTACCATTCTTCTGGTCTGATTGTATAAACTTGACGAGGCGAATACATACAAGGGGATCGCTTTTTTGTTGTAAAAAGGGTTGTTCCCGCTGCAACGCGCGGGCGGGAACCAACTAGTTATTTTAAAATTGAACATAACAAGTTTGACACAAAAATATCATCTAATTAGTTTGATAAGTGACTTCTAAACCTTTAAATTGTTTTATAAAATTTGCACTAACTTAATAAGCATTTCATTGTAAAATAATAGTAATAATAATAACAATAATCATAATAATAAATCGTCCTTTTTTCCATTTCAATCATGGTGCACCTCTCTGAACCGTTTTGCACCAATTTTTAGTTATCAGATTAATATGTAAATGGTTATATACATATCATATTTATAAGATGAAAAATATACAACGATGTTTAAGGGGGGAGGGAGTGGTACCCGATTCTATAAACTTACCCAAATCATCCTCCAATCAAAACTTTCCAACTCACAACTACCTAAATTTACCCAATTCTTACCCAAATCCCATGCAATACTTACCCAATTCATTAAACTTACCCAATTTCTTTTTTTTTTTTCCAATTCACTTTCCGCGGTGTTACGAGCATAACCCGGGGCAGTAAGTCGGTTGATTTCTGCTTGGTAAGCCGCTTTGTTCTCATAAACGCCCTGAATGACGTTATTCACTTCAGAGCGGTGATTGTGGTTGTGTATATAAATAAAGGGGTAAAAGTTTTTTTTTTTAAATTGCTTGCATTTAGCCGTTTCAGGGGGGCCCCAATTGCTTTCCAACGTTCAATCCAACCATCGGCTTCACAACTCAAATCCTTACCCGATTAGCCTTACCCGAGTCTTACCCAAATGGTTGCGGCGGTGTTACCGATTGGTTTCATGGTACCCGATCCCCTACCCGACTAGTATTCCCTCCCCCCTAACAAGTATTCACCATGCATTTATGTTTTGGATTAGGAATCTTTTTTACAAAATCACCGTGTATTATATTCAATGCCGATAAATTATGAAAGCCAACATTATTAATTGGTTTTATCGCGGATGTGTCAGTTTTATATACATGTTTATATGCATGTATTTTTTGAACTCTCGTGTGTTAATTTTATTCATTAAATTGTCATAGTTTTATCTTATTAGTTTTACTTCTAATCTAATGAGTCAAGATCTTATCTTATTTGTTTTACATTAATACTTGTTTTACAATAACCAATTCATATATTTACATATACTTCTATATACTATTTAAAAACATTTACACCACCATCATTTTTAGGGACATAGAACATAATATACCGCAATCTACTATTAAACGACTTACTAGGGCTGTAAACGAACTGAACAGTTCATGAACCGTTCGGTGGGAAGTTCGTTCGTTTAGTTAATGAACGAACATGAACAAAGCTCTCGTTCATTTATGTTCATGAACGTTCATATGTTCGTGAACGTTCGTTCATTTATGTTCGTGAACGTTCGTTCGTGAACAATAGTTCATTTATGTTCGTGAACATTTGTTCATTTATGTTCGTTTACATATATTAATACTAATCAACTATACTTAAAAAATAGTTTAAATATATATATATATATATAAAGCTTTAAACTTTTTAACTCTTTTTTGAAATGAAAGAGATATAAACCTCTTTTTTTTAATCGATAAATGTTGTATATTCGTATCATAAGTAAGAATGTTTCATAAAACTTTTAGTTGATGGATATTTTGTAATCTTGAACTTGAAGTCTAATATTTACAACTATATGTTTGTTCATTGGTGTTCGTTTGTGTTCGAACATGAACAAACCATTATGTTCGTTTATCCGTTCGTGAAGTGTCCATTTTGTTTACGGCCTACACGATATACAGTTGACATAACATTCGAGGTATAAAGTGAAAGCATATAACTTTGGAAGGTGCTTATATGAACTGCACAAAAAAAAAAGGACTTACAAGGTGTAAATTGGAAGGATATAACATTGGAAGGTGCATAAATTATGAACTACACAAAAAAACAACCCCACTTTATGACTTTAGTCTTTAGTCATTATTACACGCTATACACAAAGTTTGAATTTGCAACTTTGGACTTTGAACCTTTGGACTTGAGGAGCTGGAATACTCTTTCAACTTTCAACCTAAGACATGTCAAATTTATCGAAATAGATTTTTTATTTCAAAGGAAAATGTTCATCGTCTTAACTGTTAACTTCTTCAGGAGCTGGATAGGCTGACATAACAGGTCACACGAAACCTGTTAAGACACGAACCTGTTAAGACACGAATCTGTTAAGGTCAAACACGAACACGACCTGTTAACTAATCGTGTCATTTTTTTCAAACACGAACACGACACGAAAATTAACAGGTGCACTGTTAAGACCTGTTAAGAAACCTGTTAACATATATTTTATAGAATTCTTGACTAATATTAAAAAAACCTTAACGATGCAAAAACTCTTACAAATCTCAACTAATATATAGCAATAATAATCCTTACATTACAAAATTTCATAGACATCTTACCTTATAAATACCATATATCAAATCATAATATCAATTCTTAGTATTTTATATACATGTACAACCTTAACAGGTCTTAACAGGTCCTAACAGGTCCGGATCTGTTAAGACACGAATCTTAACAGGTCTTAACAGGTCCGGACCTGTTAAGACACGAAACCTGTTAAGGTCAAACACGAAACCTGTTAAGAACAGGTCGTGTCGTGTCGTGTTAACAGGTTTCGTGTCAAAATTGTCAACCTTACTGTAATACTCTTTCAACTTTCAACCTAAGAAATTATTACCCTTCTTTCATTTTTGTTATAAACTCAAGTTTCCCGTACATTATTTTTTCACACAACTAGAGTGAAGGCCCGTGCGTTGCACGGCCGGGCTTCACGGGTTGTTCTGTACGTTTGTCTTATTTTGAGGGTTATTGTATTTTGTATTCCTGTTCTTTAGAAATGGCGTAATAGAAACATGGATTGCATTTTTGTAAACTTTGCAGAAGTACATGTAGCAGGGTTACATAGTTCATAATAATGTAGTAGGATATCAAAAGATATTACGATAGAATATCATCATTCAAACCCGTATTAAAGGTGAACAAAATCGAATGATGACTACATAAGTCTTAGCAGTTTTAAAAATACATGTGTTATTTAGATGTTAATTTTAAAGTAGAAGATTATCATTAACTCTAAGGTTTGCTGCAGCTTTCCATATAGTTGTTCAATTCGTTCTCGTGGTAATGGGATTGGAGTAGTCTGGTATTTCGCTTCCAAAGGTGCTATGTAATCCATAACCACTGGTACGTGTTTTGTTCTTCTTTCATTTGTTGTAGAATTCGTAACATCTATAACATGTAATTCATCACCAAGTTCTGCACCAAAAGCAAGCTTGAAACTTCGCAAAAACCTCTGTAATGCTAAAAGTAGTGCCTCCACAAAGATAACTAACCATTAAGTGGCTGAATTGATTAAGTGACTGAATGGATAAATAATGTATGTACGGATTAAGTCAATACAGTTATTTTTTGTTTATTAAGTCAAAAAAACAAACACTTTTGATTACTTAATATATTAAGTATTTTTGATTAAGTCACGACTTATTTATTAAGTTCTTAAACAAACACCACGTACGTCTGAATCATGGTCAAATATGAATTTAAACACATATAGAAAAGCTCCAGTGTGAATACTACTCAAGCATATTGTAAGTCGACTACCTTCACGGTATCCTAAGAGTTCTTTTACAAACGTATCAACACTCAACTTAGAAATTCATTACAGAACGTAGGGATGAGCAAAAGACCCGAAAACCCGCCCGGCTGGAACCGACCCGCCCGAAGCCCTAACGGGTCGGGTCACGGGTCACGTTTTTAGTGCATTCGCGGGTCACGGGTTGGTCGGGCCGGGTCGGGTGAAGCCAAAAACCGAAAAATTGTGAAGGAAACCCGTGACCCACCCGAACCTTCACGGTCCGGGTCACGGTTCCGCTTTTCATGCTCGCGCGGGTCATCCCGGTTCGGGCCGGGTTTCGACCCGTGCACATCCCTACAGAAGCGTGGTATATAATCTTGGAGTGTCTTCTCAGCAGAATCCTCCCCCGTCTCCAAGGGAAACATATCACAATAATATGCAAGAACTGGACATGATATCTTCAAAATAGGGGAGGAAGAAAAAGAGGGAACAAAATAAAATGTTAGGTCTTAATTTAGATCAATGTTAAACCCAAATAAGTTGGAAAAGAACGAATTAGTCACATCATATTTGCCAACACGACACGTTTAAGTTGTACGCGTAATCATCCGCAGTATAATGCATCCAAAAAAGAAGTTAAAAAAAAATCGGATTCATATTCTTCTAAAAGTAAGTAATTGTATTTTATAATCCAGAAGGCATGTATAATTTTATGTTCTCTGTATTGCCAAAAATCGAATTTTAGATGACCTTTCTTGACATTTAGCCCTTTTATATATAATACTTTTTAGTTAACTTGTTTGAGATTGTGTGATTCTTTGTAGTTGAAGTAAATGATTTGCAGTAACAAGTAAAAACAACTATTCAAATCTTGTTTGAAAATTGTTGTATCATGTGGGAAAGTATTCTACACCCTAGAAATTTGCATTACGTTTTAGTTCTTTGGCGTTCTATAGTAGAAATATATGATGATGTTTGTAAATACTTTAGTCTCACGAAAAAGATTACAAGTAGTCTCAAATGAGCCACCTCTGAAATTGGAGCGGGGCAAGAGAAACACATTGCCTAACTTTTGCTCAAGTTGGATCAAGCAAAATCTCAGAATGAGGATCTTGTGCCCTTTTCATACTTTTCATAGGACCCTTGAACAAATGAACAGGAAAACATGTTTGTTATCAAATTGATTATTTATTGTGTTGTATCTTATTATAGATATTTTATTTTTATGATATGATAGTTTACTAATGTTGAGAATTCTACATCAATGTGTAATTGAATATGATTTTCAAATATTCTTCCAAAAACGTTGGAAGGGAAGCTGATAGGTGGCTGGCTATCTTACGAAATTATCCTCCTTATTTATATCGCAGAAAGTTGGAAAATATATCGGAGTTAACTTATGTAAAAGAACTTGATTCAATATGGATTTAAGAAAGTTTGACTAGCAAAGTTCAACAATATCCATAAGTAGTAAGTTTGACTAAAAATGCCATTTAAAATGAGTGACTGAATCAGTACAAGGTGATGAGTTATAATTCACCGTTCTAAAACTCCATTTTTTATTTTGATCACCGTCATGAAATCAACTGCTTAATAATCAGCATAATGTTGGAAATGCAGAAAGTCAAACAATTAAAAGTCAAAGTAACAACTTTTGCTTCAACTCATTTGAGTAATGCCAAGTGGATGCCTAAAGCTCACCTGATCTAACAAATATATGTTTTGTAGCTGCAACTATTGAACCTGACAATATGTATTATTCCTTATAGTTACTACCTTTTACAAACACGACAAACATGAAGGTAAAAACAATGAAGATAAAATGCGAGATATCGAGAATGTATGTATAACTGTATAAGGTTTCAAGTCTATGCAGGTTTGACTTTAGTATTCGATGTGAAATACCTTCACGATGAATATTATATAAACTAGCTAGGTTGATGATGTTTTTAATAGTTTGTGAAGTTATAAGAACATTGGTTTGTAATAACATCTGGCTTTGTTGACCAATGCATTTTTAATGGGTTATCTCATGAAAATACATAGGGGAATAAATAATCTAATTATGTATATATTTCTTCCAGTGAAGTATATATTGAAGAAAAAAAGTACAAGAATAGGAAAAATTTTAACTGGATATTGGTTGTGTAGATGGTAGCACACGCACTCTAAGTACAATTCGACCTAAATTTCTCGAGCTTTTGATACAATCACTCATGTCTTCATCTGAGGCTAATAATATCCAGTCCTTGTCTTCATCAAGGTACTTCAACTTATAAGTCCCATGAGTCAACTTGAATTTCTTACAAATTTTCTCTTCAATAGTAATAAATGTGGCTTCCGATATACAAAGATGAAATTTGATCATATCACCTTCATACTCTGCTTTTATGGTCAGGGTATCTTTGTTTTTGTTGACCTCATAGGATTCCTCAATAGCTCCAATATACTCTTCTTTTTTGTTGTTTTGATGACTAGAATCGTTAACCTTTCTTTTTGCTGCCCTTGGACGTCCTTGCCACTCTGAGATGCCAAAATCTTTGCACTTGCGTTTCAATGAAGACATTGAAACTACAACACAATATGAAAGAAAAAAACGTTCTCATTTTTATCTTATTAAAAGGGCTCGATGGCTTCATATACAAAAGATGTTCTATTTAAAACAGAGGATCATACCTTTAAGATTTTCTGCAGCCTTTTTCATGGTATTCCCGTATTGATGTTCAATGGCTTCTTTAGATACATGGATTGGAGCGGTCTTGTATTTCCTCTGCGAAGGTGCCATGCAGTTCTCCACCATTGTTTTCTTTCCTCTCTCCAATGCTTCAGGTACAAGTAATACTATGTTTTCTTGTAAAGTCTTTTCATTTCGTGTAGAATTCTCAACATCTGGAACATCTGATTCATCACCTGGCTCTACACCAAAAGCAGACTTGAAAGTTAGCAAGCATCTCTTTAGCTTTCAGACTTGTTGGTATTGGTATTTGAGTATTCATAAGAATATTTATGGATTATTGTGTTCTCTAAAAGCTAAAAATGCACTTTAAGACAAAGGGGTCAATTATATTCCCATTAAAATCATATTTACCATTACCTTTTTGTGTAGCTTCTTCGATGGTATCTTCAAACAATCCTTCAGTGACTTGTTGAGGTAATAATGTTCGAGTTATCGTGCATGTTCTCTCCGAAGGTGCCACGTAATTGTCAAGCGTTTGTATTTCTTTCACCGATTGTTGCGGGTAATTCATGTATGAAGAGATTTGTGAAGGCATCTCTACAAATTCAACCCCACTCACATTGAACTTCTCAACTAGTTTTGCACCTAAAGCAAATTTGAAAGTTGGCAAACATAGGGTTAAGACATAAGAGTCTTCCCATGAGATATAATATATATGTAGTATATTAAATGTACCTTTTTTTAGGAAAATTAAATATATACTATTCAATTCAATGTACCAATGTAAATTGATAAATAAACTACTCGTATTTTTTTTACAATGTCAATTATACAAGCATCCACACTAAATCTACTCCTAACTTGAACCTACAACTTATTAGTTGATGGGGTATCATACATAACACTGGAACCAAGTAGATAAACATTATTGCCTCCTTCGTTAGGATTCTATGTTTTTTTTGAAGAATTATTTACAAGCCCATTTGTTTACTTAAAGGCTTAGCTTGTTACCCCAATTGCTCTATGCAGTATTCCTATATATTATCAGCTAAATTAAATGAGAGTTTCCATTGGATTCCCAAGCGAAAGTGCGAAACAATATCCTAATAAACACGACATATCAAAAAAGATTTCTTTTAGATGTTTTGTATACCAAAGAGTACTAACTTATTAAACTAAAAATATCCTGTTATAATTAGGGTTAATACAATAAATAACAACCTTCTTTTCTGTATACTCAATAGAATTATGTCAAACTAATTACGAGTATAATTTTGAAATAGGAGATTATCATTACCTTTAAGCTTTTCTGTAGCTTCTATCTCCTCAGTATCTACAAATTGTTGTTCAATCACTTCTCGTGATAATAAAATCGGAGCTTTTTTGGATTTTGCCTCCAAAGGTTCTATGTAGTCAACAACCACTGAAACTGGTGTCCTTCCTTCTTCCAACACCCCGTGTGTTGGTGATAATCTTTTTCCTTGGAAAATCTTCATAAACTTAGTTTCAGTTGATGTAGAATCGTCAACCCTTAGAAAATCTAATTCATCACCAAGTTCTGCACCAGAAGCAAGCTTGAAACGCGGCAATAACTCCTTTAATTTTGAGAGTAGTTCCTCCACAAATTTAACATCAGAGTCTGAATCGTCCTCCACAGATTCAAAATCAGAGTCTGAATCGACCCCCCACACGAATTCAAATGCATAACAAAAATCTCCGGTGTGAATACTATTCAAACATATTGCAAGTCTACTGCCTCCATCATAAAAAAGTTTGTTTACCCACGTATAAGGCCTCAACTTAGAAACATCATTACAGGAGCGTGGTTTAAAATCTTCAAGTGTCTTCCCTATAAAATTCTCCCCCATTTCCAAGGGAAAAATATCACATAATCGATAATACTCATTATATGGATGCCATTCATAATCTTTGGATCCTGTATCGCGTAAATAACCCGTCAATTTCAAAGATAGCATTTGATTCTTTTGAGTGGCTTCTGAAAAAGATGAAAATGGCATGTGGTTGTCACCATGAAAAGCGATCCAAACTTGTGCAAGATCTATATTATTTGATTCACAAACGATCCGTAAGGCGTGTTCAATTTCATCCCTTGCAGGTTTGAGACCAGGTAAAGTATTTGCACACATTTCCTAAAGTAGGAGAAAGAACTGAGAAATTAATATACTCCAAATGTATAGCAATTGAGTTGTGCTATTAGAAACCTTCAAGTAATTACAATTACCTGGTAAGGTATACGTTCTTGTATTTCAAATACACCTAGACCCGCTTCCTGCACTCAATTCAAACTAATTAAGACAAGTAGCAAACAACTAGATTTTGATATCTCATTAATTTCTATTTCAGAAACCCGCTAATTTCTTTCATTTTGATTAATAAAGAAAATGAGAAATTTAAAAAGCTAATTCAGCACAAAGTAGGTAGCTAGTATTGCAATAATGATAGTTGTTGTACCTTGAGAGCTCTTATCATTGGAAAGAGAGTTTCACTATAATCTAGTATAGATGTTGTAGAAATCTCGAGAACACCAATACAAGAAGAAGAGGTGGTTTGAGAAGGAGAAAGAGAGTTTCACTATAATCTAGTATAGATGTTGTAGAAATCTCGAGAACACCAATACAAGAAGAAGAGGTGGTTTGAGAAGGAAAGCAAAGAGGCAGCATACAAGAATAATTCAAGTCACACTCCAAAGCAGAATCCACCAAAGGACTAGTCGCCCCCTTGAGATCTTCAAATGAGACTAATTGTGGTAAACGATTTAGGAATGCAGTGGATACTGTAGGTGTATCACTACTTATGACCATAGCCATAGGGTCATGATCATCATCATGATTATGCTGGTCATCAATACTATACTGATACTCCATACAACGTCGCCTATATTTGGATAGGGGTTTCCAAGGCCAGGTGACTGCAAAAGGTTGACCGGAAGTAGAAAGTAGACGCCTGCCGCTGCTTGTCATTACAGGTACCCAGAACTGAATTATGAACGGACTACATTAGCACAGAGAAAGGCTTGTTTTATCTTGTAGGATATCATCCTCCGCCACCGGGTCCGGGTGTCGACATCAGCTGTGATTGGATATTAATTAATAATAAGACATTAATACTGTGAAAAAGAAACTACTCTGCTGTAACTGTAGAGTAAATTATTACTAAAATAATACTCAATGGAAAAAGGGCGAGTGATATGATATGATGGATCACCTGACAATGAATCATTATTATTATTATGAATTTGAAATCCTTGTTGTTGTTGAAGAATCTCATGATCATCATCTTGGCTCCAAAATACCCAGAAGTGGAATCTGGATTCAGGGGGCTTGTAATGAAGAGGAGTCGGAAAGGACTCAAGGAACCCCTCCAACTCCTGATAATCCGTTATAAACAAGGCGAACATTGATGGATTCCAAACAATTTTAATTTGGTGAAAGAAGATGACCTTTTGTTTGTTTAATGGGCTTTGTAAATAAAGAAAATTCAATGATATTTATTTAGAACAACCATCTCACAACATCACAGCCTCATTGAGATGTTATATGACCATCCAGTTTTCATCTCTAGTCCTTCAACTTCAATTTTTAGCATCAAAGTCCTTAGTTTTCTATTTTCCATATATTTAAAAGAGAAATTATCACAAATCGATAAATGTTGTATATTCGTATCATAAGTAAGAATGTTTCATAAAACTTTTAGTTGATGGATATTTTGTAATCTTGAACTTGAAGTCTAATATTTACAACTATATGTTTGTTCATTGGTGTTCGTTTGTGTTCGAACATGAACAAACCATTATGTTCGTTTATCCGTTCGTGAAGTGTCCATTTTGTTTACGGCCTACACGATATACAGTTGACATAACATTCGAGGTATAAAGTGAAAGCATATAACTTTGGAAGGTGCTTATATGAACTGCACAAAAAAAAAAGGACTTACAAGGTGTAAATTGGAAGGATATAACATTGGAAGGTGCATAAATTATGAACTACACAAAAAAACAACCCCACTTTATGACTTTAGTCTTTAGTCATTATTACACGCTATACACAAAGTTTGAATTTGCAACTTTGGACTTTGAACCTTTGGACTTGAGGAGCTGGAATACTCTTTCAACTTTCAACCTAAGACATGTCAAATTTATCGAAATAGATTTTTTATTTCAAAGGAAAATGTTCATCGTCTTAACTGTTAACTTCTTCAGGAGCTGGATAGGCTGACATAACAGGTCACACGAAACCTGTTAAGACACGAACCTGTTAAGGTCAAACACGAACACGACCTGTTAACTAATCGTGTCATTTTTTTCAAACACGAACACGACACGAAAATTAACAGGTGCACCTGTTAAGACCTGTTAAGAAACCTGTTAACATATATTTTATAGAATTCTTGACTAATATTAAAAAAACCTTAACGATGCAAAAACTCTTACAAATCTCAACTAATATATAGCAATAATAATCCTTACATTACAAAATTTCATAGACATCTTACCTTATAAATACCATATATCAAATCATAATATCAATTCTTAGTATTTTATATACATGTACAACCTTAACAGGTCTTAACAGGTCCTTAACAGGTCCGGATCTGTTAAGACACGAATCTTAACAGGTCCGGACCTGTTAAGACACGAAACATGTTAAGGTCAAACACAAAACCTGTTAAAAACAGGTCGTGTCGTGTCGTGTTAACAGGTTTCGTGTCAAAATTGTCAACCTTACTGTAATACTCTTTCAACTTTCAACCTAAGAAATTATTACCCTTCTTTCATTTTTGTTATAAACTCAAGTTTCCCGTACATTATTTTTTCACACAACTAGAGTGAAGGCCCGTGCGTTGCACGGCCGGGCTTCACGGGTTGTTCTGTACGTTTGTCTTATTTTGAGGGTTATTGTATTTTGTATTCCTGTTCTTTAGAAATGGCGTAATAGAAACATGGATTGCATTTTTGTAAACTTTGCAGAAGTACATGTAGCAGGGTTACATAGTTCATAATAATGTAGTAGGATATCAAAAGATATTACGATAGAATATCATCATTCAAACCCGTATTAAAGGTGAACAAAATCGAATGATGACTACATAAGTCTTAGCAGTTTTAAAAATATTTATTATTGTCTCTTATAAAGCAGAAGCTCATCTTCATGCTTAACATTTTTCTTATTATCTAACTTGCTTTGGTCTACAGGTCCAGTCATTCATCTCTGCAATTAAGGCATTGTCACGTAAAGAGATTCATTATGGAGCTTATGCAACGTCTGAACAGGTAATCTCTATTCCAATAAGTTTACACATGTGAATCATAAGTAGCTCAGTTTTATATTAATTTCTGTAAAGTTGGTGCCTGTTAGACCCATGATCAAGGGAATCTTTACATAATAAGAGAACCCTTATTGTTAGTTTTTGTTTTATGGCAGCTTAAACTCAAAACTTGTGAAGATTGTAAGTCACTAATAATGTCTATAACTTATGATAAGTGCAGGTAAATGCAGTTGGTGACCTTTGTGCTATATGCCAAGAAAAAATGCATGCTCCAGTCGTGCTTCGTTGTAAACACGTCTTCTGTGAAGAATGTGTATCAGAGTGGTATGTTTTTATTTGCTTATGTTCCAGTATCTTTTTTCTTTTAACTTAAAACATGGGTTTGTGAACTATCAAGTAATTTTGAGGTCTTTGTTTTGTTGCTTGCTTTAGGTAGCTTACTTTCGTTTAGTAATAAATTACATGAGAAAAATGTTTGTTAATTTTTTTAAATATATGTTTGCAAGAAGAACTTTTCTAAAATAATTATATGGTCTGGCAATCAATAGTAGGGAAATTTCCATTTTAACAGATTTCTAAAAAATGATCTTTAGTTCGCCAGTTAATCAGAAAGTTGGATAAAGAATTGCTGTACCAGTTTCATGAATCATGGAATGTAAAATTGCTTCTAAAAACAAGTTACATAAAACACAGAGTAAGCTTCGCTGTGAATCCTGTGATATATAAAGCTATAAACTGAAATATTATTGAATTGAATTGATTATGACACGTTTTGCCTCAGTAAGTAGCTAAAGCCTTTATGAATGACCTAAATAAGTAAAGTTTCTGTTCTTGTGGCTGCTAATGTTTTTGGATGTATAACCTTGTCACACAAATTCCAAGAACAGAACAAATATTTGGAGTACCCTAGAGTGTCACAATCGCAAACACATAAAATACAATAACATCAAACACAGTCACAAACTTCTATATACATGTACAGTCGATGGAAATAGGCATAAACAGTTGCCTCTTAAGTACAGGGAAATCAAAGGCAGAAACCATCAACGATTCCAATATATACAACAAATTCAGATTCAAAATCCTGCTGGGCAAACATATGTTATGTACTAACAGGAGCACGCACTACATGCACACAACTTAAACAAATCAAACACCAACATCATTACCATAATAAAATAGTCAGAGATAAGAACCATACCAACCAAATATATGTTATTTGTTGGCACAAGCTTTTCAAACGGGCACAGCTGAAAAGCATACCGCACAAATCTTGTCAGGTCACCAGTAGTCTTTCTGACAGTCGTATTCCCATCCAATTCAATCATGTATTCACCGTCTTCCAAGATGCGAAAGTCCTTCCTGTTAAGCACAACGTTAAACCCAGCCAGTGTGTATAGACAACCCTCCTCCATCCGCTCAACAAATTTGAACGACCTATTATGCCTTGCGGTACAGTACATCATATTTGCCTGCACAATAAGATGCATCAAAAAAGACAAAACTGAGCAAATATAACAACGATTCACACAGTAAACACACCATTAACATACATGTTCATCCGCGACAATAAAATCGGTACTCATGTACGCTCGATTATTATTTATGACATCCCATTTTCGACAAACCATGACCGTCACAGGCCCTTCAGACCCTTTCTGAAGCTCGCTGAGAAGCACACCAGATTGCCCGGTAGGGACGACTCGAAGCTTAAGACTTGCCATGTGAAGCCAACAACAAAGAAGAATCGAAAATTTATCAGCAAGAACCACTCAACAACAACTCAAGAATACCTTTTATGCAGAGCACACACCAACGCAGCCCAAATACTATATTTATATAGATACTTTTGTAATTAGTCCGACTCTTGAGGACGGGATTAGAAAGTGACCAATACTTTTTTTTCCCAATAATTATGAGGGTATCTTTTACTTTTTTTTACTGGCTTATAGTTAAAGATGTTAATTTATAATGACTGAAGAATTCAATTTAATTGGTAAGTAGCCAGTTATTTCATTCTTTATATTTGTATCAAATTCAAATACTAACTGTGGCTTATTTAAGGACATCTATAATGGTTGTTTTTTCAAAAAAAAAAATTTTACCAAAAATATGTCTAAATATCTATAAATCTATAAACCCTTATAAAGGGTATTGAATTCAAGATTTAAGCATTTTTTACAATATTCCGATAATACCCCTAAATACCCTAATCCCAACCCACTGTGTTTTGTTCCCGCTTTCAAAGGACTCACACACACACACCCACCATCAACACCACCACCACCACCACCATTACAACCGCCTCCTTCAAATCGTCTCCATCTCTTCACAGATTTGATGTATCCGAGTCTTCTTTTTCATAATCTTTTAATTTTGTTAATCAATTATTTGTTCTTAATGCTGTTTTTTTTCCTTTTTCCAGATTTGGGGGTTCATAAAGTCTTATGTATATCGTCGTGAAATTGGCTAACGACTATTAAAACCCCAAGACACTGGTATATGTTAATCGAGTGCTATGTTTTGTTTTCTCGATCTCCTTCTCTATTTTAATCGAATACAATGTTGTTCTTGAATTGATGAAGCCGATTGGTGTTAAATAAATAGATGTTGTGTGATTTGGGTTCATTCACCTCCGATCATCTTCTGGTAAACCCCTTTTACCTTTTTTTCCCTATTAATTCATGAAAATAAAATGATAATAATATATTATTTCCTGAAAGATTTCCCTTTTTCAATTTGTTAGATTTTGATTATTGGTGTGGACTGTGGAGAAACCTCAGTGCCACTTGCTAACAACCTGATGGGGTGACTTCGTTAATGGTAAAAAGTTGGTTGTTGGCGATGCTTTGATCTTCTTACGGTAAGTTGTATGGACGTGATATATGATTTACCCACCTATTCTAAATCTTCTTTTAAGGGAAAAATGATGACCCGCGTGTTGGAGTAACACAAAAAACTCCCGGACAATATGTTAGCATCTATGAAATCAAGTCTAGGTCATCTTGCTGTCGTTGTTGCCTCCCATGCCATTGCATTTCAAACCCATTATCCAGTTCTTATAAACAAAGGTATTCAATCAGTTTAAGTTTTGATTGTGCGAATCTATATTGTTTCCAAGATAGTAGTGAACCATGCTATACCATATATGAATCACTCTTATTGTATTGATGTTTGTTGAATTCACTACACACAGACACCAAAAGGGGCTACTTTTGCCGCTAAAGGTGACTTAATTTTTGGTTTTTGAACATTTGTGAAGCCTTAATGTGGCATGAAGAGAGAAGCAAGACCAAAAAGAGATATACAGACCGTACATTCTCATCGTGTTGTTAGGATGGGAAGGATTTGTAACCTTGATTGTTGGATGCCCCAGAGCCGCTACAGTCATTCTGGTCTATAGTAGTCAGTTGGTTACTGAAAACAGCATCCAGTTCAAATTTGCTTACCTATTTATTTACTTAGCCAGCCCATATTGATATTTTTGATTATTTTAATGGATTGTAATGTAATGTTACAGGTCATCCATGGATAAGAAGTACTAATGACGTGAAACTACTTCTTGATTTTCCAACTAACTAGAGCACTTGGTCAGAAATCTATTCGGTTACTTAGGGTGCTTTGTGGTTTGTTTCCCTGGCTCTGTCTTGTTGTTTTTGTTTCTTTGGTGTAAATCATAGAGCTTTTGTTTGGATAATTTTTATGCTATTATATCGTAAAGCAGCATACAGGTATTTTTATTGAAAATTGTTGTACTTCGTTTCTTTTTATATATGTTTCAAAGAATGAAGGGACAGAAAGGGACATAAGCTAGAGTTGATATTATATATGACGGATAGGGGTAACGACTAACGGATCAAAACAGGTTTGGGTTGAGATAGATCAGTTTTTTGTATGCGTTATTGCATTGGCCTCTTTCTTTAATAACTTTCAATACATTAAAGTTGATCACCAATATTACAATACTAATTTGTAAATATAGTGATCTAGAAGGTTGTCACAGAGAATGATTACAATTGCGCTTAGGTTTCCCGTAACTGTCTGCAATATCAGTTTTTAGTATGCGTTATTGCATTGGTCTCTTTCTTTAATAACTTTCAATACATTAAAGTTATTCACCAATATTACAATACTAATGAGTCTTGCTAACTGAGTTAAGTTATATTTGGTTTTGAAAGGTGAATGTTTCATAAAACTCAATTTATACTTAAAGAGAGGCCCTAATCTTTTTCTTTTAATTTGAACATGTCTATGTATATGTTATGTGTTATAATGAAGGCACACTAAAAATCTTTGCACTTTTTCTTGCGCAAATTCACTTCATGAGTGTAAAAAGGAAGGGTGACTGCAAGAAAGAGGTATGAAGTGCTAATGTGGGTGTGGCAGATTTACCTGGTAAATCCCTACTTTGGCCAGCCGTCAGCGTCTTAAGGTATTTAGTTCTGTTGGTATTGAAATTGGCAAATTTGTATTCAGGGAAGTACTTTCTCAATAGGCGTAAACATCATTGCTTTACAAACAATCATTCTAATCTTTATGTTTGATGTTGATCTCATTCTGAATGTATTTGCTTTGTGTAATGTAGTTAAAATAGCAGCTCTTTTGTGAGCCATTTAAGAAGGTTAGTAGTACGGTCAATAAGACAATGACGACAGGTTAATCAATAAAGTTTGTTAAAGCTTCGCATTACAGACATCAAACTCCTTTCTGGCTATGCTTTTACTACTCTCTATACAGAATAAAGAGTGTTCTGTATCTGACATCTACTAATTGTTTCCACAGGTAGATGAGGAAGAACCGGTGCTGCAAGCATTTAGATTTTAGATTCATGAGGGAGAAGGGAGTTGCGTATATAAGCATCCGAGACATTCGGTTCCTCCTAATTGCCCTCGAGATTTAACTGTTGAGTTTGCTGGTAAAATATATGTTGCATTACTTTCCTGGTACAATATAGTTTCCAAGTAATATAGATGTTGCCTTTATTAATTGCGCAAAAGGTATGTGTTTGTTGTAGTAACAAATGCAATGATTTGAAGATTACACGCATCATATGTTATAGAAACTTATAATGAAAGGTTCATCTTATTGCCTTATTGGACTTTTTTGAATACATTTTAAGTTTTATTTTCAGCTCATTAGCTATAGTATTTGAACCCATTTAAGCTTGGACTTTTTTGAATACATTTTAAGTTTTTTCTCTCAGCTTATGAGCTATAGTATTTGTACCCATTTAAGCTAATACTGTACATTCTAAGGTTCATCTCATGCAGGTTATATTATGAGCATGACTCTTAGTTCTGAATAGGCTACTGTCCACGTAAATTGATGATGGGAACACGATGGTGGAGACTCACGCACCTTCAACAATTATTAACGTTCGATGTCGATCTTTATTTTAATATTAAAACACACTTATTTTTGTGTGAAGTATAACTGTTTCCTACTGTTATTGAATACGCATTACCCATCAGTTTTGTTGAGGTTGCCGCCGCAACGCCCGGACACCCATCTGGTGTTGAAAAAAAGTAGATTGCAAGATGAGGATGACTTGACACGTACCAACTACCAAGTGTACCAACTGTAGTATTATCTATACCATTGCACCATACATCCCTTCGCTCTCATCTTTCTAGCCACCATTTCTTTTCCCTTGCAACCTGCCTCTATATTCTCTTTTTTTTTCTAGTTTTTTCATTCATATATATCTTAGTATCGGAGGGTCAAAACACCTTTAGAAATCACATTGAAATTTCAGTTTATTAGCAACTAAAATCATGCCAACAAACTTTTAACCCATCACAGTTGAACTACTTTAATTATTAACTATCACGTTAACAATTTATCTTGTCAGTGTCATATCATCGTTTATATTTTAATAAATTAAAAGATATATTATATCAAAGAAAGAAAAACACATTAGTCAAAAGAAAGGGATTCACTCAAGTTGGAGGTCAAAGAAAAACACATTGATCCTTGGATATGGTCAAAATTTAAAGACATCCTTGATTTTAATACAAAGATCAAAATGTTTCCAACTTGACTCCTCAAGTTTTGAGGGGATCCCCTCCCTTAATCAAAAGATTTATGAATAATAACAATAAGACAAATACAAATTAAAATAAAAAATATTTTACATTAAAGAAATTGGTTTAAAAGAAAACTTTCCAAAACTAAATAACTATTTTATAAACACAAGATACCTGCATAATATGGCGCCGACAACAGTTGAAGTGTGGTGGTGGCAGCGACTGAAGGTTGGGGCGACACTGGTGGTGGCGACGATGATCATTGTAGGTAATTGATGTAATGGTAATTGATACAAATAAGATAGTGCATGTATTTTAAGAGTTAAGAGATAGATAATGTAAATATGTAAAATATACCTCTTGGTTAAATATTATACTATCATGAGTATATAATTTTCTTCCTCCATGAGGCTACTACCCAAACATAATAGTTATAACATACTATAAAAATATTTAGTTTTCTTTGTTTTTTTAAGGTTTAATTAGTCTTCAACTTACTATAAAGTATTTTAGTAACCATTGTTATAGGGCATTGGTTAATATGTATTTAATGAACGCAATGTATTCTAAATAATCAAATAAAAAATTTAATGTTTATTAGTTCAATCTAATAATTACATTTTTAAACAAATCATTAATGCATATAATTTTATATTTTTAAAAAAGTTTGAGTTTATTAAATAAATACTAACCTATGTTTCCTAGATACTGTTTAACAAATCCATATCTATTTTTGTTTGAAGTTTTAAGTTTCAATAATATACCATCTTCAATGAATAAATGTACAATCTTTCATAGTCGAATTATTTTTGTAACTTTTTCTTAAAACAAGATAAGTTTTGTTTTTTACTTAGATAAAGTGAGTTCTTACCCTCAATAAATCCCCGTTGGCTGTTAACACTACCAAATCTTTTCTATTTTTTTGTAACCTCTTAAATTTTAACAAGAGACAGAAAAAACACTTGAAAAACATAACCTTTGACAAAGTTTTATACTAGAAAATATTGGGTCAAACCCAAAATCATACTCAAATACAGCCCATTTATTTAAAACATCCGGCCCACAAAAAGCTTCACAAACATAAAAAGAGAGAAAAAATTTTCAAGAACAAGAAGGGTTTTAACTTTTGAGATTTTATCATAATCATCACCGTCTTTGAGTCTCAGTCGGAATATCATCAAACTTCCGGCACCGTCTCAAAGAATTCCGTCGAAAGGAAAATGACAGAAGTAGCAAGCAACGTAGTACACGAAGTATTAGGACAAAGGGCACAGGATCTTGACCAGCCAATAATCGATTACATAATAAATGTACTTGCTGATGAAGATTTTGATTTTGGATTTGATGGTGAAGGCGCTTTTGAAGCTATTGGTGATCTTTTAGTTGATTCTGGTTGCGTTTCTGATTTCTCTGAATGCCATTCTGTATGTATACCTCCTATATATTATCTATTTCATTTTCATTTTCTTTTATTATCTTTTTTGTAAGTTTTGACTATATATAAGTGAATTGCATTGTTCCTAACATAAAAAGATTCTGACTTTAGGAAACCCATTATAAGATATTCTTGTGTTTTTCTTTTCTTCTAAAGTAAGGTTTTTTTTGTTATTTTATGTTTTTGGGAGGTATATAGGGTTTGTGGTGTAGTTAGTTTAAAGTCCTGGTTTGCAAGACAGACGAAGAACGACCAAATTGTCTGCGGGCCTCGTGTTATAGTAAGGATGTTATGTGGAAGAGAAGGTTTAGACTGACTAAGTGGCCTGCTAAGTGGAGTGTATGCCTATATAGGGAAAATGTGACCTTTTTTTTGCATAGTATTCAACTGAGCTACACACGCTAGGGTTGGCCTTAAATTTGTACAAGCTCCCAACTTCTAGGCTTCGGACTAAAATATTTTTTGCAAGCTTTTAACTTTGTTTCAAGATAATGTTTAAATATATGTTGAGGATAAATTGTGATGTGCATGTCTTTAGAAATGGTTTAGTATTGTTTAGAAGTTAATTCACTAGTTCTTTTGATAGTTTTGTTGGCTAAGAGTTGTGAGAAATAGGATGGAGACAAGAAGTTGAGTAACAAACTTTCTAAACAAAATATAGATAGAGTCTGATATAGGTGAAAGAAAGATATTTTATGCTACTTACGGTTCGTTGCTTCTTGAACACTATTGTAGGTTTGTGGCAGATTATCAGAGAAATTTGGAAAGCATGGTTTAATAAAGATAAAGCCGGCTGTTAGAAGCCTTGCTACCCCATTTAGAATGAATGAGGGAATGGAGGAAGTGAAAGCTCCCAAAAAGAAGCCTGAGCCAGTTGACGGTCCTTTGTTAACTGAACGTGATAAAATCAAGCTTGAAAGGAGAAAGAGGAAGGACGAGCGTCAAAGAGAGGTAAGTTTCATTTATATATGGGTGTGACTTGTGAGGCTTATGTTTCATAAACAGCTTGGATCAGCATGCTTTCATACAATTATTCTCCATCCAGTCAATGAGAGATTTTTTTGTCCAAATGTTCGTACAAAAATGTGTTTGCAGTGTCTTGACTATTGATGGAGTGCCGTTAGTTTTATTTTTGTCTTCTCATATATAACTCTTGATTGATCAGATGCAATACCAAATACATGTAGCCGAAATGGAAGCAGCGAAAGCTGGAATGCCTGTTGTATCTGTAAATCACGACAATAGTGCTGAAGGAACTACAATAAGGGATATTCATATGCAGAACTTTAATGTGTCTATTGGTGGGCGTGAACTTATAACCGATTGTACTGTGACGCTTTCTTTTGGGCGGCACTATGGTGAGTCTGATTTTCAGCTCATTACAGCCCTTCATTTATATCACAGGTTTTTGTTTGGTAACTGTGCCAGTGTTGTGTCCAGGCTAACTGCTTCTCTTTGATATGATTCTTTACTATGTCTGTTATATACCGACTGTATTAATTTTTTTAGCAAGTATTCTCGTATGTGCATGTTGTATTTTGGGTGTTTTTTGTTCGTTAATCATATATCAAGTAGCATCCTTTCTGTTTGATATGTATCATGACCCGTTACATCTTTTACAGGCCTTGTTGGCAGGAATGGTACAGGGAAAACCACGTTCCTAAGGTATATGGCTATGCATGCTATTGAAGGTATCCCTAAAAACTGTCAGATATTGCATGTGGAGCAAGAAGTTGTTGGTGATAATACATCAGCGTTACAATGTGTCCTTAATGCTGATGTTGAGAGAGCAAAGCTTTTGGAAGACGAAGCCCGTTTAATAAAATTACAGGTCTATATGACTTAGGGTTTGCCTTTGGTTCCGTGGTTTTTTCTTCACCACTTGTGTTCAAAACATTTTTAGTGTTTGAACATGACTGTATTCACAGTATGTGACTAATTTGTGTCATGTCTTTTGCCCTAAACAACATAAATATATGATTACTTCAGAGAGATGCTGAGCTGGATGCAGAAGCAAAGAAGGACCCGAGTTTGATTAATGATAATGATGGAATTGCACAAAAGCTTGAATTGATATACAAAAGGCTAGAGTTCATTGATGCATATTCTGCAGAGTCTCGTGCAGCTTCCATTCTTGCGGTTGGTCTCTCTCCCTTATGATTTAGTGATTATTTTATGTTATAGGGTTATGATCTTAGATTCAAGCTCTAGATTATGTTAGCATTTTCTTTGGCATTCTCTTACTAATAGTGTGCTAAGAGTTTTATGCTACACACATTTAATGGATAAATCAGCTTAATACATCTCAATTTCATTTTGTTGTGAGCTATCGTTTTCGTACTCTCTGCTAATTTATCGAAATGATTAATTTTCACTATCTATGGGAGTTATAGGGTCTCAGCTTCACACCAGAAATGCAGAAGAAGCCAACGCGAGCATTTTCTGGAGGATGGAGAATGAGAATAGCTCTTGCGCGTGCACTTTTCATTGAGCCGGATCTTTTACTACTTGATGAGCCTACGGTATGTCATACAAGAAAGAAATTAGCTTCTGGAATATTTGAACCTTGTTTAACGTCTTTTGTTTTGGGGTGCAGAATCATCTCGACCTACATGCAGTCCTGTGGCTAGAAGCTTACCTAACTAAATGGCCAAAAACATTTATTGTTGTTTCTCATGCTAGGGAATTTTTGAACACGGTAACACTTTCTTGCCTCTATATCCTTGTCTGAACTTTACATTGCATTAACCAAATTAGTTATATGAATATCTCTTTGCTTGTCCTGCCTTGCAGGTAGTCACAGATATTTTGTACCTCCAAAACCAGAAATTGACTGCATACAAAGGAGATTATGATACATTTGAGAGAACCCGGGCTGAACTTCTCAAAAACCAACAGAAAGCATTTGAATCAAATGAGCGTTCAAGGGAACATATGCAGGTTTTTATTCTGTTCTATTTCTCTTAAATGAGCTTCATAGTTCATTATCACTGTTTAGAAGGAAGGATATGGATAACCGTGTATCACATTTTATGACACTGTCTAAAGTCTAAACTGAACATAATTTTATATATATGTGTGGAATTAACACTTATTATTTTCTATTCTTGCAGTCTTTTATTGATAAATTTCGCTACAATGCGAAACGTGCATCTCTTGTTCAGTCTAGAATTAAGGTAGAGTTTTCTTCAAATCGTGGTCGTATCTGATAATATCAATTATAAGTTTCCTGTTGTAAATTTGCTTCTTCTGGTCACATTATTACTAGGCATTGGAACGATTAGGACACGTTGACGAAGTTGTAAATGATCCCGAGTATGTAACACTACTTCCTTTTTGATTTAGTTATGTTCACTACTTCACTGATCTCTACTTGTTCTAATGTTTCATATGTAACTTTTTGGGTAAGTTTCATCTTGATTACATAATGGCTATTCTGTTCGTCTTGTGTATGCAGCTACAAGTTTGATTTTCCTACACCTGATGATAGACCTGGCCCACCTATAATAAGTTTCAGGTTTGTTTCCATAAAGTAGTTTAGTTCTGAACTATGTAGTGTTTAGCGGTCCAAGGACCTATATTTGAGACATCGGTTATCACGGCGGGATATCGGTGGGATAGCGGTAATTTTAATATTATGCAATATCTATATATATCTATAAGAATAATTAATACTTAGTACTAACAGAAATATCAAAAGTCAAGCTTAAAAGTGTCAATATTTTTAACATGATATAATTAAATCATAAGTCTTGAAAATCTTCCTCTGAATGGGTTTTTGTAGTTTTGTTTCTTTTGGGTTTCTTCTATATGCAATCCTCTAAGGCTCC
This sequence comes from Erigeron breviscapus, assembly GCA_034093135.1. Taxonomy (NCBI): domain Eukaryota; kingdom Viridiplantae; phylum Streptophyta; class Magnoliopsida; order Asterales; family Asteraceae; genus Erigeron; species Erigeron breviscapus. The sequence continues at coordinate 270,328,236 of CM067167.1, forward strand.
AAGCGCATTGTGCCAGAATTAGGATTATCGTCTTTTTTGTATTATAAAAGCTTAGTGCAATCTCTATATTGATAGAATTGTATCAGTATTGACTAAATTTTTACCTTTTTATGTTTTAAATGTGATTACAGTGATGCTTCATTTGGCTATCCAGGAGGCCCAATACTGTTCAAGAATTTGAACTTTGGGATAGATTTAGACAGTCGTGTAGCAAGTAAGATAATGTTTTAAAGTTTACTTAAAAAATTGTGTGCATATCTTTGATTTTCCTTTAAGGCCCTTAAGCTGTAATTCTTGTTTCGCTCTAATTAACCAGTATATATGTATGTTATTCAGTGCCTCTGCGTATTAAGTGAAATATGTTGGTATGTATTCGTATTTTTCACTAGTATATGTCTAGGTTGTATATTATGTTTTTGTTCGATCTTTGTAACCATAGTTGTTAAACGGGCTTGCCTGATGCGCCTATGGCGTAGGCGAGGCCCAATTGTGGCGCCTTGAACCCTAAGCCCAAGTCGATCATGGCAGAGGCGTTTTTTTGGGGAGGTTTGTATGTGAAAACCGGTTTCTATAGGGCGTTTTTGGGGAGGTTTCTATGTGAATTTGGTTTCTGTAGGGGTTTTTTGGGGGAGGTTTGAAATGGGTTTCCATAGGGTTTTTTGGAGGGGTTTCTATGTGATAAACCGGATTCTACAAGTGGTTTCTTTTGGGAAGGTTTATGGGGTTTTTAAGGGAGGCTTGAAACCCGGTTTCCAAATTTTTTTAGGGGTTTCTATGTGGAAACTGAAAACTGGTTTTTAAAAGGGGTTTCCATTGGGTTTTTTTTTTATCTTGTAATGTATGTTTTTTTCGGTCTTTATATTTCATTTATATTCTAGCACAGCTATAATTTTTATATTTCTTGTGAAAACTTAGTTTTTCAAGTTTTGGATAATTTGGTTTGAAGTTTTTTTTTTGTTTTCAATTTATGACCAATTTGTTTTAAAGATTTTGGTTGAATGGTATTTGTTAATTTAAATGACATTTGTTTTTTTTTACTCAAGTGCATTTTTTTTCTCGGGCCCGCGCTTTTTTTGCGCTTCTCGCCTAGGCCCCATTTGGGGTCATTGCGCATTGAGTGCGCCTTCGCTTTTGACAACTATGTTTGTAACTAGTCGTGTGTGCACTACTTGCAAGGTCAAAATAAGTATACAGAATGTTGGTTCTAAAGCATCAAGCATGTTTGTGATTGTGTTCTATAGTTCGATAACCACTCAACCATGTGCTCAACATTAACAAATGTCTGTTTAGCATAATAAAGTGTATATTAAGAGCCCAAAATTGCTTTACATTAAACAATCTCAATGTAATTTGTATTGAACGTGATCTATCTTATCTAACGGCAGTTTCATTGTGTTTCATTTCATCTATTTCAGGCTTGATTTTTCAGTTTTATAAGTTTTAGTTCCTAACTATGGTATGTTAATTAATTTTCAGTGGTAGGCCCAAATGGTATTGGTAAGTCAACCATACTTAAGCTGATTTCAGGGGAACTTAAACCAACCTCAGGAACAGTTTTTAGGTCAGCCAAGGTAAATATAATAAAATTATCTACCAAACTCGCGTAATAAGAACGATATGGTTAACCCGTTTCTTCTATGTTGTACTTTGCTAGCTTGGACTATAGAACAGTTAAAACTACCCGTTATCATTTTTTCAACATGCATCATCTGATTGGGTGCTAATACTATTAACAGGTTCGTATTGCTGTGTTCAGTCAGCATCACGTGGATGGGCTTGACCTAACCTCTAATCCGCTTCTATATATGATGAAGTGCTTCCCGGTGAGTTCCTAGCCGTCAACTTTATGTGTTTGTTAGTGTTATAGAGACATGCTCTTTGTTTTAAACTTTTGTTATAGATGCTCACAGCTGTGTTCCAAGTTAGCATAGATTTGTAAGACCATCTTTAACCCACCACACTGAAATTCATTTTATTGGTGCCACATCAGCAATACATTGACTCACCACACTGAACCACGTTTACCATTAACCCCTACACTGGAATCGCAGTTTATAGTGCCACATAATCATTTATATAAATACTAAAAGATACATTACGTTAAACTAAAAACCAAATTTATTGAAAATTTTATTAACAATAACAATATATCTAGTACAAATTTATGTACAAATACAACATTGGAGAATGGGTTTAAAAAAGGAGTTTTTGAAACTAGTATTACTATTTCATAAGCATAATAGTAGTTCAGGGGGCTAAGATGAAAGTTTATTTTAAATATAAAAATTTAAAATTTGATAGCTTGACTTTTAGTCGTCTTCTTCCTCGCTAACCTGCAAGTCCGCCACACACAACTTTGATTATTTTTTTTCCTTTTTAACAATCCTTTCAATATCAGCAGTAAACAAAAAAATAAATCAAAAACCCAATACGCGAACTCTCTCAGTGCGGTGGTGAATACGTTGGGCCAAAACGCCGACGAATACGCCGGCTTCTTTAACCCAATACACCGGAAGTCCGGCGTATTCGTCCTAATACACTGATAGTAATACTGACCGTTAAAGACGGTCTAAGTGTATGAAGATACAGATCAGAATCACATAGATCTTTTATCCGATGGAATTATTGACAGTCATATTATAATGGAATTCACATGGTATTTTTACTTCAATTGCAATGTTTTAAAAACCTATTTTAGCTTTAATTAATTAATATACAGGGAGTGCCTGAACAAAAACTTCGTAGCCATTTAGGTTCTTTTGGTGTAACTGGTAATTTGGCTCTTCAACCAATGTACACCTTGTCTGGTATGTTTCTTATTTTATCAAAATTTTTATTATTTCTAAAACTTCAAATTTGTGGTGCTAAAGTTTTATACAAATTGCAACATAGTGCTTAGGACTCACTATTGTTAGTGGTGTCTCAGGTGGTCAGAAAAGCAGGGTTGCGTTCGCAAAGATAACCTTTAAAAAGCCTCACATCATATTGCTTGATGAGCCGTCAAATCATCTTGTATGTCTCTATCGTTACTTTATTTTTATTCTTTTCTACTTTACATGAGAATGGTCTGTGGCTGTATTTGAGCTGACCGTATGCATATTGTATTTCTTGTTATTCCATTTTTAAACTATCTAATTATTTTAGGTTTCTGCTGTGTTGCTGGTTTACAAGTAGAAATTATGATAGTGTACCGCATCTAGTGACCGAAAGTATTAACAATATTTGTCTTGTGAATGCAGGATTTGGATGCAGTGGAAGCATTAATACAGGGTCTTGTTCTCTTCCAAGGAGGGGTTCTGATGGTAATTAGACCCTAATTAGTTTTTGTTTATATAACCTTTCATTTATAAGTCTCATGTGTATGGTGTGAGGCAAGCGAATACATGTGTGTCCCATTAGTTTAGTGGTAGGAGTTGGACCTATAAAATGACGAACAAAAAGCAAGGAAAATGATGTGAACAAATAAGTGTTCAGGCTCGCCGTGTTTTCAATCATCTAAAGTTTTTGTTTGTGGGTTTCATTTATAAATGCCAGAAACTTGAGAATCACAATATGAAGCACGCCGGAGAGTGATATAAGTAAAAGAAAACCTACGATTGTTTCGGCTATTTAACGATTTCAATTTGGGGGTCTTAATTCAGATGAAGGGAATTAAAGATGTCATATCGTGCTTAAAAAACGGTTTTCCTTTGGTCAAATTCTTCATGTTATGCCGTGTTACATTTTTCCTGATATCTTTGCTACAAATGTATCAACTTGCAGGTAAGCCACGATGAGCATCTGATTTCGGGTAGTGTTGACCAGTTGTGGGCGGTGTCTGAAGGCAGGGTGACGCCTTTTAGTGGCACATTCCAGGACTACAAGAAGAAACTGCAATCATAGATTGTAACTTCCAAGTTTCCTGTGAGTAATTGTAATAGCACAGCCTCTATAAGAGTGTCGTATCATTTTGTATGGTGTCATAGCAACACGATATGGATATACAAACTCATCAACGCTACACATTTTACCTTTATGGTGTTCAATATAGTAGAGGTGTACAAAAAAACCGGGTTGGAACCCGAACCCGAAAACGAACCCGAACCCGAAACTGGTCAACAACCGGGTTTGACCCAACCCGGTTCGGGTTTGACCCAACCCGGCGGTTACTAACCGGTTTGGGTTTTCGGTTGAGATCGGGTCGGGTTCGGTTTTTGGTCAAAAAAACCGAGTCAAACCTGGTCAATAACCGGTCAAAGTTTGACCCCAAACCGGTTTCAAACCGGGTCGGGTAGGGTCAAACCCGGTTTTGGTTCCGTTGACCAAAAAACCGGTTCGGGTTCGGTTTCGGGTCGGGTTGGGTAGAAACCGGTTTTTGTTCACCTCTATTAAAATGTAACATTGTAATGCATTTGTTCCCTTGGTTTTTCTTTTCTCCCACTTCTTGTTCAGTGTTCACCGATTGTACTTGACCAAAGGTGACAACATAAGCGGGTCTGGCAGAACATGTTATGTGAGTAGATTTTATATGGGTGGGTTGGATGACATGGAACGCAGGCTGTGCAAAAAGGAGTCGATATGTCTGAACTGCTCTGGTTTTGTATTGGCGATCTACTTGTTGATGTACTTGATAGTAGTTCTTGGTATATTATGGTTGATCTACTTGTTGATGTACTTGATAGTAGTTCTTGGTATATTATGGTTGACACCTCTTGCCAGGTGGGTAGATAGTGAGCAATTGTGTTTATTTTACTCAAAGATATTACATTAGCAGATTATGCAATCTTAAATTAGTAACCAATACAAAGGGTTGTACAGAGTATATCACACTGCCATAGAATTTTTTAAACAGCTATACGTATACGTGATGGTAAGAATAAATACGTATAATAATATTTTTACATCATGTTCCTACGTGGACAGCCTAATTACTCGTCACATTAGTCATATGACATTATTCATAATATAAGATGTTGATATTGATCACTTTTTAAGTTGGAAAATAGTGTATTTTGACTTGATGTTTTAGATAAATCTTTTTGTGACTAGACATTTCAATTAACATGTTTGAATATGAATGATCAATATGCAAAAGTATGTCCAAAAATGAAAATTAAATATAAAAATAAGAAAAGCATGAAGATTAAATAATGAATTAGTTGTACCATATGTGATATGTATATTTTTGTTTGTGGTGGGGTGTGATTAGTTAAATTAATATATGAATTAGCAGATTGGATGCATCGAGCAATTAACCTGTTGGATCGGAAGGAGAAGAATCTTTGATTTCTCTCAAAGTCAAAATCTACATCCACATGTTTGAAACTACGACAATAAGGCTCTCACCATGAAGGAAAAACTATTTAATTCATTAACATTGGTATTTTATTCATCAAAATGGATGCACAAAACAAAAAACGTGATTTTTTCAATTTTGACGGATCAATGTGTTGTTAAACACTTAAATAATGATAATTAGTTATAGTTTTATAGACTTTTAATGCATCAAAATGATGTTTTTAAGTGTTCTTACCGTGTTTTCTACTGGAGTGTTACCCTATATATATATATATTATATATTATATATATTATTATTAATATATATATAATAAATATATATGAACGAAATGCATTTTTGGTCCCTGTGTTATCACCTCATTTGCAAGAATCGTCCAAACTTATACTAAGTGGCGTTTTTGGTCCCTGTGATATCAACTTAGTGGCAATCTCAGTCCAATAGAGTTCGTACACTTTTGGTCACCTTGCCACATGTCAGCTTTCATATGGTTTAAATCAAATTCTTACTAATTAATCATTTAGTAAGAAAATTTTGACTATTTTGAGATAACATTTGGATATCCACTCACATTATTGACTATTAAGGTAATTTTCCCTTTAGAAAATTAGGGTTTTTTTTTAACCAGATTGGAATGAAATTGGGGGTGAAATTAGGTATATATATTGGTGGGAGAGAGTAAATGACTCAACTATCCCGCACGTGAGAGGCACGTGGGTGCATTAACGGCTAATTTCAAACGGCACGTTACTGTTGGACCATGAATGCAACATGTGTGATATGATAGGGATACGTTTCGCGACTTTGTACACTTTTGTATCAAACTTGCAAAACGTGTAATAACACAGAGATCAAAAATGCAATTCGTTCTAATTCTTAACCTTTATAATACTCGTATCATATAGTTGAATTGAATTCTTAACCTTTGGAAGTTTGTCCCAATATGTATTGGACACGGATATATACAGTGTGAAATACTTTTGATTAGTATTCCTGCGTGAAGCACGATTTCACATAATTTATTTCATATATTCTTCATTGCATATGTTTATAATATTTTACGTCTCTTGTTGGTTCATGATCTATAATAATTGCATATAGTTTGTGACTTAATTTGTGTGATGCATGATCGAATTCAATTAATTATTTAAATGATGATGTAAATCATATTTTAGCTAGGGGCTTTTTTAAGATCTTTAGTGGAAATCCAGAGAGTGAAAAACTTTGGTGCCAAGCATCATACATAGCTTAGATTGTTTTAGATGGCATGGTTTGAAATGTGGTTATGTCAATTCAATATGTATAGACACGCCCTTTTTATTAATGTTTAACTCGATCAATCTGGAAGTTGTCTTACCTGCTGTATTTAAAGAGGATGTATCAAATGATAAGGTCGCGTTGGTTCACAGAATTTGATGAAATCTGATGGAATTGGAATTGAATTTCATTCTTTAGTGTGTTTAGTTGTTAAAAGATTGAGGAATCTCATTCCGTTGGAATAAACATTCATATATTATAAAAGTTACCTTTAAAAAAAATAGGTTCTCAAAATAAATATAAATAAATGAACGAAATGCATTTTTGGTCACTGTGTTATCACCTCATTTGCAAGAATCGTCCAAACTTATACCAAGTGGCGTTTTTGGTCCCTGTGGTATCCACTTAGTGGCAATCTCAGTCCAAATAGACGGATCCGTCTATTTTTACCGTTAAAAACATCATGTGCCCCTCACGTGAGGGGCAATATTCTATGTAATACATATACACTGATAGTGTTAAACTGTTAATCTACTCAGTAACAATTACTCACCCCAACCTCTTCTATCATTTCTCCCATCGAGTCCCACCACCAAATACACACCGTCACACCCCAATCAACATGACCATTCTTTATCTCTTGTCAAGACCACTACTCAAAGAAGCTGTTGCCGGAGGCCACCATCACTTGAAAAAAGCGATGGTTAACGTCAAACTCCGATCAACATATATTTATGTATCTATATCTTATTGTTCTTCGCCTATAACGATCTATGTGTTCTCCTAACAATTCTCATGAGATTCAACAACAATAATCAAACTCTCATTTGTGTTGTTTTTTTTTTAATAATTTAAATTTGAAATAAAAATTATTATTAAAACAAAAAAAGTTAATCTACAATTGAGATCCAAGTCATAATAGTAATCAGAATAAAAGGCCTAAACCAATTACATGAAATTGGAGTTAAATTGTTACATGGTTAATTGGGAAAAGGGCGAATTAAGTGTAAAATAGGAGTTCAGGGGGGTTCTTGTAAAATAGGATACTTGAAGGACTGTTAGTATAATATTGGGATAGAAAATAATGAGCGGAAATAGTTGTTGACGGTTACTCATTTTTGTATATAAATAACCCAATATATCAATAAATCATTAGTTTTGGTGATAATTCTCTTTCTCTCTCAAAATTCTGTTTTGTTCATAACAAATTGGTATCAGAGCCAATAACCGCCGGCCTCTTCTCCGGCGACGGTTCTGGTTATCGACACCATTAATTCCGGCGAAGCTCCTTCTCCGGCGATCATCGGAATCATAGATTCCTCAAAATTCAACCGGAATTCTGCTTCGTACGACGAGCAGTTTCCATCTCTACAATCAACGACACCGATTTTAACCTACAAATCAAAAACCATGACGACACGTAGTCAAGAAGTTGACAAATTGACTAAAGACGTTTCTAGGGTTGATCAATTTGCAAATACTACTCATGAAGGGTTATTGGCACTGAAGAATATGTTTACAGAGATGCAGAAGCAGTGGGAAGCTAATTTCTCCATATTAGAGAACCAGAGGGCGGTGGTTCAAGGCGGCGAAAACAATTTCGGTGGCCGTTGGGGTAATAACCGTCTCACAAAGGTAGAATTTCCCAAATTTGAGGGTGATGACGTGGAGGGATGGCTGTATAGATGTGAGCACTTCTTTGATTTAGATGAAACTCCTGAGAATTATAAAATGAGGTATGCTGCTGCTCATTTAGAAGGAAGAGCCCTGTCTTGGCATTTGGCCATATATTAAATCAAGTGGTAAAACAATGCAACAAATCACTTGGGATGAATATCAACGATCAATTTCTGCAAGATTTGCACAGACAGTGGTGGAGGATGCAATGGGGGCTCTGAAAGCATTAACACAAACTGGTGAGTTGGATGATTATTGTGATGCTTTCGATTTATTGTTAAATAAAGTGAAATTGCTTGAAGAATATACAGTTAGCATATTCATTGAGGGGTTAAAGCCAGAAATTAAGTGTCATATTAGACTGTTTAAGCCTAAAACTCTTAGAGAAACATATTCCCTAGCAAGAATGCAGAATCAAGCAAATAAAACCTTAGGTTACAGATCTTGGGGATCCACTAGTTCAGGTTCAAATTCTGGTTATAAGTCTCCATACACCAAGACTAATACCTTGACTAGTGTGGGCAAACAACCATTGCTGCCCAATCCACCAGCTGCTAATGCTGCAGTACCTAAGAGAATCAGTAGTAAATTGATGGAAGAAAAAAGAGCAAGGAATGAATGCTTCTATTGTGATGAGAAATTCACCAGTGGGCATAGTAGGGTTTGTAAAGGGAGAAAACAATTATTTTTGGTGATAATTCTCTTTCTCTCTCAAAATTCTGTTTTGTTCATAACAAATTGGTATCAGAGCCAATAACCGCCGGCCTCTTCTCCGGCGATCATCGGAATCATAGATTCCTCAAAATTCAACCGGAATTCTGCTTCGTACGACGAGCAGTTTCCATCTCTACAATCAACGACACCGATTTTAACCTACAAATCAAAAACCATGACGACACGTAGTCAAGAAGTTGACAAATTGACTAAAGACGTTTCTAGGGTTGATCAATTTGCAAATACTACTCATGAAGGGTTATTGGCACTGAAGAATATGTTTACAGAGATGCAGAAGCAGTGGGAAGCTAATTTCTCCATATTAGAGAACCAGAGGGCGGTGGTTCAAGGCGGCGAAAACAATTTCGGTGGCCGTTGGGGTAATAACCGTCTCACAAAGGTAGAATTTCCCAAATTTGAGGGTGATGACGTGGAGGGATGGCTGTATAGATGTGAGCACTTCTTTGATTTAGATGAAACTCCTGAGAATTATAAAATGAGGTATGATGCTGCTCATTTAGAAGGAAGAGCCCTGTCTTGGCATTTGGCCTATATTAAATCAAGTGGTAAAACAATGCAACAAATCACTTGGGATGAATATCAACGATCAATTTCTGCAAGATTTGCACAGACAGTGGTGGAGGATGCAATGGGGGCTCTGAAAGCATTAACACAAACTGGTGAGTTGGATGATTATTGTGATGCTTTCGATTTATTGTTAAATAAAGTGAAATTGCTTGAAGAATATACAGTTAGCATATTCATTGAGGGGTTAAAGCCAGAAATTAAGTGTCATATTAGACTGTTTAAGCCTAAAACTCTTAGAGAAACATATTCCCTAGCAAGAATGCAGAATCAAGCAAATAAAACCTTAGGTTACAGATCTTGGGGATCCACTAGTTCAGGTTCAAATTCTGGTTATAAGTCTCCATACACCAAGACTAATACCTTGACTAGTGTGGGCAAACAACCATTGCTGCCCAATCCACCAGCTGCTAATGCTGCAGTACCTAAGAGAATCAGTAGTAAATTGATGGAAGAAAAAAGAGCAAGGAATGAATGCTTCTATTGTGATGAGAAATTCACCAGTGGGCATAGTAGGGTTTGTAAAGGGAGAAAACAATTATTTTTGGTGGAAGTTTTAGATGATTCTGAAGAGGAAGTGTGTGCAATTGAAAGGCAACTGGATACTGTGGTGGAACCAAATTTAGTACAGAAGGATCCCCATATCTCTTTAAATGCCATCATGGGGATTCCATCATGTTCCACTATGCAAATTGTGGGATCAATAGGTACAAGAAGGCTGCACATTTTGGTGGACAGTGGGTCAACACACAACTTCATGAGTGAGTCTTTGGCCCTGAAGTTAAATTGCCCTATCATACAGATTCCAGATGTGAAAGTGACAGTTGCAAATGGCAGAAGTGTGGATTGTATGAGTTTATGTAGGAATTTCAATTGGGGAATGCAGGGTAATAATTTCACAGCTGACATGTTACTAATTGAGCTGACCAATTATGACATTGTTTTGGGGGTGCAATGGTTGGCAACACTGAATGATATAACATGGAATTTTAGGAATCTGACCATGAAATTTGAGGTGGCAGGTCAAGTTTTTGAATTGAAAGGTATCAGCCAACAAGGGGTACAATTATTCCATGGAGAAAATGAGCCAATTGGTGAGAAATAAGGAAAAAATAGTGCAGGCAGAGCTTTTTACTCTGCAAGAATTTTCTGCAGAAACTAGCATGGCTTATCCTTTGTTACAAGGGTGTGAAAAGAATGCAGAATTGGACAGTCTATTAGACAACTTTGCTGACATCTTTGAAATACCAAAAGGTTTACCTCAAAGCAGAGAATGTGATCATAGAATCAAGCTTAAGGATGAGAACATTGATCTCAATTTAAAGCCATACAGATACCCCAGAGCTCAAAAAGACATTATAGAGCAAATGACCAAGGAATTGCTTGATAGTGGCATAGTGAGGCACAATACTAGCCCTTTTGCAGCACCTGTGGTGTTAGTGAAGAAGAAGGATGGCACATGGAGAATGTGCATCGATTACAGAAGACTCAATGAAGCAACTGTCAAAGATGTTTACCCAATTCCACTTATAGAGGAGCTTTTGGATGAGCTGCAAGGTGCCACAATTTTTTCTAAACTGGACTTAAGGTCAGGATACCACCAGGTGAGGATGCATGAGTCTGACATCTACAAGACTGCTTTCAAAACTCATGAAGGTCACTATGAATTTCTGGTACTTCCCTTTGGCCTTACTAATGCCCCAGCTACTTTTCAAGCCCTTATGAATGATGCATTTAAATCTGTGTTGAGGAAGTGCACTTTAGTCTTTTTTGATGATATCTTAGTATATAGTAAGGGGTGGGATCAACACTTAGAGGATCTCAAGACTGTGCTTGAATTAATGAGACAAAATGACTTGAGGGCAAAGAAGTCAAAATGTGCTTTTGCTCTAAACAAGTGGAGTACTTAGGGCATGTGATCACAGAAGCAGGGGTTTCAACTGATCCCAGTAAGATTGAGGCAATACAAAAATGGACAATGCCAACCACAATTAAACAATTGAGGGGTTTCTTGGGTTTATGTGGTTATTATAGAAGATTTATAAGGAATTTTGGTATCATTGCTAAGCCATTAACTGATATGCTGAAGAAAGATCAATTTGAATGGTCTGAGGAGTCTAAGCAAGCTTTTGGCAGTTTGAAAACAACCCTGAGCAAGCCACCAGTATTGAAATTGCCAGATTTTTCATCCCCATTTGTTTTAGAAACAGATGCTTCAGGAAAAGGAATGGGTGCTGTGTTAATGCAAAATGGGCACCCCATTGCTTTTTTAAGCAAAGCATTGTCTGCCAAACAGCAAACTTGGTCTGTGTATGAAAAAGAATTATTGGCAATTATAATGGCAGTCAAGCATTGGAATCATTATTTAGCTTCAAAACACTTCATCATCAAAACTGATCATCAGAGTCTCAAGCATCTTTTAGACCAGAAAATTGTAACTCCCTTGCAGCAGAAATGGCTGGCAAAATTAATGGGTTATGATTTTGAGATAAGCTACAAGAAGGGAGTGGAGAATGTTGTAGCTGATGCATTGTATAGAGTTGAAGGATTGGCAGTTTTGCAGATGGGAATAAGCTCAGTTAATCCTATTTTGTGGGAAAAATTAACAAATGCATGGCAAAATGATGCAGACTGCAAACAGCTTATAGATAAATTGCAGAATGGGGAGCAAATTCCCAATAAGAGTTGGGATGGCAGACTATTATTAAGGAAAAAGAAGATCATGGTCCCTAATGATGCACAATTAAGGAAGGACATCATTTCTGCTTATCATTCTTCAGCAGTGGGTGGTCATGCTGGCATCATTCCTACTTTGGCAAAAATCAAAGATTTATTTTATTGGAAAAAATGCCTCAAGGATGTCAAGATTTTTGTGAAAGAATGTCCTACATGTCAGAAAGCAAAATATGAACCAATTCGCTTCCCCAGGGCTACTGCAACCATTGCCCATTCCAAAATCCATCTTCACAGATATTTCAATGGACTTTATTTCAGGATTGCCAAAGGTTCAAGGAAGGGAGACAATTTTTGTGGTTGTGGATAGACTGACCAAATATGCTCACTTTATCCCATTAGCTCATCCTTTTACTGCTGCTTCAGTTGCCCAAGTGTTCTTAGACAACATCTTCAAGTTCCATGGTTGCCCAGTGACTATTGTGTCTGACAGAGATCCCCTTTTTCTGAGCAATTTTTGGAAAGCATTTCTGAGGCTACAAGGTGTGGAGCAAGCACTGTCCTCCTCTTACCATCCACAAACAGATGGTCAAACAGAGGTGTTGAATCGATGCTTGGAATCTTATTTGAGGTGCATGTGTATGGATGCTCCTTTGACTTGGGTTAAATGGGTTCCTTTGGCCCAATGGTGGTACAACACTACATGGCATTCTACCATCAAAATGACACCTCATGAGGCCTTATTTGGTATTAAACCAAATATTCACATTCCATATATTGCAGAGGATACAAATGTTCAAGCAGTGGAGGAACTGTACAGAGATAGAGAAATCATGATCCTGCAGCTTAAAAAGAACTTGGAAATGGCACGAAATAAGATGAAGCAGTTTTGTGATAGTAAGAGAACTGACAGAGAATTCATGGTTGGGGATTGGGTGTATGTCAAATTACATCCTTTTGCTCAAAAGACCTTGAAGACACATTCCAATAGGAAGCTCTCTCCAAAAAATTTTGGCCCTTTCTTAATTCTGCAGAAAATTGGGAGTGTTGCTTACAAGCTGGATCTGCCTAAGGAAGCCCAGATTCATCACACCTTCCATGTGTCTCTATTGAAGAAAGCTCATGGCCTGCTCCCTCAACCCACTCCTTTACCTCAAGGGTCAAAATTTTTGTGAAAGAATATCCTACATGTCAGAAAGCAAAATATGAACCAATTGCTTCCCCAGGGCTACTGCAACCATTGCCCATTCCAAAATCCATCTTCACAGATATTTCAATGGACTTTATTTCAGGATTGCCAAAGGTTCAAGGAAGGGAGACAATTTTTGTGGTTGTGGATAGACTGACCAAATATGCTCACTTTATCCCATTAGCTCATCCTTTTACGGCTGCTTCAGTTGCCCAAGTGTTCTTAGACAACATCTTCAAGTTCCATGGTTGCCCAGTGACTATTGTGTCTGACAGAGATCCCCTTTTTCTGAGCAATTTTTGGAAAGCATTTCTGAGGCTACAAGGTGTGGAGCAAGCACTGTCCTCCTCTTACCATCCACAAACAGATGGTCAAACAGAGGTGTTGAATCGATGCTTGGAATCTTATTTGAGGTGCATGTGTATGGATGCTCCTTTGACTTGGGTTAAATGGGTTTCTTTGACCCAATGGTGGTACAACACTACATGGCATTCTACCATCAAAATGACACCTCATGAGGCCTTATTTGGTATTAAACCAAATATTCACATTCCATATATTGCAGAGGATACAAATGTTCAAGCAGTGGAGGAACTGTACAGAGATAGAGAAATCATGATCCTGCAGCTTAAAAAGAACTTGGAAATGGCACGAAATAAGATGAAGCAGTTTTGTGATAGTAAGAGAACTGACAGAGAATTCATGGTTGGGGATTGGGTGTATGTCAAATTACATCCTTTTGCTCAAAAGACCTTGAAGACACATTCCAATAGGAAGCTCTCTCCAAAAAATTTTGGCCCTTTCTTAATTCTGCAGAAAATTGGGAGTGTTGCTTACAAGCTGGATCTGCCTAAGGAAGCCCAGATTCATTACACCTTCCATGTGTCTCTATTGAAGAAAGCTCATGTCCTGCTCCCTCAACCTACTCCTTTACCTCAAGGGTCCAAATTTCTGTTGCAACCTAAAGCCGTTTTAGACAGGGGCATTGTCAAGAGAGGAAATAAGGGTGCTATTAAGATTCTGGTTCAATGGGAGGGCTTACCAATGATTGAAGCCACTTGGGAGTTCTTGGAGGATATGCAATGCAGATTTCCTAATTTCCAATTTTGAGGACAAAATTGATTAGAACAGGAGGGTATTGTTACATGGTTAATTGGGAAAATGGCGAATTAAGTGTAAAATAGGAGTTCAGGGGGGTTCTTGTAAAATAGGATACTTGAAGGACTGTTAGTATAATATTGGGATAGAAAATGAACGGAAATAGTTGTTGACGGTTACTCATTTTTGTATATAAATAACCCAATATATCAATAAATCATTAGTTTTGGTGATAATTCTCTTTCTCTCTCAAAATTCTGTTTTGTTCATAACATAAATATTGAAGATTGAAGAAATCCTAATAGAAATTGAAGATTAAAATCGAGAATGATTGACGATGGGTGATAATGGTGGGTTTAAGATGAAAACTAGAAGTTGTTTCTAACTTTCAATGAGGATATGCACTAATGCACATTGTCATTGTTTTTTGTTTACATTGGAATTTTGGCCTCACATGTTTCACATTGCCACTTGTCATTTTTTTTGTTGGTTTTAAACAATTCTTGATAATGAGTAATCTTAGTAAGAAAAACTTGACCATTTTTAGATAATATTTTTGTGGGTGTCTATATCTAGATATCCATTATTATTATTGACTATTAAGGTAATTTTCCCTTTTCTAAAATCCCCAAATTACAATAAAACTAATAAAAACTTCCAAATTAATCGATGGTTCTTTGTAGATGCGGCCATCCTTCTATGATTCGCACCTCATGGACTGAGAATAACCCAGGAAGGCGCTTCTATTGCTGTTCAAGACATGGATTTATTAGTTGGCACGATCCACCTATGTGTAGAAGATCAGTGGAAATCATCCCCGGGCTGTTGAGATCAATGAATAGGTTTGAGGAGTCTTCCAGAGCTTTTGAAATTCAAGCAAGAAGATACAAGAAGTTTTTAGTAATAAGTTGGATATTATTTGTTGTTTATTTGTATTTTAGATGAAATTAGGTTCTGTTTTTTTTTTTTTGGAAGCAAAAATTGTAATGTATGTACACATTCAATTTTCTATATATGAAATTTGGTAGTTTTGTTCAATTTTATACATTTGTTTGTAAATTGGTAGTTATATTCCATCTTTAATTCAAAAAAGCTGTGAAAGTAATTGTTGACTAATTAAAGTCAAACATACAAACATTCAGTAGCAGCTTCAAAAAACATTCAGCTTCAAAAATTACAACAATTACCAAATTGATAATGAGAGTAAAAAAACAAGTAAAAATTACCAAAATTGTGCCACATTCAGTGGCACTCATACATTCAGTTTAAGCAGTGTCTAGTACACACAAACATTAGTCTTCTTAGTTGGCAAAAGCATGAAAATACTAAATCACTTGGCAGCTTTCTTCACTGCAGTCTTCTTTACTGCAGTCTTCTTCACTGCAGTCTTTCTTCCAACATTTGAACCAGCAGATTTTGAATGCAGTTTCTTCACTGCAGTCTTCTTTACTGCAGTCTTCTTCACTGCAGTCTTTCTTACATTTGCAGTCTTCTTCACTGCAGCTTTCTTCACTGCAGTCTTCTTCATTGCAGTCTTCTTCACTGCAGTCTTTCTTCCAACATTTGAACCAGCAGATTTTGAAGTTGAACCACCACCAGCCTTTGAACTTGTACCTTGTTCACTTGGTCCCTTTGTACATGTTCTTTTGTTGTGTCCATCTTGCTTGCAATTTCCACATTTAGTCAAAGCAGCAGCCCTGGTCAGTTTACCTTCCTTCACCAACTGTATCTCAACTTGACTTCTTCTTCTCTTCTTCTTAGGTCTCCCAATTGAAACCTTCTGCTTTGGTGGAAGAATTGTGATGGGACTCTCAAACTTTGGCCAGTGTGCCCTTCCCTCTGTAGGTCCAATTGTGAAACTGTACATAGTTCTCCAAGTAGCAAGATAGTAAACAGGATGTACATAAGACTCAGGAATGCCACATTGCATGCCATTAGCCCCCATGTCATTGAATGTAGCCACAACATGTTTACATGGCATACCAGATAACTCCCATTTTCTACATGTACATGTCCTTTCAATCATATCCACTACATGTTGATCTTGCCATGGACCAGCAACCTGAAACTTTGTACCACCATTAAAGAGGATCCTGTATCTTTGATATGTCGTATTTTATACTCATTTCCCACATGATTTTAGTACCAATTATTCGTAATTTTTATAGTTTTATATCCAACTTTCGATGCTTTGAGGTAGTGTTGAGTGTTTTCAGGTTGGAGAACGATTATACGGATGAATTGGTTGATTTTGATGATCCATGGAAGAAACGAGAGAAGGATTCGGTTGAAATCAAGTGAAAGACGAAGAAAACGAAAACTGGAGCTTGTAACACCCGTTACATATGTAACGCCCGTTACATGTGTCTCACTGTAACGGGTGCGTAACTGCCGTTAGACATCCTTGACACTTGTAACACCCGTTAACCAACTAATGGCCGTTAGGGATGCTTTTCTGTAACGTGTGACCTAACTGCCGTTAGGAAATCTTCAGAGGTGTAACGCCCGTTAGCCAAGTAACGGCCGTTAGGGCTTGTTTTGATAATTAAAGCTAATTAATGATTAGGGCTCGTTACTGTAGCGTGTAACGCGTTACACCTTGTAACGGCCGTTACACGGGGTTGTGATACATATACTTGGCTAGGGTTCAGATTGATGTACGAATTTTGTTAGACTTTTTCTTAGCATAACTCATAGTTCTTGGTATTTTGGAGCAAACAAGCTATTAGGGTTTTCATTTTTCCAGCCTTGGATCATAATCATTGTTGCTACCGGATTTTCTTCAATTCATTGGTAAAATATGATTTCTTCTATTCTTGTTTGTTTTGATTCAATTATTATGAGTAGCTAAATTATTTAACACCCGCTTGGGTAATGAACATGTCATAGGGTTGTTTGATGTTACTTGCAATTGTTGAACGAGATTTTCATGTTTAATCGAAGATCCGCATTTATTTGAGTTTAAATATTGTTTTATCTTTTATATTAATTGATTGATGATTGTAATTAGAAGTTCGGGAGAAATCTATGTCATTGTCAATTGGTTTATGAAACGGTTAATCGGTCTTTAATTAACCTAAAGTCGTTGGAGTTCGGGAGAAACTAGCGATAAAGATTTTAAACAATTAAATTCATTTTGAGTGTGTAAACATCTATGATAGAGGGATCTGATTAGGTGAATAAGCAGTTCGGAAGAAAGCTTTTAAAGATTAAATCATAAAATCAACTTAGGTTCTTAATGCTTAATTGTTTTGAGTAGAAATTATTCGCGGGAGCGATAACTATATTTCGAGCAATTAAAGTTTCAAGTATAACGGGAGTTCATCTTGACTACCTTTTAAGTCGTTCAATAATGCAAGTAATGTTTAGACCCGATGATTGACATTTAAAATCATTTTTACTTTCGTCTTCTGACGATCCCTGCCCCGGTCATACCGGATTTCATTTCGATTAATCTTTCGGGATTACTAATTCTTACTAACTTTTGCAAAGTGGCAATTCGGCCATAAAACCCCCTTTTATTTGAATTACTTTATTATTAACAATTGCTTAATTAAGTCCTTGTGTTCGATCCTGACTTACCATTTACCTATACTATACACGAACGGGTCCACTGCCCGAGAGTGTGTATTAGGTAGTAAAATCGGTATTTCTTGTTTATAAATTTAAAACTCGATTTTGCACATCAATCTTTCAGCCTCCTTCTTTATCAACTCAAACATGGCAGCTGCATTGGGTGTTAATGGACCAACAGCATTGTCAATCATCTTTTGTACCTTAGCATGTCTCTTCATCAAGTACTCCCTCACATACTCTAAAC
>CM067167.1:270349023-270354023 GCA_034093135.1 Erigeron breviscapus
CTAGTGGACACCCGACATAACTTTATGTAAAGAAATAATACCCGTGATTATATTTATTGATAATGAACTCAATCAATTAACTAGATATATTGTACGATTAAAAAGTTTCCTGGAATATACATGCATGATATCCATCGACATATATAATACTTAACTAACATTCAAGGACCTTTAATTTGTTGTAAAGTAAATTGACAAAGCTCCTAATTGACTAAGTGAACCACCAGATAGTTACATAAGTATATTATAATGTATGCTAAACAATACATGCATGATATATGAACATCATTCATTCTATTTTTCCCTTAACACCTTCTTTCATTCCCTGCATATTAATCACGACCAAAGACACCCCAAGATCATAGAAACTCAAAACTTATAGCTAGGATTATCATCTTCAAGTCTCAAGTTATGATTAAGGGTTTTGGAGGTCATAGAAGTTGATTTTGTGGTTTGTTTTGGCTTGAAATCATTCTCTAACTTAAGAGCAAGTTAAGGTAATGTTTTTATATAATTGATTATGTAATTTACAGGTTATTTTGATATGAGATGGGCTTGAGTTGGGTAGTTAAGTCGAAAGCTTAGCTTATGTACCGAAAACGTCGTTTTTGGAGTCGTTACATAACCTTTGATGATCCAATACCCAAGTGGGTTTGGGGTCTGATTTTATATCACCAAAATGTTCATTTGTATCCCTATTAAAGTCTTGGAAAGTGTCAAGTTATGAAACAAATGCTAAGTCGAAATGATATACGAAAACAAGGGATTGTTAGGACTGAAATTTCTGGAATCTTGCAAAAATCATAGAAACTTCATCTGAAAGAATTAGGAGATGAATCTTATATTTTTGGAAAGGTCTATGTGTCCCTCAAATTTGATAAGAACTAAGTTTCTTCTGGTTTTTCCCAGAAAAGTGACAAAAACGACGACTTCCATAACTGGTCGGATTCTGAACGAATGCTATAGTACTATTTTGTAAAAATCATATTTCATTCGTTATAAGTCGAAAAAGGTTGAACCTTAACTTTTTGAAAAGGTCTGTGTGTAAACTAAATTTGATCAGAACAAAGTTTTGTTGTGTTCGACCTCCTTATATCCCCAAAAATGTTGTTTTTCTGAAAGGGTCAGAATCTGGACGAAAACCGATAAACTGAATTTAGGTGACCTTTTGAACAAGTTAAAGATATTGGAAAATTCTGTATAAATTCATGAATACTCTTAAGATATAGTATTAGATATTATAAAAAGGTTATGTCTTGAAACACCTTGCATCTACAGTAAAAAGCCTCTCAAATAGAGCAATGACATCTAAAATATAATTGATGATCTTAGGTGGGAATAAATCTGAACGTTGAATCACGTGTGAACTTATTAGTACGCCTACTTGTACTAGTACTTGGATTTGCTCTACTTTCAGGTGAGTTTCGTAAACCCTCCCTACTCAATTGAGATTCGGGCTGAAAAGTGTACACATACGTGTTTTGTTGAACGTTGTTAATTGTTATATGGATTCGTTGTTGTTAAACGTGCTTGTTGAACGTTGTTAATTGTTATATGGATTCGTTGTTGTTAAACGTTGGAACGTATGAACATGCCTTTGAAATATATGTAAGTCATGCCGTTATACATGCTGTTGAAAGACACATAAGTCATGTTGTTGTACATGCATTTGGAATATATGTAAGTCATGCTGTAATGATCACGCCTTTGGAGGACATGTAAGTCGTGCCGAAACGTGTTGAATCGTGATATGTGTTGATGTTGTGCTAACGTATACCCTTTTAGGGCTTTTCTTGATGTGATTAGGTATTCTAATCCCCGTATATCGTTAACGGTTGTATTCCCGATACGTTTATTCCTGGTTATATGTCCCTACGAACTCACCAACTTTATGTTGACGCTCTTTAGTACACTTTTTAGGTAATCAAGTTAATCAGAGGCAAAATGGATGATTGCATTGCTTGCTTATTAGAATTGGACTAGCTTTGGACTTCTGGATCCGTGATCCTTATTTCCCTTTAATGGGTTACCATTAGGATCATTTATTATCGATTTGAACTTCCTTTTATTACTGATTGAACGTGTATTTGATGAATGTTGATGAATGTATACGTTGGTACGAGTTTATGGATCATTTCGATCTTATGTTTTCATATAGTTGACTCTACATAATTTCCATGTTGTGATGTGCTATTTCTAAGAGATACCCCATGCTTCAATGAACCCAAACAGACATATATTCTTCTAAACACTCTAGTTGTACTGTCTGGATTTGGTTCTGGCTCAAAATCAAGTCTACAAGTTGTGCCTAGATTGGTTGCTTGTAACTCTAAGAGATAATCTTTCAAAATTGCATATTGACTTGTATAATCACCCATGAGTCTCTGTTTTGCTTTGTTATGTGCCCTGTATATCTTGTGCTTAGAGAATCCTATCTCATACTTTTGTTGAATCTGCTCTCTGAAATGGCTTGGTTGAACCTTTGAATCTGGATGTAGCTGCTGTTGGATATCTTTAGCCAAAAACTCTAAAGTGCATCTATTTAAAACCCTTGCTTGTAGACATTTATGATTATCCTTAAATGTTTTGACAACCCATGTGTTATCTGGTTTTGTGATAGACACATGCAATCTCCAAGGGCATTTAACCTTTTCTGTTTCTTTCTCAGATTCCTTTTCTTTTTCCTTTTGTTTTTTTTCTTTTCCTTTTTTTCATTTTTTCCTTTATTTTTTTTTTTTTTTTTTTTTTTTTTTTTTTTTTTTTTTTTTTTTTTTTTTTTTTTTTTTTTTTTTTTTTTTTTTTTTTTTTTTTTTTTTTTTTTTTTTTTTTTTTTTTTTTTTTTTTTTTTTTTTTTTTTTTTTTTTTTTTTTTTTTTTTTTTTTTTTTTTTTTTTTTTTTTTTTTTTTTTTTTTTTTTTTTTTTTTTTTTTTTTTTTTTTTTTTTTTTTTTTTTTTTTTTTTTTTTTTTTTTTTTTTTTTTTTTTTTTTTTTTTTTTTTTTTTTTTTTTTTTTTTTTTTTTTTTTTTTTTTTTTTTTTTTTTTTTTTTTTTTTTTTTTTTTTTTTTTTTTTTTTTTTTTTTTTTTTTTTTTTTTTTTTTTTTTTTTTTTTTTTTTTTTTTTTTTTTTTTTTTTTTTTTTTTTTTTTTTTTTTTTTTTTTTTTTTTTTTTTTTTTTTTTTTTTTTTTTTTTTTTTTTTTTTTTTTTTTTTTTTTTTTTTTTTTTTTTTTTTTTTTTTTTTTTTTTTTTTTTTTTTTTTTTTTTTTTTTTTTTTTTTTTTTTTTTTTTTTTTTTTTTTTTTTTTTTTTTTTTTTTTTTTTTTTTTTTTTTTTTTTTTTTTTTTTTTTTTTTTTTTTTTTTTTTTTTTTTTTTTTTTTTTTTTTTTTTTTTTTTTTTTTTTTTTTTTTTTTTTTTTTTTTTTTTTTTTTTTTTTTTTTTTTTTTTTTTTTTTTTTTTTTTTTTTTTTTTTTTTTTTTTTTTTTTTTTTTTTTTTTTTTTTTTTTTTTTTTTTTTTTTTTTTTTTTTTTTTTTTTTTTTTTTTTTTTTTTTTTTTTTTTTTTTTTTTTTTTTTTTTTTTTTTTTTTTTTTTTTTTTTTTTTTTTTTTTTTTTTTTTTTTTTTTTTTTTTTTTTTTTTTTTTTTTTTTTTTTTTTTTTTTTTTTTTTTTTTTTTTTTTTTTTTTTTTTTTTTTTTTTTTTTTTTTTTTTTTTTTTTTTTTTTTTTTTTTTTTTTTTTTTTTTTTTTTTTTTTTTTTTTTTTTTTTTTTTTTTTTTTTTTTTTTTTTTTTTTTTTTTTTTTTTTTTTTTTTTTTTTTTTTTTTTTTTTTTTTTTTTTTTTTTTTTTTTTTTTTTTTTTTTTTTTTTTTTTTTTTTTTTTTTTTTTTTTTTTTTTTTTTTTTTTTTTTTTTTTTTTTTTTTTTTTTTTTTTTTTTTTTTTTTTTTTTTTTTTTTTTTTTTTTTTTTTTTTTTTTTTTTTTTTTTTTTTTTTTTTTTTTTTTTTTTTTTTTTTTTTTTTTTTTTTTTTTTTTTTTTTTTTTTTTTTTTTTTTTTTTTTTTTTTTTTTTTTTTTTTTTTTTTTTTTTTTTTTTTTTTTTTTTTTTTTTTTTTTTTTTTTTTTTTTTTTTTTTTTTTTTTTTTTTTTTTTTTTTTTTTTTTTTTTTTTTTTTTTTTTTTTTTTTTTTTTTTTTTTTTTTTTTTTTTTTTTTTTTTTTTTTTTTTTTTTTTTTTTTTTTTTTTTTTTTTTTTTTTTTTTTTTTTTTTTTTTTTTTTTTTTTTTTTTTTCCCTCTTAACCTCCACATCATTGACCATGCTTTCAATTGGCTTATCCCCACATGCAACCCATTCTACATCAGCATCTACATTGTCTCTGAAATGTGTCATATCCACCTCCACCTCCTGAATAATGTGTTCATTGTCCACAAAGTCACTGTCTTCCCCACTATCCTGCCCATGTTCTTCAGCCTCATTAGCATCAACACTAGTACCACTACCCTGCCCACATTCTATTTGGGTTGGTATGGTATCATTTACAAATGCCTCACTGAAAAATTCATCATTCATGCTGTCTACATTAGTACCCAATTCATTATCTTGCCCAATACCATGCCAATCTTCTCTTTCCACAGGAATGGGTACATATGCTTCATCAGTGAACAAACTCTTTTTACATGGTGTTTGTACCCTAAGCATTTTTTTCCTAGGACTGTATGTCTTTAATGGTGTTTGATTCCTAACCTTTTTCCCCTTTTCAACATAAACTTCTAATAACTTAAACCTGTCAACATACTTCACTAAAGATGTAACATCTTCATCACTACTTAGGGGATATAGGCCATCATCCAAGTCCCTATCTGGTGCTTTAAAGTGATACAACATTGGAATATTGGCGTTGTATCCTAACTCTTGAAGCATGACATTTAACTCTATTACCGAAAACTGGTCCCCATCTACACAGTCAAAATAACTAACCTTCCCTCCAATATAGCTTCTGTTTGGCATTTGTGAA
>CM067167.1:270364023-270366523 GCA_034093135.1 Erigeron breviscapus
AAAAAAAAAAAAAAAAAAAAAAAAAAAAAAAAAAAAAAAAAAAAAAAAAAAAAAAAAAAAAAAAAAAAAAAAAAAAAAAAAAAAAAAAAAAAAAAAAAAAAAAAAAAAAAAAAAAAAAAAAAAAAAAAAAAAAAAAAAAAAAAAAAAAAAAAAAAAAAAAAAAAAAAAAAAAAAAAAAAAAAAAAAAAAAAAAAAAAAAAAAAAAAAAAAAAAAAAAAAAAAAAAAAAAAAAAAAAAAAAAAAAAAAAAAAAAAAAAAAAAAAAAAAAAAAAAAAAAAAAAAAAAAAAAAAAAAAAAAAAAAAAAAAAAAAAAAAAAAAAAAAAAAAAAAAAAAAAAAAAAAAAAAAAAAAAAAAAAAAAAAAAAAAAAAAAAAAAAAAAAAAAAAAAAAAAAAAAAAAAAAAAAAAAAAAAAAAAAAAAAAAAAAAAAAAAAAAAAAAAAAAAAAAAAAAAAAAAAAAAAAAAAAAAAAAAAAAAAAAAAAAAAAAAAAAAAAAAAAAAAAAAAAAAAAAAAAAAAAAAAAAAAAAAAAAAAAAAAAAAAAAAAAAAAAAAAAAAAAAAAAAAAAAAAAAAAAAAAAAAAAAAAAAAAAAAAAAAAAAAAAAAAAAAAAAAAAAAAAAAAAAAAAAAAAAAAAAAAAAAAAAAAAAAAAAAAAAAAAAAAAAAAAAAAAAAAAAAAAAAAAAAAAAAGAAAAAGAAGTTGTTTTTTGACTTTGAAAGTCAAATGACCTTTGGACGATTACTGGGACAAAGTTTTATTCCAATTAAATGTTGTGCTTTTAGGCAGTTTAATTGGACGATTTTTTCCTCCTACAAGGTATTGAGGGTGTGAAAGCTCTCTAGCGCGAACCCAGTTAAGACAACGTAAGCTAGCTAGATCTCTTGTTGTGATCAAATGATCCACACCTTTCAGAAAAAGATTAAATAAATAAATAATTTATTGGGTCAACTTAACAATATGGAGATATTAAGTTTGTTACATCTAGATTTGTAACACAATTTTGGCTTGTTCTTATAATTTGTTTTTTTTTTTTAATGGCTAGGGCTGTTCTTATAACTTGTTAACGCTACATATTGCATGAATAAATTAGCAGCTGTAAGCCTATAATAAATTGATCATATGCAAAAATTCAATCATGTATCTTTTCATTTTTACAATTATAATAATCAGGAATTTTTCATGACTTTTCATGCCTTCACACGTACACTTTTAATTACATTGTTGATAGACAACTTAATTACCAAATTAAATATGTAAACGTTTTCTAAGCCTCTCAAGACATAACTTAGTGTTATTCGTATATATATTTGTTATGGCTACAGATGATATTTTTATATTTGTTAACGTATGTCGGATCATATCCTTGAAAATAAGTTTTCTTATATATATACAGGCGGCTGCAACGACATGCTATGTTGCAACTCATTCAAGGTTAAAAAATATGAGCGGAAAATACTTTGTTGACTGCAATGAAGCTTCACCATCGAAACTGGCTTGCAATCCGGATGAAGGTGCTCGGTTATGGTCCTTCTCTGAAATCATGGTTAATTTCCGATCATGAACCCAACAAAGTGTTATTCATCATGCCGCGCCCATTTCCATGGATTAATTAGCATCAAGATTAAATAAAGATATAATTATCATATTAAAAAAGATGTAGATACTCTAAGAACATGTTATGGCGGTTACGACACATACTATAAAGAATTATGAGAAAGAGAAGTTTGATATATATACTTAGTTTAAACAGTTTGTCATGTGAAGGCAGTTGATTGTGATTCGTGAAGTATTATTTTATATGTATCTATATATACAAAGTGACACAGAGTTTTTAATTTGGAAAAATAGCTCTACAATCAAGATGACTCGTGCTACAACCTCACCAGGTCGGTCTATATCCGGTTCGTGCACTTGGAAGGAGTGGTTGGTTTTCCTTGTTAAATACTAGTACTATTGTACATTATTTTTTCTGTATTGTAATGGTAGTTAATTACAGTTGATGAATTTTATGTGTAATAAACATATGAAAGTGATTTTCATAAATTGTTAGTGTTGATATTAATTGCTTGCTACTTTTACTGGTTCAGGCTATTTGAATTTGGAATAAAGGTACTCGATCGATTTTGTACATATATCTGTTTAATGCATTATTCTTTGGTATTATGTATTTGGCCGGTATATAACTTATAAGGATTTACTTGGTGTATGTTATTTTATACGGAGTATCTCATTTTATCATGTTTCCTGTTCTGTCCCAACTTCAACCCTCAAGGACCTCGCAAATTTTGAAGTCACGCCCGACTTTAGAACAAATCAAGAATAAGAATTTTTGCGTGTGGATCATGTGAAAGTGGCGTTTGGCATAAATCTCATGTACTAAAGGACGAAGAACGATATAGAGGGGATGCAAAGGTTGTCAAGAAAAAATGCTTTGTGTAGAACGCCTAAAGGATTTTTGATTTATGTGAATTAACATTCTGTGTTACTATCTTTAACGGTCT
>CM067167.1:270371523-270534114 GCA_034093135.1 Erigeron breviscapus
ATTGTTTGCTGAATTATTTGTTGATGGCAGAGTCCCATGAAAGAATGAAGTTTGATGTTGATTAAAGAGGTCTATACTGATCTTGATTTTAAGAGTGGTTACTCGGAACCTCTTTTATAAGTCATCTAGGTAGCTTCTGATCTTTCCATTGTCATTTATACATTTCACGATCTAGCAGATATATAAAAACAAAAACTAACGTAGATATCATTTTTTAATTCCTTGAAAGAAATCATGAGTAGCTATTGATAAGCAAATTAATCAAAACTCTAACAAAATCATTTAAGGATCCCCTGACCATACAAGCTTGTGTACTGAAAACCTAATGTAAATGTGAAATCTAATATGAACTTTCAATTTAAAAGACAAATTCTAGTCTGACATGTAATAAAATTGAACAAATTTGCATGTATGCAGCTACCCATTTTTTCTTTGGGTGAAAAATTGATATGCTCGATGGGTTTGCTTATGAATACCTACTCAACCAAGATATGGACGTACATAAATGGAAAGGCCACAACACAACTACAGGGACAACTTTTTACCAACAGATAATATGTTTAGCCAACCTAAAACTTCTTTTCTGTCTAGCTAATCCAAGACTTCTTTTATCACACACTTCTACTATCATGTCTTGGCCTTCTAGAGTTCTAGTATCAACAGTTAAACAGATTGATGAATTGATAGCAAAATTATATCCTACAAAACGCATTATCACAAGTTAGGAAATCCACCCGCATGTATATTAGCATATTTTCATGTTTAACCATAAGCAACAAATCTTCAATGTATTCAGGATTTGTAATTAATATTAATAACCAAAACTCACACGATAGCATTAAATAAGATTTTTTTGATCTCCACTACCAGATAGGCTGGACTCTTCCGACTTTAACTTCTACTGAAGTTCAGACTCAAGCCCAAGGCATGGATCTAGTTCGAGAATGAGAAGGAAAATGTCAACAACAAAAAAATCCATATGAAGTCTCGTAAAGCCATTAGAGAATTTATTTTACTTATTGGAAACTATACATTTTCACTTTTGACGGGTAATTAATGAAACATGTCAAAGTCTTCTTTTTCAATGCTGCTAGAAAAAGCCATAAAGTTTGCTGCAGTTGAAAAGTTAGACACTATATCATGGTAAAAGGGTATGTTGGAAGTCGTCACCGTCATCGAAACCCCCTCTCTTGCCTGGTCGTTCATCACTAGCACCCTCTTCCCAAGTTCCCGGCACATTCATTAGTCCCATCCATCACCAATCACCCATGCGTCACTTTTCTCTCCCCATTAAAATTCAGTATTACTCTCATATTTTGATCTCCTATGGTGATTGTAGATTTATAACCAGTGGCACAAAAAATCTTACAATATCACTTCATTTATGGTCTAAATTGAACTTTTGCTAAGTGAACAGTTAATTCAACAAGTAAAAAAGATTATTTGATGGCTTTAGCGGCAAAAAAATTGATGAACAATTTCAGCATTCTATATGGCTTTTGTGACATTATCCCTACATTTAAGAGTATCTTGGTGTTTTAAAAGTCAAAGAGGGATAACTTGACTAGTAAAATGAAACTCGAGCGTCATCACCGACAAAAGAAGGTTCTATAATGACTAATACATTGACAATTTTGGCAAGCAATATATCTTTTCTGACATTTACAATTAATAAAATAAACAATAAATCTATATTTTAATAACATATACTTTTCCATCTCAAATTTTCTCAAGATACGTTTCATCCCCCTTTGTCTTGTATACAAAGAGATTACTAAGTTTCATTGTTCTACTACTACTACACCTACAACTTTTTGTTCTTTTCTTAACAGCAATGATGTAATCCTAGAATGATATAGATATGGTATTAGTTAGGATTTTATGGTTGCTTCCGTGAAAGGATAGGCATTGTTTGCCTTCTACTACAGTCTACAGTGTTCATAATTTCATACGATCGTGTATTCTTATCTATTTTCCCACAAATCTCATCTTTTAATAAACAACTCTGAATTATCTCCCAACAATGAAAGAATAACGATATGTTAGTTTAACATCGATTGTCAGTCTGTCACATATTTTGTTCAAGGTTTTTTAAATAACTTCTCATCCAAACCAGCCTTATAGGATATAGAGCAGAGATATAATATATGCACTCCCACAAAACTTTAAATGCAATAAGCACAGAGATATACTAATGGTAATATGATTCAAACCCTGCTAAAGGCTTAAGAGAACTTACAGCACCACAGGTACGACAGTAAGAAACTTCCTGTTGCGAGTGAGCTGCTTGCCACTATCAATTTGCTCCCACCATGTCAACCTGTTGTAGATACCCTGATCATCAGCAAACGGCGTTCCCTTCTTCCAGTGGAAGAAATGATACGTAACCTGAAGTGGCGTAACAACATAAGTTTAGCGAAAACAGGTATATTTTCAGACATATGCCACCGCAATCAAGCACACAAGAATCATAAAATAAAGCATCATTAACTTGCTAAAATGATCACCGGACCAAAATAAACACACGACGGTTAAGAAATGTGTTTGTAAATATAACATAAACGCCCATCCATATTAATAAAAGTAAACAAGCAGGTGATCCTTAACGGAAAACCATTTGTTCAAGCATGTCTTGTTGTTGGCACCAGAACGGGTCGGGTTTTAACTTTTTAGCATCTTGCTGACAATACACACCAACCGAAGACCAAAGAACAGGAACTCCGTTTCACGGTAACAAATAAACTTTAAAACATTCAAATCCTTGGTGTTGCCCCTTTTTCCCATAGAATTCAAATATAGTCCATAATAATAATAAAAATCGATAATATAATAGATACATAGTTTTAATTACACATACAGATCAACACTACTGTAAGTCCTAATCGAGCTAAATCACAACATTAATTAAAAAAACACAATCATAAACACAGAATAATCAAGCAAACATTTTATCTATCTAATATCTAATACTATCTTATAAAGCATTTTGCCTTTTTTTTAAGAAAAGATGATTTGAACTACCCAAAATACCCCTATTCCTTATTCACTAATTTAAACATCTCTACCTAATATACCTATAATAACCTTAAATCTCAACCACTCATTTTTTTCTCTCTCCTCAAATCTCAACCATTCATTTTTTTCTCTCTCCTCCATAAATCATTTTATTCCTCTAATTCATTCAAAATCTTTTATCTCAAAAACCGTATATCGATAAATTATAAAAATTGTATGGGTGTTCTTAAAATTTAATGCTCTTTCATTAGAGATGTCATTCGATATACTTTCGACGAATTTTTAAATCCGAGGCGGAGCCCGTACGGCTAAAGCATTTGGCTATCACTATGACTTATCACCTCCTATGACCTATCACCCCACCATCTCACCGCCGCAACGTGCGGGCACTATCTCTCGTATAATATAATAGAGGAGTCCCTTTTTCTAAATCTCAAATTACAACTTTGAACTAGGGATGTGCAAATGGCCCGACCAAACCCGGCCCGACCCGCGACCCGTAATGCATGAAAATCGGAACCGTGACCCGGCCCGTGATGGTTCGGGTCGGGTTCGGGCGGGTCGCGGGCGGTTTACGGGTTTCCTTCACCTTTTTTCGGTTTTTGGCTTGACCCGCCCGACCCGCGCAACCCGTGACCCGAAAATGCAACAAAAGCGTGACCCGTGACCCGGGCCGTTAGCCCTTTGGGCGGGCCGGGCCGGTTCCGGGTCGGGTCACGGGTTTCGGTCCAAATGCTCATCCCTACTTTGAACTACCTAAATTACCCCTTCTTTATTCCCTAATTTAAACATCTCTACCTAATACACCTATAATACCCTTAAATTTCAACCACTCATTTTCCCTCTCTCCTCAAATCTCAACCACTCATTTTTTTTCTCTCTCCTCCATAAACCATTTTATTCCTCTAATTCATTCAAAATCTTTTATCTCAAAAACCGTAATCGATAAATTATAAAAATTATATGGGTGTTCTTAAAATTTAATGCTCTTTCATTAGAGATGTCATTCGATATACTTTCGACGAATTTTTAAATCCGAGGACAGAGCCCGTACGGCTAAAATTTCATGCTCTTTCATGTCATTCGATATACTTTCGACGAATTTTTAAATCCGAAGGCGGAGCCCCTGGCTATCACACTCTATGACTTATCACCTCCTATGACCTATCACCCCCACCATCTCACCGCCGCAATGCGCTGGTACTTTCTCTCGTGTATAAAAAAAGGAAATGAAATTAAAATTAAAATAAACACGAAATGAAATTAAAAATCTAAAAAAGAAAAAGAAAAGAGAGAGTAATAATAAGAAGAAAAGGAAATATGTAAGTATATGTATGTATACCAGAGCGTGACCTAGATTAACGGTGGTCCAGGCCATGCCGGGAGAACAACCGGTGACGGAAAGAACAACGAGCCAAGCAAAAAACAAAATGAGTATATAAGTGGTCCATACACCCGGATACATGAACCATTCAGTATTCCGGTTTAGATCCGTTGGCGGTACGGCTTTTACATATAAGTTTGCCATATATATTATGAGAGTTTTAGGAGAACAAATTTTATGTATGTGTGTGTATTTATCACGGTGTGATGGTAGAAGTAGATGAGAGGGTGGTTGCGTGGTGGTTGTGTGAAGGACGGTGTGGAGTGGATAAATAGAATAGAGGTGATGGAAATTGGTAACGGAAGACAGGTGGTGTGGTAATAAATTAGAAGAACGCAAAGTTGGCTTTCACATAACCAACCAAAAATTATATTGATACTTATCAGATAAGCGTATGTGTAAGTAGCAGTATTTTATATTTTAATTTTAATTTAATTAAATTAAATTTTTAAGGAATTTTTATTTTTTCTATTTAGATGCGTATATTTGGTAGAAGAACGACTTGTACATGTATTTATCCAAGGAAACGACAATATTTCAAACACTTCTATACAACCGAAATTTAAAACTTTAATCGGTTTGCTATGGAATTCAAAATGTCTCGTCATTTTACCTAACAGCACCACAAAGAAAAACAAAGATTTATATATCGATTGAAAATACTTAAATTAAAAAGGAAAATCGATACTTATAGCATGTGAATTTTTATATGTTTAATATTTTTATCAACCCTTCACATGTAATCTTTCAGTAAATTTTATATTCACATAACATATAATGATTTTTCTAAATATAGTACAAGTTAATGATTTACTTTTAACAACATATTCATAAGAATGAAAACAAAAAAGTGAAAAACTGGTATAAGTTGGAAGTTTTAGCCTAGTATATAATATGAGTATCTTATCACATGATTACATTAGCTTCAATTTAGCCTATAAGAAAATATTTTTAGGATATATTTGGGTCATGTCTATGAATCATAATCTATCATTAGTAATTATGACTTGGAAGTTTCAAAAGCTATTTTCTTAGTTGTACACTAGTCGATGTTATATTTATGGTTTGTGACTTTGTGGAAATGAAGAAGGATTAGAAAGAAAAGACGATAAAAGAAAAAGAAGAAAAGTAAGCATATATAATTCGGGTTCATGAAAGTCATAATAACTAGTTTTTAACCGCCGCGCGTTGCAGCGGCAACGACTATTTCGAAACCTGCATAATCGTATACAGACTAAGAAAAATGTTATTTGTGTACGTATTTAAAATACAAAAACCTTATGTGTGGTTAATGTACAAAAATTTACAAAGTAAAAGAAATTTAACAAAAAGTATTCTAAAAGTCATATCAGTTAGAAAAATACATACTCAAAAGCACTTGATACATATATATAATATATATATATATTTCACTGTATTTTTAAATGTTAAGTTATTAATTACTATATAATATTAATAGATTTAGTAAATTCTAACTACAGCTTTAAGTATTGTGGTCGTATAAAAAAGTAATACTTTTTATATAAAAACCTCAACTCCTCAATGTTAAAATAAAAGTAAAGTTAATTTATTTAAGTCAATGACAGTCCATAAAACTATAATCGAGAATACCCGATAAATTTAACAAAAGGTATTCTAAAAGCCATATTTGTTAGAAAAATACAATATGAAAAATACTCGATACAATGCCCGGCTAATAAAAGAAAAAAGCTTATAATGATACAAATGATCATTTAAGAAAAACTCATTATATTTAATCTTTTATTTTTATAAGCTGAATTATATTATATGTTGTAATATAATATAATATTTCAATTTTTATGTTCTATGCATATTCTACCGAAGTACGCTTGGTGCATTTTTAAAGTTTGATAAAATAAAAAGTTTTATTATGTAAAACCATGTGCTGGTTTTAGGACCGGTGGACTACACTTTAATATGAAAACAAACACCACATATTATCTTCATTCCACTTTCTATGAAACGGTGGTTTTATATACTACCTTTCTAACCTTTAACATTCCTCTTTACCATATTTCACTTTTCATCACCACTATCCACCTAGATTTGGCTAAGGATAAGCCTACAATGACAGGAGCAGTATGTATGTTAAGGAGTGAAACTGATCTTCCAGAGCCCAAAGAACCACGGTGGTGGTGGTGCACCGGTGCATCACTCGTAGTGGCTGGATGTACACACCGCTGACGTTGATGACAATAAATAGCGTTATTTGCCCGACACCGGTTTCAAATGTCACTTTTTTAACTCTTCTTAAATATGGTGTTTGTGGTGGTTAGCGGTGGTGGGTGCGATGAACGAAAAGATTAACAGAAGCCGGTGGTGGTTAATGGCGGCAGCTGTTCCCGGCGATGATTCATCCCGGTTGTTTGTTTTCACAGATTTGTTGGGTTAGGTTTGAATGATGTTGTATATGTATATGTTTTTTTGATGGATTTGTATTCAGGCATAGATTCGTGATTATCCAGATGAATATAGTAATTTACATAGAAATAAAAGGCAAACGGGCAACAAGCTGCGCCGCCACTCCTTTTTGTATAGCAAAACTAAGACGTTTAAAAACTACATTAATCGATCGTGGCGTCATAACATTATTATGCATGACCCATTGGACCCTTCCAAGTAGCTTCGACGGCCTCAGGTGCAAGAAATCCAAAGGTATCAAATGCAAAGGGTATAAATACGTGTTGGTTGTCAAGACACGCCTTCTGTAACATCCCAAACGTTTATGTTTGACTATTTGACTTTCCGTTAGTTAACGTTAGGTCTATTATGTTTATGTGCCCTATAAGGGATTATGTGATTAAATGCTTATGTGTTTAATATGAAATGAAGTAAAGTGAATTAAATGAAAGTAATTTAAAGTAAAGTATGAAAGTAAGTGCTTGTTAGATCGTTAAGTCTCCCGGTAAGTTAATTAAGCTACGAAAGTAAAGTTTAGGAAGTCGAGGGGCCTATGGGCACTAAAGGAAACTTATGGTCAGGGGTTTAAGGTCTAGTGAGACCCCAATAGCTGCAGAATTTCGTGATTAAGCCCTAGGAACAGATCCCCTCCCTCTCAAGACAAGTTTCCTCCAAGAATCAATCGTTTCGTGTCGTTTCGATCAAGTTTGATTAAGATTTCAAATCCTCGAAGTCATCTACAGGTATTATGGCTGATCTTACTCTTAAATCTGATCATGTATGTCTTAGTAGTGATTTTGATCCAGCCATAGGGTTTGGGTTGGGTTGTTGGATCAAACGTTTATTGAATTCATGTCGTTCGGGTGTTTTAAAGATTGAATTATGATGTAAAGGATTAAGGGATTAATAGGATGGTTTAAGTTGATGAAAGTGCAATTGAAAGGATTAATTTTAAGTCCCCAGGTTGGATTTGGGGTATGGGTTTGTATGGAATTCGTTTGATCATAGAACAAAGATTAGGTTTCTGGTCGACACTCCAGGTGCGACGCACCAGTAGGGTGGTGCGGCGCACCACAGGCCATTTTGGAAAAATGGTGTTCAGCCAAAGGCCCGATTTGCGACGCACCAAGGGTAGGTGCGGCGCACATTCTTATGTTCAGAATTTCTGATCATTTTATGCGACGCACCAAAGGGGTGGTGCGGCGCACCAACTTATGTTTAGAATTCCCCTGTTGATTTTGTGCGACGCACCATGTGGGAGGTGCGACGCACCTCTTGTCCAGTTTTCATAAAACATTTCGTTTAGCTTATGTTTCGATCTTATACTCATTCTAGGTTGTCGGGAGCACTTAGCAAGCACTATAAGATACTTTTAACTTGTTGGTAAGCTGTATCGAGGTAAGATAACATCTTTTGTCACCTGTTGGTACAACAAACACGTTTTCATAAGTTAAACCTTCCAATTGAATATGTATGTACATTTTATGTTCATGGGTGACTATGGGAGGTTGCAGAGGGATATATTACTTACCGTTTATGATGATTAACATTCATATGCAGGTTGCAATGGTATGTGGTAAGTATATATGCATGAGATGATGAAATGATTATAAATGCATGAAATGATGAAATGATTATGTATGTATGAAGATGATGAAATGATATGATATATGCTTGCATGTGTGGCTTGATCACCTATTCACTAGTCCTTGATTAGGATTGCCATGTTCACGTGCACGTTAAGGGCCCTAAAGTAAAAGATGATATGTGATTAGCTTAGGTGAAGGAGTAGCCTAAACTAATTAAACGATTAAAGTCTCGAGCATTATGTAAAGTCTTGTGTTAAGCTTAACCCGTGCTAGCTCTTCGGGCTGGTGCGTACGTGGTCACTTGAGTTGCTCCTTGTGGCATAGTTACGTTTGAGTATTCCGGGTGAAGTAACTAACCACCAATGCGTAAAGGCATAAACGGTTTATTCAGTTGGATTGACTTTGTCATTCCTTAACGACGCCGATGGACCACCTATTGGTTTACCCATCATGTCGGGTGTGAGGACTCCATGTATGGTCGATGACCGCCTACACACAACCCCACATCCCTAAGTAAGTGGCATAAGTCACTTAGCCTACGTCTAGGCAAAGAAATAAAGTAAAGAAGGAAAGATAAAGAAAGAAAAGTTAGGCACATTAGGTATATGATGATCCTATTGTGTTATGATAAGATATGTGTGCAATGATCTATATGTATGTGATATTAACATTAAAAGATGGTTTTGTTAATATATTTAAATGGCAAATGTTTTCAAGTTATGTTATCTTACTTAGCTAATTTTATTAGCTAACACTTGTTCTTTGAAAATGTTGTGCCTTCAGGATAATCAAGTTTGAGCTAGGCGAGGATTAGCTTGGTGAGACTTGGGTAGACGAATAAAGAAGCTTAGCAAAGACATTAAACGCTTAGACTTCCTTTTAGCCTCTTGTTTGGCTATTTCATTTATGATTAAAGACTTGTATTAATGTGGCATTTATGTTGGTGCCAAAGCTTGGATTTACTTTTATTGTTTTGATGATGCTAGTAGTAACACCAAATTTTAAAGGTACCATCCGTTACGGATGGGGCAGATTTTGAAAGTGATCCTTTCCGCTTATTTAAACGCCGTTTGGCAAAGTTTTGAAAAATCCAAGTTTTTAAACGACGGGTGTTACAAGTTGGCCACTTTGCATGAGGCAACTTTTAAAGCGGCAAGACCGGCTGTGAAGCTACACCCTAAGCCCACAAGAGGAGAGACTCCTGTTACATCCACACATGCATGTTAATTATGAAGTTGCCATTATGAATAAGATAAAATATTGAGTTGCTACAGTGCGGATTTGAGTTGCTACAGTACCGGTTAACCCGACCCGGTACTGTAGCATCCGACTTTTGGATTGTTATATATATAGTGTTGTAAGAGTTTACGTGGCGTGTGAAGAGGGGACCAATCTAGACACTCGCAACTCTCACCCACTACTACAACGTCTTGACCTCGATCTCTTGCAACCTATATTGGTAAAACTCTAGTCTTTTAGCACATCAATTCAACATTTGAATCATGATTAAGTGTAGTAAGTTCAGGGGCGGAGCCAGTAGGGGGATGGGCGGGTGCTCAGCCCCCGCCAACCAGTGCCATTTCATCCCGGGAGATACAACCCAATAAACAAATGTTGAGAGTTTTTATACACAAGCCTCCTCCAAACACCTAAAAAAGGTAAATTTTACCCCCCAAAATCGAAAACTGGCATTAAACAACCGTATTTTCTAATATATTGCTTTTTGGTGCCGGAAACAACCGTCTGGTTCATCTTCTCTGGTCAGTCACATTTTCTTCTTTCATAATTAAATCTAGGTTATATAAGACTTTTAGGTTATACCATTATTGTTTTATTGGAAGTTGATATTTTTGTATCTAACTAATTTAAGGGGGTGTCATATGAATGAGACCAGCACAACTTATAAAGGTACAAGAGATATAATAGATTTTTAATTTAAATTATATAAGCTGTTAGTTTTCTTCTTCTTTTAAGTTTTCGACATATAATCTATATGTTCGCTAGAGAATTACCATATATCTAGATCTTCTCAAGATCATCCTATTTTGACACTGATACTTCAATTAGTGTAACAAATTTGACTTGTTTTGGAAAATGATATATAATTCGGGTAAAAGTATAGATATACAACATTACAGTTATGGATTTGTTTTGGAAAAGACATCTCATTTACAGTAAGGAGAATTCTTGTCGTACTTTCTAATATAATAGACTTATTGATTTTTTTGCATAAAAATTTTTACATTATATATCAAAAGTCTACCTTTTAAATTTTATGATAAAAGTACAAGTGTAAAAATATTTTATGCACGTGAATAACAGCCCATAGCAAAACCATAGAGTTATTAAGTTGTTTTGTACAAATGAGGTTGAATTATTAGACAACTTTTACTCGTAGATATTTTCTTACAACGAAAGAATGTAGTCGCTTATAACCTAGAACCATAACCTGACTATGTTATAAGATACGGACATGATATTCGTCACAAGTATATTAACAAGTTCAGCCCCCGCCAATCCAAAATCCTGGCTCTGCCTTTGAGTAAGTTATTTATGTGTTTATCATCACCTTCTACTTTTTTCAGATAATTCAAAACAAATCATATAACTAGTCATGACTATGTGATTTTATAAGATAATTATAATTAATATAATTAATTTGACAAGTTTACAAACATGATGTAATAATATGACAAATGAAAGGTTAAATACAAAAAGAAAATGAGTAATATATATGTCAACACCAGATTTTTTAACATATATTTTTGACTTGTCAAATTGATTATATATATCTAATACTATATTTAATTATAAAATAAGGAATAACACAATGTATTGGTCACCTAAGTTTGAATATATATATATTTTCCATTGAAGCCATCAATATATGGAAACAAACTTATAGGCAAGTGTTTTTTTTTTTTTTTTGTTTATATCGATACCAGTGAAATGTAAATGAAAACAAGTAAAAATTAACAAGTTGAGCAAATGTGAGCATAAATGAAGCGTCAAAAGTGGTATTATATTTCACACATAATTTGTTACTCGTATCATATTGATCTATTAAAGTTAAGAGGCTTTCTGTTTGTTTTTTTTAATTACAATTTCCTGGCATACATTTGGCCGGAATTCGCATAATAGAAAACAAACACATAAATACTTGGATGGCGTATAACGTCTTTGTGATATACGTGTTTAAACAAATACATACTTGGATGGTGTATAATTTTTTGTTTGAAGATGAAAAAAAAAAGTTTCTTTTGAAATCAAAAGAAATATTTTTGAAGTCTTCATAATTTCTTTAAATAAAAATTTTCAAATATATCACATATGTCTACGCACCTATAGTATATGATACCTTGCAGACTTTTTGTAGACAAAACAAATAACGGCACCTAAAACTTAAACGTCGTTCACATATATTATTCCTTCAATTAAATTGATTCCTAATTTCCTACCGATAATACGTTAAAACTTCGTAACATCATCATGATAACTAAGATCATAACGTTGGGACGGAACCAATTGATTGCTTTAATTAGGTGTATATATATATATATGATACCCTACATGGACATGAATCATAGTGATATTTGGGTTCCATCGAGATGATGTATAGGAGGGGGACACCTCTATATTGGCATTATGTAAAGCTTTACTTGAATTGGGAAGTGAAATAATGAAACTCAAAAACACTTGAGAGAGGGTGAGGTGAGCAAGTTATGGTATGAACTCCTTTTTCATTTTGACACATTGGACGAAAGGTTGAGTTAATATTTGCAAATTTTCGTAGGTGTATTATTGAAAAGTATTGCCCAAATGGATGATAAAAAAATTCTTGAATATCTGGAGGGTTATATTGCTTAATTTCAACTTAAGCTTAGAAACATCTTTCTAGTTGCAAAAAATGTAAAAAGAGTTATGTACATCAATGTATTGGTGAATATGGATGTATTGGAAGGACATTGGGTTTCTTTAATATTCTCTTAGGCTCAAAAGTGTCTATTAACTAACCAATTGTTTTAAACCCTTACCTCAATTTTTTAAATAGTAGGCTTAATGTTTAGATTTTGGGTTAAATATCATTATACAATTTGTATTGCAATAACACCCTTATTAGTTTTTGCATCAACTTATATACTTTTTTTTATTAGTAGTTTAATAACGTAAGTAGAGTTACCTTTTAGAATTAATGTTGAAAATAATTTTTATTTAAAAATTGTGAGTTCTAGATTGATAATATTATTAAATTAAAAATGTTGGAAAGAATTTTTATTTGGTTTTGAATGACACTAAAACTAAGAGGAGTGGTGATAAGAGAGGGAGGTGCGACTTACGCCATGTGGCATGTAGTATAAAGAGTTGCTTTTGAAAAAAGATGGAAATGTATGAATTTTGGAGAGTGAGGCGACTTGCGTCATGTGACATGTAAGGTAGGAAATTGTTTTATATATATATATAGAAGAAGGAAGAGAAAAATAAAATTAAAAAAAATCAGATTATATGGTTTTACGCGCCGGTCAACAAGAAAGAGGCGACCTTGTGGGTTCGCTTGGGGGCGGGTTCGTCCAACGGAGACAATGTTTAGGGCGGAAAAAAAGTGAATCTCTTGACAACTCAGCTGGGTCGTCCTCTTTTTCTATCCACTCCGCTCATCCTACCGAAACATATATCGACATTTTATAAATATAATTGTAAGTGTGTAACATGAACATTTGTTTCCAAAAACACACACCCATACATATCAACACAATATATGAGGAAACTTTTTGTTATTCTTTCTAAACCTCAATGGCAAAATGCATCAATCAACATGCCCCACACAATCCCCTTTAATCTATACTTACAATATTATAATACAATGTAATACACTAATACATATACATAATAATTTAATATATATTTATAAGATTTAGACTAGACTTTTATATTCCCACAAACACACAAACATAGCAAAGACAATAGTTCTGAAAAAATTCTGTTATTTTTTTCTATCCTCAATGACAAAATGCACCAATCAACGTACCCCACCCAACCCCCTGTCCCCCTCTAATCTATTTGTATAGACATACACATATACTGTACATATACATACATCACATATACATATACACTTGTAACTTTAGATATAATAAACAGTAGCACCTACATCAACTTCGCATATAAAATTCCAATTTCTGTCTCATGCCAGGGACAACTTTTACAGCTTTTTCTACACACATTTGGAACCCTTTTTCTTTTTCTTTAATTAAAAATTATTTTCCAATTAAATATATGCTTCAAACACTCAAGACATGTCATATTTGTAGTACTATTCCTAGCAGTAAAAAATAATATGACATTCATTTTTCAGGAAAACAATATATACCTCAGCTATCACTTTTCTGAACCCTCCCTCACAAACATAAATAAGCTTAAAAAAACATACACATTTGCTTTCTTGTTTCTTCAACTTTGGTGTATCTATGTTTTTTTCTTGCTTTCCCAATGCAATTATTCTAAGGAACACATTTTGTTTTGTTTACTTACAAAATCTGCTTTGAAAGAAAAAAAAAAGAAAGAAGGAATTCCTGCGTGGCTTAATTAAAAAGCTCATTTTTGGAGTTATTTCATTATTAATTATGGGAACCATACAAAGGGATTCAGTAATTAAGAATGTGCTTAAGAATCTTTGCTGCTCTTATGGATGGTCTTATGGTGTTTTTTGGAGTTCTGACCAACAACATTCTTTGTATGCCATCGCTTTCCCTACTCACAATAAATTTTTCTCTTCATTTTTTTAGAAAGACAAAAGGTTACATATTGGATAAATGTTATTTATGATTATTTGATATTGTTGTTTTTTATACTAAATGTTGGACTTTTGTTATGCACACTATTTTCTAGTCTGTAACATATAGTTTTTTTTTGTAGTTTTGTAATGTTGGGTTGATTATATGGGTACAAGTTCTTGGAGTTTTGTTATGCACAATCTTATTTTCTCTTTAATTATGTAGTTTTGTAATCTTTTGTATTTATTTTCACTGAAAATGGTATCAAGGAAATGACAAAGATTATTGTCTGCATTGGCACATAATGTGGGCATAATTAGTAAATCTCATGCACTAAATGCATGAACAATACCACAACAATATAGTTCTTTTTTGTATCTTTTTATTAAAATCATAAATAATAATGACTTTTTAGCTTATGAGCTAATATATACTGAATTATTGTTGCTTACTAGATTCTTGGCAATGCAAGATGCTTATTATGAAGAGAAATCCCGAGGTTTGATCGATAGGTTGCGTCCACAAGTACATATGCTTGGAGAAGGGTATGCTCAATTACAAGATATTTTTGTTTAATAACATGAGTTTAAATGATAGTAATGATTAATAATTTTTTTGTAAATTTCAAGGATAATCGGACAAGCTGCTTTAACCAAGATCCATCAATGGATTTCCTTAGACAATCATAACAGCAAACAGAATTCTACAAGTTCTATTCACAATATGTTTCTGGTATTGATAAACCTTCCATTTCGATGAAACTGATTGCATGTTTATATGGTTATTGACTTAATGTAATTTAGTTAAACATGTTGTGTTTATTTTGCAGAATGAATTTAATTATGATTGCCAAATTTCTTCGGTACCTAGTGCATATACTAATGATTTGGTCCATTTTGCAGACAATTGCAGCCATCCCTTTGGAACCACAAGGTGTGGTACAATTCGGGTCCACTAGCAAGGTTAGTTCAGTGACTATTCAAACAAGTATGTTTCATTTTCATTAATTAGTGCCTCAAATTGATATAATCATGACAAAATAATGCCCTTCATTAGTGTACTTGATGTTCCTTGATACATTTAAATCTAATGTATTGATTTTGATGTTTCAGATTATAGAAACGGTCGAGTTTGTAAACCAAACAAAAATTATGTTTCAAGAAACTGCCATTGGTCGTTATGACTCAATGGGAGTCACTTGTTCTTCGCCTAGTCTAATGCATTCATGTTTTTCGAGCTCAAATTCTCAACCCATGTTACTTGATCGTAATCAGCCCGATACTTGTTCAGAGTCAAATAATCCTTTTTCTCAATGTGTTAGTGATGTTAGCAGCTCTACTCTAGCTCCGTTTAATGAATCTTTAGTATCTGAATCTAGAGTTCTAGAATCATGGAACTCATTTCCTACTTCATCCGACGGCCAGGTGTTTCATGACTTGTGCCCTGATTTTGGAATCCCAGATGATTTCGATATTTCCCAATGGACTCCAACCTCACCTGACCTATATCAAGAACTTATTCCCATAAGTTCTGCATCAAAAGGAGCAATATTGATGCCGGTTATTAGTGAAAGTCAAATTAACTTGAATCCTCACAAGTCAAGTAATGATGTTGGTAATGAATCTACTGTCCTTGGTCCGAGAAATGGATTGTTTTCAAACCTTGGGATTGATGAGCTTTTGGAGGGTATTTCTAGTACTTCACATGCTATGCCTTCAGAAGCTAAAAGAAGGAAAACTGGGAACTCAATATGGGGAATGAGTTCTTTGCAGACCATTTTACATAACTCAGAGCCAGGTTTGTGGATAGGTAATGGTTATGGTATGAACCGTCTGAGCAAGGATTCACAAACTAAGAAGAAAGTGGAACCACCCAAAGCTACCAAGAAAAAAGCTAAACAGGGGACTCGACCAAGGCCTAAAGACCGCCAGCAGATTTTGGACCGCATGGCTGAGCTGAGGGAATTGATTCCCAATGGTGACAAGGTATGTATAGTTCAACAGAAGTATAACAAAGCTATCTAATAACCCTTAAATCAACCTACTTTGAAAGACTTTTACGAGCATCTTACAAGAGGCGTCCTCTCTTTTTTTTTTTCTTCACAAAAATTACTTTATTGGTCATTCTATGTACAAACTTCTTAGATATACAAAATTAGTCAAACACTCGTAAAAGTGATTATTTGATCGTTACAAGCCTGACAAGAAAATGGAGATATAAACACTATATCATATAATCCATCTTGTTACATCTGAATAGCTTATCATTTTTTTTTAATTAAAAATCACATAATCACTTCCAAAGTGCACATCCAAACACCCATTGGTATGGACAAGTAAGATGTGTTGTGCTGATTAATGTTGTTAATTGTCACAGATGAGCATCGACTGTTTGTTGGATCGAACCATCAAGCACATGCTTTTCTTGCAAAGTGTCACAAAATATGCAGACAGAATTAAACATGCTGATGAATTAAAGGTGAGTAAAACCTTCTTTTCTATTTAAATTACTGTTGCTCCACAACATTCAAGAGTCAGGACTGTCATTTTAAAATGATTTCAGGGATACAAAGACAATGATCCAAGCTCCAATGGTGCAACATGGGCTTATGAACTTGGGAACCAAATGATGGTTTGTCCATTGATAGTTGAGGACCTTAGTACTCCTGGACAAATGCTTATAGAGGTATATGTGAGTGATATGTATAGTCATGAAGTCAGAGATGCCAATTTTCAAGAAATTTACTTATGAATGGGTCAATTCTTTATTATATATTTCTAGCATATAAAACCGGTCAAAAGTTGCCCAAAATGTTTTCTTAGCATAAAATACCGTAAGTCATTTTATTACTAGTTTTTTAATGAATTCTTACCACTTCCGTAATCATACTTGACACGTATACAAAAAAAAGTACCTGCTTTGACCCGTTACCCAACTCGTCCGACTTGCCTATTTTGTAACCTCTACTCAACGTGTTATGTTCATTATGAATCAATCTTTACCTATTGTATGTGAACTTCGTTCAGATTCTCTGTGAAGATCATGGTTTCTTTCTTGAAATGGTTGACGTAATCCGAGGCTTTGGTGTGACCATCTTAAAAGGAGTATTGGAAGTACGTGATAAGATATGGGGACACTTTATAGTCGAAGCTGAGGTGAAAATCTTCTTAAATCTAATGAGTATATAGATTGAGATTAAAAAAAGAAGAGAAAATTATGATTATTCTTTTTTTATCCTTACAAAATATATATGATATTTTTACAGGCAAAGAGACATGTAACCAGGCATCAGATATTTTCGGCTCTTGTTCAGCTTTTACAAGTGACATGCGTCGATGATAATCAGGTTCATAGTAAGGTTATGGAAGAAAAGAATCAATTACTTGACAATTGCCAGCAATCTTTAGTGCAACTTCCTGTAAGCTTGGCAGAGACAGACTATTGCATTAATCTATGACCATTATAATAAACGTCATTAATTTGGGGTTTTGAGCTGCAGTAAAGATTAGAGAACTGATTATGCAGATTTTTCATTTTAGTTTGGGTTTGAAGTCTTAGATTCCTTTATTGGGTTTCTCTCCACAAGCTTCCATGGCATGTTTATATTTTGAAACCAACAGATAGATAGAGTAGATGTAGTTTGTACTTTTTTAGATTGACAGCAACCATTTCGGTTATATATATATATCTAGGGTTTGGTAGATTTTCCGTATTAGTACATAATGATGATTTGCATCACTATTCTATTGAATGCTTTTCTCCATCAGTAATTATCTTGAATTGCCTGCTTGTATGCTCAGTGGATTTCTTAAAACATCAATTAACACGATTTCAGTGGATTACAAACTATGTCCTGGACTACTTTATAAACATCTAGGTGTAGTCCTGTTTTTTTTCTTTTCTTGCACTCCATATTCAGAGTAGTTGGCTTTTAAGGACTATTTTCTTGCACTACTTACAAAGTATGTCCTGAACTTATCTAAATGCAATCAT
The DNA here is from genome assembly GCA_034093135.1 of Erigeron breviscapus. Classification (NCBI taxonomy): domain Eukaryota; kingdom Viridiplantae; phylum Streptophyta; class Magnoliopsida; order Asterales; family Asteraceae; genus Erigeron; species Erigeron breviscapus. The sequence continues at coordinate 270,389,697 of CM067167.1, forward strand.
CGTCTCTTTGTGTTCAACGTTTATTCGTCTATTCTATGGAGATTTATAAACGTCATGAATTATATCAAAGTTCATCTACTACGCTTGTACCGGATACCCATCACTACTATTGCAGCCACTACAGTCACCAACATCCAACTTTTGGTATCCACTATACTTTCTTCATCACCATCTTTATCTTCAAGGCAGACATGGTATGAATGACAAAAAAAAAAACGTCAGATGAGTACTACGACACAAACTAAGGAATGATTTAAAACCCATATATGAGTCGCTCTTCTTCATTTTGAAGGAGACGAAGAGAAAGATGATTTGATCTTTGAGTTGAAAGAGATAAGGTAGAGGACCCATATACCGTACAGTTTTATAAATAAAAGTGCAATAAAGAACTCTCAGCCAAAGTTGTAGTTTACTTTAAAATCCTTTATTTATTTAGGTAATATTTGAAGGTACTATCTGCTTGCATGGAAGGTAGTATCTGATTTCTATATCCCTTCTATAGTGGGAAATTGCACATTTAGAATGGGCAACCTACGCCAAAATACAAGTATCTCCGTTATGTTTTTTTGTATTTATTGAACTTTAAGACTTACCTTTCGATGTACCAAATTTTAAAATCGCTATTGTAAGAATCTGCTAAAATTTCAAGTATTTGCAAGGTTTTTGCTGAGGTGCAGCCATATAAGCCGCCTTTTCTTTTGCCACATCGAAATGAATTAAGTCCTTGATAATATGTTTGTTGTCTTGTAATGGTAAATTGGTAAAGTGCATATTATATACAAATTGCATAAAAGAATAGTGAGGATGGAGGCTAATTAGAAAAGAGCTTTTGATAGATATTTTAATTTTCTTTTCAGGTCAGTGCATAAAGGTTGGATAAGTGGAATTCCAAATTCAATGGAAACATATAAAATGTTCAATAAAGTCGTGGCCTCCTTTTTGCATCAAAATCCGAACGACGTTGTAATTTTAACTTGGACCAACATATTTAACTCTAAATGCTGTCTTTATCTATCGTTAGAAGCAAAAAAGATTTTTCCTAAGTTCACTTGATCTCTGTATGCTTTCTTAGCAGTTGGAAGATGGCTTTTAGTGGCTTCAACACTATTTCTTTGAGAACTTGCTTTGTGCATGATTTAGTGCTTTTTTGTGCATTAATACTTACTTAATAGAAAGCAAAAGATAGATAAGCTTATGACATATGTCATGTGCCCTATCTGAACCTACATCAGAAGATGATCCATTTGATTTAGTTAAACATGTTTGAAATGTAATTAATTATTCTTTCATATCTTTGATATGAGATTGTAATGGAAACATTAGGTATAAATAGGCTGCTAATGTCACCAAGTAAATAACTCAAAAACATAGAATTCTAACATTTGATAACATCCTAGCACCTTTTTTTCCTTTCTTACTTGCAAATATGGAAAAAGAAAATCAAGTTGAATGCATTATAAGAATTAGTGATGGATCACCGGAGATCTTGGAGCCCGAGCCCCAGTCAAAGGGCTTGTTTTTAAGGTTTGTGACAAGGGTCTGGAGGTTCATAAAGAAGGCATGGGATTTAGGAATAGATGACCCTAGAAAAGTGTACCATTGTCTTAAAGTTGGGGTCACGTTGACAATTGTTTCATTCTTTTACTATATAAATCCTTTGTATGATAGTTTTGGTGGCAACGCTTTATGGGCTCTTATGACTGTTGTTGTCGTGTTCGAGTACACTGTTGGTACGTAATCAAAACCATCAAACTGCACTCTATTTTCTTTTCTTTTTATAAGTAATAAAGAAAGATAAACCCATATATGGAATATCAGAAACATAGGAAAGGGACTTACAGTTTGTTCTGTTCTGTTTATAAATCGCGAAATATTCTTAAAGTTAACAGCATATCCTGATGTAGGTGGAACTCTTTACAAGTCTTTAAACAGAATCTGTGCAACTTCACTAGCGGGATTTCTTGCATTAGGCGTACATTGGGTTGCCAGGCAGGCGGGACATAGATTTGAGCCAATTATCATGGGCATATCTCTCTTTATAATAGGTATAACTATCTTTCTTAAGAAAAGCTTTTCTTGGATCTGCATGGCCTAATTTCTGATTTTTTTACAGCTTCAGCCACAACCTTTTCTAAATTTATTCCACAAGTGAAAGCTAGGTATGACTATGGATGCACCATTTTCATCCTCACTTATGGTCTAGTATTACTTTCGGGGTACCGTGTGGAGAAACTCCTGGATGTAGCCATGGAAAGACTAGTAACAGTTATCATAGGGACTTGTTTGTGCATTTTCATTAGCATGCTCGTATGTCCCATTTGGGCTGGCATGCAGCTCCACCTTCTAGTATCTTCTAACATGGATAAGCTTGCATCTTCCCTTGACTGTAAGCACTTTCTGCCAACAGATGCCGTTATCATCACCAGTTGAGTGAAAAATTCTGAACTTCTGATTTTTGTGTTGTGTGAATTTGTACTCAGCCTGTGTAGCTGAATACTTTGGCGAGGCTGACGAAGATTCAAAACAGAAACTGCAAGACTATAAACATGTTTTGAGCACAAAAGCCTCAGAAGAATCTATGGTATGATATCAGAAGCATCCTGCAGTAACAACGTGGCAACAAACTTTTGCTAATTAGCTAATTTAATTACTCGTGTGATGGGTTGATGACAATTGGGATGTTCTGTGCAGGCAGAATTTGCTAAATGGGAGCCCGCCCATGGCCAGTTCAGTTTCAGGCATCCATGGAAGAATTACATCAAATTAGGCTCATCGTCACGTAGCTGTGCTTATTGCATTGAAATGCTGGTTAGTTGTCTGGATTCTAGAAATCAGGTAAAACGAAGTTCTAATAAGTTCATTTCAATTCTTTATTTTTTTCTACATGGGCTTGCTTAGAAATTTATAGAAGTATGGTTTTAAAAAGGTACCTGTGACGATAAGGAATCATATTAGAGCATCATGTTTGAGTTTAAGCTCAGCATCCTCGAATGTTATAAGAGAACTGTCAACAAGCGTATCTTCAATGACACGATCGACCCAACTATATACTGATATCAAAGATATGAAGAAAGCAGTTCTAGAGTTACAAGGTAACTTACAGACTCTGCCTAATTTATCGATTCAGTCACTGGAAGAGAAAAACAAGAAACATGAGATGCCGCTCACAGAAATCATCCAATTAGTTACTTTCACTTCTTTGCTGATTGAAATTGCTTCAAGGATAGGAGGCATTGTGAAACAAGTTGAAGAATTAGCAGACTTGGCTGAATATAAGCTGGCAGAAGATGAAGTGGAGCTCCGGAATACCACGGTTTTGAGCAAGATTATGTATAAAGATGAAAACAGTACAACAAACCTCCAAAGAGTCTGAATTATCTTCTAATTCTTCTTATACATGAGCTATACATATATAGTTGAGATTTATAAGCCATTACAAAAGTATAGAAAATTAAAAATAGATTGCTTGATTCACTAAGTGCATAACCTACAAAAAGTCGGTGCATACCCCGCCGTTTACTATCTTTGATTCCTTCTTTACTCTCTTGTTAAGCACTAGTGTTACACCAGTTGGATACCATGTACGTTGTTATTCTTTCGATCTGATCACTTAATTTATATGTGTCCATTATGAGTATTATCTTGATTTTGGATTTTTAGCATGAAATTGCTTATACAAAACAAAATGTGTTTTATTGTTAATTTTATTTGGGGATATATTTAATTGCAGAAAAAAAAAATCATTCCAAAGTTTATATGTTTGGCAATATTCTAAACGGTAAACAAAAAGTATATCAATTGATATTTTTGTGGTTAACCACAAAAGTCAAGCCTTTTCCCTTCCGGTTAGTTCAATAGTATAAATAGGTTGTTATTTCGTTTTTGTCGCAACTTATATCTTTAGATTATTTGCAAGAAATTAATTTTTGTTCTCTCTTTATTATCTTGTAATCATAATTTGATTTATAAAATGTTCAATTGCCATTATTTTCGATTTCTGTTTCTAAATCGGCATTTAGACATGTTTTAAAACTTTTGCTAGTAAATTTTTGTTAGTAATTTATATTCTCTTTCTAAATCGGCATTTAACAATTTCTAAAAACTTAGATATTTAGTAATATATCTAATTGCATCGTAAAGTTATAGTTACAAATAAGTAATTTGTTCATTTGTGTTCGTCTACGTTTGTAATATTGAACCATTCGTTAAGTTAAACGTACATTTATGGGAAAAAAAAATTTGGAAAGTGCATACCCAATGACGGATTCCTAGATCCGCCACTGCTATACATATATAGTTTAAATATGTAAACTATATAATCTAGCGGAAACATACTTTGTAGTCCTTGAGATGCATTCTGCCAACCACTGGTGTACTTTTACACTACCACTGTTATAATTAAGAGTTAATACTTTAGTTGCTCTTCTAAAAAATCGATTAGTTAATAAACCCTTGGATGCAGGGGTGACAGTTTATGATATAACATTATAACCTATGACTCGACACAAAAGTAAGCGGATTTGGATTGAGGCTAAATGAGTTTAGGTCATAAACGGATTGACACATTAGGTTTGGGTTGCCTTCTAAAATCGTTTACAAACGGTCAACCTGTTTAAAAATATAGGATAACAAATCAAACTTCTATAAAAAAAAATTTTCTCATGATAATACATTCATTTTCATAGGCGATCAAAAGTATCTATCTTGAATGGCTGCCATTCTTGTACATGGAACGTACTTGATTTGTTAGTTGTATACTATATATGTTTGTGTGAATCTCGATTAAGTTCTTGTCATGAACAAGTGTTCATTTTTATCAATGTAATGGTTGTTAAGTTTTATAAACATTTCATCATTCTTTTTAGAGTTAATGACATAAATCGTCCCTATGGTTTACCTAAATAGTCACCTTTCATCCTTCAAAATTAAAAACCTCAAGGACAGTTCTTTATAGGAGGATAAGGTTCACGTTTGGTCCTTTGACTATTTGACCATCAACTTCTCTTCGTTAAACCCCTCACGTGCCTCCCACGTGAGGGGTATTCTAGTCATTTCCACTCTTAAGGACGATACGTGACTATTTAGGTAAACCACAAGGACGATTTATGTCATTAACTCTTTACAAAAACCAAAAGGTGTAATTAATTCTTTTAATAATATCAACAAAAAAAAATCATCCTCTTCTTTTCCAGGATCCCTTTAAACCTTTATAACACATCTTCTTATACATATACATGGATATATCTATACATCTGCATCTATCTCTTTCTAAGTATAAATCTATACATATATCTCTAAATTTTTCATATATCTCATTCTGTCACCCTTTCTCTCTCTCATTCTCTCTCTCTCTAAGTTACAGTTTGTACCTTTTTCTGAAACTGTTTTTTGAGTTTCCGGCTACCTCACCGGAAAACCACACGCCGGACATCAACATCAACAACACCTACCCCACACCTCCATCACCCCATTAGAAAACCACCTGCCATATAAGACCCGCACTACCGCCACCGCTAATCACCACACCACCAAAAACCGTCAGCACCTCACAAGCCGTCAGCCCTGCTCATCACCAACTCCGTCAGACCCATTCATCACCACCACCAACGTCCACACCACATCTGGCAGCCGCAAACGGGGACCCACATGTTGTTCTCACCATTTATATCTGGATCCATATATATTTAATCCGACCACCGCACCCCACCTCCGATCGATATTTATATCCAGATCTATACCTATATCTATAAAATCCGATCACCATAACGACGGCCTCCCCATCTCCGTCGTCACCATTTAGATATATATAGCAGATGGCCTGAAAGATTCGACGGTATGAAGGCCTGAAAAAGCCCAGCGGTGGTTGGCAGGAAAGTGGTGGTATCCCCATCTTCATTCATTCTTTTTTTGTTGTGTTCTCTGCCTTTGATTAATGGCAACCATTTCATTTGAATGGATGAATGAAATTGGATAGATTGATCTTCAAATAGAGATATATGTATTATTGTGTTTATGTATGTGTATAAATGTATTTAATTTTAGAATATCTAGGCTTTAAGTAAGTGAAACAAAAAGATGAAAAAATATCAGGTTTTTGTAAAGAGTTAATGACATAAATCGTCCCTATGGTTTACCTAAATAGTCACGTATCGTCCTTTAGAGTGGAAATGACTAGAATACCCCTCACGTGGGAGGCACGTGAGGGGTTTAACGGAGAGAAGGTGACGGTCAAATAGTCAAAGGACCAAACGTGAACCTTATCCTCCTATAAAGGACTGTCCTTGAGGTTTTTGATTTTAAAGGACGAAAGGTGACTATTTAGGTAAACCACAGGGACGATTTATGTCATTAACTCTTCTTTTTAACATATTTAATCTTTATATTAATTATCATACACTAGATGGGTTTTCGCTTGTTGCAAGGATAATATCATTTTACAACGCCATATTATGTGCTATAGCTTAAAATCTTTCACGGATTTTAAGCCCCAATACCTCGACGGTGTAAGGGAGACTTCTACCTAAGTAGAGAAGCTTCTTCCATTTTCTACCTAAATGGTAGAGAAGACCCTCCAAACTTTGTATGGGATGAGGATTGAACCCATGACCTCAGAGGTCAAAGTGTTTACCACTGATCCAACCATGCTGAATTTATTAAGGAAATAAGATCAATTATGTTAGAATATGAATATTAGATGGAAGGACTAAAGTTGTCAAACTAATCTATCTGTTGGGATGAATCAAATACCACTTTTCTTTTTTTCTTAAAAAAAAATATTTTCACTTGTTCAGTGTTTGTGAAGAGCCTAACCAAAAGTTTACAAAATACATCAATATATCCAAATTTATCACCAAAATAGTGAAATTTTATGATAATAATCAACACCCATCTTTTATTTAACAATATGGTTGTGGGTTTGGCCGAAAATTTGAGGAAAGAATGAAGAAGAAGGATTGATTTTTAGGCTTGCATATTTGATAGGTTGATATACATCTTTATTTCAGTTTCATATGAATTAGGGTTTTATCATTATGAAAAATTTGAAATTTTTTATATTAGCTAATGAAAATAATTTGAAAGTTGAATTATAATCTTGGAATCGCATAACATATTGTTGGTAGTGATTATATAAAAGTATGTATGTATATTCTCAAATTTAGATGCATGTAATAGAAACTTGGTTAGTGATTGGAAAGTGATTAGTTTTGGTATGATAATAATATAATACTGTAGTGTTTGATGCTAAAATTATGTTGAAAAACCCCCCAAATATGTATCATTATCAAATGGAAGTGTCATAAACTTGTTTGAGTTGATTTTTTTTTTATGCAAACTTGAAGTTGGATCAGCTTTGTGTGCTGAAAATGCACTGTTTTCTGAAAATCATAGAAAATTAACCGTTCATTGAATTTCAACGAGGTCAGAACTGATTTCGAAGCTCTCCAATTCTACTTTTCAGCAAATATGGTCCCAGGTTCTGATTAATTAGTTAAGTGGGTCAAAATTCCAAAAGGCTACAGACTGTCCAAAACTTCATGACAACAACTTTTGCTGAAAATGAGTTGTGTTCAAAAAATCATACTAAATCAACCGTAAGCTTGAGAAGTTTAAAGCCATTAGAAGGTAGAAACTTGTACCATTGTTGTATTTGGGGTACAAGTTGTCTCTTGTACTTTTTTCTTTCAATATGTCGCCCTATTTTTAATTAAAGGGCCGTTTAATAGTAACATAATGATTATGATCAAATGTAATTTGAGTAGCTCCTGTAACAGGTTTTGTTGCTTGGCAATAAGCATGGATAATAGATTTTACAATAAGGTCATGCCGAGATTTTTAATTTTTATCGGTTGTCATTTTGTCATATTTTCAGCATTTGGTATAGTCATACAGGCATGCATTTATTGAATACATAATTATTGTATAAAATGTTTAAATTTTTTTGGGGCTTTACATCGTTATTTTGTTCAATTGATGTAACAGGTGACGGGCTGAATAGGTAGCCGGTTACCACTTTAATTTCATTTAAACGAGGTCTTATGTGGCATGCTGAGTCACTTGTGAATGTTGACATGGCTTGATGACATGAACTAGAGTGTTTATCTATCTTTTATCTCTCTCTATATATGATTTGTTGTAATTGACTGATGAATTTGTTGTTTATATTGTTATTAGATCATTAATGATAGGGAGATCAGGAGGTGGTGGTGTTTGTAACATTCAAGGAAGAACAATCCTTAAGAGACGCAATTGAAGGAATGAACTGCCAAAGCCTTGACGGCCATAGCATCACTGTCAATGAGGCTCAGTCTCGCAGCGGCGGCAGCGGTAGAGGATATGGCGGAGGTCGTCGTGAAGGCGGCAGTGGTGTTGGTCGTGAAGGTGGATACGGTGGAGGTGGTGGTGGTTACGGAGGTGACCGTCATGAAGGAGGATATGGTGGTGGCTGTGGTGATGGTGGATATAGGTGTTCACATGGTGGTGGTGATTCTGAAGGAAAGTGGTGAAAATATAAATTCAGGGTAGAATTGTCGCCTTGTCGGTATCAGTTTAACTGATTTCAAAGGTCAGTATTCCTTTAAAAGGCTGGTACTAGTTTAACCAATTTGGAAGGTAATTGCTTAGGTTGTATTCCTTAGTCATCTAACCTTTGGAGTTCCCCTTCATCGTTGTTGAGATGGCTTTAAGCAATTTTAACAAGAAACACTGTTATGTTGAATAAACGAGTTAGAAAAAGGATAATATTATATTAACAAGGAGAAATTCATGAAGGAAATACACTAGGAAGAACATGCTGATATATTTAAATGTAATGACTAATGATTAATTTTAGAACGAATTGCATTTTTGGTCCCTGAGGTATCAACAGCTTTGCAAGTTTGGTACAAATGTGTGAAAAGTAGTGAAACCTATCCCTGTGGTATCACAACCGTTGCATTCTTGGTCCAACATTAACATTCCGTCCATTTTCAGCCGTTAACGCACCATGTGCTTGGCACGTGCGGGGTACTTCAGTAATTAACCCCTCCCACCCATATATATACCTAATTCCACCCCCAAAACTCATTCAATCGTATGTTTCAGATTGCAATTGCAATCCCTAACATTTACCCCAAAATCAATCCACAAATTCTTAAATTAAAAACCAAGCACATTTGTAGATAACTTGAAGCCGGATCCGTTTCTCAGATGCCTTTTAGAACTTGATTCCATCCTCACAAACCTTACACCCCAACCACGATAAAATAACAAAAAAGTTTACACACAACCCACCAAAAATAAAAATAAATTTAAAAATCAACATATTTAATGAACAAAGATGGAAACAAAAAAAAGCACGACAGTCGTGGCTGGAGAGAGAGATGGTTCACGGTTGCAGTTTTTGAAGCTAATTCGATCTCCGATGAGTGGTTCCGGCATCGGTGTCGATTAGATCTATATATATATATAAGCCATCAAATCTGAAGTTCCCTTTCACTATTTTCATGGCTGCACCCCTTTTCTCCGGCAACTACCTTTGCCGGTCATCCCCTCTTCGACCACCACCAACTTGTGCCGCCATCAACAACTGTTTGTAAACAAAGAAAAAAGCTACTGATTTCAAGTAGCAAATATTGACAAGAGATAATTTTACAATTTATATCATTAGATTTTAGAGTGGAAAGAATTTGTGTAATATTAGTGTCTGTATATAGATATAGATGACGTATGTATAGATATAGATGGTAGGAGGTGATGGGTGGTGATGAAAGAAGAAAGAAAATATCAAATTCTTAAATCGTATGTTTCAGATTGAATGAGTTTTGGGGGTGGAATTAGGTATATATATGGGTGGGAGGGGTTAATTACTGAAGTACCCCGCACGTGCCAAGCACATGGTGCGTTAACGGCTGAAAATGGACGGAATGTTAATGTTGGACCAAGAATGCAACGGTTGTGATACCACAGGGATAGGTTTCACTACTTTTCACACATTTGTACCAAACTTGCAAAGCTGTTGATACCTCAGGGACCAAAAATGCAATTCGTTCTTAATTTTATTATACATCAATATGACAGATTTGATTTTTGAACTTTGAATATATCTTCTTTTGTCCTGTAGGATTTGATTGGAAATAGGACGGGCATTTAAGAAATTGAGATCGCCATTTGGGGTCGGGACAAGGACTAGGAAAAAAGGTCATCTGAGGCAAACCAGCTGATCTCAATTTTCAAGTAGAAGACATAGACGCAGACAAAGCAACACAAAACTATAAAGCAAATGTGTCTGATACCTGTATCCAAGCTAACCAAAGATGACACAAAAGGTAACCGTGCAGCGTGATTTAATATTTCTGACAGGCTAAAGTGCTATTATTGTGATGATGGTTTAGCTGCTAAAATGCTAATAGTTGAGGACTTTAGTACTCCTTAACAGTTTCTTATGGAGGTAAAAAGAAAAGAATAATTAAAGGTTAAACAGTTAACACATGTGGTAGCTAGACTAGACATCATATTACATGAATTTCAACCAATTCCGTTTGAATTTTTTTCCAGATACTCTGTGAAGGAAAAGGGTGCTTTTTTGAAATGGCTGACTTAGGCTTTGGTGAGGCTATTGTGAAAGGACTGATACAGTACATGATAAGATTCGGACACACTGTATAGTCAAAGCTGAGGTAATCTAATCATTTAACCAAAGGACATAAATAATACTATAATAGTAGCCATTTAAACTGATTTACCTGTGAGTAGTTTTATTCAGGTTATGTTTATGTATGACAGGTCAAGTGTCTAAATTCTTAAAAAAATAGGTTTGAAGGTGAAAGTCAGTCGAGTAAATAGTCACACAAAGTGCATTAATGCATAAAACAACCTAAATCAATTTACTCCAATAGTTCAGTTAGCATCGATATAAGATAGCCTTTGTAATCATGTTTGACACTTTTTTTTTTCTGAACTGCGTAATCATGTCTGACACTGTTTTGTCAAAATCTGATTTTGTACCTCATTTTTACTTGTACCAAAATATATACCTGTTGACCTGCTGCTTGCCCTGCCCATTTTGCCAAGGTATGAGATTTGAGAGTTATGACATAGCACACATGCAGCATGGAAAAGAAGAAAAGTTAATGATTTTTTATAAGTATGTGATGATTTTTCACGCTAAGAGGCATGTAACTAATCACATGATATTTTAGTTCTTGCTCAGATATTTGTGTCTTAATGATAGGTAATACAAGAAAGAGTTGTGTGACTTTTTTTTTGGAACGGCAGTTGCGTGACTTCTGCTACAAGTCTCTGCAACTTCCTGTAAGCCCAGACACATTGTTAACCATTATGAACCCATTAAATATGCGTCAGTGGCAGAAGTAGAGATTAGAGAAGTAATTCTGTAGATTTTTTTTTTTTTTGGGTTTAAAAGTTGGTTTTTCTTGATATGGCTTGTTCACTTTATTGCCTTAATTTTTCTTCACATTTCAATATTTTGAACTACAGATATAATTTAATTTTTTTATTTTTTATTTGTTTATTTTTTTTTAGAACGGCATTGAACAACAGATATAATAGTTACAGTTTGTAGGCTGACAACCCCCTTATAGTTTTTTTTTATTTTTAGAACGCCATTGAACAACAAATATAATAGTTACAGTTTGTAGGCTGAAAACCCCCTTATAGTTTTTATCTGGGGTTTGGTTGATAGGGCTCAAACTCGACTTGAAGAATTTGTGCTACGCTCGAGCTCGGATCGATAGCTCAGAGAGTTTTGACACTTCACTATACTGAAACCATGATGAGGGACTAATAACCTCTTTGGCTCTTGCGTATATGGATCGTTCCCAATTTTCTATCAAGTTTGACGTTGAAATTTGGCAAAACTAATATTTACCTAAAGATAATAATAATAATAATAAAATACAATTACCATTAATAAAGGCCCCCTTATGCCTTTTTTGAAACAATTTTGAAGCAGCTTAACATTTTCTCTCATGCCATGTGCATTTGCGTTCTGTTCCATTCTCAACAGAAGAACACTTGACATGTTGCTTCACCAGACCTATAAAACTGATAGAGATATCAAGTTCATAAATATCATAATTCTAAACTGAAGTTCATCCTCAGCTCATCCATCACCACCAACAAAAAAAAAACCACAAAACGAACACAACTCAGCATCCACTGTGACTACGATCTATATCTTCCATCTCAATGGCGAGGTTGGTATTGTTGACAAAGATACTTTAAGTATGTACTAAAACAGATACTACCTTACACCCTTAGATGAATTGCTTTTTATGTTCAAAAGATGATTTGTTGTTTCAGTGAAAGGAGGTGAGGTGAGATAACCCATTTATGTTTTTAAACTAAAAGTGCAAAAAGAACTCTTTGGACTAATACTTTTTATTTCTAGGTACTGACACTTGAAAGTATTATCTGTTTAGGGGGAAGGTAGTATCTGTTTTGTAGATTCCCTGTAGCTATATTGGGCTTGCACATTCAAAAATGTGTGTGCAGAAAGCATGTCTGTGAGCATTTCTTTAGTCACAATTGGCATTAAGTTTGAACTCAATAATATCCAATGAACCACACCATGTGTACCCTAACAGAAGCCAAGTTTCTTTTCAAGCTACTAATGGAAGAAGTTTGATTTCTCATTCAAAGTAGCGTGCAAAAGGTTAAATAAGTGGCATTCCAACACTGATTAAAAAGTTCAAAATATCAATGAAGGTGCCTGAAAAATTTGAAAAGGTATTAGTTCATGAGTCATGATTTATTGTTTTCAAAAAAATACGGGGCGAGGTTGCAATTTTATATTTGATGAGATAAAAAGGATACACCATTGCCCCGAAAAAAGTTAAGTCTATGATGCTGTCTTTATCTGTCATAAGAGCAAAAGATGTTCAAAGTTTTCTTGATCTTTACATATGTAAGACACTAACACCAATGATTAGTGGTTTCGACACTATCTCATCAACAACTTACTTTGTGTATGTCTCTAGTGCTTACTTTGATTGAATACTTGCATAATATAAAGCAAAAGATAGATAGCTAGTTATATATGTATCCTATCCCGACCTACCTCAGAAGATGATACATTTAATTTTATTGGACATATAAGCAATACAAAAGCTGTTTAGATTTTGGGATTATTAATTCATACATATGAGGTGCCATATCGATATTTTATATAAATAGTCTGCAAATGTACTTAGTTAATAAACAACAAGATAGAATTATTATATCTGAAACATTCGTAGGACTCCAATTCTCCCCTTGACAGTTTCCTTTTCTTTCTTGTACACAAATATGGCTAATGAAAACACACTTGATTGTATTATTGGAATTGGTAATAGATCATTGGAGATCTTAGAGCCTGAGACTGGGTTTGTATCATGGGCTAGACTGATGGCTTTGTTTAAGAGGCTTTTGACGAAAGCGTGTGATTATGGAATAGATGACCCCAGAAAAGTGTTCCATTGTCTTAAAGTTGGGGCGGCTTTGACAATTGTTTCATTGTTTTACTACATACGAGTTTTGTATGATGGTTTTGGTGGCAATGCTCTTTGGGCTCTTATGACTGTTGTTGTGGTGTTTGAGTACACTGTTGGTAGGTATTCAAAGCCATGAAAACACTCTCCTTTTAGTTTCCATTTTGTGGCTCTGATAAGTAAGATAATACCCACATAATAAATATCAGAAACAGAGAAAAAGGACCTATAGTTTGTCTTCTTTGTTTCATCCTTCTTTTAATTTATACGACATGCTAATCTTGATGTAGGTGGAACTCTTTATAAGAGTTTAAACAGAATCGGTGCAACTACACTAGCGGGATTTCTTGCATTAGGCGCTCATTGGATTGCTAGCCAAGCAGGACATAGATTTGAGCCCGTTATCATGGAAATATCTCTCTTTGTAATTGGTGAGTTAGATTATCTATCATAAAGTATGTTTTTTCTTGAATAGGCATGCATGGTCCAATTTTTAGCTTTTTTGCAGCTTTGGTGACAACCTTATCTAGATTTATTTCCGTAGTGAAAGCTCGGTACGACTATGGCTGCACCATATTCATTCTCACTTATGGTCTGGTCTGTGTCTCCGGATATCGTGTTGAGAAACTCATGGACGTGGCCATGCAAAGACTATCCACGATAATGATAGGGACCTGTTTGTGCATTATCATTAGCATTCTCGTGTGTCCCATTTGGGCTGGCATCGAGCTCCACCTTCTCATTGCCTGTAACATGGATAAGCTTGCAAATTCACTAGAATGTAAGTACTTAGTTTATTTTAACATATTATTTTTCGTTAAATTCTAAAGTTTCTAACTTTATGTTGGCTGATTGTACCCAGCCTGTATAGCTGAATATTTCAGTGATGGTGATGAAGAATCCAAGAAGAGACTACAAGATTATCGATTTGTATTGAGCTCAAAAGCCTATGAAGAATCTATGGTATGAGTTGCTAACCATCAATCGGTACAAATCTTTTCCTTATATGAATAGTTTTTGGTGATGGTTTTCAGGTACTTAGTTATGTTATTATTTTGATATTGTGATGAGTTTCTGATAATTGAAATGCATATCCCAGGCAGAATTCGCCAGATGGGAGCCTGCTCATGGCCAGTTTGGTTTCAAGCATCCATGGAAGAATTACATCAAAGTAGGCTCATCATTACGCAGTTGTGCTTACTGCATTGAGACACTCGTTAGTTGTCTGGATTCTAGACATCAGGTCAGTGAAAACCAAGTTCTAGTTAGTTCAGTTCTTTTATTTATCCTAAATGGGTTTGCCATATACTTTTTTTTTAAAAATAAAATAGAATGGTTTCAAACAGGTTCCCGAGACGATACGGAATCATCTTAGGGCATCATGTTTGAGTCTAAGCTCCTCGTCATCAAATGTTATAAGAGTACTATCAACAACTGTATCTTCAATGACACGATCAAACCAAATGGATAATGTGATTAAAGAAATGAAGGACGCTGTTCAAGAGTCACAAAATAACTTAAAAACCTTGTCTGGTATACTGATTCACTCACACGAGGAGCAGGTCATGAAGTATGAGCTGCAAGACATCATCCCACTAGTGACTTTCGTTTCCTTGCTGATTGAAATTTCTTCAAGGATAGGAGGCATTGTGAAAACAGTGGAAGAATTAGCACACTCAGCTGAATTTGAGCAGTCTGAAGATGAAATGGATCCCCCAATGGCTCATGTTGGCAGCAAGATTGTGGGTAAAGAAGAAAACATGATAGCCCTCCAAAGGGTCTGAAATATGTTAACTTTCCTTTTTTATAAATAAACTCAAAGATCTGTGAGGTTTTCGTATGACCGTCTAAATGTACCTCCCATATATCCCGTCTTTGACGGGATTGGATTTTTCTGTTGTGGGTTTAGTGGTTGATATATTGTGAATGTGTATATAATCTAGTGGAAATGCACACTACTTTCACTTGTTCTAAGATAATTTGAATTTGTACATGAGTTCTCGATTTATTCCTTATATATATGCATCCTTGTATACATTGTTTGATTAGTAGTTTATAAAGCAGAAAAGTTGGTTTTGTATATTATTTGGAGAACGCAAGAGAAGTTGATATTATTTCATTTAATATCTGAATCTATAAAATTATGTAAAAATTCATGATGAAAATTTCTTTTGATACGG
The DNA here is from genome assembly GCA_034093135.1 of Erigeron breviscapus. NCBI lineage: Eukaryota > Viridiplantae > Streptophyta > Magnoliopsida > Asterales > Asteraceae > Erigeron > Erigeron breviscapus. The sequence continues at coordinate 270,405,343 of CM067167.1, forward strand.
AAGATGTACTTTATAAGATTAAGGAAAAGTAAGACCACTCAAACACACTCCCAAAGTCGGAGACTTCTCATCCAAATCGAAGAAGGTTTCGATACATTCTGGTATGTCATCCCAAATGTATATAGGTGCTTTAGTTTTCTCATCTTGACAAAGTTGACATCTATTTCTCCACTGTTTTGTTAAATTCAGCCATTCAACCAGTTTTCCACTATTTTTTGGAAGACGTAACTTACAAAATTTGAATTAACGACTCATTAAAAACATCTAAAATCTAGTACTAATGTTTCACGAGACAAATGACCACCGTTTAACTTTCTAACTTTTGTACTAGGAGAACTCATTTATTTTTAGAGAAAATTTCATTAGATCACCCTGTGGTTTGCTGTTTTATCAATTTTCGCCCCTGTCGTTTTTTTTTATTATTACTTCACCCTGTGCTGAAAATCTCTATTATTAGATCCCCCTCTCTTTAACGACCGTTAATTGAGCTCTATTAAGTCCCCCATGTGCCTTGCACATGAGGGTATACTGGTCAATATTACCTCTAAAACACCATTTTCTACTTCTTGTCTTTCTTTTTCGGATCTAACAAACAAAAATCATGCTTTTCTTTTCCAGATTTAACACCCTATATAATTAATAAATAGATATACATACATACATCTATATCTATATCACTCATGTTCCAAAATCCCACCACACACTACTCACTTCCAAAATCCTAGCCACCACTTCTTCTTACATCAAAAATCTCGCAACTAAAAAATCTATAATAAAACAAAAACAAAAACAAATTCATATCTACATGGATTCTCAAGTAAATAAATACATATATTAATTTACACCTTAAATCTATATACATAAATAAATACATATATTAATTTCTCATATGCTTATGAAAACTTTGAAACCCACTCGTCTTCCCATCTGATTCATTCATCATCAATCATCATCATCATTTTTGATATATCTGATTCATTCATCATCAATCATCATCAGCATGTTCCGATGGGGTTGCAGGTGATCTATATCTATGTACGTGTGTGTATCTATCGGTTTGGATGTTTGTATATATGTTTTGTATGTAATTGTGATTATAGAGAATGAATGGATGAATTACCTGGTGGTGTTGTTGATGATTGAATATGAAGATGAAGATGATGGTAAAAAGACGAAATTACCCTCATGTGCAAGGCACATGGGGGACTTAACAGAGCTCAATTAACGGTCGTTAAAGAGAGGGGGGTCTAATAATAGAGATTTTCAGCACAGGGTGAAGTAATAATAAAAAAAATCGACAGGGGGAAAATTGATAAAACAGCAAACCACAGGGTGATTTAATGAAATTTTCTCTTATTTTTAACTAAAAGTTATTGTTTGTTGCAAATGAAGCTAGCTCAATTGGCAGATGCATCCCTGGTTTTTACCACAAGTTTTGAGTTCGACTCTTAGGAGTGACAAGTCTGTGAGTTTTTTCCCTGAATCACTTGTAACGGCTTATGGTCTACATCTCGTAGTCTATAGTACGTGCAGAGCTTCACCATTATACGGTGAGGTGTTCCCTGATGTCGAATTCCGACTAACTGTTCAAAAAAAAAAAGTTATTGTTTGTTAGGGTTAAAAACTCAAAATGATAGTTTTTAATAATTATTTATGTAGATCATATTAATATTACAATTCATTAAAGGCAAAATGATAATTTGTCCACAAGTTTTTTTTTTTTCCCGATTATTTTTAAATCATCATTTTTGCTCCACAACCGATATTTTTTATTTGGGATTTGCTAGGGACACTAGTTATGGTGCAATAAATAAAGTCCGTATTTTCTAAATTATCAAAAATTACATTTAATGTTCACTAATACAATCTGATACCATTTTTATATACATTATAAATACATAATTTTATATTTAAAGAAAATTTAACTTCATCACTTGTTAGCAAATCCCTTTTTATTTAAACACAAATCTATAATATAACTAAAAGAGGAGGTTGGGGGTACACTTGGCACCCCTAAAATCTCTTTTTAGGTCTAATACTCTCTCCTAATTACTTCTAGAATTTATATTATATTTGTAGAAAAAGTCTCATTAATTTACACTTTTTTGTTTTTCATCAATAATTTACACTTTTTAGCCCTGAATACTTACTTTATATTTATTTTTAGCCATCAACTTGAGAAGATTTTATTCATTTAATTAATTAAAAAAATTTCAACATATGAAATATTGTCTACAAAAAATTATTTCAAAAGATGAAATACAATATATGTATTCAATGTAATTTTGACTTTTCTTGACTTTTATCTTATAAATAAATATAGATTTACATATAGATATCAATGTCGACAACATGACTAAAGATAAATATTAGCTTATAAGTAAACATTATAAAATATTATAAATTGATACCTATAGATGTCGTACATTGGTATGTCAATACAATTTTGATAATGTCGTCCAATTTAATAATATATTAGATTATATTTTTATAAATTATAAATATTAATAAATTTAATATTTTATATAAACACAATATGAACTCTAGATACCTATCCCAAACACAATAACAGATGACGATATACAACATCCTTATCTTAAACACAATAGGTTTCACATAACATGAGACGATCACTAAACAAAACACGATTTATAACAGAGGGTTACTTGAATACTAAATCCAAATCAATATAAACTCCATTCAAGATTCATTCTATCTCTCAATCAAAAAGGTATAAAATTTTCTCTCTTTTTATATAAGATTAGTTTTGCGTATTAATGTTTAAAGTTACAATTGTCACTCAAATCAAGAGTTTTAATTGTTATCAAATAATATGAAAACAATCCTATTTGTTATCTATTTATCATAGGACAAGTGATTGAAAATAAACCTATTCGTGTTATGGGCTCATATCATGAACAAAGACATATACTTGAATGTCAAGTACATGATCACAAGTATGTTTATATTTTAATTCTTAATTATCTTTCATAATAATATCACATTGTAAATATATACTATAACTAAAAGAGGAGGTTGGGGTACACTTGACACCTACTAAAGCTCACTTGGCACCTATTAAAGCTCTTTTTAAGCTTAAAGATCTTTCCTAATTACTTTAGAGCTCTCTTTTTTCTAGATTTTTTTATTTTTTATTTGCTAATTAAATAGATAATTATATTTAAAACTCTATCATAAATCTTTTTCTATCAAAACAAATCTTTTTAGATTTTAAAGATATATATATTCTTAAAGCTCTCCCAATAAATTATTATATATACAAGCTAAATTTTTATTAATTATCCTCATTCATATTATTCTTCTCCTTCCTATCTTTAATAAACAAATCAAGTTAAGTAAATTTCTCAACAAAAGAAACATACGATTTTTTTTATCACTTTAATTTTGTTTTTGGTACTTTGTTCGTGTTTGTTTATTATTTGATATTTGTTATGTTATTGTTATTTTTCATTTCTTTTAATTTAGTTTGTTGTCAATTATAGTTTGATTATGACTTCTTCTTCTACTACAAAAGGGTTTATTATTTTAAATTTGTTTTGTTCATGTTTTGTTATTTTTTTACCTGTTTTGTTATTTATTATTTTGATATTTACTTTTGATATATATTTTTTGGGCTATCCGTCCATCGAACCGGGCTTGAAGACTAGTTCATTTATATTCACATCCGTATCCATATCGGTATCAAAAACCCCGTCGGTATGGGCCTCTGGGGTGAGGGCAGGCAGTTTCCCTTTGAGACATTCACACATCTATACACTATATAAATCCCTACTTAGGTTTTTCTAATTATGTCCTATGTGGCATGCCTTAAGAAGGATTTTATATACTACACATCCTACGTGGCTTGCTTATATCAATTTTAAGGAAACAGTTAATGTAAAGTGACGGTTTTTGTATGTAGGCCAGTACAAGTTTCTGGATTTGCTTCCCTCCACCTAAAAAAATTGAAAAGCGAATCTGAAATTGAATTTGTATAACCGTCTGGCGGTTGATTCTATCCACCTTGGTGTCTAAAAATACCAACCCATCATTTACCTTTTCAACATATATCACCCGCATAAAATCAATTCTGATCATGGCTTCCAAAAATCATGTAATGATACGCGAACTTCACACAAACCACAATCTATTGCTTGATGTTCTGACTCCCATTTTTTTCTTGATAAGTTCATCCCCCAATTTACAAAATTTGATGGATTATAGCAGAAACAGTTAAGAAGCGCAACGATACACGAATCCCGTTGCAGTCTCCGGAGTCGAGCACATCCTACAATTTACCAACAAAATTTATCACAACTAATTCGAGGAAAAACATACTAAGACAAGATGACAGAATATTGATAATTTAATTGGAATAAATAAGACAAAAATATACATAATTCAGTATGTACATAGAATGTCTTGCCTGCAAATTATCTTGTGTAGCTTTCCAACTTACATTTAACCACCACCAACCGCTTCAAATCAACACATCCAGAAGACTTTGCACTTGAATACCACCCCTATTACAATACTTTTCTGCTACCAATAACAAAAAAGGGAAGAAAATAAAACCATTCATCAGTTGTGATCTAAAGCATAATAATTAGTAAACTTCTGATATCGAAAGTGAAGACCGTGCAGTCAACATAAAACAAATAATTCTTCATCTAATTTCTGGAGTTTGTAAACAATTAACTACGAAGAACAGTTTGATATGGCCAAAGGGTAACCACCAGAAATTTTAATTAGACTAATCACCAAAATTAATAATATCAAAAGAAAGATACCTTGGAATCATCATCCTTTTTCACTCAAATGCAAAACCTTATTAGTTTTGGGATAATTCACAACTGAATCCGCAGGTTGTTTTGGAGAAAACAGGAGAGAGGGAAGAATATCGAGCGGTTTTGATGAAGGGGCATTATGTGAGAAGATTGAAGAGGGTTTTATGGCCTCCAGTAACCGCTTAATCTTAAGAAATAAATCACGTACGGGCCTACATACAAAAAAACCCGTCAATTTACATTAACTGTTTCCTTAAATTTGATATAGGAAGCCATGTTGGATGTGTAGTATATAAAATTCTTTCTAAAACATGCCACATAGGACATAACTAAAAAAACCTAAGTAAGGATTTATATAGTATACAGACCTACTTAGGTTTTTCTAATTATGTCCTATGTGGCATGCCTTAAGAAGGATTTTATATACTACACATCCTACGTGGCTTGCTTATATCAATTTTAAGGAAACAGTTAATGTAAAGTGACGGTTTTTGTATGTAGGCCAGTACAAGTTTCTGGATTTGCTTCCCTCCACCTAAAAAAATTGAAAAGCGAATCTGAAATTGAATTTGTATAACCGTCTGGCGGTTGATTCTATCCACCTTGGTGTCTAAAAATACCAACCCATCATTTACCTTTTCAACATATATCACCCGCATAAAATCAATTCTGATCATGGCTTCCAAAAATCATGTAATGATACGCGAACTTCACACAAACCACAATCTATTGCTTGATGTTTTGACTCCCATTTTTTTCTTGATAAGTTCATCCCCCAATTTACAAAATTTGATGGATTATAGCAGAAACGAAGAACTTCCATCTCTGATGGTGAAGAAGGTGCAGAAGTTCTTTCTCTCTTTGTTATTTTACTTCAATTATTGTTATTTCTGGTTTAGTTTATTTATTATTTTCAATATTCATTGATTTTTGCAGTAAAAGAGGAGTTTATTCAATTAATGAAAAGCCCTAGGTTTAATTAATTTATTAACAATTTCATGAACTGTATCATAAACGAAAAACTCCCGTTTCAGAGAATTTGAATTGTCAATTTCAACTAATGATGCTATTGTCAATTTATTTATTTTACAGATTATCGGTGTAACTGGTTATTCCTTACCTTGGGACATATAAAGTACAAATTGGTTTCCGAGTTAATCTTCCCAAACAAACAGGTAACCATTATTTTGCCCATCTTCCTGTTACCATTGTCTTCTTGAATATATATAATCCAAGTGCAGCACCATTGTTCAGTTTTATAGTAAAGTCGGTAATTGGGTATCATCAGTTTGTATGGTGTATACATTGATTTCCACTGATTACGCAAAAAACATGTTATGCAGCCCAAATGTTTAATAAAATGCCCCAGAGAAACTAAATTAGTCACCTTTAATTTTCCTATTCATTTTGAGTTTAATAGTATTCAGTTAAATGGGTATTTTTTTTATTATATATTTTATATGCTAGAAAGAATATTAAGACAAGGAGTATCAGATGAAGACGACATTGGAGAGGAATCACCCAAGTGAGTCCTAATCTCCACAAATTGAGTGTGTGCAGTATCGTTATAATGCTATATAAAGTTCGTAACTACTTAATGTTAATAATGCTGCATCTGTTTGTCCCTTTATAAGCTATATAATTTGTTCGTGTCATCACCAGACTATTGTCTTATCTTTGTTATTACTCTTTAGTCTTTACTTGCAGAAACCTTAAGCCTCCTTCTGAATTGTATTCTATTGTGTGCGAGAATCGTCTTTATTCACCATATAAAGAGTTATGAGCAAGAGCATTCCATATAATGGATCCAAAAGCTATTGTAGAGATGCTTATCCTCTTTTTGGAACAGAAAGGGGTTGGAGTTGTTACTCCATCGTTCCTTGACGAAACAGAGGTATTTCATGGTTTCATTTAAAGAAATACCCCAATCTATATAGGAGCCCATGACATTTTGGTTCAGTCTTCTCAACATAAATATATATTTTTGGTTTCAATCTCAGGTGTCTAAATAGATTTATGATTTTAAAACCTGCCCTTTATTTATAATTGCTTAAGCTTCCCCTGAAGTTCTTAACTACACAGATCATTTGACCATCTAAGACATTGTTAACGAAGTCAATTTCTGCCACGATTGAAGACAACACTAGAGAATCTCAGGTCATAATAAACCACGAGCCATGAACTGCAGTGATTGGGATTCAATGTTCTGATCTCCAATTATATAAAGGAAGGTCCGTGATATTCCATATTGAAGCTCAACGAGAAAGCAGAACTAATAGACTATGAGCCACTGTAAAGAGAGTAACCGACACAAACAGGCAAGCAAGTCAAGTAAATACAACACTTCCATCAACAACACAAACAACACCAGCTCCTAATAGACTTGACACGGCAGAAAGACATACAATGACAGAGAAACGATAAGGTAAAACAAACTAAACTCGCATTTGCTACTTTCAATTTGGTGAACTTCTTAAAGTTTGAATGTGATTCTGTAACACATACTATAGGTAAATTATGATGGCTTTATATATAAAAAAAAATTAACGACGCCGCGAAGCACGACAAATATCTTAGTTTTTTTTAATAAAATATAGTTCTTGATATCATTTTTCCAGGTCGTTGTTGATGGCGTTTGGAAATGATAAGGTCAATCGTGTAACTGTGTAAGAGATCTTGGTGTTTCAAGGCCTCTTTATGCCAAGAAAAAGCATATCTGCAAACCAGGTCTAGCATTTGTTTGAAGTATGAAGATTGGTAAAAAAAATTTTTGTAGTACCCCATATTTGGTTGATTAAGCACTTTAGCTATTAATGTAGAAAGCTTTAACTAAAATTCACATTTGATACAACGGGGGAGCTGGCATATATCTTAGATTGATGACTAATTACCATTATAGATCATGGCTGGTTTGGTTACTTTTTTCGTGTAGAACTGCACAACTGGTGTCTAAGGTAATGTAATTATCTATTAATAATATTTTGGGTTTATATAGTTTTCTAAGAGAGACTAAGTCTAAGATCACATCAGGTTATAGATTTTGGAGTTCAATTAGCTTTGTAGCTACAAGTGTCCGTAAATGTATATGAAAGTCTGTTTGACATCCGTGTTATATAGTCATGTGCATATTCCATGGTGAGAGACCACGAAGATCTGATCTGTTATGTTTGTGGAACAAGTTAAAGAGATCCCTCGAGTTTTTACTTAGGCTAATGAAGAGCTGTCTATATGTTTCTCTTCTTTTCTAATTTCTATAATTAGAAATAGAAGGTGAACAATGACAGGTCGAGAAGGTTGTATGACAAGGAACGGAAGTCAGATAGATAGCTTTTGTACGGGTCACACTGGGCGAGTTTGGTTGCAAATTACTATTGTATGCCCGGCTAAGGGTTCTCTGTTGCATAATTTGGTTGTTAAAATGGGTTTTGATCAATGTGTTCATATACATGACTAGAAATGGTTGGAAACCAAATGATGTTTTTTTAAAGGGGAGTTGGAACAAGTTAGGGATTTAGTTAAAGGATTGAGGATAAAGAAGCCGAGATTTCTCAGTATTTGACGGTTTTAGGTGCTAATAATAATAATGACGGGAGTTATAGTCAGTTACAGGATTTTTAGTATCCTGGTGATGATTCGATAGACGGGAGATCGTTGCTTAGGGCTAATTCGGAAATCCTACAGATTATAAGGATAAAAGGCTTAGCAAGGGTTTATTCTGAGATGGGGCTGGTGAAAGATAGGAGAGCGTTAATGGGAGTTAATTCTGAGACGACGTCGGTTCCAAATCAAGATATGAATAGGTTATTGTGATCACTAGGTTAATGGTGGGATGCAAACCCGATAGATGTTATAAGAGAAGCCACAAAAGCAAGAGCAGCTCCAAATGTTTCTGATGCTTACACCATCAATGGACAACGTGGTGATCTCTACAAATGCTCTAGCAAAGGTTTATTTCTATAGAACATATTGATTCCTTAATTTCTTCCAAACTACCACATGAATGAACGCTTTAAATATTTGAACAGATAGCACATAAAGGTGGCAAAATAGACAGGTCAGATAACAGTCAAAATGAGTACTATTTGCTTTGATATGGGTCTGGCTAACCCTCAACACTTTTGATCCCATCTTTTTAGTAAATATTTCCTTGTCAAATGTCAAATATGGTTATAAGATAGTATATTATTTCAAAAATAATCTTATAACTTGAATAAAAACGCTATAAAAACCTTGCGCTAGAAATACACTCAAGGCAACTCTCACCCTGTTTAAACCATTTTCCTTTTTGCTTATTATTTTAAAGCATAACCTCAATCGGTCCATTAAGAGAAAATGCCAACACTACAATGCAAGGAAAATTTTTTAAAAAAATTAGACTTCTCTTGGCATGTATGGAGTAAACTAGGATTTTGATGAACTTTAAATACTTTGTTGACTATGCTTTGATTTTTTTTTTTTGAGTACTCATAAAATGAGGTTCAAACGAGGTCGGGGATGTATCTTGATAAAGCTCACGTCAGCTATCTTAAGGAGATGTGCACTAAAAAGAATTAGTAGTATTTGAATAATCTAGATAACGTGATGATCATGGAATTATAAGCTCTAAAGTGGTTATCGTATCAGTATTGATGCACATTCGTATACCCCTATTCTTCAATTAGTTCAAATAGGCGACCACATGTTATATTGGCTCTAAACTGATTATATATCATATCTAGATCATTCATTCATTGTTTATAGTTGTTAAGGTTGGTTTAGATTATGTATTCTTTTTGTGTTTTGGCTTTTAAAATTTTGTGAGTCTTGATGAGGATGAGGCAAGATAACCTAATAAAAGAAGTTTTAACTGAGAGTGTGTTAATGATCCAGTAGAATGATCACTGGGAGGTGATGGGTGAACTCAGCTTCTATCGGACAACACATTAGTACCCAAATTGGCAGCGGTCATGGTCTTCATATGCATTACTATATCCTGGACTAATCTAGACTAATTTCGATAGTGGCTGGTATGATAGAGGCTGGTATACTACGAAATAATATATATCCTTATAAATACCCACATTCATGGTCTTCAAATTTCTTTTTTGTAAATTCAATAACGTTAATATGATTTGTTCAGGGGCTGCATCGATATTCTATAAAACAATGGATTAAGCTATCAAAGGTAAAATTGTCCGAATTCAACTCCTCTTTGGCTCTCACTTACAAATCTCGAGGAAAAAATGAGTAGGCCGTGTAAGGTACGAGCGCTGCTTACAATGGCCAGAAAGAGGAACCCCCATAACCCTGAACTTTGGCTGGCTGCTGTTCGAGCTGAGTCAAGACACATGATTACAAAGGAAGCTGATATTTTAATGGCAAACGCGTTACAAGAATGCCCAAACAGTGGATATTTGTGGGCTGCTTCTTTTGAGATGGCTCCAAGACCACAGAGGAAAACAAAGAGTGGTGATGCTTATAGGAAGTGTGAACAAGATGCACACGTTAGCTGCTATTGCCAAGTTGGTTTGGCATGACAGGAAGGTGGACAAAGCTCGGACTTGACTTAATCAAGCGGTTACTTTGACACCAGATGTTCATGACTTTTGGGCATTGCTTTATATATTATAATTGCAACACGGGACTGAGTAGCAGAAGGAAGACTTGAAGAAATGTGTTGTAGAACCGAAACACGGTTAGAAGTGGCAGCTCATATCAAAGTCTATAGAAAACTCCCATCAACCAGTGGAAGCCATCTTGAAAAAGTTAGTTGTGGCTCTTAATTGGCAAGTAAGAGAAAGATCAGAAGAGAACAAACATTAAATTTTCTTTTTTGACTCTTTTTTTTAGTCAAGTCTTTTTTTTTTATCTGATTGTTTGAGAGATTTTCTGATTGCATTACTTGCATGGGATGTTTTTAAGTGAACCTGTATTTTGACTTCTTACTATTTTTCATGTTCGGGAGTATACTATGATTATAATGTTTGTTGTTTATTGTTCCAGACTCACGAGTATTTTTCGTACTATTATATAGCAAGTCTAGCCATAACTGTCTATTATGCTTTGCATTACCTGATGCTAAGTTTTTCTTGGCATTATACTTTTTGTATTACATGAGTTTGCTTTACTTCATCGACTTAGCATTTGTATGAATTAAGTTTAAATATGAAAACCAATCTCCTTACATAGTCTTATGATAATATCCTACGTTGCTATTATTGTGGCTTTACTTGCTGTGGTTTTAATCTTGTCAGTTTTCACTATAGTACTTTAACAGCTTGAGCCTTGGGGAGGGTTATACATTTCTCGATCTTACATGGTACTTGTGTGGTCTCGGCAGGTGTTGCTCTTGTCCCCCTATTGTTGGTGCTTGGTCTCTCCAAAAACCTGATGGGTTGGCTATATGGTCGTGTTGCTGATATTAGTGATTACCGTTGCGTGTTGCGGGTTTCTTCCCGAGCAAAAAGATGTATGCATTTGTATAATTCAGAAGCCGGCGGGTATTCTTTCAATTATTCATTGATGATCGGACCCATCCCAGTTGTGTTGATGTTACATGTTCCCAACAACTTTATTTAAGATATGGGTCTTATGTGAAACCTTTGTGATTGGCTCTAAACTTATCATATATCATATTTAGATCATTCAATCATTGTTTACTGTTAAAATTTTGGTTTAGATTATGTATCCTTTTTATGTTTTGGCATCCATAAAATTTTGAGTCTTGATGAGCATGAGGAAAGAAATGCTTTTTGTGCTTGAACATCTTTCTCTAACAAGTATTGTATTTTAGTCTACTGCTAATCTTGGACTAATCAGTAATGTATGTGAAATGCATTTTTTTTATTTTTTTTTTTTTTAGAACGGCATTCTAATCTACTTCTACTCCTAAATTACACGCATGTCTGAGATGAAACTCAGGACTCTCGAAAAATCCCTATTAATCCACCCCACAAATGTGGGAAGTGAGACTCGAACCCAGGTGGATCCCCCAAGGTCAAAGACCTTACCAATGAGATGTGAAATGCATTTTTCATCCAATGTTTTTGGGCAGCAATCATTTACGAAAAGGGTAGCTATGCATGCTGGTACATGTCGGTTGAAGAATTGCTCCCAGGAAGTTTTATCGCGATAATAAGTTTTTAGATCATCTTAATTCATTAAAGAGAAAATTTCATTACATACCCTTGTGGTTTCCCATATTATCAAGTTTCGTCCCTCTCGTTTTTTCGTATCATTACATACCCCTATGGTGACTTTTTATATCATTATACACCCCTCAATCTGACGGACGTTAATGTGGCTTCGTTAATCCCCTCATGTGCATTGCACATGCGGGCATTTTGGTACTTTTTGCATCTAAAACACCTTCTCCTCCTTCTTCATCTTATTTTCTAGATCAAACTTATCTTTTTCTCCTTTTTCTTCATCTTATTTTCTAGATCAAACTTATCTTTTTCTCCTTTTTCTTCATCTTATTTTCTAGATCAAACTTATCTTTTTCTCCCAGTCTAACCACCAATTAATAATAACAATCAAATCCCAAAAATTTCACTAACAATAACAACAAATTTTATGCTCAAAAAAAGTAATAACAAAATTCAAAACACAACTTAACAACCCAAACACAACAAAATTTTCTCACAACCGTAAATCTAATCACAAAAACTTTTTTATTTCTGCCGTTGAAAGAATCCAACCCTATTATTTGCACGCATGAACATGATCATCATCACCTCAAACTTAAAATCATATCATATCATCTAAATAAATACACATCCAAATTCACATATCCCACTCAAATAAATTCCGTTCGATAGCTCCGCCGAGGATACAAAATAGAAACAATCCCAGCCATACAAACAACATAACTAAACCAAATACACATGGCATCAATTTACTTATTAGAAGAGGCAATATTTTTGAGGATTTATTGAGTTGGTGACCACCAATATTCAAAGTTATGAACCAAAATTAAATCTGGTTATTGTTGTAATATATATTTGGGAAAAAAAGGTTGTTTTTTTAGATGAGAAAGTTGTATATATATATGGTGGTCGGTAGACTCCATATGTATATAGATATAGATATGTTGATAACAATTTCAATTAGAACTTTACCGTAAAAGTTGGATGTTATCAAGAAGACAAGATTCTATACGACGTTTTAATATTCTGTCATGGTGGTGGGTAGACTCCATATGATATTTGGTGGGTAATTCATATGCTCAAATATATATTTGTTGGTAGGGTTAGTGATAGATTTGTCGGTGGTGGTGATGGTGGCCTTATTATGATGGTGGTGGTGTTGGTCTGATTATGGTGATGGACTGATGGTGGTGGCCGGATTTGATTTTCAGATTCTTTAGATAATTAAATGGATGTTTAATTGCTTAAGTTTGGATTTGGATATAATGGAATTTGGTTGTTTTAATCTGAAAAATAAAAAGAAGGAGAAGGGCTGAGTGTTTTTTGGAGATGAAGGGGTGTTATAGACCAGTTAGATAAGAATGGACATAAATACCCTCAAATGAACCCTCAAAACAGACGGCAACAAACGGACGTTAGAGGGAGGGATATGTAATGATACAAAAAGTCACCACAAGGATATGTAATGATACAAAAAAACGAGAAGGACGGAACTTGATAATATGACAAACCATAAGGGTATGTAATGAAATTTTCTCTTCAATAAATGACTTAATGATAAGAAAATAATTATTTTATTCAAGTCAATATATAATGTGGATCCCTACATTCTTTAATTAAAGTTAGAATACTTATTTAAAGTTATATACGCATCTCTCAACTTTACATGTGGGTATAAACGTCATTGGTAACGAATACCATTCCATTTATGATGGATTGATACATTAATTGTTTGACACATATGTATCTTTTGATAATAAAGATTCTTGATCATGTTAATTGATAAGATGATAGACCCATAAGAATACATTTATTATGTCAACTAAAGAAATGTACATGAATGACTACCGTTGTTAATAGCAACCTTTCGTGTAAGTATCACTTGGTCAAAACAAATTACTACAGGAGACATGAAATCAAATATGGAATTAGAGTAATTTTATGGGAGTACAGGGGTATCCTATTTACGGATAATGGGAGCGATCTCCCATGAATCTTATATAGGGTATAGGGGTATCTCTCTTATGAATTTCAAACTTTAGATTTCACTGACATTTCGTTTTTCATGTTGACAATAATAACATTTGAATGTAAGAAATTGTATATAGAAGAGTATTAGATTGTTAAGTTCGGTGAGGTACAAAGAAATAAAACACAATCCGAAGTAATTGATTCAAAAGTTTGGGTTGTCCGTGCATCGCACGGGTGTAATTATATATTTATATCCCCTTTTTTCCCAATAACTTCACTTCCCTCAAACCCTAACAATTTCAATCAATCAATCGAATAGATAGATACAGATATATATATATACATATAGAAAAAACATGAGCTCCACAACCGATAAATTATCTCAATTCCAAGCAATAACTGGTCTGGAAGACACCGATTTATGCACCGAAATCCTCTCCGCTCATAACTGGAATCTCGATGAAGCTATTTCAACCATTACTTCTACTTCTTCAGATTCCGATTACATCCCCACCGCCCAAACCACCGCCATCGACACTTTCGATCAGCAATCAGGTTTAATCACCACCGACGGTGCCGCTCCACCAGGTTTAGCTTGGAAACTCATTACTTTACCTATTTCTATTGTTTCCGCTAGCCTAGGTTTAGTTTCCGGTGCCGTAGGCCTAGGTTTATGGATAGTTGGCGGTGTGTTATCGTATTCCTTAAGCATGATTGGATTAACTAACTCGAACGGAGCGTCGACGTCGTCGTCGTCACCGTTGGTTTCGGTGTCGTCAGCCGCCGCGGAGGCGATGGAGTTTGTGAATGAGTTTGAGAGTGAGTATGGGGAGAGGCATCCGAGTTTTGTGAATGAAGGGTTTATGGACGCGTTACAGCGGTCGAGAAGGGAATTTAAGTTGCTGTTTGTGTACTTGCATTCGCCTGATCATCCGGATACGCCCGGGTTTTGTGAAGGGAGTTTGTGTGATGATGTTTTGTGTGACTTTGTTGCTGAGAATTTTGTTGCTTGGGGTGGGAGTATTAGGTCTAGTGAAGGGTTTAAGATGAGTAATAGTTTGAAAGCTTCTAGATTTCCGTTTTGTGCCGTTGTTATGGCTGCTACTAATCAAAGAATTGCTTTGCTCCAGCAGGTATATATATGTGTATACATATATATTTATATATTACATTTACTGGTGCACACTTAGCTGACATGATAGGCTGACCAGTTTGAGTTGCTTAGTGGGTTTAGAGATTAAATTTTATAATAAAGGAGAAGTCCCCTGTTTATAAGATTAGTTGTTATTGACAAACATGTAGGCAAAATTTTACCATGTTTTTTGGTTTTCTAGATGTAGGAACTGCTGCTCTACGTATGTTATTTATAGAAAGATGAATATGTAAATACATCCACACATGTACAATTTGTCCACCCACCAAACTAGAACCGACAATCTCTTGGTTGACGGGTGACCATGCAGAGTTATTGGCCAAAGGCCCTTTGATTGTACATGTCTTATTTTTGCTTAAAATGGTATTTATACTTATTTGAGGTT
This sequence comes from Erigeron breviscapus, assembly GCA_034093135.1. Taxonomy (NCBI): domain Eukaryota; kingdom Viridiplantae; phylum Streptophyta; class Magnoliopsida; order Asterales; family Asteraceae; genus Erigeron; species Erigeron breviscapus. The sequence continues at coordinate 270,420,766 of CM067167.1, forward strand.
GAACTCATATAGTGATAGCAACAGATTTGAATAACTAAGCACTCAGATGTGATGGTTAGTTTAGTATTAACTAATATTTTAAAGAGTGTGATCATCAGTGTCTAGTTTGTATATTTGCATATTCTAGACTAAATGTATTATTACTACTATTATTATGTGTACTCTTGTAAAGTTTTATTTGGAAAGCAGTGATATAGAGTATCTTTCATTGTTCTTACATTGCAGTTCTTTAATGGCAACCAGAAATCTGACATTATCTGTGTTTTGAACTATCCCATTCATATATTTCAAGGATTAAACACTATTATTCTCAATTAGTTGAAGCACATGCAAGAAAGAGATAACTATTGGCATGATTTTCATAAAATATATCTTAAAGTTATAATGTGGGATGTCATAGATCATGGAAATGCGTTAATGGTCATCGATGTTATGAAATAGGTTTGACGTTAACTTTTTGCTGGAAACCTGGGATCGCTCATAACAATGCACTTGTACAGTAGTTTTTCACTTTTTTGTACATGGAAGTTGTTTTCTGGTTAGAACATCATCATAGGTGTTCACCCAAGTTTTTTATCTTCAAAAACCTTTGGCATGGGCTTTTGGTGTAAAAGTTAATGTGATTTACTGCATTGTTGAGGCAGTATCGATATTGCTTATAACTTATGAGTACTACTAGGTACATCAGACCCCATGGTGGTTTTGGATTTGTCTTTGAATCTGAACCAAATCAGTATATAATGTTTATATAAAGTGAATTCTGCTTCTGGTTATTTGTTTCCTACATAGCAACAGACTTGCTTATGAACGGGTAAAATAATATTATCTGTGTTACTGTCATACTGTGTACCTTTATTTTTAACTTAATTTGGAGGCATTTCACTTCCATTGTACAAGACTTTTCTCATTATTAAACAATAATGTCATTTTTGTTCATTTTAGTATTTAATCTGTTCTTCACCTAAATAATCAGAATTTGTCTAATACTGAAACAACTGATTATGACTTCAAACTTAAACCAGATCCAAACAATATATAAGGGAGGATTTCATTAATCCCCAACCTTAGTTGCGTGAGTACATTTTTCTCTAAAAGTGCGAGTTTGGTGCACTAATACAATACTCTTTGAAGGCTTGAAGCATGCTTTGGTGATGTATGCAAATATGCAATTTAAGTTGGGGATATATGTAAAGTGTCCCCATATTAAAACCCTGTTTTATAGCAGTTGATTATTTTGTTCTTATTATTCAATATCATGTTTTTTTTGAACGGCAATATATTATTCAATATCATGTAAGCGTTTTCATATCGCACATCCAGACAACCCCAAGTAGATAAAGGTGTAATGTGGATATCTGCTTGTATTGTGTGTTGACTACTTGACTAGCTCGAGTATACCATTCATAAGACAAAACTTTTAGATTCTTAGATTGTCTATTTTATCGCTTGTATTGTAATTCAATAATCTAGATTCCATCAGATTAAATCTCTTGAGTAATGATAGCTAGACATATTCTTAGTTCTTTCTTTGTATGCATGTTATGTGTGGACCTAGTCAAACACTGTATCATTTTTAAACCCTGAGAATGTTTTTATGAAGTTTTATGAGGTAACAGCATATATCATTTTTTGTATCTGTCATAGGTGGAAGGACCTAAATCACCAGAAGAAATGCTTACAATATTGCAGAGGGTTCTTGAAGAAAGTGGCCCGGTCCTTGTAACAGCCAGACTTGATGCTGAGGAACGTATAAACAACATGCGATTGAGGGAGGAACAAGATGCAGCATATCAAGCTGCACTCGAAGCTGATCAAGTACGTACTGATTTACTTCGATTGAATTGTCATTTGATTACAAGGACCCGTTTAATGAATATTTAGATTAGAGGTGGCAGTTTTGGTCGGTTTGACATGTACGGTTATGAAACTGGTGAGGGCAAACGGTAGCTAAAGTGTATTTTGAATGTATTAAACCCCCTAAATTGTTCTATAAATTCTAAATTATTATTGAAAATAAGGCAAAGTATATATATATATATATATATATATATATATATATATATATATTGTAACCATAGTATCAGGACAGAGTGTTTGACTCGAAAATTGTTTTGATCAGTTACCCAACCTTCCTATCTTGCCATCTCTAATTTTTAACCTACCACTACTAAGTTTATTGATATATGCTTTAGTTGCCTAACTTGTTCATTTCAAACCAGGCAAGGGAACGCCAGAGGAAGGAAGAGGAAGAAAGACTGGAAAGAGAAGCTGCTGAAGCAGAGAGGAAAAAGAAGGAAGAAGAGGAGGCTCGTGAAAGAGCAGCCCATGAAGCTGCTGAAAGAGAAGCCGCATTAACCAAACTGCGAGAGGAAAAATCCTTGTCTTTGGGCCCAGAACCCGAAAAGGGTCCTGATGTTACTCAGGTATCTCATACATATTGACTGTGCTTCCTTTCATACTAATAAATGTGCATGCTAGGTTCTAAGAATTGTATTTCAGATTACTAGTAGTATGTCTGTATCTTCTCATGAGAAGTATACAACTCTGATGAATGGTATCAGCTTCACTGAGTTTGAGAATTTGTCTTTGAGTGGAACTGTATTCCTTAAGATAGACATTGTCAACATTCGACCCCTTTGATCTGTTCCTCTTTAAAGCCATAAAAATTGGTGTAACCTATCTGATCCAGTTTGGCTAAGTTTTTGGCTTCCGCTTCCTGGTTTGAGATACAACACAACCCAAATACAACTCATTATGCTTTCAAAAACCAAGAACAGACAGCAATACCTTAACAAAAAGACTCCTTGGTGATTAACAGTCTTTAAAGTTGTTAAATTGTCATTTTGTAGTAAATTCTGTTCATATTTGCCTTCAGGAAAATAAAAGTTGGGTTCATATCTATCTTTTTTCTTACTTTGTACATAAGAACGAGTCTTCCCTTCTAAACTAGTTAAGGTATGTTGGAACTAAAACCATCAGAAAATAATGACAGTTGGAACATGAATTTTGTTTTATAACATCAGAATACACTCATTCGACCTTCTCTTTTTAGCTATCTTTTGTGGGAGTTGATACTTGCACCACCTAAATTCTCCATGTGATGCCAAATAATACATGTACAACATCTGATATAATGATGTGTGGACTACATAGGTGGTGCAAGTGTCACCTCTCCCTCTTTTTACCCACTTGACTATTTAGAAATAAAACATTACATGAACCAACCAGTTTCAGTAGTAATAGGGTATTCGACTTGGTGTTTTTACATGTGATTTCTTATTGTTGGATGGTGTAGGTATTGGTGCGGTTGCCAAATGGAGAACGAAAAGGAAGAAGGTTCCATTGTAGCTCAACAATACAATCTTTATATGACTTTGTTGATTCATCGGGATGCTTAGAAATGGAAAGTTACACTCTTGTCACCAATTTCCCTCGTGTACTCTATGGTGAAGACAAACTCTCTTTGACGCTAAAAGAAGTTGGACTACATCCTCAAGCCAGTCTTTTTGTGGAGATGAAATCATGAGAAAAACGGCCGAGTTAAGTTTTGTGGTATAGGATTTTATTTTTATTTTGTTTTGTGAAATCAGGTCTTCCATCTATCCCTTAATGAATGATGACTGATTTTGTTCTTTAGAATGCCGTCCTTCCGATATGTCATATATATTTATCTTACATCTATCTATGTATCATGCAGATTAATTTTAGACTAAATTTATTGACCTGAAATAAATTATTTGACAAGCAGAATGCTGGCCACTTGTATTTTAATTTACTATTCAAGTTTTTCACAAATCGGTCTGTAACACATGTATCTTTGGCTAGTTTATTTTAGCCCTTCACTCTGCGTCATGTTTTCGGTGAGAAGTAATTAGTAATGTGCGCATGCAGTATATGGACTACTGACAAAACCAAAGAATACAACTGATATGCTGTATCTGGTTTGGTTCTCGTAGAAATGGAATTCTTTCGTACCAATGATTAGATATTTGTCTAACAATAATGGTGAAAGGCTTAATTTGCCTGGATGGAAATCACTAATTTAAACTAGGGTACGCTTTCAAGTTTAAATTAACACCTTGATGTTAATTGGAAATTTTTTTGGATCCCACATAGTTTCCTTCTACGAGATCATGATTAGCTTAAATTTCGTACTTACTCTTAATAACCTGGGCTAGCTAGCCTACAATTAATTAATACGATTCTATATATTCTTTCTATCTATACTCCCTTATAAAAAAAACTGATCTCTCCTCCTTAAATTTTTAAGAACCTGATATTGTCTAACTTACACTCCATCTTAATACATTCTTATTTCCATTATATACACTGTGACTAAAATACCTTACAAAAGTTTCAGATTTTATTAAAATTCTCTTTGTTCGTCAAAATTTTTTTTTTTTTATTATCAAAAACTATCATACAAATAAAAGTTCCGATTAAGTATTTGATTTGAAATTAACATTCTCAACATCTCGAACGTTGTCTATTTTTACCGCTGTAATGCTTGGGCACCCATTTAGTACATACACAATCCGGCCACTTATATATTCCATGATCTCCACAAATTAATCAATTCTAATTCTAAAATATTACTATTACCCAATTAAAGCTTTCCATTTTTCTTAAGTATCCATATTTCAATTTTTTTTTGTCGGTCTACATATATATATATCTATAAGTAAATTAGACGTTGATCATGACACATAATATTATTCAAATACATTCAAAGAAAAAAATGTCAGTATGTCTACGAAGAAAGTGATTACTCCGTATTTAACTTTCTTTGAAGTTTATGCTAATCAAATGTCGTAGATGATTAAAATGGAATGGAGGGAAATAGAGGTAGAAGGCTTTGCCGGTCTTGGACATTAGTGTTTAATCATTAATATTTAATTGACACTTTGTGATGTACGTAGGGAGAAATACGGATAAACAATTGAAACCTGTTGATTCTCGGGAATGCCAGAAACAATTCTTCTAACTATCGTTGATTCTCAAAGAATACCGATAAACAGGGTAAAATTCACACACACTAATACACACTTGTGTGTAGGTAGGAAAAGACTTTTCATATCATTATCAAAAACTAATTACTAACAAAAGTTTAACCCTATTTATAGAGGAAAATTATAACAATGAAACCTAAATAATTAATAAACTATAGAAACTAATTATTCAAAAACCCCCTAAAATTTATTATGAAAAAGGAAACCGGATAGTCATCACTTTCTTATTATTGAGTTGATATAATGAAATTTGTCAATAACAAAAATAAAGAAATTGTATATAAGATGAAGAGAGAACTAAAAAAAGATTTGAAATTTTAAATCCTACATTTCCTTCTAAATATACGGAGCATATATATAGCACAACTGATTCGCGGGATCATGTCATGATTAGCTTAAATTTCGTACTTACTCTTAATTAAACCCCAACCCACAATTACTTTACTGTAACGTACATAATACGATTCTATATATTACAGTATTTCTTTATCTATATAATCGAGCAAGTTATATATTCCATGATCGCCACAAATTTATTAACCCTCACTACCTTTTTCTTTTTTCCTTATTAAGATCGAATTTGAAAATGCAGAAGATGAAGGAGGAATCTTCATCACCACCATCATCATCGGCCTCTGAACATTATTTACCTGTTGAAATTGTAACCCAAATCATAAACAAAGTAGTAGATTTGAAAACGCTTTGCGTTTGCAAAGGCGTTTCCAAAGGTTTATTGGAGATTGCGAGCCAAGTAGATACCATAGTTGTAACACCCCAAGCCAAGGCTCAGAATATCACGGAAATCATATAGCACAAGGTGGATTAATGTAGAACATGAACTAAATGCAAATAGAGGATTCAGTGAATCCATACAGTAAGTTAAACAAGAATCAAAATACATAAAGAGCAAGTCATCATCAAAGATTACGACAGAACATCAAAAGATGGCTAACGGTTCTAAGTACAATGCAAAAAAAGGCAAATGGATCCTTGATCCATATGAGTCCAAGTCCGGGTTCAACAACAAGCTAACAATCAAACTCCACGCCCTGGATTAACCTGATTACCTGAAAAGTGTACTAAGCATAGTCAACACAAGGTTGGTAAGTTCGTAGTAATGGTCCATAAAGAACCATTGTCAGAAATCACAATATACAAGTAGAGGTGAAACATGACTTACAGTGAGCCTCTAAGTAATACAATATCGTCCACAATCAAAGTTACACAAACAAGTAAGCGTGAAATAAATGTGCACAAATGGTGTAGATATCAATACAAGTGCTAAATGCATAAACAATCATAATGCATATCATAATGTATATCAAATTCGTATCAACCATGCCACAAATGCACCAAATAGGGTGTGCCTGCGTGTAGACCGCTTAAACAGAATATACATGCGTGTGAACCGCGTATATAAATAGGCCATGCTTGCGTGTGAACCGCGTGCGTGTGAACCACGTGCGTGTGAACCGCGTGCGTGTGAACCGCGTGCGTGTGAACCGCGTACAAACACCAACCACAATTCAACAATCGTCAACCATCGATAATTAACTCAAAATAAACTACGCGCACATACACTTAGGAGGATTCTACTTTCATCAAGTTCTAGATGCTTATATATAGGGTCACCCGCAGCCTTCCCACCACATCTAGAACTCTTTGAAGGCATAACCGACTTCCATGTATGCACGTCCATCCTAAATAGTAATAATAATAATAATAATAATAATAATAATAATAATAATAATAATAATAATAATAATAATAATAATAATAATAATAATATATAATAATAATAATAATAATGACATAATAATAATAATAATAATAATAATAATAATAATAATAATAATAATAATAATAATAATAATAATAATAATAATAATAATAATAATAATAATAATAATAATAATAATAATAATAATAATAATAATAATAATAATAATAATAATAATAATAATAATAATAATAATAATAATAATAATAATAATAATAATAATAATAATAATAATAATAATAATAATAATAATAATAATAATAATAATAATAATAATAATAATAATAATAATAATAATAATAATAATAATAATAATAATAATAATAATAATAATAATAATAATAATAATAATAATAATAATAATAATAATAATAATAATAATAATAATAATAATAATAATAATAATAATAATAATAATAATAATAATAATAATAATAATAATAATAATAATAATAATAATAATAATAATAATAATAATAATAATAATAATAATAATAATAATAATAATAATAATAATAATAATAATAATAATAATAATAATAATAATAATAATAATAATAATAATAATAATAATAATAATAATAATAATAATAATAATAATAATAATAATAATAATAATAATAATAATAATAATAATAATAATAATAATAATAATAATAATAATAATAATAATAATAATAATAATAATAATAATAATAATAATAATAATAATAATAATAATAATAATAATAATAATAATAATAATAATAATAATAATAATAATAATAATAATAATAATAATAATAATAATAATAATAATAATAATAATAATAATAATAATAATAATAATAATAATAATAATAATAATAATAATAATAATAATAATAATAATAATAATAATAATAATAATAATAATAATAATGATAATAATAATAATAATAATAATAATAATAATAATAATAATAATAATAATAATAATAATAATAATAATAATAATAATAATAATAATAATAATGAAGATGATTGAATAATAATAATAATAATAATAATAATAATAATAATAATAATAATAATAATAATAATAATAATAATAATTTCTAATGAAATGAATAATAATAATAATAATAATAATAATAATAATAATAATAATAATAATAATAATAATAATAATAATATATATATCACAATCCTTTACTAAAATCAATCATAACTACATTGCACATACATTTCATACGACTTTACTTTTAAGGAATCATAGATGCTTATATATAGGGTCACCCGCAACCTTCCCACCACATCTACAACTCATTAAAGGTATCATCGTCTTCCATGTATGCACAACATTACTAATCACAGTATCAATTCACTACAAGATCACAAGGTGTAAAGCAACCGCGTATAACAAATGAGTACGCGAATTATTAACGTCAGATCATGTATCATACGTATGTAATACCATAATGTATATTAAATGCGTATCAATAACGTCACCAATGCAACAATAAAAATATGTTTGAGTGTGCACCACACAAGTCAAGTATAACAAAGCGTATATGAATATCCAACACATTCTCAACATCCATCAATTCCTCTAACAATGCATACATCCACTTCGGAGGGTTTTACTTTCATCAGGTTCTAGATGCTTATGTATAGGGTCGTCCGCAGCCTTCCCACCACACCTAAAATCCTTTGAAAGTAAAGCCGACCTCTATGTATGTACTTCTATCCTAAATTGAAGCATAACTAAGTATCAATAAACATAAATACACATAACCCAAACCATAATTTCGACCAAAACATCAAAATCACACCCAAATCCTTCAAACCCTAAATAAACCCTAATTTGACCCAAAATTAGTTTTAGACCGATTTAGGACTTGTAAATGTTCAAGATGACTAGAAATGCATAAACAAACATAAGTAGGAGTGAATGGGATGTATTAGACTCACCAAAACTCCTTCTTGAGCTCAAATCCGAAATTAGGTCAAAATGGGTAAAAATGCTTGAACTCCAACCTTTGATTCTTCGATATGACGATAATGAGGTATAGATGAAGATGATTCTAATGTTATATCCTTTCTAAACACTAAGTAGATGATAGATAGAAGGAGAATGAAATGGTCTTGCCCCTTTTTACTTGAGAGAAATGAGAAAGAAAGAAAGATAAGAAATGAAAGGGGGAAAGAAGAGATAAGGAGAGGGTTGGGTTTTGGGTGGCTGGTGGGTCGTGGACTACCCACGGGCCGACCCGTTTCTCTTCTCAAGCCAAGTTACAATCGTTAGGCGATTAAACACCGATCAAAACACATTATTGCCCGAATACGGTACATTGCCATTTAATTCACGAAACGACCCAAATAGCTTCCACATTGTCATTTAATCACCCAAAACGACCCGAATACTTCATTAACCTATATTGTTAGTCATATTACACGTAAAGTCAACGAGTCAAAATTCGCGGATGTTACATTATTCCCCCGTCAAAAGAATTTCGTCCTGAAATTCAACGAATCACCAATTGTTAAACAAATGTGGGTACTTAGGCCTCAACTCTAGCGATCTCCACCACCATCAACCCATTTCTTGTCTTTGGCGACTTCATAATGAAGTCCATCACAATTTGTTTTCCTTCAAATCTCTCTCCCGTCTTTCACTACACGCTTATTCGCATCTCAGAAGTCTATACGGGTTTTGACCACGCGCGCGATGTTAGGAAGTTAAGCATATATGAAATTTAAGTTATCGAGATGGGACAAGCCCGGTAAGTCACCCGGAGAAACCTCGGGAAACTCAAGATTATCAGAGATGACGTTAGTTTTCAGATTCTTAAGACGGTAGCTCTATGGACGCTTGAGTTTGACAATTTGCATGAAACCCTAAAAACCCTACCGTTAATTATTTCTACATTAGTAACCCTACTACACAACTAAGAACCGTATTAACCGTTGGTATTCAAATTGTACTCACTTAACCGTCAAGAACCTTAATATCATAGAGCACAACGTACGTGAAGAGTTTGTCGTCTTCCAGAGTCAAGATGTACACACGGGGTATTTGGCCGAATTTAGTTAGAGAGTCGCTAAACACCCGAAATCTTAAACATATAGTTCCAAAACACACGAACGAGCGTAATTCAAAGGAGTAACGTTAGGATAAACGAGGTCATAGTCGGTTTTGACATCGAGTAATGCCATAACATCATAACTGTGAAGAGAAAGGTACCTTAACCAACGTTTGGATCATTTTGGCCTCCATTGCCATTTCCCGCAAAAGCTCGGCCACGAGGATGAACTTGATGGCCTTGTTGGCCACGGTTTTGGTTCGGCCCGGTAATTTGGAGTTGATTCGGATGGACCGCCACTTCAACTTGTTGTCCAATCCATTGCGGACAATCATTTCGGTAGTGATCAGGGCTTCCACATTTAAAGCACGTACCCCATGGAAAGTTGCCTTGAGGATGAATGGTTTGAAGAGGTACTATATTCAAAGGTGTCGTTTTCGGTGCTCTACAATCTCTTGCCAAATGTCCAGGTTGATTACAATTGAGGCAAGCTCCACATTGGGTGTTAATGGGATGATGCTTATTACACTTGTTACAAAAAGGATGAGGTCCCACATAAGGCCTCCTCGCCGGCTTAACTGCCGCCATCCCCCTTCCCTGGTTAACATTCGTGGGATCAAACCTTCCCATTTTCTTCATCCCACTTGATTCTCCCATTTCCTTTCTCTTGTTTGTTGAGGAGTTACTCAGAACACCGCTCCTCAATAAGTCTTCAGTCATACTACCGGCCCGGTTGACAGCATCGGCTAAAGAAGTAGGCATGTTAGAATTCACATAGGATCGGACTTGAGGATTCAAGCCCAATACAAATTTCTCGATGGCTCGAGCCTCAGAATCCACCAAGTGAGGAATGAGGGTAGACAACTCTTGAAATCGTCTAACATAACTCTTGAAATCGGCTCCTTCCATATTGAGATTAGCAAACTCAATGGTCAAGTTTTGTAGTTCATAGGGAGGACAAAACTTTGCCTTCACTTTGTCCTTGAAATCGATCCATTCCAAGTTATAAGTCCGCCCCAACGTTATCTCTTGGTTCCACCCCCCCCCCCCCCCCCCCCCCCCCCCCCCCCCCCCCCCCCCCCCTCTCCACCCCAAGTTATAAGTCCGCCCCAAAGTTATCTCTTGGTTCCACCAACTCAAGGCGTCATTTTTAAACATGCCGGATGCATAAGAAATCCGGTCGTCATATGTGCAATGACTTCTTTCAATCACTGCCTCGATCTCCTCAACCACCTTATACACTCTGTGGGACCGCCTCTTCCATTAAACTCTGGCGCCCCACAGCTTTTGAAGTCTTTAAATATACACCCCTGTCGGTATCCTCCATGTTGATTATACAGGGGTATACGGTGATCAACTCTCACTGGTTCCTCTTCTTCGTTTTCTGCGTCCTGAGGTTGAGCATTTTCATTATTCACATTTTCTGGGGCTTCATTGTTTTGAGCCACATTGTTCTGCCCAAGACTTGCCATGACTTGAGCAATAATGGTTGGCATGAGATTGGCGATCGTTTGAGCGATCACCTCAGCCATGTTTGGTTCAGGAATTTCACCACGACCCCTTCCTTGACCTCTACCACGACCTCTACCACGGCCTCTACCTCTAACTCCTTGTACCTCCGGTTGAGCTTCCGGTTGAGGTTCTTCCGGTTCAGCCCTATAGTTCGTTCCGGCTCTCCTTGGTCTCACCATTTCTATATAGCAAGTGACACGTTGACCCGAGAGTTAGTCTCAAATGCTCACATGTTAGTCACACAAGTAGTCAATGCTCTCATACCGATACCACATACTCATTTCATATCATTAAGCTAAGGCAAGAGTGCTAGAATCCTATGAGATTGTTACTTAGCATGTTATCATGTCAACTTCATTACAATTGTTCATTATTAACTCAAGTAATCATGCTCAATACATCATAAAATCAAACAATTAACACAAATGGGTTAAGTATAATCTGAATTCGATATGCTCTCTAGCTATTGACCAGGTATGTATACAGGGTGTACCAACGGCTAACCCTCCACCCAATCAACTTCCATTAAGCATATCGGTTCCCTATTATACACTAAGCCAAGCAACTAACACGAATGATTCAAGGTATAATCCGAATTCGATATACTCTCTAGTTATTGACCGGGTATGTATACAGGGTGTACCAACGGCTAACCCTCCACCCAATCAACTTCCATTAAGTATATCGGTTCCTTATTATACTCTAAGCCACACGTGCGCAATCCACGATGTCATTAACTTGTTATAATATCGGGTAACCATAAAAGAGTTGATCGGGTTCTTTTAGGGTTGCCACCATATTATACTAAGTTAATGGCATAACTTCATTTTGCTCTAAATCATCAATTAGCACCAATCAATACCAATAATTCAACAATATGCACATGACCTCATTGACTTCAAACAACCACGTTGACCTCATGCACTTGACCATCACACAACAACACATTGTCCGCGTCAACCAAGTTGTCCTCATGTTACCACATTCATCACATTGTACTTGTCACGACATAACACATTGTTCACATTGTACTCGTCACAAAACGACACGTTGATCACATAGTACCCATATCAAAACAACACATTGATCACATAGTACCCATTCCACATTCATCACGTTGAATTCAAGCCAGCACATAAGTGGTCTTAACTACGAACTCACAATATACACTTTCTAGGGTTCATAGAATTCACGTTGCACACCAATTTCCTAACCATGCATGCTATATGAAGAGTTTTAACTTAAGCCGTAGTCTAGGTCAAACCGCCTAATTCTCTACGACCACGCATGGGCCACCATTCTGTAACACCCCAAGCCAAGGCTCAGAATATCACGGAAATCATATAGCACAAGGTGAAATTAATGTAGAACATGAACTAAATGCAAATAGAGGATTCAGTGAATCCATACAGTAAGTTAAACAAGAATCAAAATACATAAAGAGCAAGTCATCATCAAAGATTACGACAGAACATCAAAAGATGGCTAACGGTTCTAAGTACAATGCAAAAGAAGGCAAATGGATCCTTGATCCATATGAGTCCAAGTCCGGGTTCAACAGCAAGCTAACAATCAAACTCCACGCCCTGGATTAACCTGATTACCTGAAAAGTGTACTAAGCATAGTCAACACAAGGTTGGTGAGTTCGTAGTAATGGTCCATAAAGAACCATTGTCAGAAATCACAATATACAAGTAGAGGTGAAACATGACTTACAGTGAGCCTCTAAGTAATACAATATCGTCCACAATCAAAGTTACACAAACAAGTAAGCGTGAAATAAATGTGCACAAATGGTGTAGATATCAATACAAGTGCTAAATGCATAAACAATCATAATGCATATCATAATGTATATCAAATTCGTATCAACCATGCCACAAATGCACCAAATAGGGTGTGCCTGCGTGTAGACCGCTTAAACAGAATATACATGCGTGTGAACCGCGTATATAAATAGGCTGCGTGTGAACCGCGTGCGTGTGAACCGCGTGCGTGTGAACCGCGTGCGTGTGAACCGCGTGCGTGTGAACCGCGTGCGTGTGAACCGCGTGCGTGTGAACCGCGTGCGTGTGAACCGCGTGCGTGTGAACCGCGTGCGTGTGAACCGCGTGCGTGTGAACCGCGTGCGTGTGAACCGCGTGCGTGTGAACCGCGTGCGTGTGAACCGCGTGCGTGTGAACCGCGTGCGTGTGAACCGCGTGCGTGTGAACCGCGTGCGTGTGAACCGCGTGCGTGTGAACCGCGTGCGTGTGAACCGCGTGCGTGTGAACCGCGTGCGTGTGAACCGCGATATCGGTTCCCTATTATACACTAAGCCAAGCAACTAACACGAATGATTCAAAGTATAATCCGAATTCGATATACCCTCTAGTTATTGACCGGGTATGTATACAAGGTGTACCAACGGCTAACCCTCCACCCAATCAACTTCCATTAAGTATATCGGTTCCTTATTATACTCTAAGCCACACGTGCGCAATCCACGATGTCATTAACTTGTTATAATATCGGGTAACCATAAAAGAGTTGATCGGGTTCTTTTAGGGTTGCCACCATATTATACTAAGTTAATGGCATAACTTCATTTTGCTCTAAATCATCAATTAGCACCAATCAATACCAATAATTCAACAATATGCACATGACCTCATTGACTTCAAACAACCACGTTGACCTCATGCACTTGACCATCACACAACAACACATTGTCCGCGTCAACCAAGTTGTCCTCATGTTACCACATTCATCACATTGTACTTGTCACGACATAACACATTGTTCACATTGTACTCGTCACAAAACGACACGTTGATCACATAGTACCCATATCAAAACAACACATTGATCACATAGTACCCATTCCACATTCATCACGTTGAATTCAAGCCAGCACATAAGTGGTCTTAACTACGAACTCACAATATACACTTTCTAGGGTTCATAGAATTCACGTTGCACACCAATTTCCTAACCATGCATGCTATATGAAGAGTTTTAACTTAAGCCGTAGTCTAGGTCAAACCGCCTAATTCTCTACGACCACGCATGGGCCACCATTCTGTAACACCCCAAGCCAAGGCTCAGAATATCACGGAAATCATATAGCACAAGGTGAAATTAATGTAGAACATGAACTAAATGCAAATAGAGGATTCAGTGAATCCATACAGTAAGTTAAACAAGAATCAAAATACATAAAGAGCAAGTCATCATCAAAGATTACGACAGAACATCAAAAGATGGCTAACGGTTCTAAGTACAATGCAAAAGAAGGCAAATGGATCCTTGATCCATATGAGTCCAAGTCCGGGTTCAACAGCAAGCTAACAATCAAACTCCACGCCCTGGATTAACCTGATTACCTGAAAAGTGTACTAAGCATAGTCAACACAAGGTTGGTGAGTTCGTAGTAATGGTCCATAAAGAACCATTGTCAGAAATCACAATATACAAGTAGAGGTGAAACATGACTTACAGTGAGCCTCTAAGTAATACAATATCGTCCACAATCAAAGTTACACAAACAAGTAAGCGTGAAATAAATGTGCACAAATGGTGTAGATATCAATACAAGTGCTAAATGCATAAACAATCATAATGCATATCATAATGTATATCAAATTCGTATCAACCATGCCACAAATGCACCAAATAGGGTGTGCCTGCGTGTAGACCGCTTAAACAGAATATACATGCGTGTGAACCGCGTATATAACCAGGCGTGTGAACGTGCGTGTGAACCGCGTGCGTGTGAACCGCGTGCGTGTGAACCGCGTGCGTGTGAACCGCGTACAAACACCAACCACAATTCAACAATCGTCAACCATCGATAATTAACTCAAAATAAACTACGCGCACATACACTTAGGAGGATTCTACTTTCATCAAGTTCTAGATGCTTATATATAGGGTCACCCGCAGCCTTCCCACCACATCTACAACTCATTAAAGGTATCATCGTCTTCCATGTATGCACGTCCATCCTAAATAGTAATAATAATAATAATAATAATATATATATCGCAATCCTTTACTAAAATCAATCATAACTACATTGCACATACATTTCATACGACTTTACTTTTAAGGAATCATAGATGCTTATATATAGGGTCACCCGCAGCCTTCCCACCACATCTACAACTCATTAAAGGTATCATCGTCTTCCATGTATGCACAACATTACTAATCACAGTATCAATTCACTACAAGATCACAAGGTGTAAAGCAACCGCGTATAACAAATGAGTACGCGAATTATTAACGTCAGATCATGTATCATACGTATGTAATACCATAATGTATATCAAATGCGTATCAATAACGTCACCAATGCAACAATAAAAATATGTTTGAGTGTGCACCACACAAGTCAAGTATAACAAAGCGTATATGAATATCCAACACATTCTCAACATCCATCAATTCCTCTAACAATGCGTACATCCACTTCGGAGGGTTTTACTTTCATCAGGTTCTAGATGCTTATGTATAGGGTCGTCCGCAGCCTTCCCACCACACCTAAAATCCTTTGAAAGTAAAGCCGACCTCTATGTATGTACTTCTATCCTAAAGAGTTACAATATCGCAAACAAATTCGTAAACCATCACACGATCAATCCAAAACCGTCTACCAAACGACAATTAATCGGGAATCAACTAGACACACAATCAAGTCAACCAACCAAACAAACAACACGTATATGTACACTTTCAGCCCGAATCTCTATTGAGTAGGGAGCTACGAACTCACCTTGATCGGCAAAGAAGCTTAAGTCGAGTAAAGGAAAGATTAATAGCGAGTATTGGGCCCCACGTGTTCACAACCTATCAAAGCATGCCATATACCATACTGTCAACTTTATAATCATAAATAAGTTGGTTCCTTAGGTTTAAGTTGAGTCACGAACCCACAATTACTTTCTTAACATTACCGAGTGTGAAACATAACACTTTGACCCGACATTTTTTGAAACAGATTAAGAATCATACAAAATGAGTGTTACTACAAGAAACTATGTGATGAATGTGGTTATTATGGGTTGTTATTGTTAATTGTTGGGACTAATTGGATGATTTAGGGCAAAATGAAAGGATGCCATTAACTTAGTATAATATTGTGGCAACCCTAAAAGAACCCGATCAACTCTTTTATGGTTACCCGATATTATAGCAAGTCCATGACATCGTGGATTGCGCACGTGTGGTTTAAAGTATAATAAGGAACCGATATGCTTAATGGAAGTTGATTAGGTGGAAGGTTAGCCGTTGGTACACCTTGTATACATACCCGGTCAATAACTAGAGAGCATATCGAATTCGGACTATACTTTGAATCATTCGTGTTAGTTGTTTAACTGCATGATGTATGAGCATGATTACTTGATGATATGTTGCGATATGTGAAAATCCCTTATGATGCTAACACTTTCGCCTTAGCATAATGTCATGAAATGAGTATGTGATATCGGTATGAGAGCATTGACTACTTGTGTGGCTAACATGTGAGCATTTGAGACTAACTCTCGGGTCAACGTGTCACTTGTTTTATAGAAATGGCGAGACCAAGGAGAGTCGGAACTAACTATAGGGCTGAAGAGGAAGAACCTCAACCGGAAGCTCAACCGGAAGTACAAGGAGGTAGGGGCCGTGGTAGGGGCCGTGGTAGAGGTCGTGGTAGGGGCCGTGGTAGGGGTCGTGGTGAAATCCCGGAGCCAAATATGGCTGAGGTGATCGCTCAAACGATCGCCAATATCATGCCAACCATTATTGCTCAGGTCACGGCAAATCTTGGGCAAAACAATGGGCCTCAAAACAATGAAGTCCCAGAAAATATGGATAACGAAAATGCCCAACCTCATGCCGTTGAGGATGAAGAAGAGGGACCCGTGGGAGTTAATATTGGGATGCCCATGAATAATCAATACGGTGGATACCGTCAAGGATGCATATTTAAAGATTTTAAAAGTTGTGGGGCACCGGAGTTTGACGGGAAAGGTGGGCCCACGGAATGTATAAGGTGGTTTGAGGTGATAGAGGCGGTGATAGAAAGGAGTCATTGCACCTACGATGACCGGATTTCCTATGCATCCGGCATGTTTAGGCATGACGCCTTGAGTTGGTGGAACCAAGAAATAACGTTGGGGCGGACTCAAAATTTGGAGTGGATTGACTTCAAAAACAAAGTAAAGGCAAAGTTTTGTCCTCCGTATGAACTACAAAACTTAACCATTGAATTCGCAAATCTAAACATGGAGGGAGCCGATTACAAGGGCTATGTGAGACGATTTCAAGAGTTGTCCACCCTCATTCCTCACTTGGTGGGTACCGAGTCACAGGCCATCCAGAAGTTTGTATTGGGCTTGAATCCTCAAGTCCGATCTTATGTAAACTCCAATATGCCTACTTCTTTGGCTAATGCGGTCAACCAAGCCGGGAGTGTGACTGAAGATTTATTGAGATGTGGTGTTTTGAGTAAGTCCTCATCAAATAAGAGGAAAGAAGTGGGGGAGTCTAGTGGGGTAAAGAAAGCGGGAAGGTTTGACCCCAAGAATGCGTATAGGGGTAGGGTAATGGCGGCGGTAGAACCGGCTAGGAGGCCTTATACCGGGCCTCATCCTTTCTGTGGGAGGTGCAACAGGCACCATCCCACCACTACTCCATGTGGGGCATGTTATAATTGCAACCAAGTTGGGCACGCATCCAAGAATTGTAGAGCTCCAAGAGCCGGCCCAATGAATGCGGCTCCTATTCGGGCCGTTCCTCCTCAAGGTAATCAAAGAAGAGGCGAATGTTTTGAATGTGGTAGCCGTGACCACTACCGTAATAATTGCCCTCGATGGGTGGGGCAACAAGTGCAAGTAGCCGTCCACCCCAACCAACTACAAATGGTCGGGCCTAATCAAAACCGGGGACAACAAGGCCACCAAGTGCAACCACGCGGCCGAGCCTTTGCGGCCAATGCAAATGAAGCCCGCAATGATCCTAACGTTGTAGCAGGTACTTTTCTCCTTAATGGTCTCTATGCCACCGTTCTATTTGATTCCGGGGCCGATTTTAGCCTCGTGTCTTCTAACTTTGTTCCTTTGATTGATGTGCATCCGTGTGCTCTAAACTATGTGCTTGACATTGAAATGGTAAACGGGTCACTAACTAGAATTAGTCAAATACTTCGAGAATGTGTCTTGACTTTGGAAGATGTCGACTTCTTCATTGACCTTATGCCCTTGACATTGGTAGTTTTGATATTATAGTGGGTATGGATTGGTTGACGGCGGTAAATGCAACCATTGATTGTGGCGAGAGAGTTGTTAAAATACCTTTGGCTAACGGTAAAATTCTTAGGGTTCAAGGTGAAACCTCCGATTCTTCAACTTCTAAAGCCTTTAGTGCTACCATCTCAAAGGTAGAATTGAAGACCGTCCCTATCGTTTGTGATTTTCTCGATGTTTTTCCGGACGACTTACCGGGGTTACCTCCGCCCCGTGAACTTGATTTTCGTATCAATCTTATTCCCGAAGCCGCGCCCATAGCAAAAGCTCCATATAGACTAGCCTTAACCGAAATGCAGGAGCTACAAACTCAACTCAAGGAACTCCAAGAGAAGGGTTTCATTCGCCCTAGTCAATCTCCTTGGGGTGCTCCTGTTCTCTTCGTCAAAAGAAAGACGGATCCTTCAGAATGTGTATTGATTACCGGGAATTGAACAAGCTCACCGTGAAGAACCGATATCCTCTCCCAAGAATTGATGACTTGTTTGATCAACTTCAAGGAGCTAAGCACTTCTCAAAAATTGATCTTCGCTCGGGTTATCATCAACTCCGGGTACATGAAGATGACATCCCCAAAACGGCTTTTCGCACAAGGTATGGTCATTTTGAATTCACCGTAATGCCTTTTGGGTTGACTAATGCACCGGCGGTGTTCATGGACTTGATGAACCGGGTGTGTCAACCATACTTAGACAAGTCCGTCATTGTGTTCATTGATGACATACTTGTATACTCGAAGACAAAGGAGGAGCATGTGGAGCACTTACGTGAAGTGCTTGAATTACTAAGGAAGGAGAAATTGTATGCGAAATTTTCCAAGTGTGAGTTTTGGTTGGAAGAGGTCCACTTCCTTGGTCACGTAGTGAGCAAGGATGGCATTCATGTGGACCCAAGCAAGATTGAAGCGGTCAAGAATTGGAGAAGACCCGAGACGCCATCCGAGATCCGCCAATTCCTTGGATTGGCGGGTTACTATAGAAGATTTATTGAAAATTTCTCCCGTATTGCACAACCACTCACCCTCTTGACTCAAAAGGAGAGAAACTTTGAATGGGGCGAAAGACAAGAGAACGCCTTCCAAACACTTAAAGATATGCTATGTGATGCTCCTATTTTGACACTTCCGGATGGGATCGAAGATTTTGTGGTTTATTGTGATGCTTCGGGGCAAGGGTTGGGTTGTGTCCTTATGCAAAGAGGTAAAGTCATCGCTTATGCCTCTCGGCAATTGAAGGTGCATGAGAAGAACTACCCGACACATGATTTGGAATTGGGGGCGGTTGTGTTTGCTTTGAAGTGTTGGAGGCATTACCTCTATGGCACCAAATGTGTGATTTATACCGATCACAAAAGTCTCCATCACATCTTCAACCAAAATGAATTGAACATGAGGCAAAGGCGTTGGTTAGAACTATTTAGTTATTATGATTGTGACATCCGTTATCACCCGGGCAAGGCAAATGTAGTAGCCGATGCCTTGAGCCGAAAGGAGAGAGTGAAACCAAGACGGGCTAGAGCTATGAGCCTCACGGTAGGGCCAAATATTCGTGATCGGATTATTGAAGCCCAAATTCAAGCCACCCTACCAGAAAACTTTGGAAACGAAAACCTATATGGCATGGAACAACTATTTGACCGAAAGAATGATAATGGGCTATACATGGTTGAAAGACTTTGGGTTCCTATTTTCGGCGACTTAAGAACGCTTATTATGAATGAAGCTCACCTATCGCCTTATTCGGTCCATCCCGGGTCGGATAAGATGTACTTTGACTTGAAGGAATTGTATTGGTGGCCGGGCATGAAGCGTGATGTGGCAAGGTATGTGAGTGAGTGTCTTACTTGCTTACAAGTCAAGGCCGATCACAAGAAGCCACCCAGTTTGTTGGTACAACCGGTGATGCCCGAATGGAAGTGGGAACATATCTCAATGGACTTCATTACTAAACTACCGAAGACGAGAAGCGGCCGTGACACGATTTGGGTGATAGTAGATCGGCTAACGAAGTCGGCTCACTTTTTAGCCATTCGTGAAACCGATAAATTTGACACTTTGGTTCGCTTTTACATCAAGGAAGTAATATCTAAGCATGGAGTGCCGATTTCTATCATTTCGGATAGGGATGCCCGTTTTAAATCTAAATTTTGGGAAGCCTTTCAAAAAGCCATGGGTACTCGACTCGACATGAGCACGGCGTTTCACCCTCAAACGGATGGGCAAACCGAGAGAACCATTCAAACACTTGAAGACATGTTAAGGGCGTGTGCAATCGATTTTGGTGGGAGTTGGGAAGACCATTTGCCGCTAGTAGAGTTTTCATACAACAATAGCTACCATGCTACCATTCAAATGGCACCCTTTAAAGCATTGTATGGTAGAGTATGTCGTTCTCCTCTAGCTTGGGCGGAAATTGGAGAAAGTCAACTTATCGGGCCGGAAATTATGATTGAAACAACTAAGGTAATATCTCAAATTAAGGAGAAGTTGCAATTGGCCCGTGAACGTCAAAAGAAGTATGCCGATGTGAGGCGAAGGCCGTTGGAGTTTGAAGTTGGTGATTTTGTACTTTTGAAAGTGTCACCATGGAAGGGCGTCGTACGTTTTGTGAAGCGGGGAAAACTTGCACCAAGGTATATTGGTCCTTTCAAGATTCTTGAACGAGTCGGGAAAGTTGCTTATCGGCTAGAATTGCCCCAAGAGCTTAGCGGTGTGCATGATGTGTTTCATATTTGTAACTTGCGCAAGTGTTTGGCGGATCCTACACATCATGTGCCTATGGATGAAATTAGGATTGATTCGAATTTGAACTTTGTTGAAGAGCCGGTGGAGATTTTGGATCGTCAAGAGAAGAAACTCAAGAACAAACGCTACACGATTGTTAAGGTTAGATGGAATGCTAGACGTGGAGCCGAGTTTACTTGGGAGCGAGAGGATCACATGAAGTCTAAGTACCCGCATTTATTTAATAATTAGGGTTTTGTTGAATTTCGGGACGAAATTCTTTCAACGGGGGAATAATGTAACATCCGTGAATTTTGACCCGTTGACTTTTGTGTAATTTGACTAACAAACTTGTTGAATGAAATAATTGGGCCATTTGTGATTATATGACTATGTGGTACGTTGGTCGGGTCGTTGCATGTGCAGTCGGTATTTAAATGGGTAATTAATTGTATTGTGACTTGAGAGGAGAAACGGGTCGGCCCGTGGGTAGTCCATGACCCACCAGCCCCCCAAGACCCATTTCTCCCCCCTTATCCTTTCCTCCCCCTCTCATTTCTATCAATCTATCTATCTATCTTCTTTCTTTTTCTCTCAAGTAAAAGACCCCTTCCAATCTTCTTCACCATTCCTTACATCAAACTAGTAGTGGATCGATTATAACACTAGGATCATCACCATCTATACCACATTAACGCCATATCGAAGAATCAAAGGTGGAAATCTTGCATCTTAACCATTTTGACCTAATTTCGGGTTTAAGCTCAAGAAGGTGTTTGTGTAAGTCTAATTCAACCCATTTACTTCTATTTATGCTTGTACTTATGTTTCTAGTCGTTTTTATGGGATTCCAAGACTTAAAAATGGTAAAAATGGAAATTAGGGTTAGGGTTAGGGTTTGAAGAATTTGTGGGCGATTATGATGTTTTGGTCGGATTTGTGGATTGGGTTATGTTTATTTATGGTTAATGGTGTTTATTTATGCTTCACATTAAGTTACAAGTTCCTACAAATCGATTTGGGTTGGTTTGGGTCGAGTTTTTAAGGGTTTTGTTCTTGTTTTTCTGCTGGTGCTGCTGCTCTTCTGGTCCAGTATGGGGCCACTGCGGCGCAGTGGCTTAGGCTAGCCCACTGCGGCGCAGTGGCTAGGGACTGGTCAGTTTGGGGTTAGCTCACTGCGGCGCAGTGAGCTTGGCAAAGGCTCACTGCGGCGCAGTGCCTTAGTACTGGTCCTGGTGCAGTTTAGCCACTGCGGCGCAGTGAGCTTAGTCCTGGCTCACTGCGACGCAGTGGATAGTTACTGTGATTAAATGCGTGTCAATTTTCAAATGTTAATAACTTCTAATCCGTAACCCCAAACAAGTCGTATGACCTATCGTTGGAATCATAAGAGAGTCTATTTTCTTGTAGTAACACTCTTTTTGTATGAACCTTCTCCCATTTCTAAAAAGGTCAAGTCAAATGCGTCTCGTTCATACTCGTTTAAGTTGTGAATGTGTTTAGGGGCTTATGGCTTGACTTAATCGAGCTAAATCAACTTGTTTGAGAATGTATAGTTGACATTACGGTATTATGATGTATAATTATAGGTTGTGGACGTGTGGACCCCATTACTCGTTTGTAATCACATACTAGCTTCTTTGCCGGACAAGGTGAGTTTCGTATCTCCCTACTCGCTTGAGATCCGGGCTGAAAAGTGTAAACCTGGCGTGTTTACTTGCATTTATTGACTTATTGATTGGTTGACTTGATCGTTGGATTTGATAGGATAGTTCGTTTCGTTTAATTGACTTGGACTATGTTTTAGTTAAGTATTACTTTTATATTAGGATAGACGTACATACATGGAAGTCGGTTATGCCTTCATTGGGTTCTAGATGTGGTGGGAAGGCTGCGGGTGACCCTATATATAAGCATCTGGGACTTGAAGAAAGTAGAATCCTCTAAAGTATATGTACGTATAGTCGGTTAAATTGTGATTAGTGGCTTATGTTGTTGATTATTGATTGTTGGCGTATGATGGTTGTATATTGGTTGTTGGGTTATGTTTGTTGAATAGTGATTGTTGGCGCAGGTTTATCGTATATTGATTGTTGGTTCACGATTTATGCATTTACATTCGATTGTAAGCATTGCATACATTGTTGATGACCCTCGGCAGGGGATTGCCGACATCCTGGTGCATAGATGTATGCACCCATTTTGGATGTAGACCTGACTCCGAGTATATAGACATATATATCTCGATGATTTGAGATACAGCCTTGTTCATTGCGATGACAGAAGGGTATCGTTGCATTGGTGACTTGAGCTCACGCACAGGATAGGCATATTGGCTTATTCATGCATTCCGGCATTTGCATTGATATTCATATCATTTATGCATTTCTCATTTCACGCGTTGCGCTTGTGTAATCTTGTTGTTGGACATTATTGTGTTTTGTAGAGGCTCACTGTATGTCAGGGTTAGCCTCCTTTCGTGCTTATGATTTTGTCTATGGTTCCTTGTGGGCCATTACTACGAACTCACCAACCTTGTGTTGACTATGCTTAGTACACTTTTCAGGTAATCAGGTTCTCCCAGGGCGTGGAGTTTAGTTGCTTGCTTGTTGTAAACCCGGACTATGGACTTCATGGATCAAGGATTCATTGGCCTGCCTTTTGCATTATACTTAGGATCGTCTGCCATCCTTGGATGTTATTATGTAAACTTTGAAGGCTAATTGCTCCTGTTGTATTTTGATACTTGCTTCGTTATGTTTTGGATTCACCGAACCTATATTTGCATTTAGATTGTTCTATTGTAATTCCACCTGGTGCTATGTGTTTTCCGTGATATTCCGAGCCTCGGCTTAGGGTGTTACACACTGACCCGCCCGGCACCCATACGGGCCGGTTCACGGTTCATGATATTGATGATTCTCGGTTCTCGGGCCGGGCCGGGTCAAAAACTGCGGTTTGCCGGTTTGACCCGAAAGAACCGAATGTATGCTTTATGTTGGAGATGAGAGATGTATAGTAGAATCAAAAGAGATATAGTAGAATGGAAAAAATGATATCCTCCCAGGTATTGGCTTATATGTTAATTTGATGATATTTTAGATACATATATAATATTTCATATATATAATATATATACATTAATGTTGGATCGAGATATAGACATGAAAGATTGAATTAAAAATGAATGATGGCAATAAACATTATTAAAGACAACATAAATTTAAATAATACCAGAATTTATTGATTGAAAATCTTGATTACAAATGATTGTCTTACAATCGGGAGGAGCTACAATAATTTGAAAATCTAAATTTTTTGAACATAGAGCAGTTGATAATAGAAGTTTTTCTTTTGGGGATTTTTTCATACATGAATAAGAATGGAAAATTTTTCGATGATCTTGATGAAGAGTCTTCATTCTCTTATATAGGAGAGAAGTCTTCTTTGATAATTGATTGCTTTCCACGTCATTGAAAATGATGTCTTCTTTTGATAATTGATTGCTTTCCACGTCATTGAAAATGATGTCTTCTTTTGATAATTGATTGCTTTCCACGTCATAGAAAATAATGTCTTCTTTTTGAATAATTTGGACTTTGTCTTCTTTTGAATTATTGGAATCTACTTTTGACAAAAATGTCTTCGTCTTCTTTTGAATTATTGGAATCTACTTTTGACAAAATAGATAAATGATTGTTGCTTCTTTTGATTATAGCCGTTCCTTTTGCAAAAGTAATATTATTGATTTTGCCAAATAGTCTTTTGTCTTTATGTTGAATGATTGATCTTGAAAATGCATTATTATTATTATTATAGTTTATTATTGTTTTATTATTATTAATGTTTTATTACATCATATCATATGGGTCTTGAGAATCTTGAAATACTTCAGTGTCTGGTGATGATTTCTTTGAAGGAGATGGTGAATGCCGAATTTCATTAAAAATTTTAACATTTCTTCTTGAGAACTGCAAGCTTGAATCCTTTGAATATACTCTTGATCTTCTTTGTGAACTTTGGAATCTTGAACTGGAGACTTGAGACTTTTTTCATATTGATTTGTTAATTCCTTGTAATATCTGTTGACAACTTGAACATTTGCTTTTTCTATGGAAAACTTATTCCACCATTTGAATTTATATTGTCTATAGAGTAAAGGTGGAGAAAGTTCTGTATTTTTCTCTTCTTTGAAAATATAAGTCCATGAAGAGATCCATGGGATTCTAAATGTACTCATAAATTGTAAAGTGTATTCGAAAATAGGGGTTCCATCTTGTTGAAAATAACTTGTAAACTTTGAGAATGCTTCGGATATATCTTTGGGAAAAGCTTCAGGTCGAATTCCCATATATTTAAACCATTTGATAAACCATGTAGGATAAATATTTGAGAAATCGTCATCAAATTGGAAAAACCAAGAATGATCATAATTTCTTAATAAAAAGGTTTTTTCCCAAGCTTCTTGATAATCATAATAATTATACTGAGGATAAGAAGGAAAATTTGAAAGGGTTTTTGAAATATAAGGTTTTGAATTCCAGTCTTCTAAAGTAAGGACTCTTAAAATCTTAACTTGACTATAAGCTATTTTAGAGGGATCTTCTTTATTAAAATTATGTCGAATTATTACAGATTCTGAATCAATGAGAATAGCTTGATAATATTCTCTGGTTTTATATTCTCCATTATAGAAATGACAACCTTTGGGGTATAGAAAATCTATTAAGGTGAAAAAACTTTTTTGCACCTTTTCAACTTCTATTGATTCTAATATTTTTATAATCTTAGTATTGGGGTTTGTAAGATAAGGAATGGTAGCTGGAGAATTGGATGATGAAGCAAATGGGATTGATCTTTGAACAATAGGTTTTGATTCTAAGGTTTGTATAATGGATGAAAATGAAGGTTTAGGTCTTGGGTCTGGAGTTAATGGAGCAAATCTATTTTGTATTATCGGTAGTGGTGGAAAATGAGGTGTATTTGAAGGAGATTTTGAGAATTGAGAATTTGATAATTGAGAACTTGAGAATTTGTTTTTTGCTAAAACAATCTTTTTTGAAGAATCTGAGCTCATATTCCCTGTAAAATTCTCTTGATAAAAAATCTGGAAGAGAGTTATTCTCTCCTTTTATAAATTCATTTGAAAATCAAAGTTGCTTAATAATGCTTGCCATCTTGCAAAAATTTGTTTGGAAATTAAATTTTTAACATCTTTTTCTAAAATGTATTTTGCAGATAAACAATCAATTCTTAATAAAAATGGTTTCATATATAAATCATCTTCGAATTTCTTTATACATAAAACAATGCTTAAAATTTCTTTTTTAACAGTAGAATAGTTCTTTTGAGTATCATTCCATGCACCTGAATAATATCTAACTAATTCTTCTTTATTATGCAAATTTTGTTTTAATATACCTCCAAATCCTAAATCACTAGCATCTGTTTCTACTATAATTTTAGCATTAGGATGAGGAATATGTAAACAAGGTAAATATTTTATTTTACTTTTAATATGTCTTATTATATTTGTATGTTCTTGAGTCCATGGTTTTGGATTCTTTTTAAGTCTATCATATAGAGGTTTGCATATAATTCCTAATTCTTTGAAAAAATCATGAATATAATTTAAACATCCTAAAAATCTTTGTAATTGTTTTTTATCTTTAATTTCATCTGGAAATTTATTTGAAAATTCTAAACTTCTATCAATAGGTTTTATAGTTCCTTGAACAATATTATGACCTAAAAATCTTGTAATTGTTTTTTATCTTTAATTTCATCTGGAAATTTATTTGAAAATTCTAAACTTCTATCAATAGGTTTTATAGTTCCTTGAACAATATTATGACCTAAAAATCTTTGTAGTTGTTTTTTATCTTTAATTTCATCTGGAAATTTATTTGAAAATTCTAAACTTCTATCAATAGGTTTTATAGTTCCTTGAACAATATTATGACCTAAAAATCTTTGTAATTGTTTTTTATCTTTAATTTCATCTGGAAATTTATTTGAAAATTCTAAACTTCTATCAATAGGTTTTATAGTTCCTTGAACAATATTATGACCTAAAAATCTTTGTAATTGTTTTTTATCTTTAATTTCATCTGGAAATTTATTTGAAAATTCTAAACTTCTATCAATAGGTTTTATAGTTCCTTGAACAATATTATGACCTAAAAATCTTTGTAATTGTTTTTTATCTTTAATTTCATCTGGAAATTTATTTGAAAATTCTAAACTTCTATCAATAGGTTTTATAGTTCCTTGAACAATATTATGACCTAAAAATCTTTGTAATTGTTTTTTATCTTTAATTTCATCTGGAAATTTATTTGAAAATTCTAAACTTCTATCAATAGGTTTTATAGTTCCTTGAACAATATTATGACCTAAAAATCTTATTTCTGTTTATCTAATAATTCTTGTATTTCCTTTTTGCAATAAGTTTCTAATTCTTGAGACATATGTATAGCTTTAGATTTTGTTGGAATATCTTTTTCATTAAATTCCTTAATATAAGGTAAGTTGACTATATGTTGTTTTCTTTCCCAGAAAGCATTTGGAATATTAGCACAAACATTATTTTTAAATCTTTCTTCTATATCTTGAATTCTTTGTTTAATTGTATTATCTTGTAATTGATTCTTTATTCTAATATAATCTATTTCATTTATTAGAAAATGTTTTTGTTTTTCTTTTAAATTTAATATATTTATTTGTCTTGTAATAATGGGTTGAGTAAATTCGAAACAAATATCTTTTCCTAAAACTTTGGTAATAATTCCATTTTCAGTTACCATAAAAGGATATAATTGACTTATAAATGGTGATCCTAATAATATTTGAGACGTTAAATCTTTTACTAGAATTAATTGAGTTTTATAACAATAATTTTCTTTGCAAATATGTACATTTGATAATTTGTAATTAACATTTAATCTAGATCCATTAGCACTAGATAATCTATATAAAGTTTTTTCATAATATTTTGTAGGTATTAAACCTTCTTGAATACAATTCATATCTGCACCACTATCTATCATGGCAACTAAAGATATTCTAAATTCATTATTAACAATAATATTTAATTTAGTATACCATCTTTGAGAATTAATTTCTTTTATACGATTAATTATAATTTCTCCTTTATTTTCTTCTTTATTACTTGGTTCTTCTTTTATAGTTTTTTGTTTATCTATTTCTTTTATCTTAATTTTTATTTCTCTAATTTCTTCTTTAATAACTTTTACTTCTGCTTGTAATTCTGTTATAGTAACAGGGGTTTTTACTATTTGATTATTTTGGAATTTTTGACAAATATCTTTAAAATTATATGATGTCTCTTCTTCTTTATTATTAGATAAATTATATTTTTCTTTTAATTGTTTTAAATATACTTCTTTTATATCTTTATCACTAATTCCTTCTATTAAATCTAATAACTCTTTATTATCTTTGGTTATAACATTTATTTCTCCATTAATTTCACAAATACAAGGACCAATGCATTCACATACATCATCTTCTGAACTAGAATTTGAACTATTGTTTAAACAATTTAAATCATTATCTTCATAATCAGTAATACTTTCATCACTTGTACTATCATCAATAAGTATTTTATTAATTTGTTCTTTTAATTCTTTTGAAATATTTAACTCATTAATTTTCTTCTTAGTATCACAATTTCTTGAATAATGGCCTTGTCTTCCACATTTATAACAAATTATAACATCTTGTTTGCCTTGTTTTTATTTTGAATATTTCTTTTATATTTTTTATCGTATTTTTGTTCATATTTCTGTTGATTATATTTATTCTTAATGTATGGTTTTTATTATAGTTTTTCTTAATAAATTGTTTTAAATATACTTCTTTTATATCTTTATCACTAATTCCTTCTATTAAATCTAATAACTCTTTATTATCTTTGGTTATAACATTTATTTCTCCATTAATTTCACAAATACAAGGACCAATGCATTCACATACATCATCTTCTGAACTAGAAT
Organism: Erigeron breviscapus; assembly: GCA_034093135.1. NCBI lineage: Eukaryota > Viridiplantae > Streptophyta > Magnoliopsida > Asterales > Asteraceae > Erigeron > Erigeron breviscapus. The sequence continues at coordinate 270,450,126 of CM067167.1, forward strand.
TTGAACTATTGTTTAAACAATTTAAATCATTATCTTCATAATCAGTAATACTTTCATCACTTGTACTATCATCAATAAGTATTTATTATTTGACCATAAGATAAATCTTTATATGGAATATTATTATTAAAATCCTTTTTAATCTTTTCTCTTATTCTTTCTGCAAATAATTTTGGTAATCCTGCAATAAATCTTTCTTTCCAATAAGCTTCTCTACAATCTTCTCTACTCATTACTTTAGAAAGAAATATATCTTTATACCATCTAAAATCTTGTAATTTTCTACATGTTAAATTTAATAATATTAAAGAATTTCTTTCTTGATAATCACTAGGACTTCCTACAAAATGTTTTATTATAGCAAATATTAAAGTATTTATTATATCAGTTGTTTCTGTTGGTATTTCTTGATTATTTGTACTTTCATTTTTGACGACTATTATCTTTTTAGCATTCTGAATAAATTGTCTATCTTGTTCAGTATAATAGTTATCCCACCAGCCTCTAAGAGTTCCAGTGAATCCTGAGGTTATCATTTGGAAAATTTGGAGTTCATTATTACCATTTGCTTTATAAGCATTAGCAGCCATAATCATTTCTTGTAATAGATTTAATATTTGATGTTCAGTTTGACCATCAATATTTCATTCATATAAAGAACTTCCTTCATATTTTGATTGAACTAAAGTATGTCTTTCTTCGTATTGTAAATCAGGTGGAGTTGGTCTTGGATAATAATTTCTTGTTTCTGGTCTTGTAGTATAAGAATTATTTTTTGAAAAATTATAATAATTTTTTCCTTTAAGCTTATTTATAGAATCTTCTATTGTAAAATTATTAAATTGTTTTTCAATTTCTTGAAAATCTTCTTCTTCGTCTCCTGAGATTGTATTAATATTTGTTGAAATAGTATTTATATTTAATTTGGATAATTTTGATGAAATATCTTTTAATAAATCATTTTGTTTGTTCAAATTAATTGGTATATCTATGTTAAAAGGTTTAAATATTGGTCTTTCAATTGTATTAGAGGTTATTGTAATATTTTTTGAATTTGAAGTACTGGGTTGATCATTATTGTTTATCTTATTTACTTCTATTCTTTCTAATTGTTCTCCTATTGTATTTAACTTTTCATTTGTATAATTATTTTGGAAAATAATTGTATTTATATTTTTCTTTTAATTTCATATCATTGCATATAGTTAATCCTTCTTGATTTATATAATTTATTATTTGACCATAAGATAAATCTTTATATGGAATATTTATTATTTGACCATAAGATAAATCTTTATATGGAATATTATTATTAAAATCCTTTTTAATCTCTGATACCATTAATGATAGGAAGAAGATATAGACATGAATTCTTTACACATGAATTCAGTTGAATTAAACATTTCTCAAATTGAAAATAATTTATTAGATTGGAGTATTCCAAAACAAAATGTAAATACTATTTACAAAATTGGTACTTTTGATTTTTTACAAGATTATTCTATTAAAACTTATGAACAAACTATACCTATAAATAAAGAGTATCATAACATGCAATTATTATCAGCAGAAGCTATTAAAAGACATAGAAAACTTTATAAGTTTTTACATATAGGATTAATTCAAGTAGCAGTAAAACCCATGTTTAGATTAGGAATAGATGCTCCAGTATTATTAATTTTAAGAGATGCTAGGCATACGAATTTTAATAATTCTCTATTAGCTATGGCTGAATCAAATATATCAAATGGTCCTATCTATTTTAATTGTTACCAATTTATATATATATATATATATATATATATATATATATATATATATATATATGTGTGTGTATGTTGTGTGTGTGTGTGTGTGTGTGGTGTGTGTGTGTGAGTGTGTGTGTGTGTGTGTGTGTGTGTGTGTGTGTGTGTGTGTGTGTGTGTGTGTGTGTGTGTGTGTGTGTGTGTGTGTGTGTGTGTGTGTGTGTGTGTGTGTGTGTGTGTGTGTGTGTGTGTGTGTGTGTGTGTGTGTGTGTGTGTGTGTGTGTGTGTGTGTGTGTGTGTGTGTGTGTGTGTGTGTGTGTGTGTGTGTGTGTGTGTGTGTGTGTGTGTGTGTGTGTGTGTGTGTGTGTGTGTGTGTGTGTGTGTGTGTGTGTGTGTGTGTGTGTGTGTGTGTGTGTGTGTGTGTGTGTGTGTGTGTGTGTGTGTGTGTGTGTGTGTGTGTGTGTGTGTGTGTGTGTGTGTGTGTGTGTGTGTGTGTGTGTGTGTGTGTGTGTGTGTGTGTGTGTGTGTGTGTGTGTGTGTGTGTGTGTGTGTGTGTGTGTGTGTGTGTGTGTGTGTGTGTGTGTGTGTGTGTGTGTGTGTGTGTGTGTGTGTGTGTGTGTGTGTGTGTGTGTGTGTGTGTGTGTGTGTGTGTGTGTGTGTGTGTGTGTGTGTGTGTGTGTGTGTGTGTGTGTGTGTGTGTGTGTGTGTGTGTGTGTGTGTGTGTGTGTGTGTGTGTGTGTGTGTGTGTGTGTGTGTGTGTGTGTGTGTGTGTGTGTGTGTGTGTGTGTGTGTGTGTGTGTGTGTGTGTGTGTGTGTGTGTGTGTGTGTGTGTGTGTGTGTGTGTGTGTGTGTGTGTGTGTGTGTGTGTGTGTGTGTGTGTGTGTGTGTGTGTGTGTGTGTGTGTGTGTGTGTGTGTGTGTGTGTGTGTGTGTGTGTGTGTGTGTGTGTGTGTGTGTGTGTGTGTGTGTGTGTGTGTGTGTGTGTGTGTGTGTGTGTGTGTGTGTGTGTGTGTGTGTGTGTGTGTGTGTGTGTGTGTGTGTGTGTGTGTGTGTGTGTGTGTGTGTGTGTGTGTGTGTGTGTGTGTGTGTGTGTGTGTGTGTGTGTGTGTGTGTGTGTGTGTGTGTGTGTGTGTGTGTGTGTGTGTGTGTGTGTGTGTGTGTGTGTGTGTGTGTGTGTGTGTGTGTGTGTGTGTGTGTGTGTGTGTGTGTGTGTGTGTGTGTGTGTGTGTGTGTGTGTGTGTGTGTGTGTGTGTGTGTGTGTGTGTGTGTGTGTGTGTGTGTGTGTGTGTGTGTGTGTGTGTGTGTGTGTGTGTGTGTGTGTGTGTGTGTGTGTGTGTGTGTGTGTGTGTGTGTGTGTGTGTGTGTGTGTGTGTGTGTGTGTGTGTGTGTGTGTGTGTGTGTGTGTGTGTGTGTGTGTGTGTGTGTGTGTGTGTGTGTGTGTGTGTGTGTGTGTGTGTGTGTGTGTGTGTGTGTGTGTGTGTGTGTGTGTGTGTGTGTGTGTGTGTGTGTGTGTGTGTGTGTGTGTGTGTGTGTGTGTGTGTGTGTGTGTGTGTGTGTGTGTGTGTGTGTGTGTGTGTGTGTGTGTGTGTGTGTGTGTGTGTGTGTGTGTGTGTGTGTGTGTGTGTGTGTGTGTGTGTGTGTGTGTGTGTGTGTGTGTGTGTGTGTGTGTGTGTGTGTGTGTGTGTGTGTGTGTGTGTGTGTGTGTGTGTGTGTGTGTGTGTGTGTGTGTGTGTGTGTGTGTGTGTGTGTGTGTGTGTGTGTGTGTGTGTGTGTGTGTGTGTGTGTGTGTGTGTGTGTGTGTGTGTGTGTGTGTGTGTGTGTGTGTGTGTGTGTGTGTGTGTGTGTGTGTGTGTGTGTGTGTGTGTGTGTGTGTGTGTGTGTGTGTGTGTGTGTGTGTGTGTGTGTGTGTGTGTGTGTGTGTGTATGTGTGTGTGTGTGTGTGTGTGTGTGTGTGTGTGTGTATGTGTGTGTGTGTGTAGATATATAAATTTTTCTTTTTCACGTTTCTCTTCTACACTCGGGTCAAACCTTAAAAACCAAACCGACCCGGTGAAACCCGGGCCCGAACCGACCCGCCCGGGGGGTCAACGGGCCGGGCTTCGGTTCCGTTTTTCATGCATTTTCGGTTCCCGGGTCAAGCCGGTTCGGGCCGGGCCGGTTTTCAACCCGTACACATCCCTAGTGTGGAGACACCTGTAAGAAGAAAGGACTAGTAGCATTGCTGAGGAGTCATCTAGGTTGTAATGTATGGCTTTCTCGCACAGTCCTTTGGCAGGGCTGCTAGCAAAGAATGATTAACGACTCGGCTAACAAGGGTAGAATTACTGCCGAAAATATTTCTCAGTTGAGGAGGAATTTGAAACGTAAAGATGTAGGAAGGAATATTTTAGAAGACGATGCTATGTTTTGTCATGCCCCGTCGTTAAAACTGTTGGTTTCCGGGTATGTCATGAAAGGGGTAACTATGGTTTTGTATGGACACGACGAGTATGATTTGTTGAAATTAATTATCATAATGCACGTGAACTTTGGTTATGGTTTTGATTATAGTAGTTTTAGTATTTTAGTTTAGTGCTGATGATAAACTTGTAAGTGGTCAAGTTAGTGTATCCCTATTTTGTAGGCAGTAGTGCACGTTAAAGTAGTGGTAGTGGTACTATTTTTCAGTTATTGTTTTACTTATATAAGGCACTTATGTATTTCGTTTTATGCAATCAGAATATTAGAGTGAAAACCACTTTTGTGTAAGTGTGCTTGAGTGTGTGTTATGATTCAACAATTGGTATCAGAGCGGGTTACGAAAAAGGGTCGTTTTGAGAGTCGTCTAACGAAGGGCGGTAGCAGCCCCTTGGCTGTAGGGGTTATGAGCGAGAGAGAAAGAAAGATAACAACCATGGCTGCTAGGTGTTGCCGCAAGGCAAGAAAAGATCTGTAGGATTGGTTGCTGTTGTCGTCGTGTTTAGCTGCAACAAAGAAAAACGATTGTTTCAGGAAAACCCGGGTGAAGAAGAAGACACCGGCGGAGGAAGAGAAGAAACCTACCGCAGTTAAAGATCGATCAATGTAGAAGACCAGAATTCGCCGATTTGAAAGAATTCTGATCGAAGCAAGTGGTCAGAAACTGATCTAATAAGAATACCCGGCGGAGAAGAAAAACCGGCAGAGAAGGTGACCCAGTGAAACTCTAACCTAAAGTTGTTATATGTCTGTCCGAGAAAAGCATTGTCGTGAGTACCACCATGAAGGAGAATTCGATGCAGAAGTAGACCCGACAAAGAAGATAACACTGATGTGTGTGCCGGCAGGGAGAACCGTCGAAAAGAAAGACGAAGAGAGTTTGGTTCGCTGGAGAAGAAGACCCAAATCCGGATTTGTGTATGCCGGAAGGGCGAACAAGAAGTATATCGTCTGGTGGTGTTGTGCTTGACTGAAGAAAAAGAAAGATGACAGATTGTTCATAGGTTAGAGGGTTAGAATTCATGAAGAAGGAATATGGAAGGAGATGTGTTTTGGCTTATTTTTCTTTTAGTGAAAGTCTGGTGTCTCCCATGTGAGTGTGGAGACAGTAGTCGAGACTTTGCAAGAAAGGTAGAAGTAGTCACGTGGAGGTGTAGCAAAGATGGTGATGGTACAAGAAATTAAGTGGGACCATTACTAACAATTTTTGTAAGCTTTATTTTTGATTATGCAGATTTTCAACAAGGTAGAATAATCCAATATTAATGCACAAGCTTCAACTTAACGTGTGCATGAAACTCCCTCAAGTTTAGAAGAAATATTTTTTTGTATCGCTGTGGAGTCTGAAAAACAGCAGTGTAGACGAAGACAATGTAGCTGTTCTGGTCTAGTGTTGTCATGGAAGAGACGACGTGTACCGTTCAAGTTGACGGGGGTGACCATGACGAACAAGAAGTATATCGTCTGGTGGTGTTGTGCTTGACTGAAGAAAAAGAAAGATGACAGATTGTTCATAGGTTAGAGGGTTAGAATTCATGAAGAAGGAATATGGAAGGAGATGTGTTTTGGCTTATTTTTCTTTTAGTGAAAGTCTGGTGTCTCCCATGTGAGTGTGGAGACAGTAGTCGAGACTTTGCAAGAAAGGTAGAAGTAGTCACGTGGAGGTGTAGCAAAGATGGTGATGGTACAAGAAATTAAGTGGGACCATTACTAACAATTTTTGTAAGCTTTATTTTTGATTATGCAGATTTTCAACAAGGTAGAATAATCCAATATTAATGCACAAGCTTCAACTTAACGTGTGCATGAAACTCCCTCAAGTTTAGAAGAAATATTTTTTTGTATCGCTGTGGAGTCTGAAAAACAGCAGTGTAGACGAAGACAATGTAGCTGTTCTGGTCTAGTGTTGTCATGGAAGAGACGACGTGTACCGTTCAAGTTGACGGGGGTGACCATGACGAACAAAGAAGTATATCGTCTGGTGGTGTTGTGCTTGACTGAAGAAAAAGAAAGATGACAGATTGTTCATAGGTTAGAGGGTTAGAATTCATGAAGAAGGAATATGGAAGGAGATGTGTTTTGGCTTATTTTTCTTTTAGTGAAAGTCTGGTGTCTCCCATGTGAGTGTGGAGACAGTAGTCGAGACTTTGCAAGAAAGGTAGAAGTAGTCACGTGGAGGTGTAGCAAAGATGGTGATGGTACAAGAAATTAAGTGGGACCATTACTAACAATTTTTGTAAGCTTTATTTTTGATTATAGTAGTTTTAGTATTTTAGTTTAGTGCTGATGATAAACTTGTAAGTGGTCAAGTTAGTGTATCCCTATTTTGTAGGCAGTAGTGCACGTTAAAGTAGTGGTAGTGGTACTACTTTTCAGTTATTGTTTTACCTATATCAGGCACTTATGTATTTCGTTTTATGCAATCAGAATATTAGAGTGAAAACCACTTTGTGTAAGTGTGCTTGAGTGTGTGTTCTGATTCAACAATTGGTATCAGAGCGGGTTACGAAAAAGGGCCGTTTTGAGAGTCGTCTAACGAAGGGCGGTAGCAGCCCCTTGGCTGTAGGGGTTATGAGCGAGAGAGAAAGAAAGATAACAACCATGGCTGCTAGGTGTTGCCGCAAGGCAAGAAAAGATCTGTAGGATTGGTTGCTGTTGTCGTCGTGTTTAGCAGCAACAAAGCAAAACGATTGTTTCAGGAAAACCCGGGTGAAGAAGAAGACACCGGCGGAGGAAGAGAAGAAACCTACCGCAGTTAAAGATCGATCAATGTAGAAGACCAGAATTCGCCGATTTGAAAGAATTCTGATCGAAGCAAGTGGTCAGAAACTGATCTAATAAGAATACCCGACGGAGAAGAAAAACCGGCAGAGAAGGTGACCCGGCAAAACTCTAACCTAAAGTTGTTATATGTCTGTCCGAGAAAAGCACTGTCGTGAGTACCACCATGAAGGAGAATTCGATGCAGAAGTAGACCCGACAAAGAAGATAACACTGATGTGTGTGCCGGCAGGGAGAACCGTCGAAAAGAAAGACGAAGAGAGTTTGGTTCGCTGGAGAAGAAGACCCAAATCCGGCTTTGTGTATGCCGGAAGGGCGAACAAGAAGTATATCGTCTGGTGGTGTTGTGCTTGACTGAAGAAAAAGGAAGATGACAGATTGTTAATAGGTTAGAGGGTTAGAATTCATGAAGAAGGAAGATGGAAGGAGATGTGTTTTGGCTTATTTTTCTTTTAGTGAAAGTCTGGTGTCTCCCATGTGAGTGTGGAGACAGTAGTCGAGACTTTGCAAGAAAGGTAGAAGTAGTCACGTGGAGGTGTAGCAAAGATGGTGATGGTACAAGAAATTAAGTGGGACCATTACTAACAATTTTTGTAAGCTTTATTTTTGATTATGCAGATTTTCAACAAGGTAGAATGTAACACCCCACCGTTGGCGGAAACATGAGGTGTCATGAAAAGTACAACACGACATGGAATTACATAGATACTGCTAAATGAAATGGAATATCATGATACATTCCCAAAACATAAGTCTTAATACAAGAGTTCCAAGTCACACAATGCTAGGAGAGCTTATTTCTAGTACGTCCATAACAGAAAATAAACAAAGACATGTAGCCTTAAAGTCCGATATAAGTAAAGGAGCACTAATCTCCGAATTCCAGCCTAGAATTCAAATCTTTATCCCTGATTAGTCTGAGTACCTGAAAAGTATACTAAAACGTGTCAACACAAAAGTTGGTGAGTTCGTAGGTTTTATGTCAAAAAGTCTAGTCAAAGAAATAAGTCTTTTGTCGATTCTTTTGAGTCTAAACAAATAATAGTTCAATATATAAAGAGCAGAGTTACGCCAAAATAAGTCCAAAAGTCTCAAAGTCTCAAGTCTCAAAGTCTGGTCTTACGGTACCTGCCTTAGTCCATAGTCTCAAAGTCTCAAGTCACCAATACATAAAAAGCACGTCAAATAAGCACGTCATAAAGCACAACTTCAAACACATAATCACACACATACAATAAGACAGAAGCACGTCAAATGGCATAAGTAACTCTATACGCACAGGCTCAATATTGAACATGATGTGCTAAATCGAGTTTAAAAATTAAAACTAGAAATACCTTGAAACTCACTACTACACACTATCGGGCAGTGGACCCGATCGTATGCAATATAGTTAAAAAGTAAGTCCAGGTTCGTTCACGGGGATTGGTTTGAATCAATTGTTTAGTAAAATGGTTTGGAAAAAGGGTGTTGCTTCAAATCTCTCTTTGACTATAACTTTAAAAGACAAAATGCATAAAAGTAAAGGTAAGCCTCAAACAATAATGGTAAAGATCATCCACCTTGACTTCGCTAGACTTCAAACATGATTGCATTCAATTAAGACCAAATTCATTAAGAGTTGACAAGATAATCGTGAAAGGATAAAATGCTCGCGTGGTACCACCAATCGCTCACAAATCACCCAAACACCTAAGTTGCTAGTTTAATTACCCAAGCCGGTACCACCAATGCCTAGACAACCTTACCAACAATTAGTTTGCTTGATTATCAAATTACCAATCGTGCCTATGTGAAAATAACGTGGTACCACCAACCGTTACAAAACACGTTGACAAATGATTCCTTTTATTAAAATGACATTCACTATCATACCATGAACTAGTGATAATTGCTCATAGACAAGCAACCGTTTGAAAATCACATATGTGTTCGACTAGTACCACTAACGAAGAACACACATGCCACCAATATCAAATTAATACAAATAAAGGAATTAAATCATCAAGATCTCGACACAACGATAATTGAAATCAACTCTTTGAATTAAAATATATAGCAATCACATCATTCGTCTAGTTTCATCAAGGTGGACAATTGAAAGATTAGCCACTCATGATTAAATTGAAATTACAATCAAAATCAAGGAAGAACATGAAGTACCAATTGTTTGAAGAATAGAAATTGCAAGACAAATAAGTAGATACGATCTAGATGGGTGCACGTGAATCTTCAACGAATCGAAGACGATGAAATCTTGAATTGATCCTTGAAGGTTTCCCTTGTAGTGCAGCTCCTAGAAAGAATATTTGATAGTTTGGGAATTAGGTTATTTTTCTTATTTATACCTCCCTTCCATTGGTGCAAAAGCTGCCCAAAACCCTTCAGAATCGTCCTCACTGCGGCGCAGTGGGCGGGTAATGCCCCCACTGCGTCGCAGTGCATATACACTGATTGTGCTCGCTGATAAAGGCTCACTGCGGCGCAGTGGACACATGCAAATCCCACTGCGTCGCAGTGCAAATATACTGGTTTGAACACTCATTTTCCACTGGATGACTGCGGCGCAGTGGGCCTTGATCACCCCCACTGCGTCGCAGTCATTCTTACTGGTCTCGAAGCACATGCCATATAGATGACTGCGGCGCAGTGGGCCTTGATCACCCCCACTGCGTCGCAGTCCAATAATTCTGGTCCAAAGACCACACATCAGCATATGAAGACTTGCATATTTTCAATCTCTTTTCACGTATCGAATTCTCCAATCAACTTCATGGCCTCAAAATTACTCGAAATTGCACCAAATGGAAACGTCACCTGTTTAGAACCTGAAACCACTAACAAAACCCATAAACGTGCCAAATGCCCGCAAAATCGACTAAAAACATTTAGTAAAAAGGCCAATAACGATGTGGGCGATGGGTATAAATTGGTTCCTATCAAACAAGGATGTAGTGTTGTAAATCCATACATGTACACCGGTTCCTATCAATCAAGGATGTTGGTGCAACGTAGTAGGTATATGGGATCATGTGTATAAGTAAATATATATATGTACATAGTTTTCATTTTATATATCATTTACATTGTCATGTAATAAAAGTATTCAAGTTTTGTAAAATTTGATATACATTTTTGGGTGATGAAAAATACTATAAGAAAGAAAATATAAGAATACTTTTGTATTCCTTTCTTACCAAAATTTAAGTACCTAAAACCAAAGGTTAGATACTTAATTGAACCAATTAGTTAACATAAGATGATTTAGTAAGATTTGGGGGTTGGTTTAGAGAGTGTTGTATAGAGTGAGAAAGAATATTTTGGTGTGAGAAAAATGGTTTGCCATGGGGTGGTATTTATAGGCTAATGAGAGGAGTAAGTGGAGGTAGGTTGTGGGAGACAAATTAGTGTGGTGATTGAAGGTGGGGTAAAGAAGACAAATTTGAGTGGTGAGTGGAGGTGGGGTAAGGAGACAAATTTGAGTGGGTGGAGGTGGTGATTGATTCCATATATATATATATATATATATATATTTATATATATATATATATATATTTTTGTTATGTATATATATATATTATTGTATATATATATATATATATATATATATATATCTATATATATATTATATATATATATATATTGTTATTAAGTCATTATTATATATATATATATATATATATATATATATATATATATATATATATATATATATATATATATATATATATATATATATATATATATATATATATATATATATATATATATATATATATATATATATATATATATATATATATATATATATATATATATATATATATATATATATATATATATATATATATATATATATATATATATATATATATATATATATATATATATATATATATATATATATATATATATATATATATATATATATATATATATATATATATATATATATATATATATATATATATATATATATATATATATATATATATATATATATATATATATATATATATATATATATATATATATATATATATATATATATATATATATATATATATATATATATATATATATATATATATATATATATATATATATATATATATATATATATATATATATATATATATATATATATATATATATATATATATATATATATATATATATATATATATATATATATATATATATATATATATATATATATATATATATATATATATATATATATATATATATATATATATATATATATATATATATATATATATATATATATATATATATATATATATATATATATATATATATATATATATATATATATATATATATATATATATATATATATATATATATATATATATATATATATATATATATATATATATATATATATATATATATATATATATATATATATATATATATATATATATATATATATATATATATATATATATATATATATATATATATATATATATATATATATATATATATATATATATATATATATATATATATATATATATATATATATATATATATATATATATATATATATATATATATATATATATATATATATATATATATATATATATATATATATATATATATATATATATATATATATATATATATATATATATATATATATATATATATATATATATATATATATATATATATATATATATATATATATATATATATATATATATATATATATATATATATATATATATATATATATATATATATATATATATATATATATATATATATATATATATATATATATATATATATATATATATATATATATATATATATATATATATATATATATATATATATATATATATATATATATATATATATATATATATATATATATATATATATATATATATATATATATATATATATATATATATATATATATATATATATATATATATATATATATATATATATATATATATATATATATATATATATATATATATATATATATATATATATATATATATATATATATATATATATATATATATATATATATATATATATATATATATATATATATATATATATATATATATATATATATATATATATATATATATATATATATATATATATATATATATATATATATATATATATATATATATATATATATATATATATATATATATATATATATATATATATATTACTGGTTGAATCACCCTTTTCCACTAGCTGACTGCGGCGCAGTGGGCCTTGATCACCCCACTGCGTCGCAGTGCATTCTTACTGGACACGAAGCACCATTGCCATATAGATGACTGCGGCGCAGTGGGCTCGTTCACCACCACTGCGTCGCAGTCCATAATTCTGGTCCAAAGACCACACATCAGCATATGAAGACTTGCATATTTTCAATCTCTTTTCACGTATCGAATTCTCCAATCAACTTCATGGCCTCAAAATTACTCGAAATTGCACCAAATGGAAACGTCACCTGTTTAGAACCTGAAACCACTAACAAAACCCATAAACGTGCCAAATGCCCGCAAAATCGACTAAAAACATTTAGTAAAAAGGCCAATAACGATGTGGGCGATGGGTATAAATTGGTCACATCTGAACATAAACAGAAATCGACAAAACTGTTTAAAAAGAACAAGTATACTTTCCACCCAAAAACTTGTAAAAAGAGGGGCTACGAAACTCACCTTAATTGGAGTGAATCGTGGGATGAAGAAAGAAGAAAGTAAGTAGACTATGTTGTGCTTCGTGGAACCTTTTCAAAGAAAGTAATACTTGATTTAGTTAATATGTTCTTGTTAGAAGATAGATGAAAGGAAGTTTGTTTTTGTAATCTTCATCACCCAAATTAGATTGTTATCATGACATTTGTTTAATTTACATATATATAAATAACTTCTACACATGAGATTAGGTATGTACACTGGTTCCTATCAAACAAGGATGTAGTGTAAACTGGTTCCTATCAAACAAGGATGTAGTGTTGTAAATCCATACATGTACACCGGTTCCTATCAATCAAGGATGTTGGTGCAACGTAGTAGGTATATGGGATCATGTGTATAAGTAAATATATATATGTACATGGTTTTCATTTTATATATCATTTACATTGTCATGTAATAAAAGTATTCAAGTTTTGTAAAATTTGATATACATTTTTGGGTGATGAAAAATACTATAAGAAAGAAAATGTAAGAATACTTTTGTATTCCTTTCTTACCAAAATTTAAGTACCTAAAACCAAAGGTTAGATACTTAATTGAACCAATTAGTTAACATAGGATGATTTAGTAAGATTTGGGGGTTGGTTTAGAGAGTGTTGTATAGAGTGAGAAAGAATATTTTGGTGTGAGAAAAATGGTTTGCCATGGGGTGGTATTTATAGGCTAATGAGAGGAGTAAGTGGAGGTAGGTTGTGGGAGACAAATTAGTGTGGTGATTGAAGGTGGGGTAAAGAAGACAAATTTGAGTGGTGAGTGGAGGTGGGGTAAGGAGACAAATTTGAGTGGGTGGAGGTGGTGATTGATTCCATATATATATATATATATATATATATTTATATATATATATATATATATTTTTGTTATGTATTTATTTTATTATATATTTATATATATATATAATATATATATATATTATATATATATATATATATATGAGTCTAAATACAATAAATATAATTTGTTTACCAAAATAATTATTAGTATTTTCTATGTAAAGGTACGAACTAGACGTTTAAATGTTTTAATGATTTTATAACCTAAATACAAAATGTTTAACACAAACAATTAATCATAAAATTAATCATGGCTAGATTGTGCAAATAAAGTTTGCCCTTGTCTAGTTCATCACCTCGATGAATGTTTGTGAGTTCGTTAACTCATAACGATGTTTGTTCACATTGTTTTATTTGCATAAGAGTTTAATAAATCATATATTTAAATTAATAGTCTTTTTAGTCAACCTGAAATTTTTGCGGATGTTACATTCTTCTAAAGTCTAAATGCTCATTAAGCCCGAATAAACATAAATCCATTTATTCCATGATAAAGTCTTACAGACTAATAATGTACATAAACGAAAATGAGCTATAAATGACCGGAAAAGTGCTTCGGAAAATACGATCAGGTGACGGTTGTTGTAACACCCGACGTTTAAAAATATGGGTTTTCAAAAACTTTCACCTAACGGTGTTAAATTGCGGAAGAAAAGACTTTAAAAGTCAAAACCGATAAAAACATTTCGGTTTCTGTGTTTTGTTGGTGTTACATGCCATATCAAACAATAGTTCAAATGAAAACCCAATGGTTGCCCAACATAAAACAACCGTTCACACGACACTACATAAATTCGACATTAAGTACGAAATGTAAATAAATGTCTAAGAAAGATTCGTCTATGGGTAGCTAAGGCTCCTTCATTGTATCTACCCAAGCTCACATATCCTGCATCACTAGTCCATCAAGCTAAACCTGAGGGAACAACCACATTAAAGAAACAAGTGTTAGCTATAAGAATAGCTAAGTAAGATCACACTTAATTTAAAAGCATTTGTCCAATTAAAACATTTCTCCATTATTAGACAAGCTCATTAGGCACAACACACAACACACAAAACTGCATATCAACTTCATATCAATTAGGATGAATCACCCTAATGTGCCTATCCTGCATTACTTCTTTACACACGTTTAACCACATAACTGCTTTCTACATTGACTGCTTTACTACGTTTTAACTGCTTTACTACATTAACTGCTTTACTACGTTATTAACTGCGTTAATGTGTAACATAAGTTACACCCGACTAGATGACAAACCCCACACGGTTGTACATCAAGCGTCGTTAAGGAATGGCAAGCCAATCCAAGAGTAATCCGTATGTGGAGGTTGGTCAAACCCCTCGTATTACTCGCCCTACATTATAAAGACCATGTTGCAAGGAGCCACCCAAGCAACAACTACGTCAACGCACTTAGCCGGGCTAGGCAAGTACGGGTTAAGCTTAACACTTTCCTGCATCAAAGTTTAACGAGCTCGATCCTGCATTATTTAGTTTAGGTGACTGCATTACCTAAACATTTACTACGTTTACTGCTTTTACGTTTTGGGCCCTTAAGCGTGCACGTGTCATGGCAACTTAATAAGTCTAGTGAACTAGTTGAGCAAGCCATACAATCATGCACATACCAACAATCAACAACATATACTACATCTCAAAGCATCACAAGCTACTTCGTAATACTACATAAACTGCATAACAATATACTACATTAAGTAATACTTCATTTCACTTCGTTAGGGTCTGCATTTCAGGTCTCATAGTCAACTACATATCCCATAATACCTCCCGTGTAACCCGAGATGCCCACATATATCATAAGTTACCGTTAAGGAAGTTATAAGTATGAAACCTTTGCTTGTTGAACCCTCAGCGTGACAAAAGTAGTGTATCTTACCTCGATACGGTTTAACAACAAGCTACAAGCACAATACAACGATGACTAGGTGTCTCCAATAACCTAGAACAAGTATAAGATCGAAATATAAGCTAAACGACACATTTTGTGAAGTCTGGACATGTGGTGCGCCGCACCTTCCATGTGGTGCGTCGCACCAATCCTCCAGGGAATTTCTATCAACAATGGGTGCGCCGCACCTACCCTTTGGTGCGTCGCACCAATCCTCCAGGGAATTCAGATTAAGACCAAGGTGCGCCGCACCAGCCCTTGGTGCGTCGCATATCGGGGTCCACCAAAACCCAAACTGGGCTGTGGTGCGCCGCACCACTCCTTTGGTGCGCCGCACCTGGGGTGCAGACCAGCAAACCAATTTTACACATTGATCAAACGAATTCCATTCGAACCCATACCCCAAATCCAACCTGGAAACTCAAAATTAATCCTTTTAATTGCACTTTCATCACCTTTAATCATCCTATTAATCCCTTAATCATTTACATCATAAACCAACCATTTAATCATTCGAATAACATCAAATTGGTGAACGTTTAATCAAATAACCCAACCCAAACCCTTATGGCCTGGATTAAGACTAAAATAAGACTCTCATAATCAGATTTCAGATGAGGGATACCTATATTACCTGTATTCGGCGATAAAGATCCAAGGTCTAAGCAATACACGATCGATTTGACTCCAAAACGAATAGATTTAGGGAGAAACTTGAGAGGGAAGGGAGGGGATCAACTAGGGCTTGTTTGAGAGGAAGAAAATCTGCATAAAGCTCTCAATGACAACCTTAAACCTCTAAACCCGTTTTTGACTTTACACGCATGTCAAAACTAACCCCTAAGCTTCCTAATCCTTCATTATTGGTCACAAACTACATTATTGACCACATACAACATTAATCCTTCATTAAATGTCACTACATAGACATTTAGGCTTACAAGCCTCACACATAACACACATTAACTACATATAAGCATCAAATCTGAAATAGACTTAACGACACACACAATATTGACTTAACGGCATTAGTCAACTAGTAAAGAAAAGTTTGGGATGTTACAATTACCTCCCCCTTAAGAGGATTCCGTCCTCGGAATCTCATCAGTAAGGAACAACTCGGGATACTTTTCCTTCATTACTGCTTCAGTTTCCCACGTTAAGCTTTCTCCATGATTATGCTTCCACTTTATCAACACAAGGTCAATCACTTTTCGGCGTAACTTCTTTTGCTTTCTTCCAAGTATCGCTACCGGTTCGTCTACTATTCTCTTCATTGGGTCAATACTCACGTCTTTAATAGGAATCACACTTGACTCCTCAGCTAAACATTTCCTCAAGTAGGATACATGGAAGGTGTTGTGAATTCCATCCAATTCTGGAGGTAATTCCAACTGATATGCCACATCTTTGATGCGCTTCACAACTTTAAAAGGTCCAATGAAACGTGGACTCAACTTTCCCTTCTTTCCAAATCGAATGACTCCTTTCCAAGGTGATACTTTCAGCATCACTAAATCACCAACATTAAACTCAATCGGTCTCCTTTTCTTATCTGCATATGTTTTCTGCCTTTCTCTTGCCACACGTAAGGCTTCTTTAGCTACATTAACCTTTTCAGAGGTAATTTCAATAATTTCGGGACCGGTCAACTGCTTTTCACCGGGCTCCATCCAACAACTTGGAGTCCTACACCTTCTTCCATATAACATTTCAAATGGTGGCATTCCAATGCTTGCATGGTGACTATTGTTGTAAGCAAACTCAATCATCCTCAAATGATCATCCCATGCTCTACCGTATTCAAGTACACACGTTCTCAACATATCCTCCAAGGTTTGAATAGTTCTCTCACTTTGCCCATCGGTTTGAGGATGATAGGCGGTACTCAAATTTATTCTACTACCCAACTCCCGTTGAAGACCCTTCCAAAAGTTTGACACAAACCTCGAGTCTCGATCCGAAACAATAGATAAAGGAACTCCATGTTTCGCAACTACTTCATCAATGTACATCTTTGCCATCTTCGTTAAAGGCACATCTTGTCGGGTAGCTAGAAAATGAGCACTCTTCGTCAATCTATCTACAATCACCCATATCATATCATTCCCTTTCGGCGTTTTAGGTAGCTTCGTTACAAAATCCATGGTAATATGATCCCATTTCCACTCGGGAATGTCTAATTGATGCAACAAACCATACGGCTTTTGATGGTCTGTTTTCACACGTGCACACGTCAAACACTTTGCTACAAAATGAGCCACTTCTCCTTTAATATCCGGCCACCAATAAATCGGCTTCAAATCTGCATACATTTTGGTGACACCGGGATGAACCGAATATCTACTTCTATGGGCTTCCTCAAGGATCAATTCTCGGTTACCACCAAGCAATGGCACCCAAATTCGACCCTTGTATGTTTTGAACCCACGGCTATTAGTCTCCATCACAAGACGTTTCTTCTTTCCAATGCTTTCATTGTCAATGTTATCCTTCATCAATGCCCTCACTTGTGCTTCTTTAATTCGTTCAAGTAGCCCCGACTTGGCTTGAACTTGCATGCTCATCAACTTACAAGAAGAACTTTGCACCTTCCTACTTAGTGCATCCGCCACTACATTGGCTTTTCCCGGATGGTATTTGATTTCACAATCATAATCCTTAAGTAATTCCATCCACCTCCTTTGTCTCACGTTCATCTCTTTTTGATTAAAGACATACTGCAAACTTTTATGATCGGTAAACAAAGTGCATTTTGTTCCATAAAGATAATGTCTCCACAATTTCAATGCAAATACAACTGCGGCCAATTCAAGATCATGGGTAGGGTAATTCTTCTCATGTGGTTTCAACTGGCGGGAAGCATAGGCGATCACCTTGTCCCTCTGCATCAGTACACAACCCAAACCCGTGATAGATGCATCACTATACACAACTAAATCATCGGTACCTTCAGGCAAGGCAAGTATAGGAGCTTCACACAACTTCTTCTTTAACGTTTGAAATGCATTCTCCTGCTTATCAGTCCACTCAAACTTTACTCCTTTCTTCGTTAGTTCAGTCATAGGCTTGGCTATTCGGGAGAAATCCTGAATGAACCTTCTATAATATCCAGCCAAACCAAGAAAACTTTTAATCTCAGTAGGAGTCTTTGGCTGCTCCCACTTTGAAACAACTTCAATCTTTGAAGGATCTACTTTAATACCTTCCGATGAAATAACATGACCAAGAAACTGCACCTCTCGAAGCCAAAACTCGCATTTAGAAAACTTGGCATACAACTTCTTCTCCCTTAACACCTCCAAAACTGCTTTCAAGTGCTCACGGTGCTCATCTTCTGACTTAGAATAGATCAAAATATCGTCAATAAACACAATAACAAAATGATCTAGAAAGGGACGGCATACCCGATTCATTAAATCCATAAACGCGGCTGGAGCATTAGTCAACCCAAATGGCATGACCAAGAACTCATAATGACCATATCTAGTCCGGAAAGCTGTCTTTGTTACATCTTCCTTCTTAACCTTCAATTGATGATAACCGGACCGTAAATCTATCTTTGAAAAATATGAAGCACCATGTAGTTGATCAAAGAGATCATCAATTCATGGGAGAGGATATTTATTCTTAACCGTTCGCTTATTCAACTCACGGTAGTCTATGCACATGCGCATAGATCCATCCTTCTTTTTAACAAAGAGAACCGGAGCTCCCCAAGGCGAGGAACTAGGTTGTATGAAACCTTTGTCAAGTAACTCCTGAAGTTGGGACATTAACTCTTTCATTTCTGTAGGAGCTAATCGGTAAGGTGCTTTAGCAACAGGTGTAGCACCGGGAATAAGATCTATCTGAAAAGTAACTTCGCGGTCGGGAGGAATACCGGGAAGATCTTCGGGAAACACATCGGGAAAATCGGATACTACATCAACACTAGCAATAGAAGGCTTCTCCTTTCTCACATCATAACATAGGCCAAGAAATGACTCTTATTCTTCCTTATACATTTAATAGCCTTCATCATACTAATGATCTTTATTCCCCCTCTCTTCTTATCTCCATAAACCATTACCACATTACCATCGGGTGTAGGAAATCGAATAATCTTTTGGGAACACAAAATATTAGCTTCATTCTTAGACAACCAATCCATACCAATCACTACATCAAAACCGGCTAAGGTAGTAGGCAATAACTGGACTGGAAACAAACGACCTTCAATCTCAATGTTACAATCATCATATCCCACACGTATATCACTAACCGTACCATTAGCAATTTCCACCTCTATCGAGCAATCTAAAGAGGTAGTGACTCTTCCTAGCTTAGGAGCAAATAAAGTAGACACAAACGACCTATTTGCACCCGAATCAAATAAAACAGAAGCAGGTTTTGAATTAACAAGGAAAGTACCACTTACCACCTCGTCGTTGTTCTTAGCATCATCAACAGTCATCTGCAAGGCTCTTACTTTTGTTGCTGAAGTGGCTGCTTTCTTCCCGTCATTCTTCATTTGTGGGCAATCGGCAATAAGATGACCCGTTTCTTGACACTTGTAGCAACGAATCTTGTCCCTACATTCAGTTGCAAGATGCCCCGACTTCCCACACTTATGACACCTTCTTGTCCTATCGGAACATTTACCTTCATGAACATTCTTGCAAAAAGCACACCAAGACCCATTCTTCTTTTTATCTTTGTCACCACTTGAGCTAGAATTCCCACGAAACTTCTTATTATTGTTGTTAGATGACCAATTTGACCCTCTTTTGAACCCTGCTTTCTTGTCATCAACCTTCACCACAACTCTCTCGCTTTTGAAGTCATCATCCAACCTCTTTGACTCCTTAATAGCCGCTGATAAAGTCACATGTTGTCTACATAATCCACGATAACTAGCGGGAAGACCATCACAATAAGCCTCAATTTGGTCCTCCTACCTTCGAACCAAGTGTCCAACAAACTTCAACTTCTCCATAAACGAGTGTGCATATTCAGAAATTGCACCGGGTTTAGCAACCAACGATCTAAACTCCTTTTCAATCAACCTTAACTCACGCGTTCCTACATACTCCTCTAGAAACTTCTCCTTAAATGTTCCCCAAGGCATAGCTGCAAGTACCTCAGGAGCCATAGACACTATAGTAGCCCTCCACCAATTACGGGCATTCTTCTTCAGCATCCTACTAGCACACAAAACCTTCATATCATCCGGACAATAGCAAGATGCAAAAACTACCTCAATGTCCTCAATCCACTCCATAGCACCCACTGCATTTTGGGTACCATCAAATTCCTTGGCACCACATTTCTGAAAACTTTCATATTTGAAGTTATTAACACGAGGTGCATTAACAACTCCAAGTCCTCCACCATTAACTTCATTAACACCCACGGCTGCCATGGATGGTTCAACACTTTGGGAGGGATTAGAGTAATTCCCTTCCGAACGCTCACCCTTTGTTCACTCCCAATCCTTTCTGCATTTCTTTCAGCCCTCAATTGAGCTAACTCCTCTTCATTTCTCATTAAGAGAGCTCGGATAGCTCTCAATTCTTCATGTAGTTGGGCTTGATTGGGAACCTGCTCTATTACCGGGTTTGCCCTATCCACTTCAGAGGCAGTTGGTGGATCACCAAGACGACGATTTTGTGCACGGGGTGGCCTTTGCTCTACTTCATTTCCAGCCCCGTTTCCATTAGGAGGAATACCATCACCATTTCCTCCTGCTCTCTGATTACTAGCTCTAGTGTTTGCCATTAACTCTACAAAGCAACGACGACGGTTAACAAGAGTTAAAGAGTGACTACATATGTTAAGGCTCTACTACATATAACTACATTATCACACACAATAATCAAGCCTTAAATCACACTCTCACTCACTCCCCAACCCGTCTTAGAGCATTCCACTTCATTAGCTAGGCATCCTACTTAAGCCTAACCTACTTCTCATCGGTCTAAGTCCAAAATCCTACGGCATAAGTCGAATTTTGGTTCACTTAAACCAATTCTCTGATACCAACTTGTAACACCCGACGTTTAAAAATATGGGTTTTTCAAAAACTTTCACCTAACGGTGTCAAATTGCGGAAGAAAAGACTTTAAAAGTCAAAACCGATAAAACATTTCAGTTTCTGCGTTTTGTTGGTGTTACATGCCATATCAAACAATAGTTCAAATGAAAACCCAACGGTTGCCCAACATAAAACAACCGTTCACACGACACTACATAAATTCGACATTAAGTACGAAATGTAAATAAATGTCTAATAAAGATTCGTCTATGGGTAGCTAAGGCTCCTTCATTGTATCTACCCAAGCTCACATATCCTGCATCACTAGTCCATCAAGCTAAACCTGAGGGAACAACCACATTAAAGAAACAAGTGTTAGCTATAAGAATAGCTAAGTAAGATCACACTTAATTTAAAAACATTTGTCCAATTAAAACATTTCTCCATTATTAGACAAGCTCATTAGGCACAACACACAACACACAAAACTGCATATCAACTTCATATCAATTAGGATGAATCACCCTAAGTGTGCCTATCCTGCATTACTTCATTTCACACGTTTAACCACATAACTGCTTTCTACATTGACTGCTTTACTACGTTTTAACTGCTTTACTACTTTAACTGCTTTACTACGTTATTAACTGCGTTAATGTGTAACATAAGTTACACTCGACTAGATGACAAACCCCACACGGTTGTACATCAAGCGTCGTTAAGGAATGGCAAGCCAATCCAAGAGTAATCCGTATGTGGAGGTTGGTCAAACCCCTCGTATTACTCGCCCTGCATTATAAAGACCATGTTGCAAGGAGCCACCCAAGCAACAACTACGTCAACGCACTTAGCTGGGCTAGGTGTCTCCAATAACCTAGAACAAGTATAAGATCGAAATATAAGCTAAACGACACATTTTGTGAAGTCTGGACATGTGGTGCGCCGCACCTTCCATGTGGTGCGTCGCACCAATCCTCCAGGGAATTTCTATCAACAATGGGTGCGCCGCACCTACCCTTTGGTGCGTCGCACCAATCCTCCAGGGAATTCAGATTAAGACCAGGTGCGCCGCACCAGCCCTTGGTGCGTCGCATATCGGGGTCCACCAAAACCCAAACTGGGCTGTGGTGCGCCGCACCACTCCTTTGGTGCGCCGCACCTGGGGTGCAGACCAGCAAACCAATTTTACACTTTGATCAAACGAATTCCATTCGAACCCATACCCCAAATCCAACCTGGAAACTCAAAATTAATCCTTTTAATTGCACTTTCATCACCTTTAATCATCCTATTAATCCCTTAATCATTTACATCATAAACCAACCATTTAATCATTCGAATAACATCAAATCGGTGAACGTTTAATCAAATAACCCAACCCAAACCCTTATGGCCTGGATTAAGACTAAAATAAGACTCTCATAATCAGATTTCAGATGAGGGATACCTATATTACCTGTATTCGGCGATAAAGATCCAAGGTCTAAGCAATACACGATCGATTTGACTCCAAAACGAATAGATTTAGGGAGAAACTTGAGAGGGAAGGGAGGGGATCAACTAGGGCTTGTTTGAGAGGAAGAAAATCTGCATAAAGCTCTCAATGACAACCTTAAACCTCTAAACCCGTTTTTGACTTTGCACGCATGTCAAAACTAACCCCTAAGCTTCCTAATCCTTCATTATTGGTCACAAACTACATTATTGACCACATACAACATTAATCCTTCATTAAATGTCACTACATAGACATTTAGGCTTACAAGCCTCACACATAACACACATTAACTACATATAAGCATCAAATCTGAAATAGACTTAACGACACACACAATATTGACTTAACGGCATTAGTCAACTAGTAAAGAAAAGTTTGGGATGTTACAGTTTTCTAGAATAATCCAATATTAATGCACAAGCTTCAACTTAACGTGTGCATGAAACTCCCTCAAGTTTAGAAGAAATATTTTTTTGTATCGCTGTGGAGTCTGAAAAACAGCAGTGTAGACGAAGACAATGTAGCTGTTCTGGTCTAGTGTTGTCATGGAAGAGACGACGTGTACCGTTCAAGTTGACGGGGGTGACCATGACGAACAAAGAAGGTTGTCTCGGGGCTATTTCGGGACTAGTTTATGGCAGTGTACGGGCTGTGTTTACAACGGGTAAAAGCCTCTCTAAATGAGTCGTTCAAAAACAGGAGATGAAATGAACACCTGCAGTTGAAAATGTTACCACATGTTCGAAGTTCATATTTGTGTTGTGTACTCCATTTTGTGAAGAACGTTATTCACTCATCGTTGTGTGATTGTGTATGACATTATTATCCGTGTGTGTGTCGGGATGGCTATGATCTCCGTGTGTCGGGGAGCTATCACCGTGTATCGGGATAGTCTAGTAGGTTGTTCGAAAGAAGGAAAACTCGTTCAAAGGCGGTGGTAAAGGATCTGACAAGATCTTGGTAAACCCTTTGAAATATTCGGGTGTTGATTTTCCTTATAGCTTGAGGATCACTTGAAGGACAGTTCGAGGGTCACTTGAAAGGTAGTTCGAAAACCAGTGATTCAGCCATATATGAAAGACACTAAATGATGGGAGTGATGACTATGGTATTTAGAGGGAGCCTTGAAAGAGTTGGAAGTTTGAGAGGGAGTGTTGGCCATTTGAAGTACTCTTGGAGATTGGAATGAAAAAGCTTGATGTTGAGAGGCAGCATTGAAGAATTAGAATTATGATAATTAGAGGGAGTGTTGAAATTAATTATCATAATGCACGTGAACTTTGGTTATGGTTTTGATTATAGTAGTTTTAGTATTTTAGTTTAGTGCTGATGATAAACTTGTAAGTGGTCAAGTTAGTGTATCCCTATTTTGTAGGCAGTAGTGGTAGTGGTACTACTTTTCAGTTATTGTTTTACCTATATCAGGCACTTATGTATTTCGTTTTATGCAATCAGAATATTAGAGTGAAAACCACTTTGTGTAAGTGTGCTTGAGTGTGTGTTCTGATTCAACAATTGGTATCGTCAGTGGAAGAAGATGAAGAGGAGAAAATATATAATGAAGCTATCAAAGAGATGTTGCAGAGGCCGGGTGATCTTGTAAGAATTGATTTCAACTAGCTTTTATATCGTAAATTAACTTCAAGGCATATACACATCTTCCTGGCCGGGCCGTAAGTTTTCATCATATCATCTCTAATTAATTTTCTATATATATGTTTCTATATATGTAGTTTGTACGTGTATATATCTATATATTTTTATGTGGATGTTAAAGCAATTGTTGTGGCGCGGCCGGTTAAAATGAGAAACGTTTGAATGAATATATATCTTAGCATTTTCATGTTTGCTTAAAATTTATATCTAGATACGTCAATCAATCAATAATGAGTGTAATATTGCTTAAATAATGGATGATTAATGTTGGTGCATGTAGAGCATCAAATTATCATGATTGTATCAGTATATGAACTATTAAAATTTAAATTAGCAGATCGATATTTATTGGTCTTATCGATTAAGTTTAATTGGATTTTCTTCTCGATCTGATTTTCTATGCGCAGTGGTTTACAGGTTCTTGGTGATCGAATAAAACTTTCGTAACTGCTACTACATCTTGTGACGTACT
This sequence comes from Erigeron breviscapus, assembly GCA_034093135.1. NCBI lineage: Eukaryota > Viridiplantae > Streptophyta > Magnoliopsida > Asterales > Asteraceae > Erigeron > Erigeron breviscapus. The sequence goes on from CM067167.1 coordinate 270,475,278, forward strand.
ACTAACAAGAAGTTCGTGGCAAGTAAACGGAGCGGCCGAACAAGTTAGTTTTTTAGTCTAATATCACAATACCGATTTTGTATTTTTAACTATATGATACATCTAACGTGTTTTTATACTCTTTTCGGTTTATATGCATGATGTATATTTTATTACTAGTCCTAATACCTGTACGATGTACGGTAGCTATATAGATTGTATCATAAAGAAATTCGAATATGCCTCATACATGATTCGTGAGTATGAAATAAATTATGGTTAAAGTAATCGATGATCGAAGCTAAATTATAATAAACAGTAATGATAAATATAATATATGTTTAGTTAGAGTTTTGGATTTACATTAAATTTTTAGAACCACATCAAAATCGGAACTTGTAAGCATAGTGGATGATGACAAATAACCTTGTGATTTCGGATCGTAAACTCAAATTTTTGAAGTCTTCATGTTAATAACTTATTATAATTAATATAAGTAATAGGAGTTGAAGAATTGAGAAAGAAAAAGAGACAATTTATTAATGAGAAAACGATCAATCAAATAAGGTTATAATGTCTTTTGTATTAATAAGCCAAGAGTTAGAGTTTAATTCTAAGTCTAATAAGAAAATTGAATTTATATACAACTAAAAAAGCTAATTTAACAAAATAAATAAATTAAAAGGACACGTGTCGATCAAGGATTACGCCACGTGTCGTTTCAAGAACATGTCAATCATGTTTTAGTTTATTGGTAGATATCTGCAATACTTGCATGAATGTAGAACCGTATGATAGCTTTGGTTATAATATAGATTTGTAACTATTGTTTTGGGTGTATTCAATGAACTCTGTATTTCTTAAATTATCAAAAATTACATTTAATGTTCATTAATCAATCTGAAAATTACCATTTTTACATGAATCATAAATACATAATTTTATATTTAAAGAAAATTTGACTTTATTAAATGTACCATAACTAGTGCCATAGAGGCACTAGTTAGCAAATCCCATATATCTTTATATATATTTTGGTTAGAAAAATCTTTCGAAAAAAAAGAAAGAAAAAAAGAAAGGAATGTGATAGATATATATAGGTAAATAGAGACTGTACTAATAGTTTTTATCATTTATTGGGCTAATTGATTAAAAAGTATCTCAACTTGTCACTTTTTACTTTATTGGGCAAAAAAAAATTTGTCCTATTGTGGGGAAAAAACCGGCAAAACCAACTATGTTGGACCCGGTACACGGTAGCCGGTCATTTTGAATTTCCAAATACATTTTCTATTTAATTTTCGCCAGGTGGATGCCATGTCACTTATCCCACTAACTAAACTAATATTTATATATACGTATAGATATAGGTTTCGATCGTTTTCACCGATCCCACCACACACACTCTTGTCTCCCCCCTTTTTCTTTCACATAAAATCATAAACCCTAAAATCACAAAACCTAATCTACATAAAATCATATATTAATCGTATGGAAACCACCACGTAAGTCGATTCGTTGTTGTTGTAATCCACATCGTTGTCAGGAAGGTAAGGTAAATGAATTTATTTTCAAAAACTAGGGTTTCTTAATCTGTTTGGGAAGATGCATGGATCTTATTGAAATTCGAGATATTAATAATAAAATATGTAAATAATATTTCTTTTATACTTTCTGATAATAATTTATTAATTAATTTCATGTTCTTGTATGTTATACAGGATGGGTGAAAGAGGTTACGAGTTGACTATCCACTTCGACGGTTCGTTTGAACATCCACCACTTAGGTACACTCATGAAATTGTTTTACCTCTGTTCACCCCTATCTTGGGTTATCATGAACTATTGGGATACTTAGAAGAGCAATGTGGTCAGTCTTTCAACAACATGTATTTTCTAATACCAGAAAATGAACTTGAATCTGGGTTGGTTAAAATTGATGGTCAGGCAGAAGTTGATATGTTGTTTGATTTAGGGTACTCTTATGGTAAAATTCATATATATTTAGACCATTTTTTTGATGACCTGAGTAAGTATTTAGTTGTTCCTGCAAAAGCAAATGAAGGGGATGTATCAGATGAGGGTAATGATGTGGATGGTAATGCCATTAGGGTAGAGGATTACTTGATATCTCAGAGTCAACCACCTGCAACTCAACCTAGTCAACCACATACTAACCTAGGTGAACCAAGTCAACCTACTTTACCCAATGAAATTGCAGAGGATGCAACACATGTTCTGTCTAGTGGTAGTAGTAGTGACACTGGTGAGTCTACTAATTGCAAGTCAGTAGGGGAAGAAGTATTGGCAGGTGAACCCAAGGTGGGTGGGGAAGAAAATGTGGGTGATGATCAATATTCTACTAGTGATGAGGAATATGAGCCAAATGAGTCTAGTGACAGTGAGAGTGATGATGCTGTATCTGTTGACTATCTTTCTGAAGGTGAAGATGAATTAAGGGAGTTTAGGTTAATGAGAGCTGCTGCTAAGAAGAAACCTAAGCCTACTAGACAACCTAAACTAGGAGTTAATGCAAATACAGACATTCTTGAAGCTGTGGCTGAACATGAGGAGTTCATGCAAGAGTTAGTTCAAAAATTGAAAGGGGCAGATGATGATGATCAGGATCTATTCAAGAAGATTGAGACCCTTGACAAGTGGCCAGTTCATAACCATACCATACATTGGAGACAGAAAAGACCCATAGTAGGGGAAAGATATGTTAACCATCAACAATTTAGGGAGATGATGACATATTATGCAATTGCTAATGGGTTCAACATCTGGTTTGAGAAGTCAACACAGAAGAAATGTGTTGCCAGGTGTGGACAGAGACCACCACAACCACTCAAAGAACCTGAATTAGGAAAACAAAGGAAGCAACATAGGTATCCTGCTGCCAAAAGAGGTGAGGAACCAAAATGTCCCTGGAGATGTTTTGCACAGAAAATGAGAACTGCAGATTCATTCCAGATCACATCATTGAAGGATGAGCATACATGTGTGAGAAATTTTAGGTTTGGGTCACTTGTGAACTATAAGTGGATAGGGAAAGTTTTTGGTGACAGAATAAGAGCCAATCCTGAAATTAAGTTAGTTGCTATATCTGACATGGTTATGAAGAAATATAAGTGTCTGGTTACTCCCAATCAGGCTAGGATGGCTAAGAATTATGCACTACATGAGTATGAGAAGTCACTGGAGGAACATTATGCCATGCTTAGATCATATGCACAAGAATTGTTAGAATCCAACCCTGGTTCAACTGTCAAGATTGGTGTAACAAGGGATCCTGATGACAAGGTCTATTTTGATAGAATGTACATTATGTTTTGATGCTTTGAAGAAAGGATGGCTGCATGGTTGTAGAAAGGTGATTGCACTTGATGGGTGTTTCTAAAGAAACCTAATCAAGGTGAGTTGTTGAGTGTCATAGGGAGAGATGGTAACAACCATATATATCCACTACATTATAAAGCATTTGTTCCCTCCAAATTTTTTCAACTTTTCAACAATGTACACCTACTAATGCATAATGTACAATACATCTATATACATCTCAACCACTCATTTTTTTCTCTCCTCAAATCTCAACCACTCATTTTTTTCTCTCCTCAAATCTCAACCACTCATTTTTCTCTCTCCTCCATAAATCATTTTATTCTTCTAATTCATTCAAAATCTTTTATCTCAAAAACCGTACATCGATAAATTATAAAAATTATATGGGTGTTCTTAAAATTTCATGCTCTTTCATTAGAGATGTCATTCGATATACTTTCGACGAATTTTTAAATCCAAGGGCGGAGCCCGTACGGCTAAGGCATTTGGCTATCACACTCTATGACATATCACCTCCTATGACCTATCACACTATATGACCTATCACCCTCACCATCTTACCGCCGCAACGCACGGGTACTTTCTCTCGTATCCAATAGCATGGGCTGTTGTTGGTGTTGAAAATAAAGACAATTGGAGCTGGTTTTTAGAGCTGTTGGCTGAAGATCTTGACCTTGGAGCTGGATCTGGTATAACTCTCATATCAGATCAACACAAAGTAAGTATTAATTAAATATTGTTAATATCTGTTATGTAATTATATATTCCTACAGATCTGTTATGTAATTATATGGCAACATGTCTTAATTAGATATTGTAATTATTTATAGGGTCTTATACAAGCAGTTAAGGAAGTATTGCCAAATGCTGAGCACAGACAATGTGCAAGGCATATATATGACAACTTTAGGAAGTATTACACTGGTGCATATCTGCAAGGGTTATTCTTGGCAGCATCTAAAGCCTCATACCCACAACTGTTTGATAGAATCATGAAGAAGATACATGATGCTAATCCTGCTGCACATAAGTACTTGGTTGAGAAAGACCCAAAAACATGGTCAAGGGCTTTCTTTGTACTTGACAGGGGTTGTGAATCTGTTGAAAATGGATTTTCTGAGTGTTTTAATTATGTGATAGCTTTGGTAAGACATAAGCCTATAATTACCATGTTGGAAGCTATTAGGACAATTGTATTGGAAAGGATGAACACTCTGAGAAGGTTGTGTGAGTCATGGACAAGTGATATATGCCCATCAATCATCAAGAGACTAGACTGGTGCAAAGATCAACAGAGGTAATGCCTTTTTATTATTTACATTATGTATTAATTCACTAATAAAAGTGTATATTACAATAAAGAATGACTTATGCAGATACTGGAAGGCATATCATTGTGGTATGGATGAATGGGAGGTAAGACAGGCTGATGAAGGCTTCAAAGTGAATGAAGCAAGGAGGACTTGTAGTTGCAGGCTGTGGGAGCTAACTGGATTGCCATGCCCTCATGCAGTATCTGTCATATTTAAACTGGCAAAGAATGTAGAGGATTATGTTCCTATCTGGTTTAGGAAAACATTGTACCAAGAAACATATGGGTATCACATGCATGCAGTTGGTGGAATTACAACTTGGAAACCAACTCCATATAATAACCCTCTACCTCCCAAACATAGGGTCATGCCTGGTAGACCCAAAAAGAAAAGAATAAGGGCACAACATGAGAGCCATGTGACTCAGAAGGGTAGTAGGACAAGGGTGACCAAGCATGGTGTTACAATGACATGCCAGAGATGTCTACAACCTGGTCATAACAAGAAGGGATGTAAGAATGATCCAGTGGAAAGGCCCCTTAAGTAGAAAAAGAAAATGGGAAGGCCTAAAAAGAATGTTGGAGAGACAAGCCAAAATGTGGGTCAAAGTAGCCAAACACAATCTCAAGGTGGACCAAGACAATCTCAACATGATGGACCATCACATTCTCAACATGCTGGACCATCACAATCTCAACAAGGTGGAGCAACACCTCATCAGGGTCGACCAACACATTTTTAAGGTGGACCAGGCCCAAGTAAAGGTGGCCCATCAAATCCTGAGTGTCAATTGAATAAAAAACAAAAAGTGGGTGAGACAGGGACCATTCCAAATGTGCAGCATAGGTGGACCAAAAAATCTGTGTATGTGGACAAAGTCCTTAGTCCAAAAAAGAAGATTGGTGATGACAATTTTGTGATAGGATCTTGTAGTGCAGCAACAAAATCTGGAGTGGCCATTGGTGTTTCTAGTGTGGGGTTCAGGAATCCTAAATTCCTAGGTGTCAAAGGTATTATTTTTGTACTTTGTTCACTATAACTTAGAACATAGCATTATAATTTAGAACATCCCTTATTTAGTCATTATACTATAGAACATAGCATTATAATTTAGAACATCCCATAATGCAAGCATATTATATAGGTCCAAGGAAACAGCCTGCTTGGTGGGGGCAGGCATATGTGTTGACCCCAAAACTGGAGAACAATTCATAGGTGGTGTTAGAAATCCAAAAATAGTGATAAATTGTAATTTAGATTAGAGGACTTTCTTGTTGTTAAGTCATAGGTAAATGATCACTAAGGTTGAGGGGCTAATTGTGATAATTAGCATAATTGTATAGTTAGCCTATAAATAACCCCTCACACCTTAGAGATCATAACCCAACTTTGTAAAAATACACACTCATTAATTCCAATCAGCCAATTTCATACGTACTTTCTCTCTCAAACACACACAAACACCAAGAACACACACTCACCAACCGCCATTGATGAATTGAATTCAGTGATAGAAATCGTGTTATAACAAGTGGTATCAGAGAAAAACATCATTCTGATGTCGATCCATAACTGAATTCAGTCACAAATTCATCAAAAATCAAAATTATTTACAATTTTTGTTCGTCTTTTTCACCTACTGTTTCATCAAAATTCACACTTCAAATCACATAAAATCACTGTTATTTGTTCACCAATAGATTCGTGGTTGTTGAAAACATAATCCTGTCAAGTTTCATGTTCCAATTCAATCTAATTCTCGAGATTGAATTTTGTGTTTTGGCGCGAATTTGAGGGATTTGAATCTGTTGTGTTTTGTGTTGAATTTTGTTCGTAAATTTGTTGCGGACGTGAATACAATCAGTTTGCAAGTGATTTTGTGATCTAACTCCCAGTAATTCAAAAGATATTGAAGCTTTTAAAGTTGTTAATGGAGTTTTTATGGAAAACTGATGAGATGAAGAAGATGACTCTAATACGATCTTCACTAGGACGATCTTCCTAAGATCGTCTTAGTCTTTGAAAGTTCATTTTTCATACTTAGTGCTTTGTGGCTTGTAGGACGATCTCCTCAAGATCGTCTTGACAAGTGGTTGTGTGTTGTGAAGTATTTGATTGTGGCTAACTAATCCAGAAGGATTGGTTTGGTCAATTCAAATTCTTGGAAAGAAGAACAAGACGATCTTCACCAAGATCGTCTCATCATTCTGAAGTTAAGACGATCTTCACCAAGATCGTCCCATTTCTTCTGAACTTAAGACGATCTTCAACCAAGATCGTCCCAGTCTTTCAAAATCATTTTCATTTCAAGACCGTTTCATTTCAAGACCGTTTCATTTCAAGATCGTTTCAATTTCAGACTTAACCAAATTTCATCAAAAATCCTAAGACGATCTCACCTAGGACGATCTTGCTTAGAACGATCTCACCTAGAACGATCTTGCTTAGGACGATCTCCCAGAACGATCTCCAGACGATCACCCAGGACGATCTTCTCAAAGATCGTTTCATTTTCTGTTTCTTCAATTCTTAATACTTTTCAATTTTTCAACTCAAATCAATTTCAAATGGCTTCTCGTGAAGCATTGGCATTGGGTTCAGATACAAGACCTCCAGTTCTCTACCGTGGTTCCTATGGACTATGGAAGAAAAGATTTATGGACTATGTGGAAAGTCAAACAAATGGTCATATGATGAAAGATTCCATCCTTAATGGACTTGCCGTTCATTGCCATCCCACTACTGATGCAATTCTAACTCATGATCTTTTGAATGCTGAACAAAAAGATCGAACAGCTGCAGATAACAGAGCTAGGTCATGTTTATACAAAGCTCTACCGGATGAAATCTATGGCTCTGTTGATTCTTATGATACAGCCAAGGAGATATGGGATGAGGTGGCTAGACAGATGGAAGGAGCTGACGTGACTTCTACGATAAGATTGACCAATGTTTTGACTGAGTTTGACAACTTCGCCAAATTGCCTAATGAATCTCTTGAAGCTGTCTACTACAGATTCTGCAATGTCATAAATGAACTGAGGAAGAACAATGTCAAGAAAACCGAGATTGAGTTAAACATCAAATTCATCAAAGCTCTTGGTCCAGAATGGGAAGATTTTGGAACACAGATCAAGCAACATCAAAATCTGACCAAGTTCACCATTCATACTCTTTATGAATCTTTCAAACTCAATGAAAACCAAGTCCTAAAGAAAGCTTCATCAAGCAAAATGCCAGAAGTTGTATCTACTGATCCTTTGGCATTGATAGTTGAGAAGAAGATTTCTGAGGCTCTTAAGAGGCAAATGGTAGTTGTTTCTTCATCTGATGAGGAGGGAGATGATCTGATGGCTACAAGAGATGGTGTTTCAGATGAACTATATCAAGCTCTTGCCGCGGTAACAAAGCATTTCAAGAGAAAATTTTACAAAGCGAGGCCAACAAACAACAATCTCCGCACTTCTTCTACAAGTGCATTTCCCAAGAAGGAACACTATCATCCTAAGAGTAATGAGCAAGGAGAAGCTAATGGATTCAAACATGGTGAAAAGAAGGAAGCTTATGAGAAACAAGTTGTTGAGAAGGGTAAGGCATCTGACAAAAAGTGCTACAATTGTGGTATTCCTGGACATTTTGCCGTTGATTGCAGACAACCTCGAAAGCGGAATTATGAGTATTACAAGCAGAAAATGTTGTTAGCCAAACAAGTTGAAGCAGGACATGCATTGCTCGCTGAAGATGACAAATGGCTATTACTCACAGATGATGAAGATCAAGATCTCTCTGCTAATGTTTGCTTTATGGCAAGGTTGGCCAAGGACAAAGTCTTTGAAGCAGAAAGCACTGATGATGAATACCCAGATGATGAGGTAACTCTTGACTCTACTTTTTCTTTGATTAAGGACAAAGAGTCATGTAGATTAGCTTTATCAAATTTGACAACTCATATCAATTCTTTAGCCAACAAAAACAAAAAGTTGAAAAATAGTATTTCATTTTCTAAAAGTGAATTTTCAAAACTTCTTGAAGAACACTCAAAATTACTTTTTGAACATGATACTATTAAACAAGATTTTCAAGCATACAAAGACAAGATGTTGGTTAAAGAATGTGAGTTGAATGTCTCTCCAAATTCTAAGTTATTACAAAAATGTCAAAATCTTGAAAAGACCATTCATGATCTTGAAAAGGCCAATCAAGATCTTGAAATTCAAAAGACCAATGAATGGCTTCGGGCAAATGCAAGATAAATGGATGTTGATATTCTTAATAAAAAGCTTCAAGAAGCTAAACCAAACAATGTTGAATTCGAAAGGAAGATTTCTGATTTAAATCATAATTGTTTTCTAAAAGGCATTGAGATTGAGAATCTTGAAAAACAAGCTGAGGAATTTAAAAAGAATATACTTTTCTATCAAGAAAAGTTATATAAAGTTGAACAAAATCCTCTCTTGAATTTCACTGCCTATTTCAACAAGTCAAAAATTGACAAAACAGATCTTCTTCTCGGGTTGGGATTTGAGAATATCACACCATTACAAAAAGCCAAAGAGGAAATTGAACCCCTGTATGATGAAAAATTTCTACGACTTGGTATGATACAACAATTTATTCGTCCATTGGATGACGAATTTGAGACTGATGAAGTTGAGAGAATACCAAATCAAGAATTTTTGGTTAATTATGATGCAATAAATGATTCATACAAAACTAAAGAATCTTCAATTTTCAAATTGGAAGAAATTGAATCAAATTTTCAAAACCAAGAATCTGTCGGTACTCCACCTAAACCAACTAAAATGTATTTTCCAACCACATTTTTGGAAAAGCAAATAGAAGGTTTACAACAAAAGGTGGAATCTCAACAAAAAGTTATTAATCACCTCAAGTCTCAAAGTCCAAATTCAGAGGATAAATGTATTGTTGTTGATACTAAGAAAGTTTGTGAGAATGTTTCTACTCAAACTGACCAAAGTGCTTTAGTAGACAATTCTACCCAAACTACTTGTGATTCATCTACCAATACCTCTACTCAGACCTTGACTGATTCTCTTGAATGTACTTGTCAAAATACTGCTACATTTATAGCTGATGATTATGTGCAATCTGATTTATCTGATGAAGAACTTGCACATAGTTTAGTTTTGATATGGTACTTCTATAGGTTTTTCACATGCAACACTGTTGATGAGTTAGTTGTTCACCCTAAGCCTAGTGCTAGTATAGGTGTTGATACGTCTACTCAATCTTCTTGTGAGACCAAAGATGTGTCAGTTCAAGTTGACCTAATTTCCGAGACTACCCATGATGTGAAGTTGGACACCAAGATTCCTGATTTTTCAAAACTTTCAAATGAATTTGAAACTAATCAATCTCCATTGAAATTTTCTTTTGATAAAGATTTCACAAAGGATGATTTTGATAAATTCATGGAGGGAGAATATGTTTTAATTCAGAAACTGAGAAAAAGATTGAATCTACCAAAATCAAAGTTGAAACAAAAGTGGAATCTCAAAAACCATTGTCCAAAGCTCCAACTTCATATTACTCAAAGAAACGAGTTAAGACCAAACTCGTCAAGACTGAACCAAAGACCATTAAGTTAGAAACTTTTGTTGCTACCCCAGTGAAACATGTCAAAGAGGAACAAGCTGAGACCCCACACAGACAAAGTACACCAAAGTGAAACTTCTGAAAGACTATTCAAATGCTTCTAAATCTAGCTCTCAATCTAGTTCTATACCTAAAGTGTCTAAGTCTAGCTCAGTTTCGCTAACTAAGGATGCATCAAATGGTACAACTAGATATAGGGATAGATATGGATGGTTTTCTCATGATAAACCAAAGAAGCAAGAAGTTTCCTTACCTCCAAAAGATTCCAAAAAGATGAAAGTGTTTAAAACTCCTAGTTCTAATCTTCTTAGTTTCAATTCAACAGGTGGAAAGAGCATAACTAGTGGTGCTAAATGGATTGCTAATACATTAGTACCTAAGATCACTAGTAATCAAAAGGATGTTGAGAAAAAGAAGAAAAGAAGGAGGAGAAAGGCTGTTAATAGGAGGAAGGGTGTTCCTGTTAATCAAAACAATTTTTCTTTGTTAAATAATGTTGAATATGCCAAGGCAAGACCTTGTGAGCTTGTAAACAATCTTAATTCCCGTACTTGTGTTGGTGATGTTGATGTTTGTAGACATGTTACTTTTAATTCTCATGTGAATGTTCGTACTTTTTATTCAAATGTGTTTGTTGATAATATGCTTGTTAATGCTTATGTTGATTCAAAAACATGTTTGAATGCGCATCCTAAGTTATATACCCTGCCTGTTTTATCTAACCATAAAGGACCCGTCTTCAAGTGGGTACCTAAAAACGGTTAAATTTCTTTGATTGCAGGAAATAACCATCTGTGTTTGGATACTCGATTCCGGGTGTTCGAAGCACATGACTGGAAATAAATCTTTGCTCAAGAATTTTGTTGAACGATTCATGGGAACAGTTCGCTTTGGAAACAACAATTTCGCTCCTATCTTAGGTTATGGAGACATTGAACGAAATGGGATTATCATCAAGAAAGTTCACTATGTTGAAGGATTAAGTCACAACTTGTTCAGTGTTGGACAATTCTGTGATAACAATCTTCAAGTTCTTTTTCGAAAATCTCTGTGCAAAGTCCAAACTCTAGATGGAGTTGATATTCTTTGTGGTGATCATGACGATAACCTTTTTACCGTCAATCTCGATGATAACCAACCAACCGATAATATTTGTCTCATTTCAAAGGCTACTTCAAAGAATTCTTGGTTATGGCATAGAAGGCTTTCTCATCTGAATTTCCAAACCATCAATACTTTGGTCAATAAGCATCTTGTTGAAGGCTTACCTGACTATAAGTATGAAAGTGAGCATGTTTGTCCTTCTTGTGCTGTTGGGAAGATTAAGAGAGCTTCTCATAAACCGAAGAAATCTCCAAATTCTTTAGCACCTCTTCATTTGCTTCACATGGATCTTTGTGGGCCAATGAAAGTACAAAGCCGAAATGGGAAGAAATACATCTTGGTTATTGTTGATGATTATTCAAGATATACTTGGGTCAAGTTCCTTGCATCCAAAGATGAAACAACTCAGATGTTGATAGATTTCATCACCAATACTCAAGTAAATCTTCAACTTCCAGTTCGTTACATCCGTTCAGATAACGGTACTGAATTCAAGAATGCTGTTTTTGATGAATTCTGCAAATCCAAAGGTATTACTCATCAATTCTCAGCAGTTTGCACCCCACAACAAAATGGTGTTGTTGAAAGGAGAAATCGATCGCTGGTGGAAGCAGCAAGGACAATGCTTGCTTATTCCAAATTGCCATCCAATATGTGGGCTGAAGCTGTTGACACTGCTTGTCACACTCAGAATCGGTCCATCATCAATCAGCGTTTCGAAAAGACTCCTTATGAGGTTGTTAACAAACGCAAACCCAACATCAACTACTTTCATATATTTGGGTGTGTTTGTTACACTTTGAATGATCGAGAGAATCTTGGAAAGTTCGAGAAGAAAGGTGATGAAGGATATTTTGTTGGTTATTCCAAAACATCAATTGCCTACCGAATCTATAATCGTCGAACAAACACAATTCAAGAGACGATGAATGTTTGGTTTGATGAGATGTCAGGCATGATTTTTGAGCAAGAAAGTTTGCTACCAACAAGTATTGATCCAAGTGCTTCAAGTACTTCTACAAGGAACTCTACCTTAGCTTCTAAATTCAAGAAGTTTCCAACTCCAACAAGTGATGAATTAGATATTCTTTTTGAAGAATTCTATAATTCAAAACCGATTCATGATCAAGAACCTCAAGTCATTGTTGAACCAATTCAAAACAATGAACCTCTTCATAACAACGATCCAGTTCCTGACAACATTCATGAATCTTCATCAAGTTCTTCTGAGCAAGAATCCTCTTCTAATGATTCTTCTCCACCATCCTCTCCTGATAATTCTTCTCAAGTGAATGTTCAAGAACAACCTTCTCGATTTACTCAGACAACAAATCCTTTGAACACTCCAAATGTGTATGTACCACTTGACTTTGATCATCCAGCTTATGAGGAAAGAGTTATACCAAGTTATGATTCCATCTCTCAACAAAACTCAAGTTTCAATGATGGTGATGTTGATCTTCAACAACAAGATCCTCTTCCTCATGCTCACAAGTGGATACGCATGCAGAAAAACCATCCTACTGATCAAATAATTGGAGATCCACAAGCAGGAGTAACTACTCGTACTTCAGTAAATGAGTGTCTTATTGCACTTTCTCTTAGCAATATCGAACCCAAAACAGTATCTGAAGCTCTTCGTGATCCAGAGTGGGTTAAGGCAATGCAAGATGAACTCGCACAATTTAAAAGACTGAAGGTATGGAGATTAGTTCCAAATCCTAGAAAAGATGATCCAATCGGAACAAAGTGGATATTCAAAAACAAAAAGGATGAGAATGGAGTGGTAGTTAGGAATAAAGCTCGACTTGTTGCAAAGGGTTATTGCCAACAACCTGGTGTTGATTTCGATGAAACTTTTGCTCCAGTTGCAAGAATGGAGGCCATTCGAATATTCTTAGCTTATGCCGCATTCCGAAACTTTACTGTGTTTCAAATGGATGTGAAGACTGCTTTCTTGAATGGTTACCTCAAAGAAGAAGTTTACGTTGATCAACCAGAAGGTTTTGTTGATCCTCAAAGGCCAAACCATGTCTACAGGTTAGACAAGGCTCTCTACGGTCTTAAGCAAGCACCCCGAGCATGGTATGATTCTTTAACTACTTTCTTACTAAGAGGTGGCTTTACCAAAGGAACAATTGACCCTACCTTGTTCATTCGCAAACAAGGTAAGCATGTTCTACTTGTTCAAATATATGTTGATGACATTATATTTGGGTCGACCAGTCAAACATTTTGCCGAAACTTTTCATCTCTAATGGTTAATCATTTTGAAATGAGCATGATTGGGGAAATGAATTACTTTTTGGGTTTTCAAATCAAACAATTACCAACTGGTATTTTTATATCACAAGGTAAATACATAAATGACATGTTGAAAAAGTTTGATATGACTACATGTTCTTCAATTTCTACCCCAATGGCTGCTCGAACAAACATTAATACTGATACAAATGGGAAACCATTTGACCAAAAGAGATATCGAAGTATGATTGGTTCGTTGTTGTACCTAACAGCATCTCGCCCAGATATAATGTTTGCAACATGTATGTGTGCTAGATATCAAGCTGCTCCAACTGATTTACATTATCAAGCTGTGAAACGAATCTTTCGTTATCTGAAGGGTACACCCGATTTAGTCTCTGGTATCCAAGGGATACTGGATTCAATCTAACTGCTTATTCAGATGCAGATCATGCTGGTTGTAAACTTGATCGCAAGAGCACTTCCGGTACTTTACAATTTTTAGGCGATAAAATTGTGAGTTGGTCTTCCAAGAAACAGAACTGTGTATCACTATCAACGGCTGAAGCTGAATATGTAGCTGCGGCTAGTTGTTGTGCTCAAGTTTTATGGATGAAGACACAACTAACTGATTATGGTCTGAAATATGATCATATTCCTATCTATTATGATTCTCAGAGTGCCATTGCCATTGCAGTCAACTCAGTAAACCACTCTCGATCAAAGCATATTGATGTTAGATATCATTTTCTCAAAGATCATATTGAGAAAGGTGACATCAAACTCTACTTTGTGGGTACTGAATTTCAACTTGCAGATTTGTTCACAAAACCATTGGATGAAAAGAGGTTTAACTTTCTTATCTCCAAGCTTGGTATGTTAAATCTTAAACCTTAACTCTTTTTCCATTTGAAGGAATTCTTGACACATTCCAGAAAAACAAAATACAAAATTTGAAAAGAGAAAATCAAATACAAAATTGCAAATTTTCAAAAAAAAAAGATATTTATTTCAGTGGCTTGCATATACTATGTATGCAACCCGTTCTTCAATGATTTATTTAATTAGAGTGTTTATACATTCTAAGATCTTGTTATTATACATATAGATTGATATAAGATAACAAGGAATCGAACGCCTTTGTGTACTTCCAAGTGTTCTTATATGAATATGTATGTGTAATAGCAATCAAGTTTTTCAAATAAAGTTTTCAAACTCTCAATTGTTGATGTGAGAAGCGAAGGATCGAACGCCTTTGTGTACTCCCTTGCTGTCTCATCTTGAACAATTGATTGGGTTTTCATTTTGCTTAAATGTTTTAATTGCCTCCAACTTGTTGATGTAAGATGCGACGGATTGAACGCCTTTGTGTACTCCCTAGCTGTCTTACTATGAACATTGTTGTTGAAGCAAAACTTTGTGTTTTTCAAATGACTTTTGATCTCACAAAAACAATTTTTGCTCCACCTTTCTATGAAAACCATTTTGATCTATTCTTGCATAGATTAAGGAGGAGTTTGTGATTTCAAAAACCTTCAAAACTTCAAATGTGTTTCAAATTTTTTTCATTCACACATTTGATGTTTTTCCAATGATTTTCAATCAAAAGAAGTTCGGTGATTAGTGTGCACATGAGAGATAAGTTTTTCTCAAAATTTACTCCATGAATTTCATCATCGCCGATGAGTTCTAACCCCGGAGTATTCACTTCTTTCATTAGATAGTGAGGGTATTTTGAGTGATGTTGTTTTCGTGCAAATAGGATGGAGGGAGTAAAGTCGAAAAGTGAGAGGTTACGGTGAAATGATGATGTGAGAAAGGGCTAAAAGAAACAAAAGCCCTCCCCAAATTCTCAAAAAGCCGGGTAAAACACGTTTCTATCGGATGTCATTTGTTGATATCTCGATATTGAAGAAGTCTTCATGGACCCAGTGAAGCAATGCACATCATTCCTAACCACTCAAGTATTTCTTAACAAATGCTTGTTTCATTTCTCACGGAGATTTTCACATTTCTATTGACTCTTCATTTGGAAGATGTTGATATTGAAAAAGGACGACATTCTGCTCCAGTCCCCGACTTCATTTGATCACGCTGTGTCTAGAGCTATCTTGATTGGTCATTAATTTGATCATCATTCATTTTTTTTAGAACACATTCGAGTCATATCTTTGTGATATTATTGCTTATCTTTGTGATATAGCCGGAACATTCGTAGTGATATCTTAATTGATATTCCACGATGATCGAATGGAAATCCTACCAATGCTAACATCTTTTCCAACGTTGAAAGTAGGTCTCGTGATTACATTTATGTGATTATTGAGTTAACGAAAAGTCTATGTGACCTCGGTTTTTCCCTAAAAAGTCTTTAAGGATAATAGATTATGGTTATCGAACGCTTCGGCTGTACTAACCATGATTTATATTCTTTGAAGCAATCTCGTGGTTGAAAAGCCGCAGACCGAACTATGTTAGAGACTTGCTTTGTGCATATCTCAATGATACATAGGAAATCCGACAAATGTTATACATTTCTATCGGTCATTTCATTAATCCTTTCGATTTTTGAACATGCTAACGGATCATTCTTATCCGGTTTCATTTCTCATCACACAAACACAGAAAACACCAACACCATGATATAACGTTTGTACCAACAACTTCAATCTTACATTTTAGTCACTCCTAGGATTTCTTGGGTTGGGCTAATGGTTTGGGTTGATGTTTTGATGGTTGACATTTCTCCATGTGCACGATTTCTAAGCTTTAGATCATGTTATTCCTTTTGACATTTAATCAATCAATGGGTACATAATGACATTGGTTCCCAAATTTGTCATTATGAGGGGGAGAAAATATAATGATTGATTTAGTGATTGTTAAGGAAAACAAGGAGAAAAGTTTGTGTTTGGTTGTTGTCTCATTAGGTTTTAGGCTTATCAAAGTTTGTGTATAGGGAAAGAAAATTCTTTATGATGTATCAATAGTCCCTTGTATTCAGAAGGATTTTCACTCAAGATGCTTCAAAAGTCCAAAGACGCTCCAAAAGTGTTTATACTCATGGATTGAGGGGGAGCATGATTACTTCATAAGAATTTCATCCAAACTTCATTTAAATGCTTACTCTCCAAAGTGTTCAAGTTGATGTGAAAAAGATCAGAGCTTCAAAAAGGTTGAAAGATTGGTTAGAAGATTCAAGTCAAAAGAGTCTTCATCAAACACACTTCATTCAAGATCTTCAATTCATACAACAACATTTTATCAAGAAACTCCAATGCATACATCAAGGGGGAGAGTACATATTCATGAAACTTTGTTTCAAGAAGTTGAATTTCACTCAAGAATCGAAGATTGAAGAATCAAAACCAAGATTCATACCTTCCGCATTTCAAAAGACAACTCTGATTCATGATTCAACAATTCTCGAAGATTCAAGACACACACGCATTCATTATTCTCTGTTCAAAAAGAACATTGAGAATCATCACATGATTTAACTTCAAGAAGTCCAAGACCAAGACTGAATCAAGTTTTCCAAAGACAAAAGAGAAAGCTTTGAAGACTTATTTCAACACACCAATTGTCTTCACCACCGGGCTCATCAAATTCATTCCTACAAGACAAGATAACACGTACTTCATTCATTACAATATATCACTAAGGGGGAGAATGTTAGAAATCCAAAAATAGTGATAAGTTGTAATTTAGATTAGAGGAATTTCTTGTTGTTAAGTCATAGTAAATGATCACTAAGGTTGAGGGGCTAATTGTGATAATTAGCATAATTGTATAGTTAGCCTATAATACCCCTCTCATACCTAGAGATCATCCCTTAAACATTGTAAAAATACACACTCATTAATTCCAATCAGCCAATTTCATACGTACTTTCTCTCTCAAACACACACAAACACCAAGAACACACACTCACCAACCGCCATTGATGAATTGAATTCAGTGATAGAAATCGTGTTTGGTGGTGATGGGATCCCTGTCCCAATTTGGCCAAAAGATGTGCCTATCCCAAGTGCTACAGAGTTGTGGAAGCAGAAACAGGCTTTGACAAATGAAAATCAAGAGACAACTCAAAGGGAACATGCAACAGAGCCAAAGGGGAAAGAACCTGTCAGAATCACAACACCAAAAAAGAAGACAGATGCAACTCCAGAAGGAACACCAAAAAGGAAGACAACTGCTACTCCAGAAGGAACATCAACAAGGAAGACAACTGCTACCCCAGAAAGAACACCAAAAAAGAAGACGACTGCTACCCCAGAAAGGAGGAGTGCAAGGTTAGTTGAGGTGAAAAGAAGAGTCCCAAGTCAAAGAATTGTTCTGAAGAGGCTTGGAATGAAAGTTGGAGGACAAGGACAAACTCCAAAAGATCCAATTTTTATGCCCTAATGTGTTTGTAATGTGTGTGTGGATTTATCTTTTGTCATGAAAACAATTACTATGTCTGTATGCATGTAGTGAACTTGTAATGTCTGGCAGAAACATGTGGTCCATTAGCTATTTTGTGTAACATATGTTTGCTTGGATAAACATGCATAAACTGCCTTGAAGTAATATTATGTCTTTTGTTTCAGTAAATGTGTTTGTGTATATTGTCTCTTCAAAACAAACAACTTGCAGTATAAGAACTTGATTTTGCTAATTTCATTGATAAAGGTGTTACAACATTCTGGAGTTACAAAAGAGTACGATAATGGCTTACACAATGGTAGATTAATACACCACAATACCTAATATCACACACAAAATAATGACAACACAAAACATACATACAAACACCCTCTCATACACTTGCAGTTTTCCAGTTGCCAATTTCAAATCCTCTTTCGCCTTCAATCCTTCTTCATACGTCTGATCAGATTCGGATTCGAGTTTAAAAGCTTCCAAATCATGGTGAATATCATAAAGTAGATCTTTGTAATAGTCACTAGGTAGTTCTTCATCCAAAAATTGATACAACCTACACTTCCTTGTAGTATCCTGATAATAATCAATAAACAACACTTACAACAACAACATAAACACGAAAAATCGAATTTTTATTATATACTTACAACTATTGGGCAAGATAGAAATCGTCTTCCAGGGTTTTTCCTCGTCCATGAAGTTCTAGGGTTTATTCGATATCCACAATAACATAGTGACTCGCCATCGCGCAGAGCAACACTTCGATTGTTACGTCTTGGATGAAAACTTGCAGAATATGACATGGAGGATTTCTAGGGTTTTTTTGAAAGAAAAGGGGGGAGAAGACGGGTGAAGAAGAAAGAGAGAGAGGTGAGTGGGGTATATAATATATATAAATAATTTTAATATAATATTTAGAGTAAATTACAATTTTGGTCCCTGTCGTGGGTCAAAAATTACCGTTTTCGTCCCTACCTTTCATATATTACCGTTTTGGTCCAAAAAACTTTGCTCCGTCAACGCTTTTGGTCCAATTCTCTAAACGGACGTTAAATACCTATCACGTGATGGGTATTTTAGTCTTTTTGTTACCAAAAGGACTAAAAGTGTAATGAACTTTTCTAATAATAAACTTTTTTTTAATTAATGTATATACATTTTTATACATACATATACATAATATCTGCAAACAAAAGTGTAATTAACTCAAAACAAAAAAAAGGTCACTCAAACTTTTGATCCAGCCTCAAACTTTTACCCATTTTGGTTGGACATCTCTAAAGAAAAATATGTGTATGTATCTATCTATAAGGGTTTTCCATTAGGGTTTCTTTATTAAAAACCCTAGATTCGATCGATTGTGCATCTGAATTCGACCCAGGAACATCCCCATCCCCGATCGAAGTCTCCCCAGCCCTCAGTTGATCAATTGCGGCCGGAATTAAGGGTGGCAGCGTGGTGGTTTGCGGCAGAAGGTCAGATTGCGGCGGCAGAAGGTCAGATACCTGGTGGTTCAACGATAACGTCGTAAACCACGTCGGAGATGACGAGGAAGTAGGTGATGAGGATTAAGGAGAAAACGATCACGGGTGATGGGAGTGTGATTGTGGTAGTCTGAGGCGGAGACGTGGTGGCCGGGGATTGATAGAGTGGTTCCATGATTGATTGTTATTTGGGATTGATAAGCGGAGGTTTTTGGAATTGGGATTTTGGGGGTTTGGTGATTTTTGGATTTTTGAAGTTGTAGATCCAGAAACGAGTGATTTTTGGATTTTGGGGGTTTGGTGATTTTTGGATTTTTGATGGAGGAAAGAGCATAAAGATAATTACACTTTTGGTCCCTGTGCTAATGAAAAGACTAAAATACCCATCACGTGCATGTCACGTGATGGGTGTTTAACGTCCGTTTCGAAAATTGGACCAAAATCGTTGACGGAGCAAAGTTTTTTGGACCAAAACGGTAATATATGAAAGGTAGGGACGAAAACGGTAATTTTTGACCCACGACAGGGACCAAAATTGTAATTTACTCATTTATTTATTTAAATATTACAGGTGGAAATTATTTATACACGTGGAGTATTAAAAAAAATACATAAACCGTATACAAATATTACTTAGCCGGTAAAAGCCCAACATAGTTGGTTTTGCCGGTTTTTTTCCCCACAATAGGACAAATTTTTTTTGACCTCAATAAAGTAAAAAGTGACAAGTTGAGGTACTTTCCAAGTAAAAAGCCCTTATATTTTTACTTTTATTGTCTATTGTGTAACACCCCAACAAGGCGGAATCATGGGGGTTATAAGAAACGATCAGCACGACATGGAAATTATGTAGAGACAATACTAAATGCAACAAGGATTGGACATTTCCATTCACAATTCAAGTCAAATACAAGTACCGGATCACAAATATGCATAAGGAGCACAACACCATTAAAAGTTTACAAAAGATAGTTCAAAAGATGGCTAACGATCCTAAGCATAACCCATAAACGGGAGCAATGAATCACGGATCCATATAAAGTCCAAATCCAATCCTAAAGCAAACATGCAATCATCCATCACGTCTCTGATTAACTTGATTACCTGAAAAGTGTACTAAAATGCGTCAACATAAAGTTGGTGAGTTCGTAGGTTTTGACAATAAGAAACAAGTGTCGGGATATCAACCGTTAATCATATTTCATCACATCACGATCATATAACCTCGATTCGATCAATAAACGATCATATAACGAACATAACGAACATATAACCTTTATTTGGTTATAACGATCATATAACGAACATAACGATCATAACGAACATATAACCTTCATTTGGTTATAACGATCATATAACGAACATATAACCTTTATTTGGTTATAACGATCATATAACGAACATAACGAACATATATAACCTTGATTCAATCAATAACGATCATATACCCTCGATTTAACAAATAAACGATCATAATACCTTGATTCAACAAATAAACGAACACTTAACGATCATACAAACAAAACAAGTACAAGTACACTTTTCACCCCGAAAATCAATAAGACAAGGGGCTACGAACTCACCTTGGTTCAGCTACAATGAGTTAATATCGATTACAACGTCAATTGTTAACCACATGCTCACGACCTATCATTACATTTGTATACATATCAATATATATATATCAACATGTTTTCCCTTGGTGTTTAAAGTAAACCCTAGGTTGAACTCTTAGCTTTAACACGACTCACTTCTGACTCGAATAAGGCATCAAATGAAGTATAGGAAGACTCAAACGAAAGCTACAAATCGATCCTAGGTGTGACTCGTATGACTCGAATAAGACGTTCATCCAGGCATAACTGAGACGCCATGGGTGGCGTAACAGACGCCACATGCAGACATGTTCGAGCAGCAGCAACAGCAGATTTGACAAGAAACACGACCCAAAATTGAAACCCTAACTTTGGATCTACAAGAGTTTGAAACTTGTTTTGAAGCATAACTAAGCACCATTAAACATAAATACACATAACCCATTCCACAAATTCGACCAAAAACATAAAAATTACTTCCAAATCATTCTAACCCTAATCAAAACCCTAATTAACCCTAAATTGACCCAAACTCCATTTTAAGTCGTTTCAGGACAGAAATCGGTTTGACTTAGAAACATGTTAAATCATAAAATGATGATTTTGAGTGGGTTTTTACTTACCAAAAGTTCCTTCCACAAGTCAAACCCGAAAATGACCCGAATGAGTGGTTCTTTGCACTTTAAAACTCCAAATTTTTGATATGATGTTCAAATGATGATGAAGATTTAAAAACCCAACTAAATCTTGCTTGATGCATTAATTTTAGAGAGAGAGAGGTAGATGAAAGGGTTTTTCTTGCAATGAATGTAGAGAGAGAGAGATAAGAGAAAGTGAATGAGTGGATGAGGGAAAAGGGTGGGGATAGGGTTGGGTAAGTGCACACGGGTCATGGGTCACGGGTCGACCCATGGATAATCCATTCGCTTTTCTATTTGATTTACACCTCGACAAGTACCGAACATTTAATTAAAACGATCATCAATCATATATGCACCTTGAACACGATTAAATCACGAATAACTCGATCATATATTACTTAATTAATATAAATTAGTCAAACGTACATATAATTAACGGGTCAAATTTCACAAATGTTACATTACTTAAAGGAATTTCCTTCGATGATTAGGTTGACATTAGTATCTATATTAATATTACTCGCAAATAGAATGTTTAAAAGATTAACATTTGAGGGAAAATTAAATAATAAATGAAATAAGGGATTAATCACGGGAAGACTAACGTACTTTTTTATTTGTACACGGTTGCCCATTATACTTTTTTATGATGAGTATCACCCAGAAACTTTTTTTTTTGTACACGGTTGACCAATATTGCCGGTAATCACTTTTTTTAATGACGTGGCAACCACGTGGACGTTTAATGAAGCTGACCTGGATTCCACAACGACATATATCTCAATATATACTTGTTTCCTGCGTTTTTCCCCCCAAAATTGCATAAACCCTAAATTTTCTAATGGCTTCTTCTTCTTCTTCTTCTTCTAATATCCACCCCCTTCACAATGTGATTGTAATCAGCCCCTGAAATTGCGTACTTCGTGGACCCTAAATAACCCGGCAAGAAGATTTCTGGCTTGTCGTAACTCAATGGTATGTGTACTCTGATTTTCATGTCTTTTAATGCTTATAATATGCAAAGTTTTTACCTTTTTTTAATGGGATTTTCAGAATCCACATTTGAGATGTGGGAAGTTCTTCTGGGTTGATCCTGAAATCGAGAATTGTAGGTATAAAGAAGTGTTGTATGATTTGTATACGAGGTTGAACCAGCAACAAAAGTGTCAATTTGTTGAAGATATGAAGTATAAGGATAGGCTGCAACAACTTGAAGATGAGTTCTGTAATTACAAAGCAAAAATGGAGATAGAAACATTGGAGCTAAAAGGGAAGAATGAACAATTGTGTGTGAAGTTGGATTTGAAGAACATGAGGTCAAAATATGTGTTCTACAAAAAATTGGCAGTGGTGTTGATTCTAGTATTGTTTATTATGGGTGTTTTTGGGTTAATAATATCTTATTATGTAGTTTCAAATGTAATATGAATGGATCTTATTATCTTTTGTAATATAACCTGCATTTTCCTAGAATTATTGTTTCTACAATATACATGAGTTGGTATATTTCATGAACAAAAGATGTGCAAATATTGAAAGAAAAGAAATTCAGTCATAAGCCATCTGGTTTAAAGAAATTCAGTCAAAATACAATATTCCATGTTTCATAAAGCTGTGCAATTCTTGGACATATTACATACAGCATAAACTATCCCAAAAGCTGTGCCATTGTTTAACAAAAGATGCTACATTGACTGACAAAAAACATGTGCCATTTACTCCATAACAATTGGCTTTGATGATGTACCACTTCCATCCTTAGCTACAACATTTCTTGCAAGTCTCTGTCTGAGAATTCTGTAAGATGGTGGTCTTGATCTAGTAGACACATTCTGGGATTCTTGAGTAGCAGGATGTTCCATGGGTTCATCCACATTTCTTTCCAAAGGCTGTTCCATTGGTTCATCCACATTCCTAGTAGCAGGCTCTTCCATGGGTCCTTCATCTGGTACATGTTCACCATCTTGTTCCATTGGTTGTGTACCCTAAATAATAACAGAATATAAGGGTCAAAAGTTAACACAAACACAAAAAAACCATTTTTAAAGTTGCAATATTACCTGATTTCCTACTGAAGTGGATCCAGATCTTGCCTTTTTCCCAAGGTGGATTGCCCCTAACTGGCCTAATTGAGTATGCATAAGCATCTTGTCACTTTGCCTTTTCAAACCATGGACTAACCCCCTCAGCTGGTTCCATTTTGATGAACATATATGCTGAAACAGCAGGTACACAAGGTACACCTCTAATCTCCCATAGTCTGTCATCACACTTTTTTGTTTGCAGGTTAACACCTAGAGAATCATCTATTTTGTACACCTCAAATTCCTGGTATCCACTGTGCAAAACCCAAAATTCCTAGTAGGTAGCTTTTTCATTAGTTCAGGGTGCTTCCTAATTGATGGACAAATGGAATCCTCTAATTTAGCAGCTAACTTGCTCATACTAACTAACCTAGTCATTACATACACCCTTATCTCTTCAAACATGGTTATTATTGGTTTATGCCTAACTAACTTTGATATAAAACTTTCACAAATACCATTTTCAAAGGTTGCACAAGATCTGTCCATCTGAAAGAATGCTTTGCACCATGTGTTGGGGTTCTTTTTAATCAGGTAGTCATAAGCCATCTGGTCCAAGTTCTTTCTTTCTTCCATTTTGTTTTGAAAGTCCTCTGGAATTGTAGAATATGCTGCACCCCAAAACAAGTTCCTGTACACTAGTCCATTCCACCTTTTCTTGAAGTTGGCATATATGTGTCTCACACTTTGCATGTGCTCTGCATTAGGAAGCCATGTACCAACTGCTTCCAACAATCCCTGTGGAAATGAGATAATTTAGTATAAATAAAGGAGAAACCATAAAAGAGTATAAGTTTGTACCTTATGTCCATCTGAAATGATTGTCAACCCTGTTCCTTGATTCAAGACTAGATCATCATGCAACAAGGATAGAAACCAGTTCCAAGTATCCTTGTTTTCAGCCCCAGCCACTGCCCATGCAATGGGAAACATTTGATTATTTGCATCCCTTCCCACAGCAGTCAGTAATACACCTTTGATTGTGGACTTCAAAAAGCATCCATCAATCTCTATTACCTTCCTACATCCAGTAGACCATCCATCCTTGACACCTGCCAATCATTTCCCATGTAAATAACTGAAATAACAAATTTCTACTAAAATAAATGTAATGAGTATATGAAATACCTTTGAAGCATACATACATTATGTTGAAGTATGTGCTTCCATTTGAATCCACATCCAATGCCACTGTTGAACCAGGGTTTGATCTCAGAACTTCTTCTCTATAGTCCCATAACATTGCATAATGCTCTTTCAAACCACCCCCATAATCATGAAGTGCCCAAAGTTTTGCTTTTTTACACTGACCATGAGACACATCTATCAAGAACCTGTCTTTAATGTCCTGCTTCATCTTTCTATAACTCAGCTTTCTGTCCTCTAGTATCCTCTTTTGATAATGAAATGCAATCCATTTACTTGTGACCAAAGATCCTAGGTCAAACTTTCTTAAATAACTATGCTCATCAATCAGTGATTTGATCTGAAAGGATTTTTCATCCTGCATCCATGAAGCCCAAAGTCTAAATGGGCATGTTTTTGTTGGCAGCCTTCTAGCAGTGTTTTTAGTTCTCTTTGGTGACACAACTTCCTTCTCTTTTGTTACTTCCTTCTCTTTTGTTTTGCTACATTCACCTTGCTTGCTAGATGATGCCTGTTTTTGATCTTGTTCTTAACTGTTTTCTTTTGCCAACTACAAGTTCCTTGCCTTTCTTCCAACTATCTTATCCTTATTTCCCTTTTTGCTTGAACACCTTCCTTCCTCAACATTTCTATCACACTTCACAAGCAATGATGATTTGTCATTTTTGTGGTACCATAACTGATAACCATTAGCCACAGCATAATTAACCAGTGAAAACTTCAAGTGTTCTGGTGATTCAAACCTCATTTCAAGAACTGGTTTCATTTGGTTCCAAGATTGGGATGGATCATGGGCAGGATACCTCACACCTTGTTTAATTCTAAACTCATAAGGGATTTCAGCCTCATCTTTTTCATCTACCTATAAACCCTCATTGTTGGCCTGTTCTTCTCTAACCCTCCTACTCATTCGAATATAATTACCTTCACACAAAGAGGTCAAAAACTTATCTTCCAATTTTCTCTTAGGAATGTTAACATGTTCTTCACCTTCCATATCAAATTTTACAAATTCTGGTACATCTTTTCTTATCTCGAAATTATCATCAGAGTTTTCTTTTTCAGATTCAACGAAAAAGGGTATATGTTGAATCATTTCAATGATATCGTAATCATTATGCTCAACATATAGGTCTATTTGATCATTATTCACAATACCAGCTTCAATAAATCCCTTCATATCATCGTTATTCCTAATCTCTAAGAGTTGTGTAATTGGATGAGATGGAATCTTGTAATATAACCTCTCGGATTTAAGATCACACATCTTATTCACAAACCCAACCAAATCATTATAGCTAAATCCACTAAAATCAATACCAGTCACAACATTTTTCAACCCACCATCATACCTAAATGGGCAATAAACGAAAACTCCATCTCGACACACATTGACGGATAAAAACGACATTCTAATTCGATATCTGTTAATAATAATAATAATAAAAACAATTAAATGGGTTCATAAAAAAAAATTAGGGCACGAAAATTAAGTATTGGGGATTTTGATACAAACCTGATATATGGTTGAAGGGTAAATAATTCCACGATGGGATTTTGATACAGACGCGTATTTTAATCTTGAATCATTGATTTGTCTGGGGAAGAAGCACGATTGGAGGTGATCATCGGGGAAGAATGAATGAGCGATTGGGTTTATTAAGTTAAGAGAGTGTGTTGAATTTGGGTAACCGTGTACAAAAAAAAGTTTGTGGGTGATACTCATGATAAAAAAGTATAATGGGCAACCGTGTACAAATGAAAAAGTACGTTAGTC
This sequence comes from Erigeron breviscapus, assembly GCA_034093135.1. NCBI lineage: Eukaryota > Viridiplantae > Streptophyta > Magnoliopsida > Asterales > Asteraceae > Erigeron > Erigeron breviscapus. Next base: position 270,502,028 of record CM067167.1, read on the forward strand.
TTCCCGTGATTAATCCTTTTTTTTTCTTCTTCTTATTTTTTTCCCTCAAATGTTAATCTTTTATTGTATGATGTGGCGTAGACATAATAACCTAGACATAATAACCTAGTTATATATAACAATCCAAAAGTCGGGTGCTACAGTACTGGGCCGGGTTAACCGTACTGTAGCAACTCGCTACTGTTGTGACTCAAAAGCGGTATTGTAGCAACTCGCTACTGTTAGTAACTCAAAAGTCAAAACGTAATGTAGCATTTTTTTTTTGGATTTTATGTCTAAATACAAACTACTAAAACAATAACATCTACATATACGAACATGTATACATATACATACACTGATATTATGACCACTGCCAAAAGAACAATGACAAACAGTAACCGTCACCGGCCTCCGTTAATCGCAGTTGACTACCACCGAGACCAATTGACGCCGGTAAAAAACAACATGAACAATCGGTCTCCTTTCACCGCCAGTTACAACCGGGGTTCTCCTTTCCTTCATCTGACACAACACTCACAGATTAAACTGCATGCGTCTGCGTTCCGTCGTCTCTCTTATTTTCCGGCCACTGTCGCGGAGAATAAACACATGGGATCTCAAAATCTCTGAACGGAGAAAGTGTTGCAGTGGTACAAGGGTGGTTGCAGCGGTCAAAGCCGGAGCCGAGGAAGAGTTGGTTGTGGCATATGTTTATTCCGATCTGTTTTGTGTTATTAAAGCTCATAAAAACATGATTTTGCATTTGTGTTTCTATTTATTTCATTGTTATTTTATGGGAAGAAGATAGAGGTAGTTGGGGGAGTTTGAGAAAGATAAACAAACCCATAGTTTTGTAAAACGGGTGGATAGATTGGTATAGGTAGTTAAATATAAGTATAAACATATCTCTACTACATTATAAAACATTTGTTCCCTCAATTTTTCAACTTTAAGTAAGTGAAAACCCCAAAATACCCCTATCACTTATTCATAATATCCTTAGAAGAAATCTCAACCACTCATTTTTTTCTCTCTCTCAAATCTCAACCACTCATTTTTTCTCTCTCCTCCATAAATCATTTTATTCTCTAATTCATTCAAAATCTTTTATCTCAAAAACCGTACATCGATAAATTATAAAAATTATATGGGTGTTCTTAAAATTTCATGCTCTTTCATTAGAGATGTCATTCGATATACTTTCGACGAATTTTTAAATCTGAGGGCGGAGCCCGTACGGCTAAGGCATTTGGCTATCACACTCTATGACCTATCATACTTTATGACCTATCACCCCACCATCTCACCGCCGTAACGCGCGGGTACTTACTCTCGTACTAATGAAATATTAATACTTGTTTTACAATAACCAACCCCTATATGCATATACATAATTGGAAATAGATATTTGAGACATTTGTGTGATGTTGGCCTGGTGGGCCGTGATAGACTCAGCCATATGGTGGCATCAATTATGATTAATCGACGACTTGCAGTCTTTTTAATTTTTTAAATGATGACAATTTTATCTGTACCTTTCCTTTGTTTTGAAATTTGGATTTTTGGTGATTAATTCTCAGCTTTGTTGCTGGGCTTCTGTTGGGTCTTTTCGAGATATGTTATATGACAATTTTAATGTAAACAATTTGTTATAATAAGTAAAAATAAGTTGTATAAATAAAGAACATATTCTTCAATAATCAGATGTGTGTTATAATATCACTAGAAACGCGAATGCACGATACATTAGCTCACCCCATGATAAATGGTTCAACTGGGCCCGGTTCCACGAAATGATTAATTGTAAACATGGACAACATCCGGTTCTGTTGGTTATGAACTTTATATCCATAATAATTTTACAGATATACTAATTTTATTCCCAAAATTACTTATACTAATAGTATACACTAATGAGATTTTTCTTTGTAATTAACAAATTTATAATTTGATATCTAAATACGGAGTTTACTTATACAACGTTTTTTATTTGCTAATGTGTGAAGACCCGCAGCAAAGCGCGGGGTACGATTACTAGTTAATCTTATTTAATTAGGTGTCCGGTTCTTTTTGATTAGCAAAGCATTTCTCTAATCATTCAATCAAACAACCGACCTTTTTAAGAGATTTAATCAACACGTATTAAAAATTGTATATTTCAACAATCCATATGACTGTATTTAATAAACCTTTATTTTTTTTCTATTTTCAAAAGTACATATATATATATCTATAAGTAAATTAGACGTTGATCATGACACATAATATTATTCAAATACATTCAAAGAAAAAAATGTCAGTATGTCTACGAAGAAAGTGATTACTCCGTATTTAACTTTCTTTGAAGTTTATGCTAATCAAATGTCGTAGATGATTAAAATGGAATGGAGGGAAATAGAGGTAGAAGGCTTTGCCGGTCTTGGACATTAGTGTTTAATCATTAATATTTAATTGACACTTTGTGATGTACGTAGGGAGATAATGAAATTTGTCAATAACAAAAATAAAGAAATTGTATATAAGATGAAGAGAGAACTAAAAAAAGATTTGAAATTTCCTTCTAAAATACGGAGAATATCACAATTGAAATCATAATTAGCTTAAATTTCGTAGTTTATATACATAATCCGGCTAGTTATTCGATGATCGCCACAAATTGATTAACCTTAACTGTCTTATTTTGTTTTTCTTAATTAATGAAGAAATCATCATCATCATCCAAACATTTACCTGTTGAAATTGAAACCGAAATCATAAAAAAATATTAGATTTGAAAACACTTTGTGTTTGCAAAGGCGTTTCAAAAGGTTTTTTGGAGATTGCGAGCGAAGTAGATATATACCATAGTTTACACTTGTGACGATCAAAGTGATAACTTTAAGTTAGCGATGAAGTCGCTTCTGAAGTTTGCTTCGTTGAAGTTTCTACATATCGTACTTCCATCTGATCTTGATGAGCGGTTTGAGTACAAGTGGAAGATGACATTTGGTAGTAGCTACAAATTTTTTTTTTGACCTCAATAAAGTAAAAAGTGATGGCGGCGTAGAGGAAGAAGAAGAAGATGATGATAATTCTTCAAGTTTCAAAAAATATGTGTTTGCGAAGGATTGTTTGGACTTGGCGGTTGATAGGTTTAATATGGTGTGGAGATGCATTCATAATAACAAGTTGCCATTGCTGCAAATGATATCAATTACGGACTCGGCTAACAGGGGTAAAATTACTGCCAGAGAAGACAAAATTTCTCAGTTGAGGAGGAAATTGAAACCTAAAATAGCTGATGCAAAATTTCCTAGTCGGTATTGTTATGTCCCGTCACTAAAACTGCCAGTTTCTGGGTACGTAATGAAAAATGTAACTTTGATTTCGGAAGAAGTGGCTGAGATTGATTTCATGAAATTAAGGCCGGATGAAGAAGACGAGTATAGTACGGTAATCAAGTGGAAGAAGATGAAGAGGAGAAAATATATAATGAAGCTATCAAAGAGATGTTGCAGAGGCCGGGTGATCTTGTAAGAATTGATTTCAACTAGCTTTTATATCGTAAATTAACCTGTAATTTTTCTATATATAGCTACTACTTTAACTTCAAATTTTGTTTTTTTCTCGCTGGATTTTATAATTAGTAGAGATAGAAACCTTCTCAAAAAAGTTACTATATTTTTTAGATAAACATATAAAAGTATGATTATAAGCAGGGGCGGAGCCAGGATTTCAAGTTGACGGGGGCTGAGTAACGACATATGTACACTTAACATTTTTAACGAAGTTGGTTTGTGGTTGAAGAACGTGACATTTGACCGGCCGGGTGCATATAAAGAATTCGATTTTGGCCAAGAATAATAATATCATTACGTTTAATTGAGTTTATATAGGAGAGTTACAAACATGTAATCCCAAATAATAGGAAAGCAATCCCAAGCAATCCCTGAATTCTAGGAATACCAATCATAACTAATAATAGGATAGATACAAATAAAAGATAAAAATAAAAATAAATCCTTTACTCCCCCTCAAGCTGGAGTGTGAAGATCACGAACACCCAACTTGCCCATTAAAAACTTCAACTGTTGAGCCCCTAACGGTTTAGTAAAAAGATCAGCGACCTGATGAGTAGTGTTGATATTAAGAGGTAAAACTTCTTGAGACTCAACTCTTTCACGGACAAAATAACAATCCATTTCTACATGCTTCGTACGCTCATGAAAAACTGGATTATTCGCAATGTGACGAGCCGCAACATTATCACAGAAAAGAGGCGTAGCATTGGTGACAAAAACTTGAAAGTCCTTTAAAAGCCATCTCATCCAAAGAACTTCACTTACAGTAGTAGCCATTGCTCGATATTCTGCTTCAGCCGATGACCTAGAAACCACCGACTGTTTCTTAGTTTTCCATGAAACTGGGGCTCCCCCTAACAAAAGAACATATCCAGTACGAGAGCGCCTTGTGAACTGACATCCTAACCAATCAGCATCACAATATGCCGAGAGTCCAAAACCACCTGCTTTTGGAATAAAAATACCTTGACCCGGAGTAGATTTCAAATAACGTAAAATTCGATTGGCTGCTTCCATATGATCAACTCGTGGATCAGAAACAAATTGACTAAGAACATTCACCGAATACGCAATATCGGGTCGAGTTGCTTGCAAATACAACAGCCTACCCATCAATCGACGATATTGCTTTGCATCTGTTTTTGGGCTTTCAAGACACTGATCGAGTTTACAAGTTTGTTCCATAGGAAAGGGACTAGGACGAGCCCCAAGCATGCCGCAGTCTTCAAGAATATCTAATGTATACTTTCGTTGACTTAACACCATACCGTCCTCTGTTCGAGCTACTTCTATCCCCAAAAAATATTTTAATGTTCCAAGATCTTTGATGCTAAAAGTAGCATCAAGGTATGCCTTTGTTTCACTTATTTTACTAGAATTATTCCCGGCAATAATGACGTCATCCACGTAAATAAGTATAGCAACAAACAAACCATCCTTAACAAATATGAACAACGAATGATCTGCTCGAGATTGTTTATAATCAAGACTAAGCAAAGCTGTAGTGAATCGTTGATACCAAGTTCTCGAAGCTTGCTTTAAACCATAAAGCGATTTTTTAAGCTTACAAACTCGTTTCTCTTCTTGTAAAGAAAAACCTTGCGGAATTTTCATATATACCTCCTCCTTAAGATCGCCATGGAGGAAGGCGTTATTCACATCTAACTGGTGTATCAACCAATTATTCTTGACGGCTATTGTCAACAATGTTTTAACCGTAACAAGCTTTGCAACTGGGGCAAAAGTGTCATGATAATCCACACCTTCTATCTGAGTAAAACCCCGTGCCACAAGACGTGCTTTATATCGTTCAACTTCACCACTCGGTTTGTATTTTATCTTGTAAACCCACTTGGAATCAATAGCATGCTTACCTTCTGGAAGCGAAACCAACGTCCAAGTATTATTTTCTTCAAGAGCCTCGATCTCACGTTTCATAGCATCACGCCATTTTTCATCCTGCATTGCTTCTTGAAAATTTCTTGGTTCACTGTTAGAAGTAATGGCTGCTAGAAAAGTTTTATGAGAAGGAGAAAAATTTTTGTAAGAGACATAATTAGCAAGGGGATGTACCGTCGAGGAGGAATGCTCGGAAACGGGATTTGCATGATCTATGGATGGCGGCAACTTCACATTAAAATCTTGTAAGTATCTTGGTTGAGTTCTAATTCTTGTCTCCCTTTGAACAGGGACTTCCCTTTCCTCTCGTTCCACAGAAATTGTGGGTTGTGTATGTACCACAGCCTCATTCGTTGCCTCATCAGCCACAACTCCCATTTCTTGCTCATCCTCTACCAATTCTATGTCCTCAGAACCATAAGCTCCTTCTTCACAACCAATTTCTTGATTTCCTTCAGATGTCGATACAACTTCTTCACAACCAACCGGGACCTCAAACAAAAAATCATTCTTTTCATTTGATTTTAACTTAGCAAAAGGGAATATGGTTTCAAAAAACTTAACATCTCTAGAAGTTATTATTTTCCCATGTTCGACATCAAATATTCTATAACCTTTGGTTCCTTGAGGATATCCGATAAAAACACCAGGTCTCCCCCTCACTTCAAACTTATCTCCCCCTGTCTCTATGCTCCAGAAATAAGCGAGACACCCTATGACTCTCATGTGATCATATTCCGGTTTTTGACCAAAAACAATTTCATAAGGTGTTCTATTATCAATTACCTTTGAAGGAAGGCGATTAATAATATATGTAGCTGCTTGTACACACTCCCCCCAAAACCTTTTTGGAAGGCTCGCTTGAAACATTAAAGCGCGAGCCATTTCAAGAATGTGTCGATGCTTGCGCTCCACCACCCCATTTTGTTGGGGTGTATGTGGACATGTGGTTTCCAATAGGATTCCTTCTTGTGCATAAAAATTCATCATTTTGTTAGAAGTAAACTCCCCACCATTATCACACCTAATGCGTTTAATCACCTTTCCGAATTGAGTTTTAACCATTTTTTGAAAAAACATCAGATAATCACTGGCCTCGCTTTTGTGTTTAATAAGAAAAATCCACAAAGCTCGACTAAAATCGTCCACAATGGTTAAAAAATACTTTTCGTGTGAAATAGTAGAACTTCTATACTTGCCCCAAATGTCACAATGTATCAACTCAAAACAATCACTAGTTTTAATTGAACTCTTAGGAAACGGGGAACGAGTAAGTTTCGCCTTAACACAAGAATCACATAAAACATCTTTTAACGAAATATTTTCTAAAAAATCAATATGACATAACTTAGAATCAGATGCGTGTCCCAATCTTGAATGCCAAACTCTTTCACTTTTCTTCAAAACCATCGCCCTTCTTTCTTTTGCTGCCATGGCAATCCGATAGAGACCATTAATGCAACTACCCGTTCCAATCAACCTCCTCGATTCCAAGCCCTGCATTACAAAAAATTTTGGGAAAAACGTCACTGAACATTGCAAATCTTTAGTTAAACGGCTAACCGAAAGTAAGTTGCAATTAAAATTCGGAATATGTAAAACATCTTTAATTTTTTCTTCTCCAAAAAGCATGCAATCTCCTTTTTCTTGAACTGGTACATTGACTCCATTTGGAATCATAACTGGGATTCTTTATCATCCTTAACAATATTTTCAAGGAGATTTCTCTTACAAACAATATAATCAGTTGACCCCGAGTCCACAATCCAATCATCGGATTTAGTAAGTGACGCAACAACCTTACCTGCCATATTGGCCTTCCGAATACCTTCACTTGTGGTTCTGTCTGATGGTTCACTGAAGTGCTTCAAGAGAGTCTCATATTGCTCATCGGTTAAACCTGCAATAGTCTGGACGTTCTTCGAATTGTTATCAACACAGGCCGCCCTTGGTTTTGACTTTATATTCTTCTTTCCAAGCCACCACTCCGGGTAACCAACAAGCTCAAAACAACTTTCTCGTTTGTGCCCATCACGTCCACATTCAGTGCAATGATTTTCTTCATTACTTCCTAATCGTTTGGCATCCTTTTTCTTTTGTTGCGCTCTGTTTCCTGGACGATAGTTGGCTTGGAAAGCTGCACTCTCAGATTGAATCTTCTTTCCAGCCGTAATGTTCCTCTGCTGCTCGTCTTCTGAAGCCATCCGATACGCTTCACCTAGGGTTGGACTTGGTTTCATCGACAATAATTGTGTCCTTATGGTCGAGAATTCAACATCCAAACCCATGAGAAATTCATATAAGCGTTCCTTTTCCTTGAATTCTGACAGCCGTTTACCAATCTCACAAGTACAATTACCACAAGTGCACCGTGGAGCAGGTAAAACGGTCTGTATTTCATCCCAAAGACTTCGAAGTTTTGTGTAATATGCGGAAACAGAGCTTCCTTCTTGATGGGTAATTGTCAGAGACTGTTTTAATTCATAAGCTCGTGGAGCACTCTCCTTTTCAAATCTTTCTTTCAAATCTTCCCATATCTCCGCCGCTGCGTTTGCGTATTTGACGCTAGCCCTTATTTCTTTCTCCATGGAAGTCGTTAACCATCCCTTTATCATTGCATCACAGCGCATCCAAGGCATATACATGTCGTCAGCCTTCTCAGGTTTAGGTATGGATCGATCCACAAAACCGATCTTATTTTTGGCAAACAAGAAATTTGTCATCTCTTGAATCCAATCATTATAATTGTTGTCATTGAGAAGCTCGTTGACCTGTACTTGTCTTGGCGAATCGGAAGGATGTATGTAATAAGGAGAACTCGGGTCTATGGGCTTGTTATTGACGTCGCCAGTCTTCCCGCTGCCGGAAGGCTTCTCTTTGTTTAGATCATCGTCTCCAGCCATGATCAATTAATCGTTTCAGAATCGGAGCACCCGCTCTGATACCATAAAGAATTCGATTTTGGCCAAGAATAATAAATCCTTCATTACGTTTAATAGAGTTTATATAGGAGAGTTACAAACATGTAATCCCAAAAAATAGGAAAGCAATCCCAAGCAATCCCTGAATTCTAGGAATACCAATCATAACTAATAATAGGATAGATACAAATAAAAGATAAAAATAAAAATAAATCCTTTAGAGATACATAGTTGTATATTGATTACGTTATATCGTAAAAGTTATAAATTAATAAAATTACATAACAAAAATATATAATGTTTTGCTAGAAAACTTTTACTGAAAAAAATATAAAATTAAAAGAAATGAATAAATGCATGTTTGAATGTTTGACAATTATCACTTGATTTATTTCTTTTTGTCTTCACAATATTATAAGAAGATTAGATTTTAGATGATTTAAAGTGAACTTTTTTGAGTAAATTCAGTTCAATAAAATAGAAAGAAATATATGTAATATGTTTATGTTTATATTTACATTTTTTGAGTAAATTCAACAAAATAGTAAGGAATATATACTTTCTTTGACAAAACATATCTATCACTTTGACTACTTTGTTTTATTCCCGCCTTCCCACCGTCTTTATCCTCTCATCTCCTTCTTTTTACATTAAACCTCATAAGTCATACACTCATCTCCTACATTCTCAGTAGCCACTGACCGTTTTTTATTTTCCAAATTAAAACGCAGTGAGCGTCAATACCACTGCCCCATATTTACTTCTCTCATAAATAATAGAAGTCATTCTCCATTGTCTCAATTTTTCCCATTTTCTTCCCTTTTCCACAATAATATGGAATCTGTATAAAAGGTGAGCTTCCATTCCCTGTTTTTTAGGTTTTTATATCTATTGAGAATACGAGGCAGCCAAGATATCACAAATTTCTGACTGGTGATATCTTTCTCATCTAAAGATCGATCGAGATTGGGGGTGGTTCTATTGGAATTTCTTTTGCATCTATTAGCCATGGAGTAATCTTGTAAAGAAAAATATGAGTTGTTGGGGGGGACCAAGCACCCCCTAGTCCCCCCTGTCCCTCCGCCACTGGTAAACCATTATAATTTGAATAACTATATTTATATAACATACTAATACTAATACCCGTACGATGTACGGATTGATCGATCATATAAAACAATATATAACTTTATCATGTATGCACAGTTAAAGTGTAGTTAATAATGATTTGACATTAAACAAATATTTACATTATAATTGAATTGAATTTTAAGATAAATAAATCAAGATACATACAATTACGAAAGAAAATCCTTATTTTCGTGCTCTAAATTTCTTTACAATTTTCTAACTTCTAAATAATACTTATCTTTTTCTTGAAAGGTGTGGATTACTCGCAGCGGAGGGTTCATACATTGTTTTAATCGGGTCCCCGCTAGAGAGCCCCCTCACCTCTAACAACGTTACATACCCGCAATAGTCTTAGGGAGAGTCGGGTTTACGTTCCATAGTTAGAATTGCTAGTTTCAGGTTACGTGATGAAGGAGGTAACTCTGCTTTTGTTGACGACGGTGGATGATCACCGTGACGTTGTTATTAATAGGATTATTATTATTGATAATAATGATGCAGATGGTTTTGATAAAGCAGATAAAGTGGAGGCTGCGTATAGTGAAGCAAGGATACAGATTTTTAACAAGCATGTGGGATCGCTAGAGGATATCATATAATCTTTGGCTTAATTATTTCTTTTGATTTCTTGTTCGGGTGTTCTGGTATTGGGTTGCATCTTAATTTGTACTATAACATATTTGCTGGATGATCGGTGTCTTTACTGTTGAAGGTACATGCTTTGCTTTTTCAAAAGAATAAGTATATTAAAACATCAAATTAATTAATGTTGTAAATGTGATCGAACTTATTTCCTAGCTAGAACCTGCTTGATATTAATAATCTCTCTTAAACTAGTAATATTGTGTGCGTGTATATATTTTGGGATTTAGGAAGTAATTAATATATATAACTTTTTTTTTTTTGAACATCGATCTCGAAAACCCCCCTAATAATCCACTCTTACAAATGTAGGAAATGAGATTCGAACCGTGGTGGATTTCTGTAACATTCGTGACTTTTGACGTATTTGACTTACGATTTAAACGTAATTAAGAGAAAACGACTTTTGTGAATTTATACGAATTCTTGAGCGATTTGTCGAGTTTTAGTGTAACATTGAGTTTAATTTTTATTACGAATTTGTTTCGGCGTTAAAATGTCTAACGAATAGCTATTTGTCGAATTTAGCGGAGCGAAATCCTTATTTTTAGGCCTTTGGCCGTCCACCCACACACCCTCACCACACATTCATTTCTTTTCCTTACACTATCTTATCTCCTATCTCTCCCTCATCTCCGTTACTTCCCTTTCTTCTTCTTCATCTATGAACTAGATTTTTATCATAAATTCATCTTAAGTTCTCCAAATCTTGTGCTCATATTATTAAAGCAACTAAATTTAATGACCCTAATAATAATAATCTTCATTTCTCCAAGGATTTCCAAGTTTAGAAGGTGTTTATCCAATCTTGTGCTCATATTATTAAAGCAACTAAATTTAATGACCCTAATAATAATAATCTTCATTTCTCCAAGGATTTCCAAGTTTAGAAGGTGTTTATCCAAGCTTGTGCCCTAAACACGTTTTAGTACACTTTTATGTTAACGGTTTAAATCTGTCATTTGTTTTCATAGATGACATCCTTATTTATTCCAAGAACGAAAGAAGATCATTCGGAACACATGAGGGAAGATTTTGAGTTACTGCGAGAGGAGAAATTGCATGCCAAGTTCTCCAAAGGTGAATTTTTTTGGCTTGAAGAGGTCCACCCTCTTGATCACGTGGTGAGCAAGGAAGGAATCCATGTGGACCCAAGTGAAATCGAAGCGGTGAAGACTTAGAAACGACCAGAGACGCCAACCGAGATTCGCCAATTTCTTGGTTTGGCGGGTTATTATAAACGATTCATTTAGGGCTTTTCAAAGATTGCCCAATCCTTGACTTTGTTGACTTAACGAGGAAGACGATTTGATTGGGGTGAGAAGCAAGAACTAGCCTTCCAAGTATTGAAAGACAAGATGTGTGATGCACCAATTTTAAGCTTGCCCGATGGAGCCGATAAATTTGTTGTGTATTGTGATGCATCCGGGCAAGGATGGGGTTGTGTTTCGATGCAACGGGGTAAGATGATTGCTTATGCCTCCAGACAAATGAAGGTGCATGAAAAGAATTACCCGACTCATGACTTTGAATTGAGAGCGGTCGTGTTTGCCCTGAAATGTAGAAGACATTATTTATATGGCACCAAAAGTGCGATCTATACCAATCACAAAAGCCTCCAACACCTCTTTGACCGAAGAAAAATTGAACATGAGACAACAAAGATGACTTGAACTTTTTAGTGATTATGATTATGATATCCGGTACCACCCGAGTAAAGCAAAAGTTGTAGCCGATGCCTTGAGCCGAAAAGAACGCGTAAAACCAAGACGAATTAGGGCCATAAGCCTTACCGTGCAAAGGAGTGTTCGTGACTCCATCATTGAAGCACAAAGGTTGGCAACTAGGCCGGAAACTTCGTCAATGAAGCATTTCACGGCTTAGAGGAACAATTTGAAAGGAAGGACGATGACGGTTTATACCTTGTTGAACGATTGGGGAATCCCCGTCTTTGGTGGGCTTTGAATGAAATTGATGAATGAAGCTCACAAGTCGGCCTACTCGGTTCACCCGGGGTCCGACAAGAGGTATTTTGACATGAGAGACTTGTATCGGTGGTTGGGAATGAAGAAAGACGTTTCAAGATACGTTAGTGAATGCATCAAGTGTTTACAAGTAGAAGCCGACCACAAGAGACCACCCGGTTTACTAGTTCAACCGGTAACGCCGGTGTGGAAACGGGAACGAATTACCATGAACTTCATCACAAAGTTACCTAGATCAAGTAGTGGTCGGAACACCATTTGGGTGATATTTGACCGGTTGACTAAGTCGACTCGCTTCTTAGCCATCCGGGAAGACGATAAATTTGACACCAAGGCACGTTGTACGTCAAAGAGGTAGTATCCATCCTTGGAGTGCCGATTTCTGTAATGATAACTGATCGGGATACCCGATTCACTTCAAATGTTGGAAGGCGTTCCAGAAAGCGATGGTTACTCAACTCGATATGAGTACGGCGTTCCATCCACAAACCGACTGTCAAAGTGAAAGGACGATTCAAACGCTTGATGTCATGCTAAGAGCTTGTGCCATCGAGTTTGGTGGCAATTGGGAAATGCATTTACCGTTAGTCGAATTCTCCTACATTAATATTTCGCTCTAGCCTTCAAATGGCGTCGTTTAAAGCCTTATGTGGGAGAAACTGTGGGTCACCGTTAGCTTGGGCGGAGTTTGGTGAAAGCCAACTCATTGGACCCAAAATTGTAGTTGAAACGACCAAGGTGATCTCACAAATCAAAGAAAAGTTGAGAATGGCCCGGAAACGACAATTGAAGTATGCAAATGTTAGACGACGACCTCTCAAATTTGAAGTGGGCGGTTTTGTGATGCTTAACGTGTCCCCGTGGAAAGGCGTAGTTCGATTTGTAAAACGTGGCAAGTTAGGGGCCAAGGTATATTGGCCCATTTCTGATCCTCGAAAGAATTGACCCGGTGGCGTATCGATTGGAGCTCCCTCAAGACTCGAGTGGAGTTCATAATGTTATCCATATTTGTAATTTTCGGAAGTGTTTGGCGAATCCAACACTTCATATGCCACTTGAAGGAAATCTGTGTCGTTAAAACTTGTGGAAGAGCCAATAGAGATCTTAGATCGAGGGACTAAAAAGCTAAGGAATACTTGGTATACAAACGTTAAAGTGAGATGTAAAGCTAGACGTGGACCCGGATTTACTTGAGAACGAGAATATTCGATAAAAGCCAAATATCTCCATTTGTTTGACGAGACTTGTTAGATTTGAATTTCGGGACGAAATTCCTTTAACGGGGGAATGATGTAACATTCGTGACTTTTGACGTATTTGACTTACGATTTAAACGTAATTAAGAGAAAACGACTTTTGTGAATTTATACGAATTCTTGAGCGATTTGTCGAGTTTTAGTGTAACATTGAGTTTAATTTTTATTACGAATTTGTTTCGGCGTTAAAATGTCTAACGAATAGCTATTTGTCGAATTTAGCGGAGCGAGAGCCTTATTTTTAGGCCTTTGGCCGTCCACCCACACACCCTCACCACACATTCATTTCTTTTCCTTACACTATCTTATCTCCTATCTCTCCCTCATCTCCTTTACTTCCCTTTCTTCTTCTTCATATATGAACTAGATTTTTATCATAAATTCATCTTAAGTTCTCCAAATCTTGTGCTCATATTATTAAAGCAACTAAATTTAATGACCCTAATAATAATAATCTTCATTTCTCCAAGGATTTCCAAGTTTAGAAGGTGTTTATCCAAGCTTGTGCCCTAAACCCGAATTTGGAGGTCTTGGGTCATTGTGGTAAGCTAAATCTATGCCAAATCTTCTATTTTAAGCTTATTATCATGTTTCTAGACTTATACAAGCATTCTTGGGTCACATTTCGAGCTAAAATCGAAACTTGGGCAAATTAGGGTTTCTTAGTTCTAAATTTTGGTCAAGATCGATTTGGGGCAAAGATTTTTGTTTTGGTATATGGATTATTGAAGTGGTTTGAGTTTGTTTATGTTCAATTATGTTTACTTAAGTTCTAAAACGAGTCAAATACTCCTTAAACCGATTTTTAGGTCAAAAATGAGCTTTGGGCATGAAATGGGTCGGACTTGTGCTGTTTTTCTGCTGCTGCTCGCCCAGACTTGTTCCACCGTCCCAGACGCCCAGCACCACCGTCCCAGACGGTGGTCTGTTTTGTTAGTTTTCACCGTCTGGTCTTGTAACATTTGCCATTTTAGTCCGTTACTTGTTATATATGATGATGACAAACTTTTATGAATATATGAAAACTTCGACTATTTTTGTGCATATATATATGAGTTGGGCTAATTACAATATTTAGATGGATTCAGATATTGTAAATGATTCGATGTGATTAGGCCCATATTATGAGGCCATGATATTGGCCCATACGTGTTATGAAGGTTATATTATAGTTGATGTTTAAGTGACTGTGGTAACACGAAGAATGTAAATACAAAGCATTAGTATAATCTACGGTTTCAACAGTGTAGGTGGCTATCCAATAACTTTATGTAAAAGAGAAATACGCGTGATATCTCTTGTTGTTTATTGATCATGAACCTAATCCCTTAGCTGGATAACTACCTATATATATATATCTACCTATTATATTATATCACTCAATATGTCCAAAACTAAATATAACTTTAAATGTGCTAAAAATGATAAATTAACGTTGCTGTAATGTTTTGACTATAACTTCTTCGCCCGATATCCGTTTTTGACGAGTAAGCTGTCTACGGAAAGAGGAGAGAAATATCTACAACTATAATTATGAATTTAATCATCAATCCTACTCATAGTGGCCAGTTAAACCACGAATTTTAGTGGGAGACAAGTACCTAACACACTAATTGAACTAAACAACTCACAAATTGTCTTTTAGTATCTAATTCAATCTATCTTTTAATTATTCATTCAATCAATATGTAATTAACTTTCAAAAAGCCTTTAATTGCTGGAAAGTATAAGCTTCCAAACACCTAAATTGATTAGAAAACAAACATGGGAGCCTACCTAGCAATTAACTAATGAAAAACTAAATAATACATGCATGCATATAATGCATATCCTTCATTCTATTTTTCCTATATATAGTACTATCTTTCTCACTTCCTCTGCACAAAACACATACAAATTCAAGTTCATAATCATTAATAAGTCATAAGTGACTTTGAGAAAGAAAATACCAAAACAACTCAAAACCCGTTTTTCATTACAGCAGCCCAGAAAACCTCCGATCCCAGGAGATCAAACCGTCGGATCATCATGGTTCTTTGACAGTAGCTTCCCAACATATAGACCAACGTTTTCAACCGTTGAATTTGTCCAAAAAGGTCCAGAAGTTGAATTACAAGTCTAGAACAGAGGGCTGGAATTTCAGTAGTTCTTAGCTTTAAGTCATCTTTGATCATTCCTTTAAACATCCTTTTGATTAAGTGCACATATAAGGTAATAATTCTTGATCTCTTAATCATAATTTATAAGTATTTTAATGGTGTCAAGTTGTAGATTATGGCTTGGTTTGGGTTATTCAATTAAAAGATGCATACCAAATTTTATAAAACTTGAATACTTTTATTACATGACAATATAAATGATATATATATAATGAAAACCATGTACATATATATATTTACTTATGCACATGATCCCATATACCTACTGCGTTGCACCAACATCCTTGATTGATAGGAACCGGTGTACATGTATGGATTTACAACACTACATCCTTGTTTGATAGGAACCAGTGTTTACACTACATCCTTGTTTGATAGGAACCAGTGTACATACCTAATCTCATGTGTAGAAGTTATTTATATATATATGTAAATTAAACAAATGTCATGATAACAATCTAATTTGGGTAATGAAGATTACAAAAACGAACTTCCTTTCATCTATCTTCTAACAAGAACATATTAACTAAATCAAGTATTACTTTCTTTGAAAAGGTTCCACGAAGCACAACATAGTCTACTTACTTTCTTCTTTCTTCATCCCACGATTCACTCCAATTAAGGTGAGTTTCGTAGCCCCTCTTTTAATCAGTTTTGGGGTGAAAAGTATACTTGTTTCTTTTAAACACTTTTGTCGATTTCTGATATGTTCAATATTAAGCCTATGCGTATAGAGTTATTTGTGCCATATGATATGCTCATGTCTTGTTGTATGTATGTGATTATGTGTTTGTTGTTGTGCTTATTTGACGTGTTTTTGTGAGTATTGGAGACTTGAGATTTTGAGACTTTGGACTAAGGCAGGTACCGTAAGGCCGGACTTTGAGACATTGAGACTTGAGACTTGAGACTTTTGACTTATTATGGCGTAACTCTGCTCGTTATATATTGAACTATCACTTGTTTTAGACTTAAAAGAACCGACAAAAGACTTATTACTTTGACTAGACTTTTGATATAAAACCTACGAACTCACCAACCTTTGTGTTGACACGTTTAGTATACTTTTCAGGTACTCAGGCAAATAAGGGATAAAGACTTAAATTCTAGGTTGGACTTCGGAGATTAGTGCTCCTTTACTTATATCGGACTTTAAGGCTGCATGCCTTGGTTTATTTTCTGTTATGGACGTACTAGTAATAAGCTCTCCTAGCATTGTGTGACTTGGAACTCTTGTATTAAGACTTATGTTTTGAGAATATATCATTATATTCTATTTCATTTAGTAGTATCTATGTAATTCCATGTCGTGTTGTACTTTTCATGACACCTCATGTTTCCGCCAACGGTGGGGTGTTACAGGTCTCCATTTCCAGCGTAAGACAGACCCTAGCCAGCGTAAGAGTGATCTGGACCACCGTCTAAGACGGTGGCTTGGATCTTGCACATTCCTGTTCGGTTTCCAGCTCCCTTTTCTTCATACTTGGATCGAATGGAGCTTTCAAATGAACCCTTTCCTAACCTCTATAGTCCCGTATTTGAGCTGTATTCATCATCTAAAGTCGATGGTCAATCCAAGACTAGAAATGGGACGTTTACTTAGATTACATGCACGTGTATTAATAAGTTGTGTTCATGAGGCGATCTTGGGACGACCCTAGTACGATTTAAACTATCCCTTGACTCTCCTTAGGTTGTATACGAGTCCCGAGAGTTATTCAAGTCGCGAGTCATCTTTATGAAAACCTAATTGGGGTTTGATTTGTCACGTATTAACATGTATATTTATATATATTATATATATTATAGGTGTGGACTGTGAGCTCTATTGAACGCTTATAATCATTCTTAAATTGCTATTGCCGATCAAGGTGAGTTCTGTAGCTCCCTACTCAATTGAGATACGGGCTGAAAAGTGTACCTACTTGTTTGATTGTTGATTAATTGATTGATTGATTGTTCGATTGACGCTTTGACCTAACGCTCGATTGTTTATGCTTTCGATTATTAATACATGTTGTGGTTTGGATTGTTGTACATACATGGAAGACGATTATGCCTTCAATGAGTTGTAGATGTGGTGGGAAGGCTGCGGGTGACCCTATATATAAGCATCTATGATTCCTTGAAGGTAGAGTCGTATGAAGTGTATGTGCATTGTGTTGTCGTTAACTAGATACGTTATGATATGATTCGAGACGTTAAATAACTAGATGATTGCTTGTATTTACGTGTTTGCACGTGTTTATGACGAGATGTTATGGATTGTTTAATCCATATTATATACTTATGAGACGAAAGACGTTATATCTATTATATATATATATATAGGGAAAAGATAAAATGAGTCCAGCTTATTTTGAGTCCATTGATTTTCTTCCATGTCCTCAAATTCCAACCACCTCCTACCACCACCGCCATCATCTCCGACCACCACCATGATTTTCCGGCGACGACGACCATCTCCGGCGAGACTTACACATGTGTAAGTTAACTTACACATGTGTAAGTTATATGGACCCTTTTTGGACTCAAAATAAGCTGGACTCAATTTATCCTGCCCCTATATATATATATATATTATTATATATATATTGTATAAGACGTGAACGTGGACGGTGGATTGACGAATCCACACCCGGTATGATCATGGCCACTTTATGACGATATTATACTTATGACGTATGACGTATATTATATATTATTATGTAAGACGTGACGGTGGATTGACGAATCCACACCCGGCATGATCATACTCGGGATACGGGTTGTTGAACCCATATTATGACGTTATTATTATATATATATGGACGATTATTGAGACGTTGACGTTATTGTATTGACGTTGTATTATATATATGGACGATTATTGAGACGTTGACGTTATTGTATTGACGTTGTTATATTTATATTGACGATTATTGAGACGTTGACGTTATTGTATTGACTTGTGCTAACGTATACCCTTCTAGGGTTTTCTTTGACGTGATTAGGTATTCTAATCCTCGTATATCGTTAACTGTTGATATCCCGACACTTGATTCCTATTACTTACCCCTACGAACTCACCAACTTTATGTTGACACGTTTTAGTACACTTTTCAGGTGAACAGGTGAATCAAAGACGTGTTGGATGTTTCATTGCATGCCAGGATTTGGACTTGGACTTATCCTTGGATCCGTGATCCATTATTTTCCCGGTTAAGGGTTATGCTTATGTGTGATCCGGTACTTGCATTCTTGAATGGTTAGTATGGATTATTGAATCCTTTTTATGCATATAGTTTAACTCTACATAATCTCCATGTCGTGCTGTGCTTAGCATGTAACCCTCGTGATTCCGCCTTGTTGGGGTGTTACAATTTCCCCAAGGTCTAAGACCTTACCAATGGGCCACCAACCCATTGGCAATATATATAGTGGACTTATATCTAGCTTAATTGTTAGAAGCCTTGATGTTTTCATGAAAAATATCGTGTTCATACCTTTCAAGATAAACGCTTTAGTATGGTTAGGGAAAAGCTTGAGAAACGATTACAAGTTGGGTAGGTTGGGTTTGGTATACATATATTAAATAGAACTAGCTAGATTGATTTCCGTGCGCTGCAGCGGTGATGGTGGTAGCGACGTTGTGTGGTGATGGTGACGAGGGCTAGTAGTGTAGGTAATTGATGTTTTGTTTTGCGTAGAACAAAATTGTACAAAGATCTACGTATATATACCTGGAATCAATAGAAAAACAAGTTTAATTGATTAAATCATTTACTTTCAGAATCACTGCTACTAGAACAAGGGATGAATCATTGACTACATAAACATTTCACATGGGTTTTTTTTAATAACATGTCGCATGTTAGCTTCTCTATCGTAAATTAATGTGTAATATTTCTATATATATATAGTTTTATAGAGAAACGGTAAGAACACTTAAAAACATCATTTTGATGCATTAAAAGTCCATAAAACTAACATAGTGCATAACTAATTATCATTATTTAAGTGTTTAACAACACATTGATCCGTCAAAATCGAAAAAATCAGGTTTTTTGTTGGATGCATCATTTTGATAAATATGCATCCAAGATGGATGCACAAAACAAAAAACGTGATTTTTTCGATTTTGACGGATCAATGTGTTGTTAAACACTTAAATAATGATAATTAGTTATACACTATGTTAGTTTTATGGACTTTTAATGCATCAAAATGAAGTTTTTAAAGTGTTCTCACCGTGTTCTTATTTTAAGGATGTTTTATTTGATTGGCCCCCTGTATATATATTTTTCTATATATAGCTACTACTTTAACTTCAAATTTTGTTTTTTTCTCGCTGGATTTTATAATTAGTAGAGATAGAAACCTTCTCAAAAAAGTTATATTTTAGATAAACATATAAAAGTATGATTATAAGAAAAAAATATATAATTTTATGAAATTCCACTGATATCGGGACGCTGTTTATATGCGGAATATCCATGCATATCCATCACATCCATATCTATAACAAATTTAAGGGTTCTATATGTATAGTATATGATGATATGATATGATAAACTAAAGCGAGATAAAACCATGATTAATTAAAGATCCATCTGAAGATAGATAATCATGGATTATCAGATAATCTTGAATCCAACTGATGATTTTTCTTCTCATTTGCCAGACGAAATCCTAGTCGAAATCTTAAGTAAAGTAAAAGACTTGAAAAGCCTGTGTCTTTGCAAACTCGTTTCCAGACGTTTCAATAGGATTGTAAGTAATAATGTCGACACTGTTTCCTTCTCCTGTCGGATATTGAAGACGTTCTGGTCGTCGTTGATATTTAAACCCCTTAAGTTCCTCCTCACCTGTAATATGGCCGCCGGTGAAGATGATAAAGATGATGATGATTTTGTTGATCCTTTAGAAATCAAGTCCTTTTGCTCTGCATATACGTCTATGCGTAGTTTTAGTAATCTCCGGGATCTATGCATCCAGCTTCCTGCTTGCGTTAAAGGTATTCATGGTAGTAGTAGTTTGTTCAAGTGGAAGGTTAACTACAGTAAAAACAACAAATTCAATTCCTTTGTATTTCTGTCTCCGGATTCAATTTACGATAATAATGGATATTTGTTGTATAGAGGAAATGAAAATGATAATCGTTTTAAGAAACTTGGAATCGCACGTGACTGTTTTTTGGATAGTGCAATTAGGATTTGGGTGTTATTAAATTGCACCGTTGATTTTCCTTTGTTGGAAAAGGTTTGTGTTACACATTCTGATAAAACGGGAACGCTTTCTTTTGGTGGTGAGAAACTTGATGAGCTGACGAGGAGGATGAAGAAGCCATATTATCCATCATATCTGAATATATGTTTGAGATGTTTAGTAATTTTGACATTCCAGTTTGCGAGAGTTGGTGCTACGTTCCTTTGTTAGAATTGCCAGTTTCAGGTTATGTGATGAAGGGGGTAACTCTGATTTTGGCGACGACGGAGGATGATGACCGTGATGTCGCAATTGATAGGATTGTTAACAACAATGATGATGATGATTTTGTTGATCCTTTAGAAATCAAGTCCTTTTGCTCTGCATATACGTCTATGCGTAGTTTTAGTAATCTCCGGGATCTATGCATCCAGCTTCCTGCTTGCGTTAAAGGTATTCATGGTAGTAGTAGTTTGTTCAAGTGGAAGGTTAACTACAGTAAAAACAACAAATTCAATTCCTTTGTATTTCTGTCTCCGGATTCAATTTACGATAATAATGGATATTTGTTGTATAGAGGAAATGAAAATGATAAGTAGATTACAATGACTACAGAAGAAGACCTTGACTTGCTGTCATGTCTTGTAAAATTCAAACTCAAATCCAAATTGCTTTTGCATTCAGTAAAAACAATAGATAAACTTGACCATATTGATTTATTAAGTATTTAATGGAGATGATGATCAACGGCCCCAACCAAAAACGGCAAGGGATTCTTAGAAATAGCTTAACCATATAAGTTAATCTGGTTTATGCATCTTAGAAATGGAAGCAGATGGGGATATAGAGTAGAAATGATATTTGTATGTGTTCATATTTAAAGCAATTGGAGAAACATTGATGCACATTAAGGGAAAAGAATAACAAGGATAGTGTTGTTGGATTGATCGGACATAGTTTATGGGGTATTCGAATTGTATACAAGTCGTCTTGGTTCTTGCTTCTAATCCCTTTCTCAGAGAATGGCTTGGAAGTTTATCAGAAAATGAGAAGGCCTTCGAATGCATCAATCACACAAGCTCTGCATTCACAAGTTTTAAGAGAACTGTTTAAATGGGAAAGAATAACGTAACCACCAAGACGTTAACAAACCGCAACTAGCAAAACAAAGTGTCAACGGAGAACATTGGGGAAAACTTTGCTTGCTAGTTTCCACACAATTTAGCCCAACTGGACATTTAATGCCCCTTATGTCTTTCAGCCAAATGTTGGTCACGGGTTCGAAACCTTTGAAATGCATATTGGGAAGTCCTTGCCAATGAGGTGGGGCATGGGGGTTTTCTCTAGCATTTAGCTGGTTTCCTCCAGACTGGTAGTGGGATTTCCACCGCCAGTCATGCCCTCGGATTGACTGTGCTGGTGACGTGGTCGATCTCTACCGGACGATGAAGAGGCATGCCGCTGAGTCCAATCACCACTGTTGTTCAAAAAAAAAAACGAACAAAATACCAAAAATAAAAAAGTGATAATAAATTTAAAAAAAAAAAAAAAAAAAAAAAAAAAAAAAAAAAAAAAAAAAAAAAAAAAAAAAAAAAAAAAAAAAAAAAAAAAAAAAAAAAAAAAAAAAAAAAAAAAAAAAAAAAAAAAAAAAAAAAAAAAAAAAAAAAAAAAAAAAAAAAAAAAAAAAAAAAAAAAAAAAAAAAAAAAAAAAAAAAAAAAAAAAAAAAAAAAAAAAAAAAAAAAAAAAAAAAAAAAAAAAAAAAAAAAAAAAAAAAAAAAAAAAAAAAAAATTAATAGATTCCCGTTATCATTTGAATCCAGAGTACCAATTGAGCTATGATGAAAATGATAAGTAGATTACAATGACTACAGAAGAAGACCTTGACTTGCTGTCATGTCTTGTAAAATTCAAACTCAAATCCAAATTGCTTTTTCACCATTATCTTCCATTCTTCCTAGTCCCTTTATGTCTTGTAAAACTCAAACTCAAATCCAAATTGCTTTTGCATTCAGTAAAAACAATAGATAAACTTGACCATATTGATTTATTAAGTATTTAATGGAGATGATGATCAACGGCCCCAACCAAAAACGGCAAGGGATTCTTAGAAATAGCTTAACCATATAAGTTAATCTGGTTTATGCATCTTAGAAATGGAAGCAGATGGGGATATAGAGTAGAAATGATATTTGTATGTGTTCATATTTAAAGCAATTGGAGAAACATTGATGCACATTAAGGGAAAAGAATAACAAGGATAGTGTTGTTGGATTGATCGGACATAGTTTATGGGGTATTCGAATTGTATACAAGTCGTCTTGGTTCTTGCTTCTAATCCCTTTCTCAGAGAATGGCTTGGAAGTTTATCAGAAAATGAGAAGGCCTTCGAATGCATCAATCACACAAGCTCTGCATTCACAAGTTTTAAGAGAACTGTTTAAATGGGAAAGAATAACGTAACCACCAAGACGTTAACAAACCGCAACTAGCAAAACAAAGTGTCAACGGAGAACATTGGGGAAAACTTTGCTTGCTAGTTTCCACACAATTTAGCCCAACTGGACATTTAATGCCCCTTATGTCTTTCAGCCAAATGTTGGTCACGGGTTCGAAACCTTTGAAATGCATATTGGGAAGTCCTTGCCAATGAGGTGGGGCATGGGGGTTTTCTCTAGCATTTAGCTGGTTTCCTCCAGACTGGTAGTGGGATTTCCACCGCCAGTCATGCCCTCGGATTGACTGTGCTGGTGACGTGGTCGATCTCTACCGGACGATGAAGAGGCATGCCGCTGAGTCCAATCACCACTGTTGTTCAAAAAAAAAAGTATTAAATGTATGGCATCATTTTCTTTGAGACCCGTTTCTCTTTGCATTTTCAACTATCTCTTCACTGAAATTACCGAGCATCAATTGCATCAAAGCTCTTGATTTTAATCATCATACAAATCTCTCACCATCTTCATCCCGTCACCCGAATACATAAATGATTGAATTGTAACTTTATGGTTCTAGTGACCTTTGTGGTCACTTGCAATTTTAACCATTGTGAACGATTATAGAACGCTCAGATGAACTGAGTCCTCCACTGAACAAGATACGCCAGACGAGGGTTTTCAAGTTCACACAAACCTATATGATCGGGCCATTGAGCCATCTGCTATCACGTCAATGTCTTTGTAATCATATTTAACTCGGTACACATGTGTGACCTTAACCATTTAAAATTGTTTTTGTGTCCTGTTCCCAATCAATATTTCACCAACCGATTTGATGACTTGATGACGGTGTAAGTCACAAACTAAAAACGGTAAATCGGTGGCAACCGTCTAATGCCATCTTCCACATGGAAGCTACTCATTGCCCCCTTCAAGGCTAAGAGCACCGGGTGAGTTCTGCAAGGGAAATACCACCACATGGGATCGGATCGAGGCAAGCCTCGAACCCGCGTCTTTTTGCTTGGGACTCCTCCACACGTGGGCCCCCCCTTATAGCAGGAAGGTGGCCACTGCGCCAAAGCACAAGTGGTTTGAAATCAAATAACAATGACATACCAAATAAAATAAGACAGATTAGACCTATCCTAAATGGTCTGAGCCAAGCCAATTATTAACCACGACTTGAAACAAAAAGAGTGATATTTTTGGTAAGGGCCAAAGCAGCACCGTAAAAGATTCAAAAGGACCACACTTCAAAGAAAAAGCCCACCTGAATGATAAAACTTGAACACTGATCGTAAACACAACTTAGCATTGAATTAAAAGCCAACAAACAAACAAAAAAAAAACTCTGCAATGGAAGTAACCAATTTGCTGTTCCAAGAAAAAAAAAATCAGCATTCACAAATTCTTAAACACAACCACCCAAATTCAAAAGGCAACAAAAATTAAAACGCCTCACCAAAACAACACTTCAACAAAAAAACAAAAAAAGCTTGGGCAAGTCTCACTGGTCAGGTTTTACACTAAACTCAAAAAACCGGCACCTTCTTCTTTGAGGCCCATCTCCTCTTTGCATCTTCTATTGCACCTTCTCTATACTTCTGTAATTCACTATACCGTTCATGATACTGAGCTTCAATTGCATTAATCTCTATCTTCAAATCTTCACACACATTAATCCAAAAATCATCAGACGTATTTTTGTTGTAAGAATCAGTAGAAAACCCACCCGAGCTCTTCATCCAATCACTTGAATATGTGAACGATGAATTAACTGACCCTTTGTAATCGTAATCTTCTTGTTCGGAAACCTTTATAGGATCACATGCAATTTCTTGACCATTTTGAATGATTACAGAACCTTCAGGGGAACTCATTCCTCCACTGGAGCTAGAGGGTTTCCAAGTTGGTACAAACTTTAGAATTAGATCATCAATCAGCTTTGCTATGACAGCAACATTTCCATACTCTATGTCAAGTTGTTCAACCATCTCTTGAGCTATTGTATGTGCAGTATCAACATCCAGATAAAATGGGAAGTGGACATTCTTCGCAATACCTATTCCACAACAAACAACAGAGTTGGAACATGAAAAACAGAAGACAATGAAACAATAAATAAAGGTTTTGCATAAATGTGCTCATTTCAACCCATTTACTTTTGCTTGATTCGAGTCATGTTTTCTCTAATGTGTTGAAAGGGAGCAAAAGTAAAAAAACAGTCGGCTAAATGGAAACAGGCGGAATAGTACAATGTGTATATTTAATGCATAAAGATTAAAGGCAGCTAAATTTTTTTAATTCAAAAAGCTAAACTTTCAGTTAAAAGAAAAAATAAGTTGTACAACTATTGGACAATGGACATACTATTGCCTGTCTAAAAAAAGATGATTAACTTGGCAAAAAATTGAACAGCAGATAAAACAGATCTGTATTTCATTTTCATGCTTGAAACCTCCCAAGTCATTTTAGCAACAAAAAAAAAAAGAAAGAAAAAAAAGAAGTAAGATTATTAACAATAATATAAAATTCATGTATCTGACAAGAATTAGAAGTTTGGATCAACACAGCCCAAACCCAACCCATTTCGTCTGACAGCAACAGATATCCCTGTTTTGACCACTTACCCAGACCATCCATTTTTCCACATCTGGTGTTACGTAGACAAAATGGTTCTTACCATTATCGATTCTCAATGCAAACGTGAAAGAGTTATCTTCATTCATCCTGCCTTTCAATCGGAGATCGATACTCTCATCAACAAATTGAAGCTCTACTGACGAAAAGCGTGGGCTGCCAGCATTGCTTTTCACAGAGGAGCTACCAGATGACACCTTATTGTCACCATTGTCAATGTCCATGGGACATAAGATGGGATTTGGAACCTTGACTAAGTTGACATTGGCTGCCTCATGTACATGCTGCATTCTACTTTCTGAGGAAAGAAATGGATCTTTCAGTAGCTCTTTAGCAGGCAACCGTTGAGACACCGGGACCAAACACTTCTCTATGAACTCCCTGACTTGTGGGTCTTTAACTTTTAAAAGACCAGCTGGCTTTATACCCTGCAACACAGGAAGACCAAGATAACACATCTACAGTGGAAATAGAGCAATTAGGGGGTGCTGGGATGTGTCTTTTGATATTGAATGAAAATCAGGTAATCAACATTAAACTGTAGTAAAATGATAGTTAAATATATTATATCAGCCATTACCATGTAATTCGCAGATACTCAGATGTTAGATGTGGGACAAATTTTGATTTTTTGACAGGTAAAATGAGCAAAAGGGGCAATGAAATTTTTACAAGATATAATCCCTCATATTAGGTTAAATGAAGAAGTAAATCGGTATTTTATTTTTGCCCAAATCAGTGCTGTTGTAGCTGGTATAAAACTGATTGTTTAGTAGCATAATCTATTTACTAACTGTGATTATTGCCACTCCAAGTCACATTAATCTGATAATGGATTCCAAAACGTAAATACATATACACCCACAGTTGGTTAGTAGAAAATAGAATGATAGATAATGGTAGAGGAACTTACTGAAGTAACCTTCTTATATATTTGTGCTTGGTTTCTGCATTCACTGTATGGATATTCACAAGTAATCAGCTCTAATATGCTCATTCCAAAGGAATATATGTCGACAAGTTCATTATATTCCTCTTCATAAAGTTCTGGAGCCATAAACTCCGGTGTTCCTGAATTTAACAATATACCGATTACAACAACTAATACGAAACTAACTAATCCAAGACACGACAGTTTCAAATGAACTTAAATAAACTACCGATTAAACTTTTGGCAGCCGGGCTTATCTTCAGAGTTGCTAACCCTAGATCTCCAATTTTTACTTCTCCATGATTTCCATTGACAAAGATGTTATCACACTTTAAATCTCTGTGAATAATTGGAGGTTCACGACTGTGGAGATAAACCAAGCCTTGAAGGATCTGTCTGGCCCAATTCTTGATAGCCTTCAAATCAACATTCTTATGTTTCTTGCGGTATCTATATGAAAATTAACACATAGTTTAAAACATAATTCAACAATAATAATAAACAAAACATAAAGAAAAGACAACTTACTGCCTCAAACTCCCTGACGTGAACAATTCAGTAATCATGTTGAAAGTTTTCTTCTCTTCTTCCACCCAAGACCCATACGATTTAATTATGTTCTCATGCTTCAGAGACTTCAAAAGGTGAACCTCAGACTTAACTCTTTCGAAATGCTCTGGAGATTGCATAACATCATCTAACATCACTTGGTTCCATGCGATTTCAATTCCTTCAACTTCATCAAACCCCTTGTATCTGCCAATACCCCAAAAAACAAAACAGCAACAAAAAATAAAGTAAGCATCATAACGCAGAGGGACCGCAACACTTTACTTCAAAACACCACAGGGTACTTCAACACCAGATACCACAATAACACACCACTAATTTAACGATCCCTGTGGTGTACCGAGTAAATCTGTGTGGCGCACAAATCACCTCCCTAAAATATATGTAAATATCGCAACATAATATACTCTACATCAGCAAAACAGCAAAAATATATATAGAACTAGAGCTATATGATGGAAAATAAGATTGGAAGTCTAGAAATCATACACAGTCTTGAATGCTCCTCTCCCCAGCATTTCATTATACTGAAGAAAGAAAACACAAAACAGCTAAGAAACCCCGTAACCATCTTCTCACTTAAAAAGCCAAAATAAACCAAACCCTAGAACACTATGAATATGTATCAATATATATATATATAACAAATATATATATATATACAAAAGTTAAAATGAGAACCATATAAATGTATATATATATATATATATATATATATATATATATATATATATATATATATATATATATATATATATATATATATATATATATATATATAATGTATATATATATATATATATATATATATATATATATATATATATATATACAGCATAATAACCATAAAAAACAGTTCAACTTGGCCAAAGTTATCATGCCTCTATATTTGCTAATACAGATTTATATTTAAAAAAAACTATATAAACATTAGATGATAAAGAACAGATATAATAATAAAAATAAGAATAAGAATAAAAAGCAATGGAAATTAGAAAAATACCCGAATGTAACGGTTTCTAGGGCATCTTTCGACAACATCAGGATCCTCAATTTCGGGTTTGGGTTTCGAATTGAAATTCAATTTCTCAATCAAATCATTGCCAGGGGCCAAAATCAAAGCTTCAGAACCCATTATTATCAAAAGAAATGTATATATGTATGTATATATATATTGACGACAGATGAAAAAAAGAAGAAAACAAAGAATAGCTCAAGATCTGGATCGAACAAAAAGGCGGCCTAGAGAAGGCGGTTTTCAGAAAAAGCTTCACACGCAACAGAAAAAGAATCCAATGATGATGACGACGATGATGATCTAATTCTTTTCATCATATTATTCATCTGCAATAAATTCTTCTTGTTGTTAATATATGCAGAATTGTGAATTTTTTTAGAAATTGATTCTTCCTTTTTGAAACCAAAATTATCCATCCCGCCAAGATTTCTTCATTCGTTAATATATATTTATGTAGTTAAATTGGTTTTGATAGATGTGTGAAAACCCTTAGAATTGCAGGAATCCTGATTGAAATTGTAAAAAAAAAATTGTAAGTATATAGAGGTTGAATTGAATAGAATTGAATTGGGGGTTGTTGCTATATATAAAAAATAAAAATAATAAAGAAAAGGAACCCTAAAAGAGCGAGAAAGCCGGTGGCGACTATAAAATGTGTTTATACTTAATCCAACTACTACCCGTAACTGAATGATGATGCGTGTATACATTTAAAATTCCAGAATCTATGGGAATGTATGAGTTAAGGATTACCCTGATTTTCAAATAACGTCCCTAGACATATAAACTTTAACCTAATCTTCTCTTATTAAATCAAAAATGATATGTTCCTTTTATACTATGTCGTGTGCAGTTGATTTTTTTTTATGGTAGTTTATTTGCGTTAAACTTACTTATCTATATTATATATTACGAGAGAAAGTACCAGCGCGTTGCGGCGGTGAGATGGTGGGGGTGATAGGTCATAGAGTGTGATAGGTCATAGGAGGTGATATGTCATAGAGTGTGATAGCCAAATTCCTTAGCCGTACGGGCTCCGCCCTCGGATTTAAAAATTCGTCGAAAGTATATCCAATGACATCTCTAATGAAAGAGCATGAAATTTTAAGAACACCCATATAATTTTTATAATTTATTGATGTACGGTTTTTGAGATAAAAGATTTTGAATGAATTAGAGGAATAAAATGATTTATGAAGGAGAGAGAAAAAAATGAGTAGTTGAGATTTGAGGAGAGGGATGAAAATGAAAGTTGAAAGTTGAAAGTTGTGGGGCATTGATGTATGGTACATCATGCATTATCATGTGTACATTGTTGAAATTGAAAGTTGAAAGTTGAAACCTTATTTGCTTTATAATATAGTATAGAATAAATTGTTAAAGTTGAAGTTGAAAGTTGAAATTATGAAATGAAAGTTGAAAGTTGAAAGTTGAAAGTTGAAAGTTGAAAGTTGAAAGTTGAAAGTTGAAAGTTGAAAGTTGAAAGTTGAAAGTTGAAAGTTGAAAGTTGAAAGTTGAAAGTTGAAAGTTGAAAGTTGAAAGTTGAAAGTTGAAAGTTGAAAGTTGAAAGTTGAAAGTTGAAAGTTGAAAGTTGAAAGTTGAAAGTTGAAAGTTGAAAGTTGAAAGTTGAAAGTTGAAAGTTGAAAGTTGAAAGTTGAAAGTTGAAAGTTGAAAGTTGAAAGTTGAAAGTTGAAAGTTGAAAGTTGAAAGTTGAAAGTTGAAAGTTGAAAGTTGAAAGTTGAAAGTTGAAAGTTGAAAGTTGAAAGTTGAAAGTTGAAAGTTGAAAGTTGAAAGTTGAAAGTTGAAAGTTGAAAGTTGAAAGTTGAAAGTTGAAAGTTGAAAGTTGAAAGTTGAAAGTTGAAAGTTGAAAGTTGAAAGTTGAAAGTTGAAAGTTGAAAGTTGAAAGTTGAAAGTTGAAAGTTGAAAGTTGAAAGTTGAAAGTTGAAAGTTGAAAGTTGAAAGTTGAAAGTTGAAAGTTGAAAGTTGAAAGTTGAAAGTTGAAAGTTGAAAGTTGAAAGTTGAAAGTTGAAAGTTGAAAGTTGAAAGTTGAAAGTTGAAAGTTGAAAGTTGAAAGTTGAAAGTTGAAAGTTGAAAGTTGAAAGTTGAAAGTTGAAAGTTGAAAGTTGAAAGTTGAAAGTTGAAAGTTGAAAGTTGAAAGTTGAAAGTTGAAAGTTGAAAGTTGAAAGTTGAAAGTTGAAAGTTGAAAGTTGAAAGTTGAAAGTTGAAAGTTGAAAGTTGAAAGTTGAAAGTTGAAAGTTGAAAGTTGAAAGTTGAAAGTTGAAAGTTGAAAGTTGAAAGTTGAAAGTTGAAAGTTGAAAGTTGAAAGTTGAAAGTTGAAAGTTGAAAGTTGAAAGTTGAAAGTTGAAAGTTGAAAGTTGAAAGTTGAAAGTTGAAAGTTGAAAGTTGAAAGTTGAAAGTTGAAAGTTGAAAGTTGAAAGTTGAAAGTTGAAAGTTGAAAGTTGAAAGTTGAAAGTTGAAAGTTGAAAGTTGAAAGTTGAAAGTTGAAAGTTGAAAGTTGAAAGTTGAAAGTTGAAAGTTGAAAGTTGAAAGTTGAAAGTTGAAAGTTGAAAGTTGAAAGTTGAAAGTTGAAAGTTGAAAGTTGAAAGTTGAAAGTTGAAAGTTGAAAGTTGAAAGTTGAAAGTTGAAAGTTGAAAGTTGAAAGTTGAAAGTTGAAAGTTGAAAGTTGAAAGTTGAAAGTTGAAAGTTGAAAGTTGAAAGTTGAAAGTTGAAAGTTGAAAGTTGAAAGTTGAAAGTTGAAAGTTGAAAGTTGAAAGTTGAAAGTTGAAAGTTGAAAGTTGAAAGTTGAAAGTTGAAAGTTGAAAGTTGAAAGTTGAAAGTTGAAAGTTGAAAGTTGAAAGTTGAAAGTTGAAAGTTGAAAGTTGAAAGTTGAAAGTTGAAAGTTGAAAGTTGAAAGTTGAAAGTTGAAAGTTGAAAGTTGAAAGTTGAAAGTTGAAAGTTGAAAGTTGAAAGTTGAAAGTTGAAAGTTGAAAGTTGAAAGTTGAAAGTTGAAAGTTGAAAGTTGAAAGTTGAAAGTTGAAAGTTGAAAGTTGAAAGTTGAAAGTTGAAAGTTGAAAGTTGAAAGTTGAAAGTTGAAAGTTGAAAGTTGAAAGTTGAAAGTTGAAAGTTGAAAGTTGAAAGTTGAAAGTTGAAAGTTGAAAGTTGAAAGTTGAAAGTTGAAAGTTGAAAGTTGAAAGTTGAAAGTTGAAAGTTGAAAGTTGAAAGTTGAAAGTTGAAAGTTGAAAGTTGAAAGTTGAAAGTTGAAAGTTGAAAGTTGAAAGTTGAAAGTTGAAAGTTGAAAGTTGAAAGTTGAAAGTTGAAAGTTGAAAGTTGAAAGTTGAAAGTTGAAAGTTGAAAGTTGAAAGTTGAAAGTTGAAAGTTGAAAGTTGAAAGTTGAAAGTTGAAAGTTGAAAGTTGAAAGTTGAAAGTTGAAAGTTGAAAGTTGAAAGTTGAAAGTTGAAAGTTGAAAGTTGAAAGTTGAAAGTTGAAAGTTGAAAGTTGAAAGTTGAAAGTTGAAAGTTGAAAGTTGAAAGTTGAAAGTTGAAAGTTGAAAGTTGAAAGTTGAAAGTTGAAAGTTGAAAGTTGAAAGTTGAAAGTTGAAAGTTGAAAGTTGAAAGTTGAAAGTTGAAAGTTGAAAGTTGAAAGTTGAAAGTTGAAAGTTGAAAGTTGAAAGTTGAAAGTTGAAAGTTGAAAGTTGAAAGTTGAAAGTTGAAAGTTGAAAGTTGAAAGTTGAAAGTTGAAAGTTGAAAGTTGAAAGTTGAAAGTTGTGGGGC
>CM067167.1:270535114-270592614 GCA_034093135.1 Erigeron breviscapus
TAGGACACTGAGGAACTAGATACTAAAGATCTATCCTCACCTTTCATCAAGTTTTGGTTTTGATAGGACACTGCAGGCCTTTCAGGAGGGTGAGAACTGCTCCCACCACGTATATAGGTTTTTGTTTTGTTTGGATTAAATTGTTATCTGTAACTTTTGTTTGTTTTGTTTTGTTTGAAAAGTTTTTCTGGATTTGTTAACGGCGAGGATGAAAAATGCAAAAACGACAAACCACAGGGACGATTTTTGCACTTAACTCTATAAAAAGACGAAAATGCCCCTCATGTGACTTGCATGTGAGGGGGTTAACGGCAAAGTTATAACGGCAGGGACGAAATGCAAACCACGAGGATGATTTTAGTCAAAAGTTAACGGCGAGGATGAAAAGTGCTTATTCGAAAACCACAGGGACGAAAAAAGTACTTTGGCCATAATCTTATTATTAATTAATTATTGAAAGTTAAGCTAAAATGTACACATTCACTTATCTTTGTTAATTATTATACTACATATACGATTTATTCCGCTGCGTACTCGTGATTGTTTATGTGATTATTGTGCATGAATCCTAACATCTTCTCCATTAATTAAGAAGAGAACCCGGAGACCACCAATAAGAGGAAACGCAAGTAAGAAAAAACATGAAATCATTTATTGTTATTTTTTTTTTGAATATTACCCCTGTTTTCGTTTTTTTTTTTTTAAAAACAAATTGTATCATTGCTCTGTCTAGTATATACACCTGTCTATAACGAGACAACATTAGTCACATTTATTTGTAAGTTAATTAACTAAGCACGTGGACGTTTTACTCACGTAGTTTTAACTTTTAACTCTTTCCTCAATTTATAGGTGTGCCACTAAATGATAGTTTGGGATAAATGACTCTATAAGTCTATAGTATGACAAATAAGATTGTACTATCAATCTTACAATCTTAATCTTAATCTTAATATATACTATAAGACAGTTGAACTAATGACTTATTAACCAATCAAATCGCTCAATTTCATCAAATTGACTCTCGCTTATGTCATCATTTAGATTAACTATAAATTAAAAATCTTAATAATCATTATCCAAATATATTATTATATTAGTATTTATATTAATTTGTAAAAAAAAGTCTCATTAATTTACACTTTTTAGTTTTTCATCAATAATTTATAATTTTTAGCCCTAAATACTTAATTTATATTTATTTTTAGCCATCAACTTGAGAGAATTTTTTAAAATTTACAATCATTTAACTAATTAAAAATTTCAACATATGAAATATTGTCTACAAAAAATTCTTTCAAAACCTAATGACTTATTAACAAATATTATTTTTATAAATTATAAATATTAATATTTAGTTTAATATTTAATATAAACACAATTTGAACTCTAGATACATATCCCAAACATAATAATAGATGACGATATACAACATCCTTATCCTAAACACAATAGGAATCACAGAACATGGGACGATCACAGAACAAAGCACGGTTTACAACAGAGGGTTACTAGAATACTAAATCCAAATTAATATGAACTCCATTCACGATCCATTGTATCTCTCAATTAAAAAGGTACATAATTTTTCCCTTTTTTATATATTAGTTTTGCGTATTAATGTTTAAAGTTACAATTGTCACTCAAATCAAGAGTCCTAATCGTTATCAAAGAATATGAAAACAATCCTAATTATTATCTAATTATCATAGGACAGGTGATTGAAAATAAACTATGCGTGTTATGGGTCCGCATCATGATCAAATACATATACTTGAATGTCAAGTACAGGATCACAAGTATGTTTATATTTTAATTCTTAGTTATCTTACATAATAATATCACATTATGAGTACAACTGGTTTCAAAAAATTCTATAATAGAAAAATTATTATAGCACGTTCCTTATGGAATGAACTACGGCAAACAATTCCATCAATATGTCTCAGCTAATAATGATAGTGATGATTATTGTACTACAAATTGCAAAGTATAACACTTAGAACCGTATATCTTCAAAATTATAAGCTTTTATGAATTAAATGTATGAAGATCTAATATTGATAATATCGTAAACCCGTGTCCAATGTTGGACACGGGTCTAAAATCTAGTCTAATACTATAATGGCATTTATATGTCGAAGTGTCGAACATTATTATTATTATTCACATATATAATACTTAAATGTATATTTAATTTTGGCCAATTCGCCACGAAAAAGGTAACTAATTGATTTATGTACGTATGTATTTGTTTACATGTCATCTTGTTAATACATATAATTATCAAGTGTTTAATGAAAGTCTACACCCGTTGCCTTAATTTAAACGAAAAGTTTCTATTTTAAATAGAAAAAAACATTAATTAATTGCGTACCGTCAATTACCTATTTTTTACTTAATATATACATACATTATTTA
This sequence comes from Erigeron breviscapus, assembly GCA_034093135.1. Classification (NCBI taxonomy): domain Eukaryota; kingdom Viridiplantae; phylum Streptophyta; class Magnoliopsida; order Asterales; family Asteraceae; genus Erigeron; species Erigeron breviscapus. The sequence continues at coordinate 270,537,536 of CM067167.1, forward strand.
TACATTCAGCCATTTAATACATTCAACACTTAATAACTAAAAAAAAAGAACGGCCCTTATGCAGTCCAGGAACACTATGGGACAATTATTACATGCATGAAACACTACTAGAAAACTGGCGTATTCCCACGGACAAATCCGTGGAAAATCCGTGGGAAATGGTCGTTTTCCCACGGATTTCCCACGGATTGTGGCCGCCGTTAAAAGTGGCGTGGGAAATAATTTCCCACGGTTTTCCCACGATCATAAATTCGTGGAAAATATTTCCACGGAATTTCCCACAGCAATACTAACGGATTTCCCACGGAATTTCAACGATATGTTTTTTTATTTTTCCCACGGATTTTAGTTTCCCACCGATTTCACACGATTTCTTTCACACAGTTTCTTTCACACAGATTTCCCACTAAAAGGTTTCCCACAGATTTCCCGCGGAATTTTTTAGATTATTTCACACATATTTTCATCGGAATTGTTTTCCAGGAATTTTCAACGGATTTGTTTCCCACGGATTTTCCACATGTTTATTTCCCACGAATTTCCCACGGGATATTAATTTCGTATTTCCCACGGACGCCATTTTTGAATTAATAATAGAATTTTATATTTTTAATTCCATTTTCTTCCGTGTATAATTAAATATATATTCAACTATAAAAGTAATCAATCAATATTCAAACTACTAAAATGCATAATAATCCATTACCTAAAATCAAAATACATCCATCAACAAAACATTCATACACATCATTTAAAAGTTAAAGTTTTGCAATAATTCAAACTAACAAGTTTTTAATAAATCCTAAGATTTAGGCCGGTGGTGTCCGGTAGCGTCATATCGGGTAAGAACTTCATCATGGCGGCAATGGTGGCTTTCATTTCTTTTGTTTCGGCTTCACTTTTTGCTTTCAATTCTTCTAGTTCCTTTTTTTGCTTTTCTTCACGCTTTTTCATCTCGTCAATCTCCTTTTGTTGTGTCTCATGTCTTGCTTGCATCTCCTCCAAACTTTGGGTCAAAATTTGTACCTACAAATAATAACACTCATATATTAACATAGATATTTTGATATAAGTTATATACGTAACTAGTATTTTACCCGCCACGCTTCGCTGCGGGTAGATAACACATCGAAGGACATATAAAGTGGCATGAAGTTTGACAATTTAAAGAGCTAGCAGAATGTAGAATGTTAAATTTGCTTAGAAATTTGTTTAACACTATAATTTTCTGATATGGCCGCATTTTTCATTCAATTTTGTTTCAACCTTCTGCCTACAATCCTTAATCTGCTTAACATCTTCAAGAATCAATTTGACATCCAACTTCGCTAGCTTCTTAAACTTCTAAAATATAGTAAATTAGACTTCATGCAATATACATAACAGAATTAAGAAAGAAACACTAATAGTTGATTCCAAGTTTTAGCCAGAAGACTTAACATATACTCGACAATTCTTGTAGAGAACAGATGCACTCTTGAGTTCTCAAAAAAGTAGTGGAGCATATAAGCTCGCCCGATTGACAGACAAATGGTGGAAGTCCACATTGCTCAGTCACCATTCGTTCCACAAATCTAAAACAGGTCTGTCATCAATCGATTTGCATGTCAATGGTTTGATCACCAGGTATAGCTTGGTTCCACTACTCCGAATAAACGGTTTCGGGCAGGCAACCTGTGAATTCGAACCAATGGGACTGTTGACTCAGACAAGGTGGATAGAACAACTGACTCGACCAGAGGGGGGAAGCTGTTGACCTTTACCAAACCGGATGGAACATTTGACAAAGAAACAGAGGTCGACCAATACCTAATTTCATACCTCATTATTCACTTCAACTCATACTATCTATAAACGTCAGAAATCATCATCTATCCACGAAAACCGAATCACTACTCATAGCGGGGGGAAAAACTTTTTATGGTTTTACCTCTTGTCAGTCAAGCAAATGGTACTCATCGTCAGTAAAGCATACAGTTTATCAGTGGCATACACCAAAATATATATACATGTATATATATTTACATATTAAAATTAAATTTTTTATCAATAACCAAAATCCAATTCTCCTGTGCAACATTGACATATACAAATACGTACATCTAACTCTTCACATCATCCCACGAATAAAATGAAAACTAGCTAAATTCTAACACTATAAACGCTTACTATTGGCTAGCAAAACAACAAACAAAGTAACTATACACAGGGAGTAAAGGGTCTACTGAGCAACCCTAAGCATCGAGGAAGTATCAACCGAGCAACTATAATCATTCAATCTTTCCTATTTGCAACAATCATAATCATATACAAGTGTGAGTTAATAAACAAACCTGTGGCTGTTGTTGTGTAGCATATGAGGTACAAGTGCTGAGTGAAGATGGTGTACCCGTCAGCACATAACAAGGATCTTTTGAATTACCCGACCCATAGAATCTGCCTTTCTTTTTCCCGCCAGTACATTCTTCCCATATATCTTCATCAAAATCTGGGTAGTCTGATTCATTAGTGCCATGCTTCTCAATTAACAATCCTTCCACCTTTTCCTATTATATAAAGTATCAAAAATATAAAATCAAATTAGAGAGGATGTTGTTTAATTGATTCCTTATATTTAACTCTACTTAGATACAAATTAATCTTGAATAATCTTATGTTAAGTAGTAACTAAACTTACAGCAAATAAACGTGACTTCTCATCAACATACTCCGGTGGTGGTTTGGAGCTCCCTGACGGATTCGGCACAAAAGGATTCGTCCCTTTCTTCACATGGTTGTTAATGAAGGCTTCATGTGCTTTTGGTGGACGACCCAAGTATTTTTCCAACAAATGTCATATTTAAGACTTATAAAGGCAAATAATAATAGTCTCCCCTCGGTAAACACAAGCTGAAGATATGTATTTCTTACCAATCTTTTTCTAGCCGCAAGAAATCCCCCTGATCCTGTAGTATGACTTCCACCAGATCGTTTCTTGGTGTTTGCTTTATTGACCACTGATAAGTTTTTCCATTCTGGCTTATTCCAATGTTCAATAAGTGACAGCCATAAATTTTGATGGATCCATTCCGGGTTATAGCTACTAATGTCCGTGTTTCCAATTCCATCTTGTTCTGGTGTTGCCTTACTTGATGCCTTATCACGAGCAGTTCTCAACATTTCTTTTAGCCTCCTTCCACAAACCTTATTGAATACTTTTCTCATTAAACCATCACCTTCACCATGCCAACGAAAATCTTTCTGCAATTATTGCACATCAACAAGTTATTAGTATGAACAAATTATCGAACATTATTAAGTTATAAAAAATAACCTTAAATTGGTCAAACATTTGGCCTTTATGAACTTCCGGAATACTTGTCCAAGTCGGCCAAGCTCCGCGATACATGTTCTTAATAATCTCCGTGACTGCACTACTAGCTAAACCATCATCATCAACAAAGCTACATAGACAATAGAATGTAACACCATTAGTATTAAGATCCAAGACTTTAAAAAAAATATAGAATACTAAAATAAATATACATACAATTCTAGATCAGGAGTAAAAGAAACCAATTTCTTAGGTGTGGAATTTGAAGCATTAGATTCTAGTTCTAGGACATTCGGTGCGGCTGCTATGTTTGAGATCTCCACGTCATCAGAGATGTGAGCACTATCAAACCCCTCCTGTTGTTTCGGAATAGAAAAATCATGAATGTCTTCATCACTTAAATTAACAGAACTGTTACTAGGTCTATTACCACCGACCCTGTTACTACCACCAGATCTGTTCACACCACCTCGACTAGATTTATTGCCACCTCTACCTCTACTTACAATGCCACCTCGACTCCTAGCAACACTACGTCCCGACATGATACCTACAAAGTAAACAATAATAAGTAGCATCAGCAAATAGTTTTAATACTTACATATATCAGAATAAATAACATAAATATATAAGAAAATAGTTAACTGGATACCGACTAGTCGGAAAGATAATGATCTGATGACTCAAAATCAGTATCCCCAGACTCATTTGAATACAAATCTACTTCTTCTAACTCTTCTGACTCTTCTTCCCCACCCTCAACATCATCCTCGGTTGTATTGTTACCAGTTACCTCTACCCCTCCTCGTTGAAGACAAACGGGTCCAATATCATCATTTGTATTTGTCATACATATTAACCTCTCATTCTCTTGATAAAATTGCTCCTCTTCCACATTCTCATCATCTACTTGTGTAACACGTTCTGCTAGTTCATAAACCCCCCTCGCCTTCGTGTTAACAACAGCCGACCAATCTTTAAAATCCTTTGCTGTTGAAGGATAAGGTGTGTAATACACTTGTTGTGCTTGTGATGCAATGATAAACGGATCATCAATGCATCCTTTAGACTTTTGTTTTACATCAACCATATTATGCTTATGATTTACCCTTACCCCTCGAACAGGATCAAACCAATGACACTTGAACATCACAACCACACACCTTTCAGAAGCATCATGATATTCCACCTCTAGAATCTCTTCCAACAACCCATAATAGTCACTTTCATGTTCATCATAACAGGCACCCTTGACACATACACCACTGTTTTGTGTAACTCGCCCATTACAATGTGTAACGGTGTGGAACTTGTAACCATTGACAAAATAGCCATTATATGATTTAACTTTATTTAGTGGTCCAAATGCTAAAACTTTCAGTTGTTCATTCACAGAAGAAGAAAGCATAACCTACAATCACAAGAGTACATTTTATGTTTACAATGAATTTAAGGTATTACCTATATTAAAAATATTTTATTTATTTTTTGTTTTACCTCTCTTTCGAACCACTTAGCAAATGATGTCTCTCTTTTTTTATCTAGTTCTTCATCTTCAATATTTGGTTCTGTTTCCCTAACCCACTCATCAAACTTCCATATCATATCACGAACCTCATTCGTGTTAAGCAGAATATATGTATGAACCTTGTGTCTCTCAATTGCACTCAACATTCTTCCTTTTCCACTTTTCTCATATAATCTTCGAGATGGAAATTTGAAAATGCTTAAACGAGAGTCGGTATTCAAAGAACTCGGAATTTCAGGGGCAAAATTTCGAGGCTCTCGATTAAGCCGTGTTTGAATTGTTGAATCAAGATGTAGAGAGCAATACGTGGAAAGCTCATGTACAAGATAGGACTCCACAATAGATCGATGGGATGGTGGCTGGTTTTAGGTTTTATGAGTTACATGGTATCATTTTCATTTTATTTAATATTATCTTATACGGAGTATTGGTTTGTGAAGCACTGTCAAGATGCCAACAATAGGTTTTAGAATGATTAATTATTATTATTTTGTTATCTTTAATTAATTTATCAAAGATTGTGATATTCAAGAATTTGATTAACTATTATTAAAACTATTATTATTTTATTAACTTTAATTAATATGTCACGGTACTCGCACAATACGACAGCGGTGATGGTAACGGCGGTCTGGTGGTGTCGATAATCTAAAGGGTAGTAGAAATATTTTAAAAGATAATGGACTAATGGTGTAAACTATTTCATTAAGGGCATAATGGTTATTTTACATATCTTTTTTTTCTAATTTTCAAGAAGGGTGCATAATCTTTATATAGTAATATAAAAGTATAGATATCAAAGTTTGTAATAATGAAATTATACAACTAAAGTTATTTTTTAAATTGATTTACTATAACAATACGATTCTTTTAGTTATCAAATGTTCAGTGTATTAAGTGACTGAATAGATAAATAATATCTTTATGTATTAAGAAAAAAAATAGATAATTGACGATTATTTCTATTTATTAAGTCATAAAAAACATAAAACTTGACTTAATGTATTAAGTTCTTAATCTTTAAGTCTATTAAGTAAAAAAGAAACGGTATCTAACTCTATTAAATATAGTTTAGGAACAAAAAAATAATAATATATTTTTTCAAGTACTAGCTAGACGCGTAGTGGTGATAGCGGCAACGGGTGGTGGTGATGGCAGTGACGGCGGTAGTGGCAGCGTGGTGGTGGAGGTGATGTGTGGTAGTACTGGTGGTCGTGTGGTAGGGTTGGTGATTTATGTTGTAAATTTTTTCATTAAGTGTATTAGATGTTTATACTTAATGAATTAAGTAAAAGGTAAATTGGGTTGATGACCTTATATTATTTAATTAAGGAGTATAAATATATTTTAAAAATACTAAATCAAAACGACACATGACTTTATATAGTTTGCGTTACATACTTTAAAACTCCTTCAATCCTGTTTTAGTATATTGGTGATAGAATATTATATATCGTCTATGTATGTATGTAGGTATATATGTGAGATATGTAGGTACTGTACGTATATATAAGTATGTATGAGATGTAGGTATGTCGTGTGTACTAATGATATATATACTTATGTATGACATGTATGTGTTTTATGGATAGATGTGCAGTCTTAAATACATATATATGTACATATACATGTATCATACGTACATACATATATACACGATACATAATGCAGTATATGTATGTACGGGTATGTTTAGGAATTACAAATATGTACTTACATACAATGTACTTCCATACATACACTATATACACAAAAAAATAACAATTGTATAAATTTCTCACAATTATCCCATGGATTTCCCACGGAATAACATAATCTGTGGGAAATTCGCGGAAATCTTTCCCACGAATTACCCACGGATTGTCTAAAAAGATTTTTTAAATAATATTTCCCATGAAATTCCCACGGATTTCCCACCGTCTTATATAATCCGTGGGAAATCTGTGGAAAGTACTTCCCACGGATTACCCACAGATGATCCTAAAAAATTTTGTGAAAAAATTTCCCAAGGAATTCCCACAAATTACCCACGGAAACACATTATCCGTGGGAAATCTGTGGGAAAATAGTTCCCACGGATTATCCACGTATACCTAAACATATTTTTGAAAAATATTTCCCGCCGATTTCCCACGGTTAGGATATATCCGTGGGTAATCCGTGGGTAAATTCTTCCCACGGATTTCCCACGAATATGAAAAACATTTTTTCTAAATAATTTTCCACGGATTTTCCACGGAAATTATCTATTTGTGGGTAATCTGTGGGAAATATTTTCCCACGGATTAACCACGGAAGTTAGAAAAAATTTATTAAGTGAAAGTTCCCACGACTTCTTATTTGTGGGAAATTCGTGGGAAATATTTGGAATACTTTTTTACTTTCCTTGGATTTCCCACGGATGGATTTCCCACGGATATATTTTTGGTGGGTATTCCGTGGGAAATTCGTGGGAAAATATAAAGATAATTTGATTATATAAGTTCAACTCCATTTCGTGGGTAATCCGGATTTGCTGCCGTGGGAAAATCCGTGGGTATACACAGCTTTTCTAGTAGTGCAATGATCCATGCATATCCATCCAAAACATAATTTGGCTGAGATTCATGACAACGTGGGCTTTGATGGCAAGAAGAAGAAGGCATTGCATGGAATCGTCATCATCACTTGTTGGCTCATATGGAAGGCAAGAATTGAATTGAAGTTTTCGAATGGCAAAGTCAATAGGGATTCGATAGTGCACGGGGCGAAGTGTTTGGGATTCTTGTGGTATAGACATAGAAACAAAAATAACTGTATCACTTGGGAAGAATGGTGTAAATTTGAATCTTTGTAAATTGTGTTGATATTTTGTTTGGTCACCCGCCTTATTTGGGGGTGTTGTTTAATAAAAGTTATCGTTCAAAAAATAAAAATAATTATATATGGGGAAAAATGAGAGTGGTGTTATCACACATTTAAGTTGGGTGAAATATCTCTTATATGCTAATTTTTTAATGTTTAATATATAATGAATAAAGGGAAAATTTCATTACATACCCCTGTGGTATACCATATTATCAAGTTTCACCCCTCTTGTTTTTTTTTATCATTACATACCCATATGGTGACTTTTTGTATCATTACCTACCCCTCCACGTAACGTCCATTTGTTAGTCTCCGTTAACCCTCTCATGTGCAATGCACATGAGGGTATTTTCGTCTTTTTACCTCTTATCTTCTTCCCCAAAAGATATATACATCTGGATCCCCTCATCTTCAATTTTATCTCTATGCTCTTTCACATTTATCACCTCTTCATCATTATCTATATATACCAAGCTTATATTCAAAAATAACATATCAGATCTATACAAAAATCAGATCCCTTTTTCACATCTCTCTCCCTGTCCAAAATCAAATATTAAATGGCTTATCTAGTATCTACTTCCAGATCTAATTAATTTTCCTCCCATCTTTACAAGTCTTCCATGAAAACTCCGACTGCCAAAATCTCAGTTCTTCCACAATACATAAACTACACATACCCACCACAAATCCAGTCCCACCCGATCCCACTTGCTCACTCTCAGTCTTTCAAGAAAATAAAATGAAAACAGGGACGGTTTCCAAGATTTCGGTGAGTATATATATATATTGTATATACTGAAAAAAGAAGCAACGCTGAGAGGAGCGAGTTAGGTGGCATTTCTTTTCTTCTATACACTATATACGTATGATGATATAGCTCTTGGTGATTCCTGGCAAGTGGTAGTGGCCGGTGGTGTGTGTATATATATATATATATGTTGAAATCTATGGGCGGTGAGTTGTGTTGACTATATATATATATGTGTGTGTGTGACTGTGTGTGTGTGTATGTTTAATCCGATGTATATATGTGTGTGTGTTTCCATATTTTGATGTGTTTCCAAACTTTTCCGGCGACATTTTGATCTGAAGATGGGAATGATGAAATCGGAGAGGGGATGATACGGTAATGATGATACGATGGTGCTGGATCGGATATATAAATATAGAGAAGACGGTGGTGGTGGTGGTGGTAGTGGGATGGTGGTGATCGGGGCAACGGAAGGTGGTCTTCTGGGTTGATACGTTAGTGATGATACGGTTGTGGTGGTGATGGGTCACACCTATGAGTCTGAATTTTGTTATAAAATCCGGTATGTGTTAGTCGTCACTCCTTTTCTTGTATGTTGTTGCCACTAATTTTTTTTTAGATCAGTGAATATATGGACTATTAATCGGTTAGATAAACAGTTTAGAAGGAAGAAGAAGATAAATTGATTATGTACATACAAATTGGATTGGAAAGTAAGAAATTTTGGGGAAATTTTAAAGTTAGGATTTGTGAAATTAACAATGAATCAAAAGATCCGAAAAAGAATTCATGTTTGACTGGAGGTGGCCGGAAGAAGATGGAGAAGCAAGAAGGAGGAAGAAGAGGGATGTGTTTATATGTAAACTGACTAAAATACCCTCACGTGCATTGCACATGAGGGGTTTAACGGAGCACAACTAACGTCTGTTAGGGTAAGGGGTATGTAATGATACGAAAAGTCACCATATGGGTATCTAATGATAAAAAAAAACTAGAGGGGTGAAACTTGATAATATGGCAAACCACAGGGGTATGTAATGAAATTTTCCCATGAATAAATAATTGGCCTTTCATGCTTTTTATAAATTAAAAAATTAACATATGAGAGGGATTTTACCCAACAAGTTATATATAGCTTGATTTACATTTATTAAAACTGGACAACTTAATTGAGACCAGGTCAAACTAGCAAGACACAAAAAATTGATTGTGTTTTTCACTTTTGGGTCGTTGATCAAAATCGAATTACAGTTTAAGTATTAGTTTGAGTGTCGTTTAAAACTATAACCAAAATGGTTTGTTTTGTTTTTCTAACTTAAAATACGAGGTATTAGGTTTATAATTCTCATATTAAAAGTTCATTTTAGGCATGATTAAATTGTGACCAAACCATTATCGGATTAATTAAAAATTATCGTTAAGGTTTCAATTTTCGATACCTTTAGTTTGTTTTTTTTGTGTGTCAATTATAGTATTGTTTTATCAAGTTTAATCTCCTCCCAATTTGATACACCCCAACTTTGATGGATGTCAAAATGTTAAAAACTTTAGTTAGAACTTAGAGCTTAGAAGTAAAAAGTAGACCAATAGAACGCATAGAAAATATAAATGGTTAGTGGGCTACACTAATGGGCCTGACTCTTTTTTAGGATATACAGATTATTGTTGTGGCTAACCAATCCGGGTTTGAACATTTGATAAACAAATGAGTAAAGGTACCTAGACTGGCTAGACATGGGGAAAAAACCGGTTTCAAAAAAACCGATCGAGAAAATTGAAACCGGGAAAAAAAAGGTTTTTGAAGGTTCGGTTCCGATTCTTGAATAACCGCCGGTTTGGAACCAGTTTCAATTTTCGGTCCCAAAAATCAGTTCCTTATCGGTTCGGTTTCGGTTTTTGATAAAAAAAAACCCGAAAAAAACTGGTCAAAAGGTTGACCAAAATCGGTTAGAAACCGGTTTCGGTTTGGTCAAAACCGATTTTTTATCACGTTGACCAAAACTGGTTTATCAAAAAAATCGGTTTTGGGCACCTCTAGAGGTACCCCCCCCCTTTTCCCGTTTATATTTGTTGTAGTTGCAAGGTACAATAATTAATTTGTTTAGCAACATGACTAAACATCCAAACTTTCTGAACCCATAAGCATTTGCTAAAAATTTCAAAATCTTTGTTTTCATATATCATCATCATTATAAGTATTGATGCTTTATTGATCACAATTGCTTGTAACGATACCATAACTACAAATACCATTGGTACAGCTGTCACATTCAACTAAAAACACGCCATCATTTCTAAGAACTCAAGAACTTCATGCATATAGGAGGACTAATTTTCGATAAAGATAGAACAGCAGCTGGAAGAATCCACAAACCATCACCACAAATCAAACCAGAGGCCACCGATGTAGACATCAACGAGGCCTTCTTAGCATTAAGCTTCTTCCATACTAACACAACCAAGCTTCCAACACACATATCAACAGCAAAATAGCCGCCGATGAGAAAAGGTATCGCCATGCATATAGGCAATGGCATCCACTTAGCTATCTTTTTGGGTAACAAATCTTTGACTATGTTAATTGCCACTGCAAATGCAAAGAATCCATAGCATAACTGTAAACAATGCTTTGGTAAAAATGAAAAGCCCTCGACACCGATAATAGCCATGTTTCTGAAAACTATTGCAAATGGTGCTTTATATTCTCCTTTAGGATTACCTACATCAAAAGCTTTGGTGAATAGAGTTAAAGTTAGTGGGGATACAACACAGCCTATGGCTGTTCCAATGGCTTGGCTGAGAAGCATTGTTCTAGGTGACGTTAGTGTGAGATGACCCGTTTTTAAATCATGCATTAATGTGCTAGAAACATAGAGAACCGATTTTATGATCCCACAACCAACCAAACCAGCAACCACTCCTTGCTGTTTTCCAGCCAATGCTGCCATCATAAAAAGACCGATTTTTCCATAGTTGAAAGCCATATCCCAATCAGTTAAACCAGTTCCATAAGCATTGCAGAAAGCTATTGATGGAGCTATAATGTAGGCTATAATAACATAGTACCATTTAACCTCTGGAAATATTGCCGGTACTGCAAATGCATTAATTAAGGTGAATAGGGTGTATCCAACCATTCCAACCCACATAGGTATGCGTTCTCTGATGAAAACTTCGTTTTGTAGTCGTTCCTCCTCTGTATCTTCATTCTTGCTACCTACAGCTGCAGGAAGGTAATAACATTGGGTAAGTGGGTGTTAACCACAATTAGAGGAGGCAAAGTAGGTTGGTTGGCCAAAGGGTCAATATGGTAATATTGATTGTGGTTCAGAACGAATCAGATCGGGTTGGATTGGCTGCAGTCACTTTTTGGTCATATCTGTTAACTTTATATAGATAACCAGGGGGCCAAATTTGATTACACGAATTATTTTTTTCTCAAGATAAGTTAACCATGTAAATAAGGATGACCTTCATGATCTGTTTCACAAGCCTGTACCTTTGTATCCTCAATTATTACTTAACTCTGACCCTTTTTGTTTAAATAACCTGTTCAATACTTAGAGAGAAAAACATAACATGAATTGACCCATTCATATGTAAATGGGTAAATATTGGCACCTTCAATAACGATCATTCAGCTGAAGTTTGGTTTAGAGAAAACTTTCTGAATTACCTAGATCAAGTTTTTCATTTTTCAATTTCCCGTAGATACTTGCATATGTGAAATATAAAATCTTGAGGAAATTGTAGAGTCCATCGCCAAGAAGGAGAGCAATCGAGATGAAAACCTGTTGACATAAGAATTAATCAGAAATAAGAAGCATGACAAAAACAGAGAGATGTGTGTTGTTGTGATTATTATCACCTTATAACCATTAAGACTTTCCATACTGCTTTCTGGCACATTAGTAGGATACCAATCTCCTTTCTGCTTTTCAATAAGTGGCCACATTATACCCCATGAAATCACAGCTCCAAACAGTAAAGAAAAGCTCACAATGTGAGGGCAAATCATCCCGGTTCCAACATAGGTCATGCTAAAATCAAAGTAAAATCTACACCAAATAGAAAGCTTGTCATTTTAGACTCAAGAAACGGATGCCACAGAAAAAGAGAAAGAACACTTGCTTTTGTCTCCATGCTTCCAATCCGAATGTAGGGAATTGAGCAAATCCACATTCTCCTTTTCCAGTAAAGAACCACTGAAAGATTGCCCACAAGAAACTGACTGAAAAGTACTTGGAAAATCCCTTGACTTGCTTCCTGTGAGAAACGAACACTAAGTTAAGCATGTTCATCATAGAATGTTACAAAACGTTAAAATATATTATAGAAGTACCTTGCGATCTCGTCTCCCTGACTATGAAATCCATTGATGAGAACAGCTGTGGCCGTGCCACTTGGGAATATCAACTTATAGTCAACAATCAAGATCTGTGAAATAGAACTCTTATCATGTCAGTAATTAGATGTTGCAAGATGGGCGGGTCGAGCTAATTGTCTATCAGGTCAAAACTGGTTCTGGTTAAAACGGGGCCGTTTGTACTACAAGCCTAACCGCATAGTGTTGGTTTGACCTGCAGAACTTTTCTGTCCATGTTCTTACCTATTGTTAGCAATAGTTCATGTGTTGATTGTGAATACAAATACTATTACAAATAATAATCTAGATCTTTGAATAAAACCATTTAGAATGTATAGCATAAAGATAGACTTGACGACTTTGAACTGTTTTGACCCATTACCCTTTCAATTAACTTTATCCACCTGTTTGAGATTAATCATATGCAATCAACTTATATATAAGTAAATTGGTTAAAATTGCCATCTATATCAGTGATATACAAGCTTAGAAAAAGTAAAAAAGTCACCTTCCGTAATGGAATCAGTACGAAAAGACCAACAAAACAGATTAAGAGAGAGTAACCCGTCATCCAACCAATACGCAGCTCTTTGTAAGTCCCTGGAGAGTTCGATCCTCCTGCCAACTCATACGTCGTCTTGTTCAGAGCCAATAAATAAGACCCAAATCCACCTAACATTTGTCCCACAAAACCAAATAATATTTAAAGTTAAAGACTACATTATAAGACATTCAGCATGTAGTGAAAGAAAGAAAAATTAAGACTCAATGATTAAAATTCAAAACCTCCAATGGCAATTGTGTAACAAGCCACTGAACATGTCTGGATCATTGTGTTCTCGTGTCTGGTAAAGGGAACGGTGGAAATCCCAGATTTCTGAAGAACTTTTGTCCAAGTTTTCATTAACACAAAGGCAAGAAGTGCAGCTGAGACGTTTAAACTAGGAGTTATCCCAGTCGTGAGATTTATTTTCATGGCTATAACAGTGTAAACACTCCCTAGAATAACACTTGCAATAACTCCTCGAATCGTGATCTGTTTTGTCCACGGCTGCAGTCTCTTTGAAGCTTGAATATGATCATAATCATCATCTTTCTTCTCTTGTTCCATCTCCTCCATGTCTCTTTCAATCTCTTCAGACTCCATTTCCGTGTTTTTCATTATTTTATACAATCAAAGAAATGCTTCCAAATACAATGGAAATCATGTGAACTATCTAATGTAGTACTTACTCACCTTCACTGAAGGAAAGTATGAGGCCAAAAAATTGAAGTCAACTAACAAATGTTGCATTCAAGAAACTTACATTATATGCATATGCAATTAGTCTAAGTATATTTCTATTAATATATGTGTGTGGGATGGAGAGAGAGTGTGTGAGAAAAAAATAGCCAATGAGCAAAGATGCATATGCATGATGCCCTCATCTAGATATAACACTAACACTATATAATTGGTGAGATATTGCATGCTTGTACTTGTATACTCACTAATCCACCATTTACAAGTACAATTATTGACTAATCAACTATTTGACATTATTTAATCATAGAAGATCTGTGAATCATTCATAAGATTCCATGATGTATTAGTAGTTATAAATCATGCTCCTATGAACATTTATTGTTGCAATTTGATTGGCTATATGGGTCAACGTGAAATCTCATTCATGTTACCACATTCTATATTATATTCATGTTTGATGATGAATCTGTCAAAGGAGCAAATGAAAATCTGAAGGTAGATTTATTTACATGAGCTAAAAGAACTGAGACAAAAACTAACAAAATACGGAATAGTAGTAAACTGGGTAAACGAAGGAATGTGCTGTTTCACTAGATGAAGAACCAATAGAACGTTTTCATAACAATTTTTATATACTATATTAACTCGGAAGACAAAACATATTATGATACAGTCAATTGTTTAATCTGTTTTAGAAGTGGAAACTGATGTATCAATTGGAAATGGACTTAATATTCCCAATTTAATGCAGAAATCCAAACCAACAGAAGCAAACAGAAAGATTAGAAGACTCTCTGACACATACACTGCACCACTGAAAGCATGTGACAATAGACTACCAACTTCCAAGTCCAGAGGTGGCCCTCCTCCTAATGTAGCAAGGCCTGCATTACAAATTTACAAATTATAATAATGTGGCAGCTGGTTTTATCAAGGGCCTTTGGCCTTAGCGGCATTAACTTGGCCCATCAACCAAGAGATTGTGTGTTCAAATGTAGAGACAAATAGGCGTAAAATCAGTTGTAACATAACCATATTAACTATAGGTGGCAAGATGGATGGGTGGGTAACGGGTCAAAACGGCTTTGGCTCAAAACAAATTTTGGTAGAGGTCGGGTTGATCTGAGAACATTGTGTTGTCCATCCAGTAGAAACTTTACTTTGAGTGATGAATTAAATAAGGTTGCAAAAACAATATTTAAACAAGGATGATCTAAACATTTAAGTAAAGCAACTCAGAAAATTCTATGCATCTAAATCCGCTGTGAGCAGGTAATAACCTGTTTGACTCATTTATTTCAGCTAAAATATTTATCTGATCTGTCTGAGATTCATTATACCCCAGATATATTTGCTCATAAGTACATGGGTGGAAATTGCTAGCTACAATATTAAGAATAAATTTAAGTGACACAAAGAATCTTAGTAAGTGTGAGCCTATATATCTCTTTAACTGAAAGATTTGCTAAAATACCTTTGACAAAGCCAAAAGCTGCAGATGTTCCGGTCTTGAGCTGAAAATTGTCAAGATCATACCGAACAGCATAACGAAAGGTGACTCCAAACAATGCACAGCTGATGAGAGTGATTACTGACGGAAGTATTAACTGGGATGTGTCGGATGTCTGAGCCAAGGATATAGGCAATCCAGCCAAGGTGCCAACTATAGCAGAAATAGTAGCAGCTTTTACGGATTCAAGCCTCTCTTTGTTTTTGTACATAGCTTCTCTCTCTGTTCCTGTCATCTTTAAATCTTTATCTTCAATTTCAACTTCAAGAGAGCGTTCTGCTTCTTCAACTAATGCTCTTGCTTCTAATATTTCCTTCTGGCATTCCTCAATCTTTGATATAAAAAAACGATCCATTAGTAGCATATAGTTTCAACTTTCTTTGTCGATCCATTATTGGAAGTGAAAGTGGCAAAATGGCCGGCCCGGTCAGATTGGGTCAGTCAGGTCAGACTGATTACAGATGATTACAAACCATCTCCAAGGTGGCCTAGTGAAATACCATCCTAGAGGTCGCAGAAGAGAGGATTTTTCGACTACCTTGTATGATTTCTATCCGTTTCTGTATGAACACTAGATGAAGACTTGGAAATGGCCACGGGAATACCAGTTATACAGCAACATGACTATCCCCAGGTAGCTTGGGTTTATCCATATTAAATATAATAACAAATACATATATTTCCAAATTTGAAAGTTAATTTTCTGTACATTAAATTAACACTCTGGCTACTTTTCAGGTGAAATTAGTCATTCATTTGGGGTCACAACCAAGTGACCAACTAAAAGTTTGTTACTTTATCTAGTTTAAATAAATGGTTTTTAATAATAAGATTACCACATAAGTATGATGATAATAATAAAAATATTCAAAGTAATTCCTACACTATCAAAGCTTGTGAAAAACTATCAAAATACCTCAGCTATAAAATGCATCAAAAATTCAAGTAAAATCATATATATTGTACATGGCCATTAAAAACTACTTTTAAAAATCCCCAATAGCAGAGGGTGCTTGCCCACTCCTACCAACAAAAAGTAAGTTTTCAAATTTAAAGCTATATACTTTTTTAATCGGCGTCTCCCAATCAAGCAAATCGGTATCCTTAATATCAAATATTGGCAATGCGGTTCCTTTTATGTCCTAATATCCTTAATTGGGGGTTAGCAAAATCCTAAAAAATACATATATATGATACAAAACAAAACAAAACTAACCTCAGCAGCTCTAATTTCAAGCTGACTAATATAGTCTTTCATTTTCTTGTTTTCAAGTTCTTGTTTTTCAATCTGGGCAAGTTCTCTTTTAGCCAACTCAACTCTTTCTGTAGCTTTATCCAACCCATCTAACAAATCCCTGTTTTCTTCTTTATTCAACAGTTGGTCTACTCTTTCATCAACTATACCTGAAAGTAAATTCTTTAACCCCCCAACATTATTGTTGTTATTATTGTTAGTGTTTCCATTGTTAGTGCTGCATTTGATTGTGAATGAATTGATAATAAATCTTGATGAAGATGATGATGGTGGTTTAAAGGGGTTGATAAATTGGGTTTTTGTGGATTGAATTGAAGGGTTTGGAGAGTAAATGAGAGTTGGATTTGGTGTGGTTGTCATCATTCTTTATTGGATATCTTCAAATTTTGCAGCTTATGAAAGTTCTGCACCCTTTGAAATGATAATTGGAGTAGGTTACAAAAATAGCCCCTCAACTATTCTTTGATTTTCATTCTTCACTTTTATCTATAATACAGTACCTTATAAAAAGAGAAACCTCAACCCCCTAAATCTCAAAAATAAATTGATATACCTAAAATACCCTTCTAATTTATTTAATAATTTAAACATCTTCACCTAATATATCTATATTACCCTTAATGAAATAATTTACAACATAAATTCATCAACCCTTAAAATAACTACACTACTTTCTTTAACATCAATTAGTTTTGCATTCATCACTATTGCCGCCCCCATCGCCGCCCCCACCACCTGTCACTGCCACAGTTGCCGACACCACCGTCACCACCTGTCGCCGCCGCCGCCGCCACCCGTCGCGCCACCACCGCATTGCGCGGGCATATGACTCGTATATATAAACAAAAAATTTGTCATTCTGAGCCGATGAGGTATATGGGTTTTGCCAAACGAAACCCTAAGGACTTATATAGTTGTACACTTATTATAAAATTTAGCTGTGTTTTTGATATGAAAAGTACAAATTTTTTTATGCATGTTAAATGCAAACCCGGCTGCATTTAACATTCTTTTATATAAAAAAACCAATTAAAATAACACCATAAAAATATATTAGATATTTTGCATATTTTAAGTTTAAATAAGGGTTAATTACAAAAATGGTACCTGAACTATTCACCATATTGCATAAATCATACCCAGGGTTTATTAATTACGCCAGTCATACCCAAACTTACTATTTTCCCACTCGGGCCATATCTGGACCAAACGTCTGTTAGTTGTGATGTTAAGTGCCCCCACGTGCCGTGCACGTGAGGGATATTTTCGTCATTTTACTTGCCCTATCTGAATTACAGGTATGAAATTTGTAATTTTTATCATACTTCAGGTACCATCTTTGTAATTTACGCTTTTTATTAATACTTTACTTCATAAAACTATATTTTATCAATTAGTGTTATTATAATTAATAAAAAATGTTATTACAATGACTATTTTTATTATTAACTAGTTCTATACCCTGCGCTTCGCTGCGGTTTTATTGGGGGATCCAATTGATGCGTGTTGTTTGTGTGAAAAGAAAAACAAAATGATTTTTAATTATGAAAACACTGGTTTTAAATTTATAAAAGTTGTACAAGTAAATATCTCAAACTAAACACACAATTACGGGCAGAGAACCCGGTCAGGTGTAGTATAGTAAGTGATAAGTACAGGATCGTTCGCAGGGACGCTTGCACTACCTAGTCTAATAATAATGTGTAATTCTAGCGGTTGGGGGTTGTCACGATTTCCTATTTAAACTACTGAAAATAAAAGCAAAATAGAAGTCGCAACTGCTTGGTCTAGCGAGAAGCTTCTTTTAATCTAGTAAATGAATTTAAAAGCAAATAACACTAATGAAATCAAAATACTTGTTTCGCTCATATTGTCTTTAGATTCACTTTGCCTATGTAAACAGTGTTGTCGCTAGACTCACACTACTCTTTAAACAAATTCTCGTTAGATTCATTGTTTAAGCATTATTAACCTAAGTTTGTGTTACTGATTCATCTTTTAGTATACCCGGCTCTTAAGCCATGACCAGATAATAATTCTCTCTGGTGACCATAGTGCACGTTTCCATGTCACTAGATCGCGTCTGACATTGTTAAGCTTCATGTTCAACTAATTCTAATTATTATGGTTCTAGATCCGTCCGTTAGTACTGAATCACCTTTTACATCTAATTATAGACCGATTAGTGTTTTCCATCTTTATGTATTAATCATAGTGTATGATTATAGACTGATCATCAGAATTAAATCAATACATGCAGATATAGAACCTATAACAATATGAAGAACTCATTAACCATGGATCTACGATAAACAGTAATCACTATCCAACAGATCTAACAAATAAAATAAGATAACTAAACGTCTACATGATCACATTGATCCAAACAAGTATTCAGCCTACTAGCCTGACATTATTAAAGGAATAACAAAGTCTGAAAAGATGAAAGACATTGTTTACCAACAGAAAGTAAATAAAGATGAAAGATCTAGGTTGAAGATGAAGATCGAGAGGTGTTAGAAGCTCCAAAACCTCCTTGGAATATGCAAAATTCGACCTAGGGTTGATAGGTGTCGACTAGGGTTGCTGGATCTGCTCTCTCTTAGGGTTTGAGGGTTTCTTGTTCTATTTAAAAGGCAAAAGTCGTAACTGGATCTGGGCCGCCCAGCGGCGCTGAAGATGGGCTCCAGCGGCGATGGGGCCTTCAGATGGGGTGCCAGCGGCACTGGCAGCTGCTCCATCTTCTCGATTTGCTTCGTTCGACTCCCGGCTTGCCTCCTTGTGTCTTGTAACTTCACCGGCCTTCATGTTGAGTTGATAGATGCCATTCACCCTCGCTCGCATCTTCCGTGAACCTGCGTTTATATCGAATCCATTAAGTACCAATAGTTCACGAATATTAACTCATTTAGACATTAAAACGTGGCCTAACGATAGGGGAAATTATCACAAAATGAGCGCTCATCACCAAATCGTTAAAAGAAGGGAGGTCCGACCCCAACGACTTTTAATTTAACATTGAAATTTTGATATATTATATACATAATTGATGTTGGTTAAAAGAAAAAACTCAGTCCTAATTAATATAAGATATTTTATAAAATATTTTATCATAAATCAAGTGTGTCATACGCGAATGTCATACATGTAAGCTTCTTATTATGAATAACTGTTTTAAGAATAAAAATCGATTAGATACAAAGATTGATAACACCCAACACTTAAAAAGTGTTTACTAATAAGTTAAACGGTACAACTCATTTCACATATCATCATAAATCTAGTTTACCACATGTGAGTTGTAATTCTAAAACTTTATAGATATATACTACATTTTTACAGTGAGTTGTATTAGGGGTGTTGAAAAAAACCAAACCCAATTAACCCGACCCGATCCAAATGGGTTTGGGTTAAATGGGTTGGGTTATTCGGGTTTCGGGTTAGTTATTCGGTTAACCATACCCATATAAATTTAATTGGTTTGGGTTGTGGGTGATAAAATTTTGATTTCGGGTTAACCCGAAAAACCCGAATAAGTTCTCTTGATTTTCTAATTATTATAAATTATAAATATGGTATTTACCAATAAATCTAACTAACTAATAAATAGTATCTAGTTCTAGTTTCATAAAACCAATCCAAATCCAATGAATCCATACCTATATACAATCATCGACTTGACATCTTCCGGACTTGACCACTAGAGTATGACCACTAGACTACTAGAGTATGCTGCTACTGCAGCTACTGCTGTACCTATAATTGTATATATTTAAAAATCAATTAAAATCATAATTTCCAAATTTGTTTTTTAACCATTAGATATTTTAAACTCCTTTTCTATTTCTCTACTTCTCTAGTTCTCTTGCTTATTAGTAGTATTTACTATTTAGTATAATAGGCAAATACTAACGACCAACTCACCAAGTATCATCTCATCTTGATTTTTAATTGCTCTGAAAAATTGAAAGGTACTTTCCAATTCCATGAGTTCTTCATTTTATTCTTTAAGATTTAATTTTCAATAGTATCTGCTTATTTTAATTTTGTGTTACTTAGTTTGTTTTTAATTCATGAAACATACTGTAACAAACATCAACTTGTTTAAACTTTTTTATAACTTTGAATCTCAAGTGTTATTGGCTTTTTCACGATCCTAGTGAAGTTGAACTTTGTCAAATTGCATCGGCAATGAAACCTAAGTTTGACAAGTACTTTGGGGATGTAAAGAAAATGAACTTGCTGTTATATTTTTCTTTGATACTCGATCCAAGAAACAAGAAACCTTACTTGGGTATTTTACTTGATGATCATTATGGAATGCAGGGGGCTGAGGTTGTGAGTGAGAAGAAGACATACATATTAGAGGCTATGGGAACATTGTTTAACGAGTATGTGCGACTTCATTCTCCAGGTCCAAGTTCCACTACCGGGTCTTCTACTTCATCTACAATATTAGGGAAACGTTCAAAACCCGATGTTATGGAGGCAAAACCCCCCACAAGAAACAAACTAAGAGAGAAGATGAAAACAAACACAATTGAATCCATTAGTGAGTTGCAAAAGTACTTGGATGAAAGTGTGGAAGATGATTCATCCATGTTTGACATATTGGCATGGTGGAAAGTTAATAGCCCAAGGTTTCCAACTTTATCGTTGATGGCCAGAGACTTATTTGCAATTCCAGTCTCAACCGTTGCCTCCGAATCGGTGTTTAGCACGAGTGGAAGGGTTTTAGATCCATTTAGGAGTTCCTTGACCCCTATGATTGTTGAATCTCTCATTTGTACCCAAGATTGGCTTCGCACGGGGTCAAATGTGAACCCACCAGTTGAGGAGGATTGGGACAATATTCAAGAAATTCATAAAGGTAATTTTGTTTCTCTGTTAGTCCATTACATCTTTCAATATTCATAAATTTTATCTAAGATTATGTCATTTATTATTGTAGAATTGGAAACAAGAAATGTTGGTTCTTCAAATGTAGAGTGAATGATCACCGAAGCAACAAGGTATATAAGACTTTGACGTGAAAAAACAAGCAGGAACACTCTTTTGGACTAGATGTATAATCTATAATGCATGCTTGCACCAACAACTCAAGAAGAAAGACTCTTTTGGACTAGACTAATATAATCCATGCTTGCACGCTCTTCTTTTCTGTATTTTAATGTTCTGATGATGCATAATCTTCTTTTTTGTATTCTAAATTTCTAATGATGTATTTCAAAACTTATATGTTGAAATGGTATGTAGCTAAAGTATTATAATGTACAGGTATTTGGGCAAGTGATCCTCTTGTGTAAATTGGAAGATTTTGTAGTTGTTTCAAAACCTTTTCAAATGGTTAATTCGGGTTTAACCCAAAACCCAACCCAAACCAACCCGAACCATATAACCCAAAACCCGAATCTTTATTCGGTTTGGGTTATGGGTCACATTTTCCATGGCAAAAACCCGAATAACCCGACCCATATAACCCGAAACCCGATTAACCCGACCGATCAACACCCCTAAGTTGTATACTATGGAATATATATACAAAATTATTTTCCTAAATTACTATGCCTTGTACACTTGTGCTCCTACAATCCAAAAAAAAAGCTAGACAACTCATTTCCTTCTTCAGACCATTTCTACCACCTGTGTTTGTTTTGTCGTTTTATGTGAAGATGTCAGATTTCAATCTCTTCCCACCCACATGTTTACAACTTCATCTCCCATATATTACTTTCCATTGTTCTTTGTATAGTCTTCTCTCATTTTCCCACTTCTTGTTATCATCATGATATAGAAGATGAAGATGAAAAGTCCAGAAGAAGGTAAAGGTGGATGAAATCTCACTACTACCAGATTTTTCTGTATCTTTCTTTACTTTTTTTTAGACATAAAGTTGTTTCCGGCGTTGGTTACCGGAAATGGTTGTTCCCAGAGCCCAGAGGTGGTTGATGAAGATTTTCTGGTTCATGTATATGCATATGTGTGTTGTACATGTTGTGTATGTACATGTTGATATTATAGGAGTTGTATCTCTTGCATAATAATCTGTACTTGGATGAAATAAGTAAGTTTAAAAACTGATGGCGCAAAACTGTAAAGGAAAAGAAAGTTTTGTGGCAATAATTAAAAAAAACAAAAGTTGACTGTAGTTAAGTCTGTCTTTCAATTGTATATCTCTATTTCTACTACATTATAAAGCATTTGTTCCCTCTATTTTTTCAACTTTAAGTAACTGAAAACCTCAAAATACCCCTATCACTTATTCATAATACCCTTAGAAGAAATCTCAACCACTCATTTTTTTCTCTCTCCTTAAATCTCAACCAATTATTTTCCTCTCTCCTCCATAAATCATTTTATTTCTCTAATTCATTCAAAATCTTTTATCTCAAAAACCGTACATCGATAAATTATAAAAATTATATGGGTGTTCTTAAAATTTCATGCTATTTCATTAGAGATGTCATTCGATATACTTTCGACGAATTTTTAAATCCGAAGGGCGGAGCCCGTACGACTAAGGCATTTGGCTATCACACTCTATGACCTATCACCTCCTATGACCTATCATACTCTATGACCTATCACCCCCACCATCTCACCGCCGCAACGCGCGGATACTTTGTCTCGTACTATATAATTCGACCGCGTTGCGGGACCTCAATTTTTGTTTTGAAATGGTTGTGTTGTTTTAGAGTACTTGTGCTAAACCTCCAACCGTCTAATTAAAAATCATTATGTCATAGATAAGTTTGTTTCAAATATATATATTTATTTAATGGCAAAACCACATTAGCTTCCATCTGAGTGTTGTGGAGTGTCAATTATTGTGATTACATTTTGTTACTTATGATGTGTCGCTATATATGTTAGCTTAAAACTTTTTACCATATGAAATATATATTTATTTGAAGCAATACCACAAACGCATCTAAAAGTTTATAGTATCGAATACATATATTTAATATGCACAAAGAAAAAAGTCGAATGAAAGTTTTCAATATATTAGTTGAAACCATAAATAAGAAAGTGTGCAAAAACCGAAACAAGGGTACATAACGTTACGAGATATAACCATTAAAAAGTTGCAATATACTGTTTGGAAACCCAAATGGAAAAAAAAGTGTGAAAAAACACAATAAGTAACCCGTAATAGAAAGACCAAATGGGATGCGATGTGACAAAATCCAAATAATGGTAATGGTACGGGATATAGGCATAAAAAAGTTGCAATATATTGTTTGAGAATCCAAAAGAAAAAAAAGTGTTCCAAAAACCAATAAATAACCCGTAATAAAAAGATCGAACGGGATGCGATTTGGTAAAGTTTTACAGGATGTTACGTGGATGAATAGTAACTCGCCACGTACGTAGGCGAGTTACTATTCATCCTTTGATTCCTCTTAATATATATATATAATATAATATAATATAATATTTATATATATATATATATATATATACTAGTCCTAATACTGTACGATGTACGATAGCTATATAGATTGTATCATAAAGAAATTCGAATATGTCTCGATCCGTGGGTATGAAATAAATTGTGGTTAAAGTAAACCGATGATTGAAGCTAAGTTATAATAAACAGTAATGATAAATATAATATATGTTTAGTTAAAGTTTTGGATTTACCTTAAATTTTTACAATCACATCAAAATCGAAACTTGTAAGCATAGTGGATGACGGCAAATAGCCTTGTGATTTCCGATCGTAAACTCAAAATTCATGTTAATAACTTATTATAAGTAATAGGAGTTGAAGAATTGAGAAAGAGAAAGAGAAAGAAAAAGAGACAATTTTATTAATGAGAAAACGATCAATAGGTTATAATGAGTTTGGTATTTATAAACCAAGAGTTAGAGTTTAATTCTAAGTCTAATAAGAAAATTGAATCTATATACAATTAAAAAAGCTAATTTAATAAAATAAATAAATTAAAAAGACATATGTCGACCAATGATTACGCCAAAAAGGAATACGAATTTGTGTAGAATTAGTTAGAATTAATATGTATGTTAATATTATGTCACATGTCGCTCAAAGAAAGTCTTAATCCTGTTTTAATTTATTGGTAGATTAATGACTATTATTTAGTGATAAATTATAATTATATAAAAATTTATTAATAAAATAAATATTAATATTTATAAAATATTTATTTTTTTATGAAATAATATTTATTTTTATAAAAGATTATTTCAAGTTTATAAAGTTATTATTTTTATAAAAAAAATTTTATTAAAAATAAATATATTGAATTATAGATCCATGATTATTTTGATAAATGCGTATTTTCATATTTATTATTTTTTTATAAAAAAATATTGCATGGTGGTTGTGTGGGTACTAATATGATACAATAGATTAAGACATTCCTTTTGATTTACCTTTTTTTAAAAAAAAAAGAAAATAAATTTTGAAATACATATTTATCAAAATCATTATGGATATATAATTCAATATGTAATAGTTTTTAATAAAATGATTTTTTAAAAAATAATAACTTTTATAAACTAAAAATAATCTTTAAAAATAAAACTAATGTATTTTAAAAAAAAGTAAATATTTATAAATATTAATAAAGTTTTATAAAATTATAGTTTATTACTAAATAATAGACAATAATATTTTTTATTAATTATAATAATACTAATTGATAAAATATAGTTTTGTGAGATAAAATATTAATAATAAGGGTAAATTACAAATATGGTACCTGAAGTATAGTGAATATTACATATTTCATACCTGTAATTTAGATAGGGCATGCAACATGACGAAAATACCCCTCACGTGCACGACACGTGGGGCCACTTAACAGCACAACTAATGGACGTTTGGTCCAGGTATGGTTCGAGTGGGAAAATGGTAAGTTTGGATATGACAGACATAATTAATAAACTCTGGGTATGATTTGTGCAATACGATGGATAATTCAGGTACCATTTTTTGTAATTAACCCTTTAAATATTTAACAATCTCTAGACAATTTTTCTAAAAAGATATATTCGATGGGGTTGATCTATAAACGTTCGAACTCTAAAGTAAAAACAAAGTTAGAGTTTTTTTTTTTTTTGAATAAAAAATCTTTTGCTCTAAGATTAGGATTATTATTATTGACATATCAATTCCATGTAAAAGGTTTTACTAGCGTTAGTGAATGTACAACCGATTTTCAATTGTCAAACCTCATAGTGATATTTTACTATTTTTTCTAAATCTAAACAAACCTACTGGTTTGTTCAATTACCAACAAACAATTTTCAATTATTTCCTGAAAGATATATACGCGTTTTTATATACACCCTACCGACACCCTTTGGCTACAATTGTTAACAGGCCCATAGTCCTGGATCCCATCTCTCATTATAATATATATATTATATATATATATATACACACACACATACATACACATATATCTTGAAATAGCTAACTTTTGCACATAACACAAAACATAATTTTTGTTAAAAGGATCCCTCTGCTTTGCTGTGTGGTCTTCACTATTTCTGTTCACACACACTTTCTATAAATACCCAGATCAAGATCTTGATCATAATTTCAAGATCTTAAGACAAAAATGGAGCTTTTTTACTTAATAGTGTTTGGTGGTTTAGCCATTGTTGTTGCTACATTGGAGCTTAGCAAGAACAATAAAGATAGAATCAATACTTCTTCTGCTTTCAAATCTTTCAAGAACAATTACCTCCTTGTTTACTCTCTCATGATGGGTATATTTCTATTTATATCTATCGGTATATGTATATATTATGTTTTTTTTGGTTTCTAATTGTGTTTATTGTACTTTGGTGTTAATTTGAGTTGACCCATTTGGGATTTGGTGTTAATGAGGTAAGATTGGATCTGGGTTAATCAAGATTTGTGTTATAGGTTGATAAAGTCTTGGCCTTTTTTGGATCCAGGGTACTAATATTTAAGATCTTTTGTTTAGTTAAGTGAAATAGTTGGATTTAGTTTTTGGATCCATAATGTGTAGCTACTCTCTATCCATTTGTAAGCATAAGACCGACTACAGCAGTACAGCCTACCACCCCATACTCTGCTCATGGTTGGATCGAGTATTGTTGACATTGACATCCATAATGTGTAGCTAGTATGTGGATAATTCTGATGTTTTAAACTTGAGTGTTACACTTAGATGAGTGTATTATGCTTGAATTGTTGATAACAAGTTATTGATTCGCTAATCAAACTTTTTTATTATCTAAGTTTGTTTTCAAATATTAGCTATAAGAATTACTTTTTGATTGAGTAGCTATAAGAATGAGTAAACGAATTACGCGATGTTTTAACAAGAAAACGCAGTGTACTATACATTATTCACTGAAGGATGCGAAGTTTGTTTTAGAACCATCTAACGTGATACATACCAATGTACCGTCTCTTACCAACTTATGCAATTTGTTGCATTAAATGGTTACCAATAGCATGAATCAGTAAGAAGCGGTAAGTATATCAAATTAGATGGTACTAAAGAATTAAGTTGAATTTATCTTTAAAAAGGTGAATCGTACATTGCATTTCTTGCAGTTTACCTTTGTGAAATTTCAAACTTGTTCGTGTTAAAGTTGGACCAATGAAATCTCGCTTTTAGCGGTATGCATATTACATAAGTTAGTGTTACATATAATTTTTTGAACGCATTTCATTGTGGTTGTAGCTGGTGATTGGCTACAGGGGCCATATGTCTATTACCTTTACACCACATACGGTTTTGGGAAAGGAGATATTGGGCAGCTTTTTATTGCTGGCTTTGGATCTTCCATGCTATTTGGGACAATTGTTGGATCCCTAGCTGATAAACAGTAATTTCCCATTTCCCTTCATCCAGTTTCAATAGATTATTCTAAGCTTTACGTAGCTATGATTCTTCCGAATTTAATTCAAATTTTGTGGTGCTTAATTCAGTGGTCGGAAAAGAGCTTCAATTGCTTACTGCATAACCTATATACTGAGTTGCATCACCAAGCATTCACCTCAGTACAGAGTTCTGATGGTGGGACGTATATTGGGAGGAATTGCCACTTCTCTCCTCTTCTCAGCCTTTGAATCATGGCTAGTTGCTGAACACAACAAGGTAAGATGTAATATTTTGTTGTGTGTTTCAAAATTAATTAGGTGATATTGAATAATGAATAATCAGAATCATATAATTTGCAGTAATAATCTGACTTGTTGAAGATAGTCTTCTGATTTATGTTTTGAAAGTGATTCTTTGATATTCAATAATAGAGATCAGATAATCAGTGCTATGTTGTTTTGAAACTTAAAAGTGAGTGTGAAATGGGAGTAAGAGTCCCATAAATAAATATTGATTACTATGATTTCTATTCACGATAATCAAATAGTCAGAAGCATAATCTGTTTATTAAAACGATAAAACTGATTACTATGATCCCCATAAGGACTAGATTTATGTTATATGCTTCAAGTAAGATGATATTACTTGGAGAAGAAAAAGTGTGCCCAAAATGTAGGTGTCAATTGAAATTATAAAGACCAGAAACGGTTCTAACATATCTTCTTTTGTTGCATTGTAGAGAGGTTTTGAGCAACAATGGCTATCAATTACGTTCTCCAAGGCAGTTTTTCTTGGAAACGGGCTTGTTGCCATTTTGGCTGGTTTATTTGGAAATCTGTTAGTCGGTTCATTAGCTATGGGACCTGTGGCTCCATTTGATGCAGCTTCCATCTTCCTTGCCATTGGAATGGCTGTTATCATATCATCATGGACCGAAAACTACGGTGACCCATCAGAAAGCAAGGATTTAATGACCCAATTCAGGGGAGCTGCTGTGGCAATTGCATCTGGTTAGTCTCTCTCTGGATATTCTATGTAGAGGGGGAAAAGTGGGAGGGTTGGTGGGTTGCACAATGGGTCAAATGGATTCGGGTCAAAACAGGTACTTTTGATGCAGGCCAAGTGCGTCTCTGGCTTACCTGAAACTGTTTCAGCAATTTTAAATGAATACTTATATTGTCAAATATGATCATTATTTTTTGGATTACAAATACTTTCCGAAATAAAGTGATTTAGGAAGTTTTACCCTAATTAAACTTTGGGCGGTATCTGATCCGCCCAACCCATTTAACCTATTTGAGTTAAAAGTTAAAATATAACCTCAATCAACCCATTTAAAACTGAGCAGGCCAATATATATACGGATATACCTCTATTTATATTCTAGATTTTCATTTCATCTTATATTGTAAACTCTTTTGTCAATCAGATGAAAAGATTGCATTATTGGGTGCGATTCAATCCCTATTTGAAGGTTCAATGTACACTTTTGTATTTTTGTGGACTCCTGCTTTAAGCCCAAACGGTGAAATCATTCCACATGGTTTCATTTTTTCTATTTTTATGCTATCCTCCATGTTGGGAAGTTCTTTGGCTTCTAGGCTTTTGGCCCGTTCATCAATTAAAGTCGAAAGCTACATGCAAGTCGTTTTTGTCATCTCTTCTGCATCTCTCTTGCTTCCCGTTATCACAAGTGTATGTGACATGCTTCCTTTTAGGCTTTGTTTGTATAATTAACATTAATTGGGTGGCTAATGGGCTTGTTTCACGGGTTGGGAACAAGCTAAATCAGATAATTTCCAATACATGTCCAAAAGGTGTTGTTTTTAGTCACCTATATTTTGTTCCTATATTTGGAGCTTTATTAATAACTAATGTGTTGAATATTATTAAATAACTATATATTAGATAACTAATGTGTTGACCTGATTGCGCATTTGATATGTTTTCTTTGTAACCAAGTTTCAAAAGCTTACCTCGCTGACCTTTAAGATGAGATTTGATACCCCAAAATCAACCCATTTCTCTGTAAACGTGTTAAACTTGCTACCTCTAACTACTAATAAGCGTAGCTGTGTGGGTGAGTAAATTTAGTTGACTTACCTAGTTACCTTTTGTCCAACAGTTTTTGGTGGCTCCTTCTGTGGAAAAGGGTGGAAGCATAAAATTTGCAGGATGTATCCAGTTGATTGGATTCTGTGTATTTGAAGCATGTGTTGGTTTATTTTGGCCATCAATAATGAAAATGAGGTCCCAATACATTCCCGAGGAGTCTAGAAGCACAATTATGAACTTTTTCCGCATACCGCTCAACATTTTCGTATGCATTGTTCTTTATAATGTAAGCTCTCTATCCCTATGCCATGTGCGCGCGCACACACACACACACACTCGAACCGATAATAATTGTTTTTTCTTCTTCGTTTAAAGGTTGATGCATTCCCAATCACTGTCATGTTCGGAATGTGCTCTGGTTTCCTCTTCCTTGCATCTATGTTGCAAAGGCGCCTCTTAGGTGTTGCAGAAAGATCAAGTATGTTCTCAACCTCTATATTTGGTTTTAATTTCCGCCATCATTTATTTTGAAACTCAATTTTACTTGGAAAAAACTTGGTTGTTGAGTCGTTTATTTTGTAAATTTGGTTTTCAGGGCAAGACAAGGTTAGGGAATTAGAAGCGGAACCACTCACTATTTAATATATTAAAGAAACATATGAAGATTTATAAAGAAATGGTCAAAGTCGACAAATCATTCTTATTTAAAGGTGTGTGCAATGTGCAATATATTTCGTCTCTTGGGAATCAGATTGTTTCTGAGGTCATAGGTGGTTATGAAGAACATGAAGATAGAACTAAAAAGTTCATTGAGAATAAGGAACTTGTTATACCAATTAAGATAGAGTGTATTATGAAGTTTTCATAGTTTGGTTGAACACTAACAATGGTTATTCCTAACCTTAAGTGTTTCTACATTTTGTAATGCTGTTTTTTTTGTAGTAGTATTTATCAACATTAATGATGTTCATTAAAAAGCAAACATCTACTTACCCTGTTTGATCTATTTTACATAATTTGCATGGTAAATCTCTATTCTCTCTAGTGGATAAAATATACATGTTCAAAATGTTCAAAATTGTTTTTTTTCTTTCTTTCTATTTTCTTTATTTTAGCTTTAACTTGTTAGGAGCCAAACCGACTTAAATGAATTCTCCTAAAAATTGACTTAATGAGACAAACCCATCTTAACTCCACAAGGTGATATGCCAAGACAACCGATCACTACCTCGGATTGGTCCAGTCGAGGACCAATGGACCAGTTAACAAAGTTTTTCCGTCGTTTTATATATTTTGATTAAAAAGTTCGTATGCTACCCCTTTTTTTTTTTTTTTGGTAAAGGGTTGTCCTCGGTGAGAACCACCTCC
This sequence comes from Erigeron breviscapus, assembly GCA_034093135.1. Lineage (NCBI taxonomy): Eukaryota > Viridiplantae > Streptophyta > Magnoliopsida > Asterales > Asteraceae > Erigeron > Erigeron breviscapus. The sequence continues at coordinate 270,568,613 of CM067167.1, forward strand.
CTTGGTGGGATTTTATTATTTTTAATCTATACACCTACCAACAAATTCCATGCAACCCCAATAATGAGGGGCAAAAAATGAACTTATAGCAAGACAAATGGATAAATATCATATTTTAAAAGGGATCGGCAAAGCAAAAATAAAAATAAATTTGTAACTCATCAAAAATCCAGTACAACTCATCAAGTCCAAAAAACAAAGAAAACCCGACACTCTCTATTTTCTTTCTTTATTATCACTACTCGTTAATTATATCATATATTTTTTCCCCACAAATTCCATAATTCTGAAATTCATAACACCCACGTCAGATTTGAAAGTTTCCGTGTAGATTACCATTAATTAATCAAACAAAAGTCATCATTTTCTTGCCAATTATATACTGTACATACACACACAATACTATACCTATATATATACAATACAAATACAAATATATACTTACAATCACACTTTAGATCCTCATGCTCTTCACTTACAAGCTTCTTTCTGTTACTGGGTATCTTTTCTTTGATCCCAATTTAAATCTTTTTTGTGGATTTTTAAGCTAAAATGACATAATTAGTAATTACCCATTTCAGATTTCATGTCTTTGTATAATTAAATTACAAACTTTAGTCAAATCTATGTTTTTTTTATCCTAATTTTAATCTTTTTAATGATTTTTTAGCTTAATTACCTCATTAGTAAATGCCCATTTCATATTTTATGGTTTTATATAATAAAGTTACAAACTTTAGTCAAAGAAGTGCGTGCAAGTTATGTATCAAGATTTCTTGTTAATATAAATTAAAAAAAAGTGATCTTTTTTTTTTTGCTTTTTTAGTTTTATTTCTTTCATATCTGACTTGGGTATTGTGTATAACAGATTCGAAATTGAGAAAGAAGAAAGTTGAGTGAATTTGTTTTTTGGTGTGTGATCATCAATGGCTGATATGGTTGGACCAAGATTGTATAGTTGTTGTAATTGTAGAAACCATGTTGCACTTCATGATGATGTCATTTCTAAAGCTTTTCAGGTGAGAAATCTAATTTGAGATTATTTTTTTTCCCCAAACTTGATGGTTGTTAGACTAAGTTTCCTTTTAAGTATTCGATGAAGTTGTTTTTAGTATAGCTCTTGGATTTGTTTCTTTGATTGTTCATGTAATCTTATGTTTATGTTAATAATGGGCATTGAATTGTAGTTTCCTTTTAAATTCATATTGGTGGATATTAAAGATGAAAAATGGATGTTTGGGATCGGTTATTTAAGTGTTTATCAGAGTACTAGTGGAAAGTTGTGATTAAGATGGCAGGTATATGGGGTAAAATATTTTAGTAGAAGATGACTTGTGTGAGTACAATTGTGCTTTGAGAGCTCGAGTTGCTATAACAAAAGTTTGAATATATATATACAGTTATAATGTTCATCATATCATAGTCTTAGTGATATAGAATGCATGAAAAGGTTAAGAAAACAGCTCCTAATCTTTTCTATATAAGGAGTGTTTGGATTTACATTTATGGAACGGGTTACCTTATTACTGCAACTTGATGTTGCCATAATAAGTACTTAATGTGTGGATAACAAATTCTACTTCTGATTATCTGATTGAGAATTTGAGACAGTAAGTTAGAAGCAACCTGCAGCAAACCTAACAGATAGAAGTTATGACTTATTACCGCCTTTTTAGAACTTGAAAGACTTGTATACTCGTTTCACCAACTGTCTCTACCTATTTTTCTTCAGAAAATGTTTTTTTGATCTTTACATCTACTCGTTTCTTATATAGTCAGAATAGCCAAACACTTACATCTGATCATATAGTTTTACATCTTCAAAAAGATAAGCACTTTCAAACACAATTTTATATAGCAAGTGTTGTTGCAACTGATAATCTGAGTATGATTAGTATCACATAATCACTTTAAAGCACTTATCCAAACACTCCCTTAAGTTACATATGTGTGTCTGTTCAAGATCCATTTGTAAACATAAACCATGTACTTCCATGGCAATTGGTAGATGGGCTCTTAGTAAAAGGATGATTTCTGATAAAAAGCCTATGCTTAGTTATTATGCAATGTGCATAGACTTTTGAAAGGATGCGATTCTTGTTTTTATCCAATCTTTACTATGGAGATATATGGAACTGGATTATCAATGTAGTTAATTTTTCATTAAAATTGATTTTAGGGAAGACATGGTAGAGCCTTTTTGTTCTCTCATGCTATGAATGTTTCAATGGGACCTAAAGAAGATAGGAATCTCATGACTGGTCTCCACACAGTCGCTGACGTCTACTGCTCTGATTGCCGTGAGGTTTTGGGATGGAAATATGAACGGGCTTACGAGGAAACACAAAAGTACAAAGAAGGAAAATTCATTCTTGAGAAGTCAAAGATTGTCAAAGAAAATTGGTAGTAACTATTAGTCATATATAAATATATCCTTTCCATTATGGCACCTATGAATGCAAGTGTATGTAATGTCTGTTTAGCGTTCTTCCTATCCAATAATTTCATGTTGATAAAGTGTTCTATTTGTTGGTTTCCCATTCATTGTCGATTCGTCTGTCACTCTGTCCTGTGGAGCCTGTATTCAAGAGAATGGAACTCTGTGAGCAGCATTTATTGGGTTATCAGGTTTCTTGTTAATCAAATGTTGTAAATAGTCTTAATGATTTAACAATTGTGATTCTGTATATATGTTGAGTAATGCAACTTGATAAGCTTTTATGTTGCTTTTCACTTGATTCTAAATGTTTATTCGGTTTTTTGTTAACCATAGCTGTAGCAGGGGTCATGTAATGCTTCTACAAGTTTTGGGGTAACCCCAAGTCCCCAATTGTTTTTTATATAGGATGAAAAACGTAGAAAGGATTGTGCATATAATAAAGGTGTGCTCTAGCTATATGGGCTAAGATAAGTAGGTAATACGGGTTGGATAACGGGTCAAAACGGGTTCATGTGAAAGCGCATATGTCAGGTTGGCAATACTAGCCACAACACCAACCTAACAAGAATCAAGGGACGGGGACCTGACACAATATTATGGCAGTCGGTTTGGGTCAGATGGGTTGACCTGGAATTAATATGCTCGATCTGAATGGTATATTAAAAGAAATAAAACATATATATATCAAAAAGTACCAAGTTGTGTGAAATAGTGCAGGTTGATTTCGGGTTAAACATGCTGAAAGATAACTGGATAACCGATTGAACCAACACCCATTTAATTACGTAGAGGGTAGAGTTTTGGGTCGCTTGACATGTTAAACATGATGAGTACCGGCTTAGGGTCCTGCAGAATGCCCCATACCAGATTTATCGGAACTTTCAATCCATTCCACCTGGTTAAGTAGTATATCTGAGTTTATTCCCTTTTGAGGCTAAATGGGTTGAAATTACCCACTCAGAACTCAACATACTTGCATCTATACAACACGTTTTTTTCATATTTTTTTGAAAGTTAAAAATCCATATAGGACTCCAAGGGCCTTTTTTTTCTTTTTTATTCATTATGTTAAATGTATTAAGTGACTGAATATATAAATAATGTATTAGGTAAAATGTATTAGGGCCATCTTTCTCTCTCTAACTCTCTTTCTCTCTGCCCTCTCTCCTCCCCAACGCTCCCAACGGCTCTCTAGATCCAAATCTAGATCCGTGATTGGGGCTGAGATTGTGATTGAGAGGTTGAGATTGAGAGTTTGAGATCGAGAAGATCCCGGTTAAGCTTCCACTCCGGTGGATCTAACCCTATTTTTTTCACCCGGGCCGGAGGTCCCTTCCACCTCGGTGGATCTGGAAGCAGCCTCTCTACCTTTGAGTAGAGGTAAGGTCTGTCTACATCATACCTCCCCCATAGCCCGGCTTATGCCGGGATTGGGTACCCTTGTTGTTGTTGTTGTTGTATTCATCTCCTTTATTCATTATGTTAAATGTATTAAGTGACTGAAATTTGAGTGAATATATTAAGTTCCTAATTATTAAGTTTATTAATTAAAAAAAGAACGGGCCCAAGATGAATACATGGATGAGGTCATGAGGAGGTTGTGCTGTAGTACATCTTGGACTCCGAAGTCCCAACCAAATCATCGAAACTCAAAGTGGCACCACATTCAATTAATTTTTAGTGGCACCACATTCAATTAATTTTTTTTTGCCTTTCATCACTAATTTATACTTATTAGCAATTCATAAATTAATAAATCCCACTAAATAGTTAAATTAAATGAGCATGGTACCCGCGCAATGCGACGGCGAGCCGGCGATGACGGTGGTGTGATGGCGGCGACGGATGGTGACGGCATTAATTGGTGTAGGTAAAGGTTTTTGATTTAAAGAGGGTTAGTAGATATATTTTATAATATAATGGACTAATGGTGTAATTTAATATTAAGGGTTGATGGTGATTTAATTCATTAAGGGTATTTTGGTCAATTCGCATGTCCCATTTTTTCTAAACTTTCAACATGGGCTTATAATTTTTATATAGTAGTATATATATAAATATTACACTTTGCGTTGAGAAAAGTGAAAAGTTTTTTTATTTTTTATCATTTAATTAATTAATTTTTTTAAAATATATTTATAAGTCTATTAAAATTGCTTATTGTAAGTGTGATTAAGCGAAAGTGAACGTATCTAGTAAGTAATTATATTATATACTCGTATGTCAAAACAATATTACATTAATAAACTACAATAAAAGAATAAACATAAAATCATATTACAACATACCATAGAACATAAAAAAACATACATGCATTCATATTAAGCATAGGAAGCATACGCAACTTTCATGTGTGATATATACAAAGCTTCCTTATCCACTAAACATATACAACATTTCTAACAAGAAAAACACATCATATACAAACATCTACAACGTATAAACATCCATGACAAAAAAAACACATACTAACATAACTAACCATAACAAAACATGTAAAACATATGCCCAAAATTGCAAGCATACCTGGTAAACATATAAGTATCATATCATATCTCTATCTCTACTACATTATAAAACATTTGTTCCCTCCAAATTTTTTCAACTTTTCAACCACTCATTTTCATCTCTCTCCTCAAATCTCAATCACTCATTTTTTTTTCTCTTCTTCATAAATCATTTTATTCCTCTAATTCATTCAAAATCTTTTATCTCAAAAACCGTAAATCGATAAATTATAAAAATTATATGGGTGTTCTTAAAATTTCATGCTCTTTCATTAGAGAGGTCATTCGATATACTTTCGACGAATTTTTAAATTCGAGGGCGGAGCCCGTACGGCTAAGACATTTGGCTATCACACTCTATGACCTATCATCCCTACCATCTCACCGCCGCAACGTGCGAGTACTTTCTCTCGTAAGCAAATATGAACGTAATTAACAGGTTTGGTAAATTTATATAGGATAAAGATTGCTAGTCTTTATGTTATAAAATAAAGTAATTATAGATAGCGCTATAAAATATATCTAAAAATACGCCTAATCCAATTAATTATTAACACATGAATAATACATTTTATCGTTTTTAATTTTTATCATTGATCAATTATTTATTATTAAACACATATTTAGTCCTACAGGAGAGGAACTACCCCATAAATCCTAATCATCTTCCCTGTAAAATAAAATCAATAGCTTTAAGCGTCTGTTTGTTTTTTTAACCATTAAATGACTGAATTAATAAAGTGACGGAATAAATAATGTTTGTATGAATTAAGTCAATATAGTTATTTTTTTTATTAAGTAAAAAATAATGACTTAATGAATCAAAAATATTTTTAATTAAATCACGACTTTTTTATTAAGTCTTTAAATAAACACCACATAAGCCTACTTAGCGGGCTGCGGCAATCTAAGCCTCAACCCCCGGCTAACCTACCCAAAGTGTCCCGGAAAAGTGTCCACTAGTCTCTCCTTCTTGAAAAATATACTCCAATGTAAAAGGTTAGGGCTTTGTTTATTATTTTTATTTAGAGTAAATTACAATTTTCATCCCTGTGGTTTGTACCCATTTACACGTTTCATCCCTAGGTTCACGAAATTACGTTTTTCATCCCCAAGTTTGGATGTAACATCCGTAAATTTTGACCTGCTTGACTAATTATGTAATTTGGCTAACGACCTCAGTAAATGACGTAATTAAATGTATTTCATGACTTAATGACGAGAATTGGGCTTAACGGGTTGATTGGCCACTTATTTGACGATGCAATGCTAGACGAAAGACGATACAAAATAACGATTTGAAAAGCTAGTAAATGAGATGGGTTATCCATGGGTCAACCTACAACCCATGACCCATACCCAACCTTATCTCCCAAAATTCTTACACCACCTCTCTACTCATCCATTCATTCTATCACTTTCCTTTTTCTCTCTAAATCAAATGCAAGAATATATATCCCTCTCTCTAAATTCATCCACCATCTATTGTTGTTTAAGTTAGATGAGTACAAGATTAAGCATCTCTATCATCATCTTCTTATGATATCCAAAATTTGAAGTTCTTAGAGCAAGAAATCTCATCTTCAAGCCCATTTTCGGATTTCATCACTTGCACAAGATTTTGGTAAGTTAAACTAGTCTTAAATCCATCATTTGTTACTTATTAACATATTTCTAGTTAAGACCAAACACGCTTGGGTCGAATTTCGGGTCAAAAGTCAAATTGAGTTCAATTAGGGTTTATGTGACATAGTGGGTCAAAAACGAATTTAAACAAGAAATTGTTGTTTTGAATCAAGATTTAATGGTGGATTATGTTTGTTCATGCCCATTTATACTTAACAAGATGTGAAGATGAGTTTTGAGGCACCCTAAAACGATTTAAAGACAAATTTAGGGTTTTGGGATTCTAGGTTTGATCTTGGCCGAATTAAACATACTTTTGATGTTTTGGAATGTAATCATGTAAAGGGTTAAGTGTAATTAAGTTGGGAAATGATTAATTACGTTTCAATTCAAGTTTCAGACCCCTCATAGTAATATTGAGTCCAAAAATTGAGTTTAAAGTCAAAGTGGTTCAATTTTTCTTGTTTGAGCTGCTGCTGCTCGAATCTGCAGCTGACCAGCGTCTTGGACGCCAAGACCACCGTCCCAGACGGTGGTATGGTTAAGCTTGTTTCAGCGTGTCGCACTTGGGATCCAGCGTAAGGCAGTTAAGGTTTGGCGTAAAACAAATCTAGTCCACCGTCTAAGACGGTGGTGCCACCGTCCAAGACGGTGGCTTGCTTTGTGAAGTTTCTGTTTTGTACTAGATCGAGTGCCATCATCCTTGGGTCGCATCGGGATTTCGTTTAAGTCGTCTTTTAGCCTCTCTAGTGACATGTATAAGACCCGGTGATTGTCTAAAGTTGAGAGCCACCTTGAAACTCGACATGAAACCTAAACTTAAATTATATATATGTGTACAATAAAAGATTTGTGAACTCGAAAAGATCATTGGATGACTTTATATCGATTCAAGCTACTTCTTGACCTCTTTAGTGGCCGTGTCGGGTCTCGGGGGTCGGTTAAAGCCTTAAATCACGTTTAAAGACCTAATTAGGGTATGACTTGATGCATTAATACATATGTGACGTATATATTATAGGTGTGGACTTGTGACGCTCATTGAACGCTTATGATCACTCTTAACTTGCTATTTGTAAGTCCCCTGGTACGGATCGTTAATAGCTTGCTCCAGTTATCTTGAGGTGCGGAATCCCTCACTATAACTTGGTGATCAACAATAAGCTCCTAGATCACCTGCTGCCTCGTAGATCTTCTTCGGGCTAGCGGAACAACCTTTGACGACTTAACCTGCACAAGTATGCTCGAAATTTCGACAAATGTTCAACCCTAAACTCTGTTAGGGTTCGGTTTATATAGGGATCACCCGACATGGGCTTCAGCGAGTCGGCCTCGCAAATCCAGCCCAGCCCGTCACTAATGCGAGGTCGCATTCTGTGATTGGCCTCGTATTTGACCCTGCAAATACGGGGTCGTATTCCCTATGTGAAATGCGAGGTCGCATTTCACACTTAGCAGATTTATTACACATTCAATACTTAAACTTAATCTAGTATTCTATGCATAATACTAAGTTCATTAATGACAATCACATTACAAAGACATATAACAATATAAGCCCAAACAATCTAGACTGCTATTGACATAGATGTGCACTTACAGACTCCCCATTGGCAATAGCTTCTAGACGTTAACATACCTATGTCTTTGTCTTGTCTTTGTCATCAATCTACTTCCTCTGCTTTTTCTTATCAGCCTTCTTCTTCTTCTGAACTTCCTCTGAATCATCTGCAGCCTTATAAAAATTACAGTCTGAATGTAAGCCGATCTTCAAGCACAAACTCACTGTATTTCTATATCGCAACGTTGGACCCTGAAAATCTGGTGGAAACCAAATATTAACACTGTTCAGCTTCAACAGATCTTTCCTACAGAAGTTCACTAGATGTAAAGGCTCATAAATCCTCACAATCTCATAGTAATGATCACCATACATCACAGCTTCATACGTCTTACTATCAAAGTACCAGCCTATCATATTATCCAATAAGTCCTTCTTGAATTTCTTCAAAGGCACTTCTTTGGCAAACTTGGTCAGCTCATACTTCAAAGTAACAACAGGCTTCTTTGTCTTCGGATCTATCTTCGATTTATCCTTGACCATCTTGCCTTCCTGTGGATGATACTTTCTCTGAGATGGATCCTTGATCTTCATGTCTTTCACTATAGACCTAGCAATATAATTTCCAAATTCAGATCCACTAGGATTGATTAGTTCTAGCCTAGCTAAGCACCAAAAATCAACATCAGTAAGTGAGTTGATGGCTTCTTCGTTATAGTCCAAATACTGCACTCCGTCTGTTCTCCTGATAATGAGAAGTCTCAACTCATCATCCCAATGAAAACTCACGATTCTTGAGCATGCAGTAGTGGCGTAGGCTTCAACCTTCTCTCCCTGAATCTTGTCTTTATATTTGATAGGTTTATGCGATGCCTCATACTTAGCCATGTTTTTCTTCCAAGTAATAACCCAATCTGGTCTATATCAACAGGCTCTGTATGTTGCACATCAGGATCTTCAACAATTGGTTCTTGCATGACTGGAGCTTCAGGATCTTGGACTCGTTCAGACCTGTCCATTCTATCAAGTTTAGCTCTGAAGTCATCAATACTAAACCCTTTGCGCTCAACATCTTTATCCACAAGCCTTGAAGCTGTAACTGGCATATCGACTTCTGCGATATCCATCCAGCTCTCATCACCATAGATTATCTCACCTTCTTCCCGCACAACATCAGTTGTCTTAGAAGACCCTACCATACCAGTTGCAATCTCATTCAGAGACTCTATTGCCTTGGTCAGATCCTCTTGATGCTTATTGCCTTTATCTTTTGCTGCATCCGGGTCTTGATTTGAATCATCATCTTTCTTTTTCGAAAGCTCATCACCCTTACAGCCTAGATCTGGCAACAATTTCTTTTTCACCAAAAACTTCTCAAACAATTCATTTAACTCTGATTGCATCACACAATCTAGCATGACATCTGCAATCTTAGTCATCTGTTCAGCTACTCTAACAACTCCTTTATTCGCTCTAGTAGCTGAAATTTCTGCCTTAGTAGCTTCACAACGAACCATGTCAAAGTTGGACATGAGAGTGTTAATAAAGTCTTGATGATTCTTTCTTTCATCATTAAGAGCTTTCTTTAACGTCTCAACTTCCTTTTACTTTCTCTGTATCTCTTTCTCATGGTTCTTCTTTTGTTTCTCCAACTCATCATCCCAATGAAAACTCACGATTCTTGAGCATGCAGTAGTGGCGTAGGCTTCAACCTTCTCTCCCTGAATCTTGTCTTTATATTTGATAGGTTTATGCGATGCCTCATACTTAGCCATGTTTTTCTTCCAAGTAATAACCCAATCTGGTCTATATCAACAGGCTCTGTATGTTGCACATCAGGATCTTCAACAATTGGTTCTTGCATGACTGGAGCTTCAGGATCTTGGACTCGTTCAGACCTGTCCATTCTATCAAGTTTAGCTCTGAAGTCATCAATACTAAACCCTTTGCGCTCAACATCTTTATCCACAAGCCTTGAAGCTGTAACTGGCATATCGACTTCTGCGATATCCATCCAGCTCTCATCACCATAGATTATCTCACCTTCTTCCCGCACAACATCAGTTGTCTTAGAAGACCCTACCATACCAGTTGCAATCTCATTCAGAGACTCTATTGCCTTGGTCAGATCCTCTTGATGCTTATTGCCTTTATCTTTTGCTGCATCCGGGTCTTGATTTGAATCATCATCTTTCTTTTTCGAAAGCTCATCACCCTTACAGCCTAGATCTGGCAACAATTTCTTTTTCACCAAAAACTTCTCAAACAATTCATTTAACTCTGATTGCATCACACAATCTAGCATGACATCTGCAATCTTAGTCATCTGTTCAGCTACTCTAACAACTCCTTTATTCGCTCTAGTAGCTGAAATTTCTGCCTTAGTAGCTTCACAACGAACCATGTCAAAGTTGGACATGAGAGTGTTAATAAAGTCTTGATGATTCTTTCTTTCATCATTAAGAGCTTTCTTTAACGTCTCAACTTCCTTTTACTTTCTCTGTATCTCTTTCTCATGGTTCTTCTTTTGTTTCTCCAACTCATCAAACAAACCATTAACTCTAGCCTCTAACACCGTCATCTTTCCTTTCATGTCAGCCATACCAAACACTGGTAGTAATATAGGAACTTGACGTGTAGTCGCTTCAGTTCTTGGTTCAGGATTAGGCACTGAATCCTTCATTCTATGAGTTGTAGACGACCTTTCAAGATTTACAGTTGTCTTCTGAGATCTTCTTGGTATCACTGTCTCTGCATGTGATTCAACTGATCTCCTAGACCTCTGTTCAGGAACTCTGCTTGATACTTCTGGAGCTTTGATCGTCTCATCTACTCCACTAGCAGCAGTTTTCTCCTTGACTTTCAATTTGACAACAGTTTTCTTCTTTGGAGCAGGTACCTCTTCAACTTCTGGCACCTCAGATTCCCTAGAAGACTCTGTTCGTTTCCTTTTCTGACCTGAATCAGATGAAACTTTCTTTGAAGCACCTTCAGAAGTACTAGCAGCATGATCAACGGTATCTTCATGTGCTTCTGCTTCTTTTTCAAGAACCACATCTCTCTCAACTATCACCTCTTCTGTGCCTTGAACCTGTGGTTGTGCTATGTCGCCCATTGGCACATCTGGCATCACCATCTGTAGAGGAACTGGATTAGCTACTGGCTCATGTGGAACAATCTCAGTCCTGAATCTGGTAAACTCTTCAACTGTAGGTGGTTTGAAATTAATATCCACTAGAGCTCCAAACAAAGGAATATCTTGAGCACCTGGATCACCATCAAAGCGACTCTTGAGCTCATCATATGCCCTCTTTACAATAGATGTCACTTTCAGGACCGACTTAGTAGCAGGCAGATTAGGAATATGATGATTAATGATCATCATAACGAATCTAGGATAAACCATAAACCTATGCCCTTGCCTGGCAGTTGTTTGTTTCCTCAATTCGTTGAAGAAATACTTAGAAAAACTATACGGTTTGTTGTATACCAGACCAACCATCTGAGATTGAGATTATTGATTAAGCGTATCCCATAGGGTTCTTCTACTACACAAACTAACCAACAATACGTGCGCTAAGTATCTCCATCTTCCAAAGAATCCCCGCTTCTTCAATGTTCCCACATTCAAGTCATCAGCATATCCCATTCTAGTAAATCCTCCAACAATGACCTCTCTACTAAAAGTAGTAGATCCATTTTCTCATCCTTCTTGATCTAATGAACCTAAACTCAAGATATCAATAAGATCATGAGCAGAGAACTTAATGGTCTTGCCAGCAACCACTGTTTCAATTAACTCCTGAGTAGCAGTCTTCTTATGCCTTACATTTTCCCAAAACTCTACTAGGTATGACTCATAAAGCACTGGTGAATGAGTAAGAATATGGTGAATTCTTTACCGCTTCAAAAACTTGAAAATGTCATGATAATATTCTGTTCCATCTTGATTCACATCCAAATTGATCACAAAGTTATGACCTGATACAAATTCTCTTGCCATTTCTGTAATCAATAACAAGTAATTAATTTCTCAAAGAGACATAAAAATTCATATGCATAACATACATAACTAAAATTATCCCGGTAATTTAGTCAAAAGCATAAATTATCCCTGTAATTTACAACATAACATAAATTATCTCTGTAATTTAGTTAAGCATCAATTAACTCATTTTCAAATATTTATAAACTTTTGAAAATCTGTTAAGTCAAATACGAGGTCGTATCCCTGTACGAGGTCGTATTTCAAGGTCAAAATACAAGTCAACCAAACTCTAAAATACGAGGTCGTATTTTCCAATTTGGCCACGTATTAGTCCATGGTCGTAAATCGGCATCGTATTTCGAAAGTCAAACCGGTCAAAATAAATTAACATTTACGAGGTCGCAAATCTGGGCTAGCAAAACCCCAAATGCGAGTACGTCGCACTGTTCATCTTTCCCAACACGAAATCGTGATTTACCCAACCAAAACTTGTAAAAATCGTTTCTATACACTTGTATTCAAACGATAAACATACCCCAACCCTTATTTTTAACCAAAAACATCAAAATCAAATGAAAATTGAAAAACCTAGTTCGAAAATTTCGAACTCTATTTTCTTGATTTTCTTGTTGCATGGTCAACTATAAGTCGATTAGATAGTATACCTAGATTCAGTATTTCACGAGGATCACAAATATATCACTCAAAAACACTTGATCTAATTGTATATATCAAATCTCAAACGGGGTAGCAAAGTAGTATTTTCGGGGTCGTAAAGCTCAGAATTTGATTTTAATTTTGTGAGGTCGTATTAGGGTTAAATTGGATTATATACCCACTCGACCCGAATGGGCTTGGGTCAACCCGGCCCATCTAATTACGAGGTCGTAATTAAACTTGGCCCAATTCGACCAATTGCGAGGTCGCATTCTGCCATCTTCAATTACGAGGTCGTAAATACCTCCTGCACACTTTAAAATCAAAATTTCGTCAAAGTTTCTGAATAATTGATCGACGATTACCACGAACTTCCTGGAAATATGAAAATAAAAGATCAAACCTGTAGACTTTCAATTTTCATCTTTTCCTCGATCTTCGTCTTAACCTGAAAAGTTAATAAACTTACACAAAATTCTTTAACTTTTCAACGATCAATCTTTCCAAAACTTTCTCGAATTTAGCTTTCCTGAATCTGTACCACTTGCAACAATCCATATTTCTAACCAGTTATAAAATTGATTCTTCATTCTTATACCTCCCCCTCAATTTTATGACTAGGATGTATAACTATGATTAATCAATATAACCACTATCATTCTTATGTACTCCCCCTCAATTTATGACTGGGATACATAACTATGATAGAACAAAATATTGATTAGATACTTCATATTCTTATGAAAACACAATTGACTAGGTACTCCTCCTCAATTTATGACTGGGATACATAACTATGATAGAACAAAATATTGATTAGATACTTCATATTCTTATGAAAACACAATTGACTAGGTACTCCTCCTCAATTTATGACATGTTTTCATAACTATATGATCTAAATAATCAATGCTTAATCCTTTCACATTCATATATGTTTCTATATCTAAGGTAGAAAAGACCTTTCATATTCAAACAATATATCTATGTCTAAGGCATAAAATATTAACTATGTAGCCTTTCACATTCAAACATGACATTTCTATGTCTAAGGCATAATATAGTCAATAACCTTTCATATTCACTTAACGTCTATGACTAAGATTTTCTTAATCTTCTTCATTCACAATAAGTCTATATCTAAGGTTTTACTTACATATTTGATAATCTTTCATATTAAAATAAAATTATTTCTATATCTAAGATCTTCAACTAGAAAAACATTGAGCATTGTCTACCTCATATTCTAGACCTTGCCTGATAGCAATGTTTTTAATACCTCAGAATATTGCTCAGAAATCCTTCTTTTAGATTGACTTCTCTGCAAATACACTGAAAAAGAATTTCGAGACAACAAAATTTTCATTGCTATACCCAAAACTCGATCTTCTGAAACTTCAGATTTGAAAGACAAACTTCAAACTCTCTGTATCGTCATAATAATCAACTAATGCACCATAGCTTGTTGTAGTTCTCCCCCTCAACAATAAATCCCTCCGAATTAAGCATATGCAATCTTCCTTCTTGGATATATTGCTCGAGTTCCTGCTCGCCTTGCATAACCTGCATGTAATAGAGAGGTAGAATTTCCAACAATCAATACTGAACTAGTTGACTCCCATGAAAACCAGAAACTTTGAAACTTGAATCACAACCTTCAGGAACATGGAACCTGTTTCATAAGCAATCTAAATTATGTCTTGAAGTCTCAATGTGCTTCCTTGTGCTAATACCTGCACATACAAGCTTAAAACAAGATAAAAATAATAATGTTATTCTTCATTATTTCATCACTATTACATTTGATAGTAACGACTTAATCTAGAACTACATTCTTCATTTTCTTCTCCAAATTTGTTATTTTTCACTATCATAAGTCATAAACATATGACATTATCTTAATCTAGAACTACATTCTTCATTTTCTTCTCCAAATTTGTTATTTTTCACTATCATAAGTCATAAACATATGACATTATCTTAGTCTAGAACTACATTCTTCATTTTCTTCTCCAAATTTGTTATTTTTCACTATCATAAGTCATAAACATATGACATTATCTTAGTCTAGAACTACAAATCTTCAAGAACTTGAACCTTAAAATCCCTATTTTATCGTTCAATAATCAAAACCTTAAGATCTCTGTCTTATTGTTCAAAATCATTGACCTATAAACTCTTGTTTATCCGTCAACTTGTCAGAAAAATTCTAGAATCTTAAGATCTCTGTCTTATTATTCTATTGATACTCATCTAGAATCTTAAGATCTCTGTCTTATCATTCTACGGATACTTATCACAAATTCTAGAATCTTAAGAACCCTGTCTTATTATTCTATTGATACTCATCAAAAATTTAGAATCTTAAGAACCCTGTCTTATTATTCTATTGATATTTATCATCTAGAATCTTAAGATCTCTGTCTTATCATTCTATGGATACTTATCACAAATTTAGAATCTTAAGATCTCTGTCTTATTATTCTATTGATACTTATCTAGAATCTTAAGAACCCTGTCTTATTATTCTATGGATACTTATCAAAATTTAGAATCTTAAGAACCCTGTCTTATTATTCTATTGATACTTATCAAAATTTAGAATCTTAAGATCTCTGTCTTATCATTCTATGGATACTTATCACAAATTTAGAATCTTAAGATCTCTGTCTTATTATTCTATTGATACTTATCTAGAATCTTAAGAACCCTGTCTTATTATTCTATGGATACTTATCAAAATTTAGAATCTTAAGAACCCTGTCTTATTATTCTATGGATACTTATCACAAATTTAGAATCTTAAGATCTCTGTCTTATTATTCTATTGATACTTATCTAGAATCTTAAGAACCCTGTCTTATTATTCTATGGATACTTATCAAATAGAATCTTAAGATCTCTGTCTTATCATTCTATGGATACTTATCACAAATTTAGAATCTTAAGATCTCTGTCTTATTATTCTATTGATACTTATCTAGAATCTTAAGAACCCTGTCTTATTATTCTATGGATACTTATCAAAATTTAGAATCTTAAGAACCCTGTCTTATTATTCTATTGATACTTATCAAAATTTAGAATCTTAAGAACCCTGTCTTATTATTCTATTGATACTTATCAAAATTTAGAATCTTAAGAACCCTGTCTTATTATTCTATTGATACTTATCAAAATAGAATCTTAAGCACTGTCTTATTTCAAAATCATTTGACATCTCTGTATAAAATCTTTTTGATTCAACAAAACTCTTTTCAAAGATCGATCTCAAACTATAAATCATCTCTGTGTTCATTCTTTGAAAACCTTCTATCTAAAGATCTGGATAAAATGATTCTTTTAAAGATCAAATTCAAAACTATGAACAACTCTGTGTCCATTCTTAAGAAAATCTTCTTTCGAAGAATGATAAAAATACATATTAACCTAATATCTCTTTATTGAAATCAACAACTCTGTGTTCTTTTCCTTAAACCCATATTCTGTTACTATGACACACTTTCTTTTAGCTTTTGATCACAACATTATCGTTTAACTACCCTACTCGTTTATTCACTGTTCCATAAGAACGTAGTTGAGTCCTCTTGGAAACTAGATTATATTCTGACTATATCTCTCGTGCAATAGGAACTTTAATTAAACAATACAATTACAAACAAAAATTTAAACATTTCACGAAAAACATAACACATACACAAACATACACTAAACATAAACGAATAACATAGTTACAAGAGCTAAAGTTACTGCTGATTAGATCAGATTTAGCATATTACATAAGCCTACTAGCGAGAAATAATTCTCTTATTATTAGTTATGAACAGTGATCCAAAAATGATTACCAATATGTTTGTCCTCTTAAACACTCGGTACTTCCAGTCTTCTTTTTGGTTTATGACACTTTCGACATACCCTGGCCAAGGACAGTCACCATGCAACCCGAGTAGCCTAATATGTCACTTAATCATGTTTGCGAACTTATGTGCCCCATATTCATATACACTCTCACAATCGACACAAGCACTAAAATTAAGACATTTGGTGAGTAAAGTGAGAAAGTCTTTAAGAATCAAGTCAGCGGTGACAGGTCGGTGATTCCTCATGCGCAAAGCGACTTAACTTGACTCACGTACGGAAATATACTCAATATTGCATATTGCCAAGTACTTGCATATTTGTGACATTATTTTAAGCACTTATGAAAACCCATGACTTTCGATGAGACCCGTGTAGCGAACTTTCTGACAACCTATCCCAAGTTGGAAGCTTTAGGTAGGCTAGGTATACAAAGACACCCCAAGGACTTACTTGTTCGAATCTCAAAGGCCACATTAGCTTCATATTTTCAACAGATTTACAGTTTTATTATATATTTGCATATCTTGTCACAAATATACATCCGAAAAAGCAATACATACACATATATGTACCCGAGACCTTCTATATAAAGACCAAATATACCTAATTACAATGCAAGATCTTTCATAAGATTTAAAGGACTTGTCTATTTTAAGAACAAGCATTCTCAGCCATATATCTGAATACGTTTCCCATAAGAACATTGTATACATTTAAGTTCAGATTATAAGGAAACTTTGGTACTTTGTGCCTACCGATACATCATATAATGGTATCACTGAACTGAGCATTTTAAAGTACAATTAAGTAGGCTTAAAAGCTAAAGTATCGTCACGTCTAGTCGTCTTGATGCAGTGACCTTACTCTTTTTATTATATTTCTTTTTCTTTTCTGATTTTTATTTTGTTTTTTTGACACTATATGACACACATACATTACGACACAAACACTGACTCATTTTACAAAGTTCCTTTTGAGAGACACTGTCACTATAGATTTCTCATTCCAATCAATTGGACTAACAACTCGAAACGAGTTCGGTCGAAAGCCTTAGTGAACAGATCAGCTAAATTAAAGTCACTCGGCACCTTTTCTAGGACTATTATTTTCTTTTCAGCACAATCACGTATAAAATGAAACCTTATGTCAATGTGCTTAGTCCTACTGTGCTTAACAGGATTATTGGTTATGGATATGGTGGATTTACAATCTGACTTTATGAGAGTACAAAAGAAAACCTAACCGTGATAGCCAGAGCCGGTGAATGAGTATTCACTTGCTGTTATGTAATCCGATCTCTCCCCTAAGACAAACATCCACTGATGTCTACTTCCTCAAGAACACCAATTTCTTCATCCCTGTGATTAAACTAGTGCACTTCTGGAACTGACATATAACTAAGGCTGGCATAACAGGTCCGACACGACCTGTTAAGACACGACACGATAAGACACGACACCTGTTAGGGCTAGACACGAACACGACACGATAAGTTATCGTGTCATTTTTTCCAAACACGAACACGACACGAAAATTACCAGGTAACACGATAAGGGACATGTTAAGAACCTGTTAACAAGCAAAACAATCTCCAACCTTCTGATTGTCAGACCAATCAAATAAATTATATCGAATCCAACCCCAAACTCAACAAACCCAGCTTGATAACTAATCAATCATCAAATTCAACATTATAATAAAGTAGATCTGAGAAATAATATGAAGGAAATAACAAAACTATAATATATATATCCGATTTAGATAACACAATCACAAATATGTTATCTTTTATACCCAAAAAAATTAACCTGGTATTACAAGTGATAACACGATCATAAACTGAAAAGTCACAACAATACCAGAAAAGTCGGAAATCTAAACTGAAAAGTCTTAGATTTCAGTTTAGATTTCCAAACACTAAATACAACTGATAATCGGAAATCTAAACTGAAAAGTCTTAGATCATATTAGAAAAGTCGTGATGTATCTCATCGAAAATATTGCCGGAAAATCTTCGTAGTCGTCGTTCTTATATGTGGTAAATCTCTCTTTCGAGGTAAATCTGGCGGTTCTAATTGTGGTGCAAGGATGGATATTTGATTTCATTTTTAATATTAAAAAGATGATCTGTGGTGGTGGATAAATTTGTAGGGTGAAAAGTGAAATTACTATTTGGATGAAGTGTTCGTATTTGTTGCGGAATTGTGGAAATAGAGAGAGAGAGAAAGTGACGGATGGGAGGGAGGCGTATAATGAAAAAAAAGGGTTTCACATTATTAGTAATTTAGTATGGTATATAACTTAACAGGTATTTAACAGGTCTAACAGGTTCAGACCTGTTAAGACACGAAATATTTTCGTGTCTTAACAGGTCCGGACCTGTTAGGACACGAAACCTGTTAAGCCCAAACACGAAACCTGTTAAGAACAGTGTCGTGTCGTGTCGTGTTAACAGGTTTCGTGTCAAAATTGCCAGCCTTACATATAACATAACCAACAACATAAATCAAACATATAAAAATTAGAACATGTACTATAGATCATCATCTAGTCATGATCTTCTATAGTACTTTGTCTATCACATGAACAATAATAAATATAAACTAATTAGAACAAGTCTTCTTGGAACATTGATCATGAGTTTCATGGATCTTTCTCTTTCATCCATCTAACACATCTTCAAAGTCCTTGACAGCTTGCTTATGAGACTTACAAATCTCTTATTGTTCAGGAGGTAACACAAGAGGCATAACTTTCAGACGATCATAGCTGCGATCCTCCTTGTTAACTTCTACACTCCATACCTTGTCAATCAAAACCCGAGGAAAACAAAATCTTGAAAATTCCATCTCGGTAAAAACTCGATCACTACCCTTTAATGTATAATGAGTAAGATAGACTTTTTCCTTTTCTAAGTCCTTCTTAGACATTGATACGCCTGGCAAAAGGTTCTGATCCTGTTTTTCAACAAAATTAACATTATTAATTAGGACGCTTCCCTTTACAACTCTTCCAACCCCGAAAATTTTTCCGCCTTTGGAATCCATAAAACAGACATAGGACCCTTTAACAGGAGTAAACTCCGTCAATAGTCCCTTGTCTTCCATAATGTGCTTGGAGCTTCCGCTATTGACAAACCATAAACCTGCGGTTTTCCTTAGCAACTCCTGCACATTCACAAAATAATTAGTTCTCAAAAGGACCCCTAGCCCTGTTGGCTTTGGGTCTATCATTCTCTTCATCAGAGACTATGTCAGCCCAAAATTCACCAGTAGGCACCCAAGCCTTAGCTGGTTTTACAGTTGAGCTGTCAACAGGCCTTCTGCTGGGTGAAATTCGTGAATTTCTTCCAGCACTAAGCCTACGACTGGGGGAACCACTATGCCTCCTTTCAGTAGGTAGCCTTTGGTTAAAACCCTTAGAATTCTTTTGAAATCTTGACATTCTCTCAGGAGATGATGAAGACATTCTCCTAGGACTATGTCGCTGAAATAATGGATTAGAATTCGATTTTGCTTCAGCTATTAACCTTTCATAGTAAGCACTGTTGGGTTTATCTCTTAATTTACTAGACTGACTCGAACTACTAGAACCTTCTCGAGATGAAACACTTCTAGGCTTACTACTACTTGTCTGGGTTCTATTCTCAATCTCTCTTTGTAAGACACTTCTAGATTGTACAGACTTATCTCTAGGTGAGACACTTCTAGACTTCTCAGATCTGTCTTGAGGTGAAATACTTCTAGATTGAGGTGATGTGTTCCTTAGAGTTTGGGATGGTTTTCGATGTCAATTGACAACTTTTGACCTAATTAGTTTCACATAGTTCTGTGCATTTACATCATCTGGATGTCTTTTTGCATAATCCTCATAATATTTATTTCTATAAGCACTCATGAACTGTGGTGAACTTACTTGATCAACTAATTTACCCTTCCCATTGCTTCCAGAAGACCCAACACTATCCTTATACTTATCAGGTGACATCCTAGATTTATTCTTCTTATAAGGACAACAACTTGATACGTGACCTATCTCACGACACTTAAAACATGACCTTTTAGAAGCCTTATTTGATATATCACCATGAATAATCTCAGGCACTGGAACCCCATGACCTCTTAATTCATCTATATATTCAAGAGCTGCATAAGCCTCTTCCCAAGAAGTCGGTGCTTGTATGGGAGGTGCATACCGTTTCACAGTTTGAATCTTTGGATCAATGGATAACATTTCTTTAATTTTCCTTTCAGCAAATTGTTTAGGTGTTTCAGATTGAACACTCAAACCTTCTGCATTAATTGTAGAAGTTTGAACAAAACCTTTCTTGAAAACTGTATCTTTAAAGTTCTTGCTTTTAACAGGTTTTGGCAAATGTTCAGATTTTACGGGTTCATCAAGACTCCATATTTGATCAATATTTTCAGGATATTTACCGTTTAAATCTGACTCCTTTGATGAAAACACTTCATCATTACCTTTCAAAGTAAAGTAGACAATTGTTTCCATTTCAACTTCTTTTTCAATTTCTTTTAGTTTATTATCCACTGTCCGTTTGGCTTCACTTGGGTCTGAGTGAGCCGTAGATTCACTAGTCTTGTTCCCTAGATCCCTCTGACTTAGACATCTCAGGGATAAGAACATCACTAGTTTTGGTATGTGGAGGGGTAGTCTTGGGTACATTTTCAGGACTTGATTTTTCAGATTCTTCTAAAGTAAGCTTCTGAAAACTATCATAATTGTGACTAAAAGGTGGCGGAACGGCATTATATTTCTGGACAAAACTAGGTTGTTCACCTTTAACTTTTGCATCTCTAAGGTGACCCATCATAGTTCCTATGTCTCTCATTTTATTTAGTTTGCCACTTAGTTCAACAATCTGTACTCTAGAATCTGCTAATTCTTTGTCCTTTTTAGCACTTTCTTTTACTACCCTTTCTAAATCCTCATCTAGCATTTGTTTTCTGCCTAGTAACTGTGCATATTCTACCCTAAGTGACTCAAACCTATCTTCTTCAGATTTAATCCGATTAAGATATTCTTTGGCATGACCTTTAAATACCATGACATCAGTAGATAACTTACATCTATCACTAGTGGCATCATTTAAAAGGGTCTTGGTAGAGTCAAGTTCCTTTCTAAGGACAGTTACTTCGCTAGACAAACCTATGCTACTTTTACAAACAGAAATAAGTGATTGTAGAGAAAGACTTACCTGTTGTTCTGGTGCCTCAAGATTGGCCACGAAATTCACGAGCCCTTCTATACTCAAATCATCAGGTATCTCGATCTTTACATCCTTATCCTTTTTCTCAATTTTCACAGTTTCATTAGCTTCAGTGAAAGCTTCTTCATTCTTAGCTCTTACTGGTTCTGATGGTTCAGATTCGTCTTCTACCTTCTGATGAAAACTATCATGATCATCCGTGCTGGCATATAGTGTATAGTCGAATGAATTATCAACATGATCATTCATTCCTCCATCAATATCTTGAATTTCTGCCAAGAATGCATGATTCTGATCATCGGTACTAGTCGAACCCCAATTATAAGTACCATCAGATTGAACAACTAAAGCTCTTGAGTTATCCGTTTCTCCTGAGCTTCGGTTCCCAGTATTAGCATATTGATGTTCGGAATTCTGACTCACCATAGAACCACTTTGATTGAAGTTCTGACGGCCTGTAGCTGAATTGTTGTCCCGTCTTGGCCTCTGACACTCTCTTGCAAAATGTCCAAAACCATCACAGTTATAACACTTCACCTTGGTCTTGTCAAACCCTACTTTGCCATTCACAACCTTCCTTCCGGTTCTATCTATGAAACGCTGAACTCTCAATGTTAACATAGCTAATTGCCAGTTCAGATCCATTTCTTCCAAGTCATCTGGATCAACTTGCTTGTAATCCTCCCTAACCAAATCAGGATCAGTCAATTTTCCTCCAATTAACTTCTCATGAGCAGACACAAATGAAGTAAGCATGCCCAAATGTCCCTCAGCAGATCTTATGCTCATCGGCATCCCTGTGCTACCCGAGCTTGGAGAACTACCATTCTGAATCCCATTATGCACTACCATGGCCGATTCTGGAGAAGTTACATACATCAAGTTGCTATCAGAATCCGTTGACATCTTCATCTTGTCATCATCTCCATTATAGAAGGCAGTAATCCCTCCACTTGAAGATTTTGCAGAAGGAACACTTGATTTGCTATGATAAAGTTCAGGACGCTGAACAAAATCACTGCTACCTGCTTCCTTCGACTTTTGTTTCATATCTTGACCTCTCAGCTTTCGAATGATCTGATCCAGAGTCCATGTGCTAAATTCGGGATTTTGTTGGATTGAAGTTACAAACCCTTCCCACTTAACTGGAAGAGCTTCCAACAACTTCTCGATGACATCTTCTGGATCAGGTTTGTACCCAAAGTATGCAAGCTCAACCAGCAGATGACTGTAACGAATCAAGATCTCATCAAGAGGTTCATCTTTGAAGCTAGTAAAGACATAATACTGCTTCTTTAGCAAATCCTTCCTTTCTCTTCTTGAGATCATCATCACCTTCACAATGCTCTTTGAGTGCATCCCATAAGCCTTTTGCACTGTCATACATTTCAAACAAGTGCAAGAATTCCCTTTGGAGAGCCATTCGGAGTGATCCTAAAGCTTTACTTTCTGCTTCGTAGTCTTTCTTTTGATTGACAGTCATTTGCTCATACGAAGCCGCTTTTCCACCACCAGAACTAGTAGGTTCTTTGTCACTTTGCACAGTGGGATGAACATAACCATTAACAATACATATCCACATCCTCACATCCATTAACCTGCAATATGACTCAAATCTGCCCTTCCAACTGAAATATCTATCAAGGCTTATTAACTTGGGCGGTGAGTTGGCCTTTCCGGTTTCGTGATCCATCAGAATTAGTTGATTCAGCAAAGATTGATAATTTACGGGTAATTGAGACGTCATTTTCTCCGAGCTAGCAAAATTCACGAACTGTTTACAAAAATAAACGAGGTCGTAAAGAAATACGAGGTCGCAATTAAATACTCGAGGTCGTAATTGAACTGGCGAGGTCTTAAAGAGCTCACGAGGTCGCAAATGAAATACGAGGTCGCAATTGAACTGGCGAGGTCGTAATTAGCTACCCAGGTCGCAATACGAGCTGGATGAGGTAATACGAGCCCGCGAGGTCGCAAACGATGCTGGAATCCTTAGATCTCTTGAATTTGAAACCCTAAAAACCAACAACAACACCTTCGACTGCTGTAAATACAAATAGAGGTCACAAACAAGATTTCCGATCATAAACTCGTGAAAGAATCACGTCTAAACGACCCTAAATCAATATTGTCTA
>CM067167.1:270597614-270666306 GCA_034093135.1 Erigeron breviscapus
CATGGCACAACAAATGGAAACAAATAATAAGTGCATGATTGCTACAACTGAAGAGAAGTGGGTTCCTTCTGATGACTCATCTGTTGATGAAGAAGAAGAAAGAGATTGCTGTTACATGGCTCTGGAAGTTGATGAGCACCTGGTGAAGGAAGATGTCACATCTGGACGATGGGTGGACATTGTTATTAAAAAGGTTAGTGATTATGATAATGCAACTGACCAAGAACTAAAACTGGACATTGCTGAAGCTTTAAATTCTGATTTGATTTTTGTAGAAACTGTTAGATCTGATTGTGTAAATGGTCTAGAAACAGATTCTTCTGAAATAAATGCTTTAAAATCAAAATTAAAAGAGCTTCAAGACATTGAACTGGCATTTCAAGCCCAGGTTCTGGTAACTGAACAATTGATTCAAGAAAAGCAAGATCTTGAGATCATTTTAGAGAAAGAAAAACTGGTAATAAAGTCATGGCTAGAAACTAAAAAGCCATATGATGCTTCAGTTAAACAATTTCCTGCTCAAAAACGTGCATATTTAGATGGAAATACTAATGTTGCATCATTAATACCAGTAATCGATCGATTACCAGAGGTGTTAAGGCCCACAACTGTTTATGATATGCCTGAAACACCCAAGACCAATTTGACATGCTTTAAGTGTGGCAAAAAGGGTCATTTCATGAAAGAGTGCAGGTCCAACCAGTTTGCATCCAAGCCTGGTCCATTCTCTTCTAATAATAAGCCTGATGATAGCTATAAAATGAAATATAAAAAGCTTAAGGCCCAAATTGCTCTCATGGCACAACAAATGGAAACAAATAATAAGTGCATGATTGCTACAACTGAAGAGAAGTGGGTTCCTTCTGATGACTCATCTGTTGATGAAGAAGAAGAAAGAGATTGCTGTTACATGGCTCTGGAAGTTGATGAGCACCTGGTGAAGGAAGATGTCACATCTGGACGATGGGTGGACATTGTTATTAAAAAGGTTAGTGATTATGATAATGCAACTGACCAAGAACTAAAACTGGACATTGCTGAAGCTTTAAATTCTGATTTGATTTTTGTAGAAACTGTTAGATCTGATTGTGTAAATGGTCTAGAAACAGATTCTTCTGAAATAAATGCTTTAAAATCAAAATTAAAAGAGCTTCAAGACATTGAACTGGCATTTCAAGCCCAGGTTCTGGTAACTGAACAATTGATTCAAGAAAAGCAAGATCTTGAGATCATTTTAGAGAAAGAAAAACTGGTAATAAAGTCATGGCTAGAAACTAAAAAGCCATATGATGCTTCAGTTAAACAATTTCCTGCTCAAAAACGTGCATATTTAGATGGAAATACTAATGTTGCATCATTAATACCAGTAATCGATCGATTACCAGAGGTGTTAAGGCCCACAACTGTTTATGATATGCCTGAAACACCCAAGACCAATTTGACATGCTTTAAGTGTGGCAAAAAGGGTCATTTCATGAAAGAGTGCAGGTCCAACCAGTTTGCATCCAAGCCTGGTCCATTCTCTTCTAATAATAAGCCTGATGATAGCTATAAAATGAAATATAAAAAGCTTAAGGCCCAAATTGCTCTCATGGCACAACAAATGGAAACAAATAATAAGTGCATGATTGCTACAACTGAAGAGAAGTGGGTTCCTTCTGATGACTCATCTGTTGATGAAGAAGAAGAAAGAGATTGCTGTTACATGGCTCTGGAAGTTGATGAGCACCTGGTGAAGGAAGATGTCACATCTGGACGATGGGTGGACATTGTTATTAAAAAGGTTAGTGATTATGATAATGCAACTGACCAAGAACTAAAACTGGACATTGCTGAAGCTTTAAATTCTGATTTGATTTTTGTAGAAACTGTTAGATCTGATTGTGTAAATGGTCTAGAAACAGATTCTTCTGAAATAAATGCTTTAAAATCAAAATTAAAAGAGCTTCAAGACATTGAACTGGCATTTCAAGCCCAGGTTCTGGTAACTGAACAATTGATTCAAGAAAAGCAAGATCTTGAGATCATTTTAGAGAAAGAAAAACTGGTAATAAAGTCATGGCTAGAAACTAAAAAGCCATATGATGCTTCAGTTAACCCATCAGTCGATGGGTTCCCAAATCTAACTGATCAATATCTGGTGTATGTGTAGGGCGATCGAAAGAAGCTTATCTGGTATCTTGACAGTGCAGCTGGCAGGACGATGACCGGATGTAAGACCCTACTGGAGGAGTTCACCATTTCTGATGGACCCTCCATCACGTTTGGAAATGATGGTTGTGGAAAGACTGAGGGATATGGTGTTCTGAACAATGGACAAGTCAAGTTCAGACGAGTTGCATTTGTGAATGGTTTGAAATATAACTTGATCAGTGTAAGTCAACTGTGTGACGATGGCTATCAAGTCTTATTCAATGTTGCTCAGGGCATCGTATTCAACAAGGACTGGAAGGTAGTGTTGATTGCTCCCAGAAAAGGGAATGTGTACGTGATGGATATGGAAAGCTCTCCTTCAGAGCAGTGTTTCTATACTCAAGCTGATGAAGGGTATTTCTTAGGCTATTCAGCCATTCGCAAGGCCTTCAGAGTCTACAACAAGAGACTGGAGAAGGTCCATGAGTCAATTCATGTAACATTTGATGAATCAAATGCATCAATCAACAAGAAGCTAGTCCCTGTTACTCCCCCAGTATCAGTGTCAGTTGAGAATTTACCGGAAATGCCTTCAAATGAAGAATTTCATGATGCAAATCGTGATTTAAATGACTCAGATGAAGATACTGAAGTAATTTGGCAAGACCCTCCTCCAGAATCAACTCCAGAGGAGACTCAACTGAATTCTTGCACTGATATTGTTGTCAGTAACAATCCTGGTCAGTACTCCAGATGGACAAAAGCTCACCCTATTGATCAGATCTTAGGTGACTCCAGTCGTGGTGTTCCCAAATCTAACTGATCAATATCTGGTGTATGTGTAGGGCGATCGAAAGAAGCTTATCTGGTATCTTGACAGTGCAGCTGGCAGGACGATGACCGGATGTAAGACCCTACTGGAGGAGTTCACCATTTCTGATGGACCCTCCATCACGTTTGGAAATGATGGTTGTGGAAAGACTGAGGGATATGGTGTTCTGAACAATGGACAAGTCAAGTTCAGACGAGTTGCATTTGTGAATGGTTTGAAATATAACTTGATCAGTGTAAGTCAACTGTGTGACGATGGCTATCAAGTCTTATTCAATGTTGCTCAGGGCATCGTATTCAACAAGGACTGGAAGGTAGTGTTGATTGCTCCCAGAAAAGGGAATGTGTACGTGATGGATATGGAAAGCTCTCCTTCAGAGCAGTGTTTCTATACTCAAGCTGATGAAGACACAAACTGGTTATGGCATAAAAGGTTATCCCATTTAAACTTCAAAAACATTAACAAGTTGTCCAGAAAACAACTTGCAGATGGGATACCTTCAGTCTCCTTCAAAAAGGAAAGACCATGTCCAGGATGTGAGATGGGTAAGCAAAAGCGTACCAGTTTCAAGACCAGACAGAATTTCAGCATTACTGAACCTCTTCACATGCTTCATATGGACCTTTTTGGTCCAGTGAACGTTCAGACTCGTGCTGGTAAAAGATACACCCTGGTGATCATAGATGAGTTCTCCAGATATTGTTGGGTGATCTTTCTGAGGTCCAAAAGTGAAGCTGCTGCTGAAATCATCAGTCTTATCAAGCAAATTGAGCTCAAGTACAGTCGAAAAGTGTGTCAGTTAAGAAGTGACAATGGAACAGAATTCCAGAATGCAACTCTGGAGTCATTCTGTACTGACACTGGCATCTCCCAGAACTTCTCTTCAGCCCGCTCTCCAGAGCAAAATGGAGTTGTGGAAAGGAAAAATCGAACGCTGATAGAAGCTGCCAGGAGTATGCTTGCTGAATCTGGACTGTCTACCAGTTTCTGGGCGGAAGCAATTGCAACTGCTTGCCACACCCAGAATCGATCAGTGTACATTAAAAGACACAAAAAGACAGCCTATGAAGTCTTAAGAAATAGAAAACCAAACATTGGTTATTTTCACGTTTTTGGATGTCCAGTTTACATCCTGAACGACTCCAGTCAGCTAGGCAAATTTGATGCCAAAGCTGATGAAGGGTATTTCTTAGGCTATTCAGCCATTCGCAAGGCCTTCAGAGTCTACAACAAGAGACTGGAGAAGGTCCATGAGTCAATTCATGTAACATTTGATGAATCAAATGCATCAATCAACAAGAAGCTAGTCCCTGTTACTCCCCCAGTAACACCAATTGTCTTTTGTGAATCTGATCCTATAAACGACAAATTTGAAGATTCACCAGACACAGTTTCCAGTCATCCTGATCTGGAACCTGTTCAGAAAAAGAAACTCTCCAGTAGTACTCCATTCTATCCCTCTATTATTTTCAAACTACCCTCTGAAATTAATATTGGTTCAGATGTGCGTACTACTCCAGTATCAGTGTCAGTTGAGAATTTACCAGAAATGTCTTCTGGTGAAGAATTTCATGATGCAAATCGTGATTTAAATGACTCAGATGAAGATACTGAAGTAATTTGGCAAGACCCTCCTCCAGAATCAACTCCAGAGGAGACTCAACTGAATTCTTGCACTGATATTGTTGTCAGTAACAATCCTGGTCAGTACTCCAGATGGACAAAAGCTCACCCTATTGATCAGATCTTAGGTGACTCCAGTCGTGGTGTTCAGACCAGAAGAGCCTCCAGTAATCAATGCTTATACGTCAGTTTTCTATCTTTGATAGAACCTAAGAAGATTGACGAGGCTCTGGAAGATCCAAACTGGGTGACTGCTATGCAAGAAGAGCTTCACCAGTTTGAAAGGAACAAAGTATGGTATCTGGTTCCTTTCCCAGTTGGAAAGAAAGAACCAATTGGAACAAGATGGGTCTTCAGAAACAAAGTAGATGAAGATGGCCACGTAATAAGAAACAAGGCCAGACTGGTAGCACAAGGCTACTGCCAGTCAGATGTCGACTTTGATGAATCTTTTGCTCCAGTGGCTAGACTTGAAGCGATCAGAATTTTCTTAGCATTCGCTGCTAATCACCAGTTCAAGGTCTACCAGATGGACGTAAAGAGTGCTTTCTTGAATGGGAAGCTTGAAGAAGAAGTTTACGTCAGACAACCTCCAGGTTTCGTTGATGACAAGCATCCACATTGGGTATATCGTCTGGACAAAGCGCTATATGGCCTCAGACAAGCCCCACGTGCCTGGTATGATACTCTGACTAAACATTTGTTGAAAAATGGTTTTAAACGAGGTGCAATTGACAATACCTTATTCATTCTCCATGAGAAAGGTAATCTGTTAATGGTACAAATTTATGTTGATGATATAATTTTTGGGTCTACTGATGAAAACATGTGCAAGAAATTTTCTAAAATCATGTCCACTGAATATGAAATGAGTTTGATGGGTGAATTAACATATTTTCTTGGACTCCAGATTAAGCAAAACAAAGATGGAATTTTTATTAATCAGGAAAAATATGTTAGAGATCTTTTAAAGAAATTCGATATGAATTCTTCACCATCTAAACCAACTCCAATTTCTGCACCACTGACACTGGACTCGGATCCAGATGGCAAACCAGTGAACACCACTGTCTATAGAGGCATGGTTGGTTCACTGATGTATTTAACGGCCAGTAGACCAGATATTATGTTTTCAACATGTTTATGTGCCAGATATCAGTCTAATCCAAAGGAATCTCATATGCTCGCTGTAAAGCGCATACTGAAGTACCTTAAAGGTGCTCCCAGTCTAGGTCTTTGGTACCCCAAAGGCTCTGGAATGGATCTAATGGGTTATTCAGATTCAGATCATGCAGGTTGCAAGATAGATAGGAAATCCACAACTGGTGGATGTCATTTCCTAGGTGGCAAACTGGTCAGCTGGACCAGTAAGAAGCAAACTTCAGTTTCATTATCCACTGCTGAAGCTGAATACGTGTCTGCAGCCAGTTGTTGTGCTCAGATACTCTGGATGAAGAACCAGTTGCTTGATTATGGTATTAAATATTCAAAAACTCCAATCTTTTGTGATAATACCAGTGCCATCGCTATCTCCAACAATCCAGTCATGCACTCCAGAACCAAACACATTGATCTAAGGTACCATTTCATTCGCGATCATATTATGAAAAACAACATTGAACTCCATTTTATTCCCACTGACAAACAACTCGCTGACATTTTTACTAAACCACTGGATGTAAAAACTTTTGAATATCTTGTTGGTGAGTTGGGAATGTTAAACCCTTAAATCTGGAACCTTGGTATTGAACGCCATTGTGTACTACTAAGGATCTTTGATTTAAAGATTCAAAAATTTATTTCTGGATCAACATTCCAGGGAAGACTTGAAAATATTTTCTCTTAAAAATGTTTAAGTTCAGGGGGAATTAATTTTCTCACTGGACAAATTCTTCAGAAAATATTACTGGTGCTTTGTAAATATGTCCCTCTCACTGGTATGAACAGGTTGAAGTGCGTGTTTGAGTTGACTTATGTCTTCTTGTAAATGTGTCCCTCTCATTTGTCTGTATTAGTTGACGTGCAAGTTTGAGGTTTCCAGTCTTTCAAAATTGGTTTTCACTGGTACTTTACTGGAGTGTCCCTCCAGTGTACCATCAGTACATGTTCACTGGACTAATCCATCAGTGATACTGGACGGTCCTGTCAACCTCCAGATGCACTGAAATATGTCATAATATTTCAAAATACTTGATCTTTGTATGTGCCACGTAAGCAAACTTTTTCAAAGATATTTATCTTATAAATCCTACGTGGCATGTAAGTTTTTCAAAACTAATGATGGTCTTTTTACTTTGGGAACACAAAAAGTACAAAATTGCTGGTTTTTGTGGGCGGTGAACCATCAACCATTTATGGGTGATGTGATACAATTAAATGCGGATCTCAAAACACGATCAAAAATGTTATTTGATAAATTCAAATTGAACGTTTGAAATCCACATTATCTCTCCTATATATACCCACTTTCACTTTCAATTTCATTTACTTCGAACATTTACTCCCAAATCTTAAAAAATTCCTTCATTCAATTCGTAATTTCTTCATTCAATTTCATTCTTAAATTTCTCATATTAACTGCTATTCATTAAATTCTTCTTCATAAACCTTAAAATCATTCAATTTCATCTTCTTCTATATATCCAATGGCTCCTAGACAATCAAATTCACCAAGAAATCTACTATCCGCCGAATATGCTCCGTCGGCTGATGTAGTTAGAGCACCTCATATCAACCTTGAAGCTAGGGCTTTAAGGATGAATATGAATAACTGGATGGCAAAACTCACGCTATCCAGTGTCCATGATCCACAATCTATAATTGGGAGATTAAACACCTTTTTTCTCTCATGTCCACTATATGGTGCCCTAACTTTAAATCCAGAAAAGATGTATCACGATTATCTTTGTGAATTCTGGTATACAGCCGAATACAATGAGGCAAATTCTTGTATTGTTTACTCTCTTGAGCAAGGGACCAGACCCTTGACTCTTTCAGTACATTCTCTCAGAATGGCTCTTCAGTTAAATTATCTGGATGAGAATGAGCTGGCAATGCCACTCCCTACTGGTATTAACTTCAGGGAGGTATGCAGATTAATGGGGCATACAGAGATAGTTGATGAAAATGGTCAGTTGTTGAGGAAAGGGACCATTTATATGAGTAGACTGACGGACTCGTGGAGATACTTCTTCACACACATAGTAGAGTGTCTTGGAGGCAGTTCTGGAGGATTGGATCAAATCAATCAAACACACCTCCAGATTGCCTATTGCTTATGGTTTGGGCTAAGGGTTGATTTTGCCCAGATATTCTTTGATGATCTGGTGGAACGTATAAAGGCAAAGGGGAGAAAGCCATTCGTACCATATATTCGCTTTCTTTCTCTTATATTCAAAAATGCCCTTGGAGAGGGGTATGACTTTGAAACTACTCATTTTTCAATGAGTGAGTATATGAGAGACCTGGCAAATTTAAGGTCCAGAGATGGAGAGGTAGATATTCCTCCAGCAATGCTGACACTTCAAAGAATTGAAGAGAATGTGGCACCAGTAAGGGTACAAGTTGTTGATGAACCTACTGGTAGTGAAGATGTTCAGATTGTTGAAATGGTACAACCAATTAGTCAAGTGGCTCCAGAAAGTTCAAGTCAAGCAACTGTTGAACTTTCCAGACGACCAAGATCTCATAGGCGTCTGATGAGGGGAGGAGTCCAGGTAAACCCATTAACCCATCCTGGTGATATTATGAATATTGATGGGTCTCCCATCTTTGAAGAGGAAAATATTGATCCTTCTGTACAATCTGAACAGAGAGTGGACACTGAAGTCCAGGCTGTTGTACGAGAAGAGGCTGTTGAAGTTGTTCAGACTGAAGAACAAGCTTCTGGTGAGCAAGAGGCTTCACTGGATTTAAATATGGAAGCTGGTGAACAGATAGATGTTGCTGGTGCTTCTTTTTGGGACGAGGCTGACTCTCCTATTTCTGGAGGTCAGAATTTGGATATTAATATGGATTTTTTGGGCGAAGATGTACAGTTTGAAACTTCACCAGAAATGCCACCTCCTCCACCAGAAACCGAAACACCTCAACCAGAAATATCACTTCCTACACCAGATATGCCACCACCAGAACCTTCAATGCCACCACCACCACCATCAATTCCTCAATCAACCCCATACTTCACACCATTTATTCCACCAACACAAACTCAATCACCAGTACACCCAACCGAACCAAGTGTGCCAGTCTCTAATATTGAAACTGAAGAGGACTGGGCACAAGTACCTTTGATGACCAGAGTGAGGTCTCATCTGGAACAACCCAGTGGTCTCTCCACTTCTTCTTCCACCGAGGTCCAAGGCCTTCTTAGTAGGGTGGCGGACCTGGAGAGATCACTCCAGTCATCTTCCCAGGTCATTTCTGACTTTAAATCAATGTTGTCAAATAATATAGCGTCAGAAATGAACCTTTTTGCTGGGAATGAAAAGATGGTGTTTGATAAATTGGATGAACTGGTACTGGCCACGAATGTTAATTCTCAAAATATAAGGGTGGCAGTACAAGGGTTGGAAGGAAAGATTGTGAATTCTGTTGAGACTGCAGTGGAGAATAAGGTTGTACAACCACTGGCAGGTCTTAAAGATGAGGTTGAAAAGATTGTTACAAGAGTTGGTGCTCTGGAAAGCAGGCCTACATTTGACCAGACTGATCTGGTCAACACCCTCAGTGATGAAGTTGTCAGAAAATTCAAGGGTGATATGCTGAAAGAGATTTCTGATGAAATATCTGGATCAATTCTTAGATCATTTCAGGAGGTTATGTTGCCAGAAGTTGTAAAGATGGTTGAAGTTGAGCTGCCCAAGGACTTACCAGAATCAATTGAAAGTATTAAAAGGGAAGTCCAGGCACTCAAAACTGGTATGGCTGCTTCTTTGCCAGAACAAGGAAGAACCTTTGGTTCCCTTGATAGACATATGATGGAAGAGTTGTGGAATGATCTGAAGTCAAGGACTAGAGATCATTCCAAAGGGGAAAAACGTTCAGTTCCATCTACTGGTGAACAAGAAGGGTTAATAAGGAGAAAGAGAGAAGTTGCCAGAGCAGTCGCTACTGAAAGCGTCATGCAGCAGAGACAAGTGACTGGTACTGATGCCAGTGCACGTATGGTTGAAAGAACACAAGAAGCTACTGGTACTGAAGCCAGTGAGCCCCAGTTCGAAAGCTTCCCAGACATTCCTACTACACTGAAGGCTGTGAAAGGAAAAGAAAAAATGGTGTCTGGTGAAGAACAAGAACAAGTTGTTGAAGATGTTGATAATGAGACTTCCAGGAAGTTACAACAACAGTGTATCATGATAGAAATCTTCAAAGATAATCAAAGAAATGAACTGCTGGCCCATCATAGGGATATGGCTACAATGGGTACTCTGGACTCCTACAACGCTGGCAGGTTAGGCGTAAACATTGAAGTTTATAAAAGGATGAAGGAGGATCCCAGAGTTCAACAATGTCTTGATGCACTGGACGATGTCCATATACGCTCGTTCTATGCTGAAGAAGAGCAGGTATATGACTCGTTAATTTATGGTGTAACCATTCCAGAGTTGATCAGACAGAGAAAGGAGGAGCTGGTAAGCCTCCAGAAAAAGATCAGAAGAAATGCTGGTGCTCTGGAATTGGAATACAGAAAGAGGATAACTGGTCTACCCAAGTTAACTGCCAAGCAACTGAAAGCTATCAAAGATGGTGATCTGAGCACCTTTATTCCTCTGGATACCACTCTTAGAATCAATAGACAAGAATACCAGTCCACTGAAGGACAGCAGAGTGGTGTATCCAGGGATACTGAAGAGTTGATCCAGTTGGCAAAGCAAAGGGCTAAATATGATGAAATGATGACGTTCAGGGCCAATGCAAGAAAGATTATTAATGCTGAAATCACACTGGCTGAACATCATCAAGGTATGACCAGGTTTAATGTGAAGTTGACCAGAGAGGGTAACTTTACAGATGAGAGAAAGGATACTTCAGTCCAAGCATTTGGATGGACTGAACTAAAGGAGATTGGATTAACTTTCAAAGGTAAGACTGATCTCTCTCCAGATGAGAAAGCTTTTATGAAAAGAATTGAGAAAATCTGGAAGAGAATCCAAGAAATGGAAGCTGTGTTGGGTCTGAGACCACCAGTGTCTGTTCCATTATCATCTCCTAAGAGGAAGGCCACTGAAGATGCACCAGGGCATTCATCAAGAAGAAGGGCCTGAATCTTTTACCATTGTACTTGTTGTAATTATTTGTTTATGAAAGTTGTAATTATTTTCCTTTTTGATGAAAGTAATAATAGTTGCAAGTTTTTAATTTTACAAGTAGAATGACCAGATTTAGTCTAAGAACTTAAAAGATGAAACTGAAAACACTCATGATCTATAAAGTGTTTTCCAGTAACTTAGATTAGACTTAAATCGACCAAGTGTTTTCCAGACATACAAATTTGTATATCTATAAGTCTGAAAAATACTTGCATTATTTCTAAACAAATAGGGGGAATTTGTTAGGTCCAGATTTAGTCCAGACTTACTGGACTGGCTCCAGACTGGACTACTGGAACCTTATTTAGGTTTGTTAAGAAACTTGTTTTGCTGGTCTCGCTCCAGACCCGACTACTGGAGCTCACTGAAGATCTGACCAGAAAACATATTCTACTGGACCTACTCCAGACTTGGAATCTGGAGTCCCTCTGAAGATTTGTCCAGAAATAATTGAAGACTAGTGAGCATTTACTTGTACAGGTAATCTGGAGCATTCTCCAGATTAGCTCACTGAAGACTTCACCCCAGTCCAGATCTACTCTACTGAAGACATTATGACTGAAGTCAAAGACTGAAGTCTGAAGGAAGAAGACTTAACAAATGGCGGAGTCCACTGGAAAGTCTTACCAGATCTGCACACTGGAGGATTGTTAGTGTTCTAGATCCTGCAAGTCTGAACACTAATATCGAGGTTTGACTTATGCCTTTAACACACTTTCCAAAGAACAATCCACTTGTTCTTTAACAAAGTATATGTGTGTTAAGGTGGTTGGATAAAAGGATACACGTGCACTTGATGTGACTTTATCCTTATTCTTATCTAATACATTTAATGTTCTTGTCGGATCATTAAATGTATGCCAACCATATTTGTACGGCACAAATTCACTGGTGAATTTGTTGCCTATAAATACTAAGTCATTCCTTGAACAAAAATACTTTTAAGCATTCCTTTTGCATTTAAGTGAACTTGTCCAAATACTCTCGATCTTAAACAGGGATACTTCACAACTTTAAGTATCTCGATCCCAAAGAGTTATTTGACAAAAATAGATCATATTGTAATCATAGGTTGTTAGGATACTCACTTAATTGTGTTATCTTGATTCCGCAACAACAAACATCAATAAATGAAATACCCATGAAACATACATAATGGTCCACTTTATTTGTTTATTGCTTTAAGTCTTGTATTACTTTGTTTATATATCTTGCATCTTTATTTACAAGTAATACTAGTCCATATCTAGTGATTATTAGACTTGTTGTATTTTACACTTTCTATTGGTTAACCATCTCGTTAATTAAGGGACTCACACTATTGACATAGATGTGCACTTACACTATTGCCGATCAAGGTGAGTTCCGTAGCTCCATACTCAATTGAGATTCGGGTTGAAAAGTGTACATAATTGTTTGATCGTTGATTAATTGATTGATTGTTTCGATTGACGCTTGACTTATTACTCGGTTGATTAAGCATTCGATTATGAATATATGTTGTGATTAGGATAGTGTACATACATGGAAGACGATGATGCCCTCAAAGAGTCATAGATGTGGTGGGAAGGTTGCGGGTGACCTTATATATAAGCATCTATGATTCCTTGAATGTAGAGTCGTATGAAGTGTATGTGCATTGCGTTTTTCGGTTGACTTGATACATTATGACATGGAACGAGACGTTAAATGCCTAATTGTTTGCTTGTGTTACGTATTGGCATGTGATTATATATATTAAGACGAAAGACGTTGTATTGTGTTATGTGTGTGTATGACGAGACGTTATGGATTGTTTAATCCATATTATATACTTATGAGACGAAAGACGTTATATTTATTATATATTGTATAAGACGTGGACGGTGGATTGACGAATCCACACCCGGTATGATCATGGCCACATTATGACGATATTATATTTAAAGACGTATATTATATATTATATAAGACGTGGACGGTGGATTGACGAATCCACACCCGGCATGATCATACTCGGGATACGGGTTGTTGAACCCATACTATGACGTTATTATATATATGGACGATTATTGAGACGTTGACGTTATTGTATTGATGTTGTTATATATATTGACGATTATTGAGACGTTGACGTTATTGTATTGACGTTGTTATATTTATATTGACGATTATTGAGACGTTGACATTATTGTATTGACTTGTGCTAACGTATACCCTTTTAGGGTTTTCTTTGACGTGATTAGGTATTCTAATCCTCGTGTATCGTTAACGGTTGATATCCCGACACTTGATTCCTATTACTTACCCCTACGAACTCACCAACTTTATTTGACGTGTTTTAGTAGACTTTTCAGGTGAACAGGTGAATCAAAAGACGTATTGGATGTTTCATTGCATGCTAGGTTTGGACTTGGACTTTTCCATGGATCCGTGATTCATTATTCCCGATTGAGGGTTATGCTTATGTGTGATCCGGTACTTGCATTCTTGAATGGTTAGTATGGATTGTTGAATCCAATTTATGCATTTAGTTTTACTCTACATAATTTCCATGTCATGCTGTGCTTTTCTTGTGATATCCCATTATTCCGCCTTGTTGGGGTGTTACAGAATGGTATCAGAGCCGTGGTTGTAGAGAATTAGGTGGATTGACCTAGCCTATAGCCATTGCACCCACATTTCATATTTAGCATGCATGATATGGAAATTATGTGTGCAATGTGAATTGTATAAAACATGAAACTCGTTTAAACTGAGTTCGTAGTGTTTACATGACTTGGTGATTTGATTGATATGTGATGACGTGATTGACATATGTGTTAGTGTCGGGATATCACCGTGGCTTGTCGAATTGACGTTGACGTATATTCTTGTAATTTCTTTGAATTGTTTACCCTAGCAAAGTGAAATGATGGCATTAGCGGAGTATGACATTTGGTAACCCTAGAAGAGCCTGATCAACGATTTTACGGCTACCCTATGTCATATGAAACTTAATGACCTAGTTGATTGCACATTGTGAATAAAGTATAGTAGGTAACCCGGTATGTTTGATGAGTGTTGGTTGGGTGGAGGGTAAGCCGTTGGTATTACATGTACACATACCCAACCAATACTTAGAAGGCATAACGGAACCGAATCCCGACATCCATTCAATATATTAACGGTGTGGAGGGAAAGCCGCTGGTATCACCTGTATACAAACACCTTTAATGTATTGAATGTTGAAGTTAGATTCAGACTATGCTTTACCCGCCTTATTAATGACTTGACCCATTTATATTTGTATGAAATGGTTTGAAATTGTGGAATTGATTGAGAATTGAATGAAACGATGATGCTTTGCCTTGTTATATTTGAATTTCAATGTTGAGTTGGATAATTCGGTTGTGGTTGAATTGGAATTGTGTAATTAGTTAGAAGGTGAATAAGACGTTGATAACATAGCTTATTGCCATGATAATATCCCCGTAGAGATACATGTCCTTGTAATGGATTAGGATAGCCTAATTTTGGATTATTCGTTATATGACGGTTAATTGCGAATGCTCGTGTGTGAATTGTGAGGATTAACTTGGTAATCCAACACGTGTGTTCGAGGAAAGATGGTTAGACTATGGAGAGCTAACATGAATTTTAGGCACCAAAACGAGTAAGAGGATCTGATTGATCAAGGAGATCAAAGATGTAGAGGCGGTCGTAGAGGTTGTGGTTATCGTGAAGGATGTGGGAGAATCGAGTGGGTTAAATATCAAAGATGTGTCCCACCAACCGTCGTGCCTTTTCTTTGAATGCCATCCCGATCAATGCTCGAAATCCACCGATGGCCCGGGGTACTTGTCATGAGTGTAGTAGTCGAGATCACCACCGAAATAAGTGCCCCAATCCTATCGGCCAACAACAACAATAGCAAGCTCCACGACAACTTGCTCCCCGTGGAGGAACTTTTGCCGTGAATGCGGCCGAGACTCGTGTTGATCCTAACGTCGTTGTAGATACATTTCTCCTCAACAATCAATATGCCACCGTATGATTTGACTCCGGGGCAGATTATAGTCTTGTTTCCAATGACTTCATACCGTTGATGGATGCTAGCCTTAGTCCGTTGTCGTATTACCTTGAACTTGAAATGGTAAATGGCGGGTTAACGAAAATTGACCAAGTTGTTCGTGATAGTACTTTAGAGTTATGTGACCACCCTTTTCTCAAAAATCTAGTTCCTTTCAAATAT
This sequence comes from Erigeron breviscapus, assembly GCA_034093135.1. Taxonomy (NCBI): domain Eukaryota; kingdom Viridiplantae; phylum Streptophyta; class Magnoliopsida; order Asterales; family Asteraceae; genus Erigeron; species Erigeron breviscapus. The sequence continues at coordinate 270,612,727 of CM067167.1, forward strand.
CGGTAGCTTTGATGTGATTTTGAGTATGGATTGGATGTCGGCAATGAATGCGGTTATAGATTGTGGCAGTCGGGTAGTGAGAATTCCGTTAGCAGATGGTGAAGAATTAGTAGTCAAGGCGAGACGACCGAGCCATGGGATGGGAAAATATATAGTGTTAACGTCACGGAAGTTGAATTGAAGACCATGCCCGTGGTTAATCGGTTGCGGATGTATTTCCGGATGACCTACCGGGTTTGCCTCCATCTTGTCAACTCGATTTTCGTATTGATCTTATTCCAAATGCTTCTCCTGTGGCTAAAGCACCCTATAGCTTAGCCATGACCGAAATGCAAGAGTTGGCCACCCAACTCAAAGAACTTCAAGAAAAGGGTTTCATACGCCCTAGTCAATCACCTTGGAGCGCACCGTGGACCCGGACTTACTTGGGAGAGAGAAGATTCGGTGTCGTTAAAACGTTAAAACTTTTAGAAGAGCCAATAGAGATCTTAGATCGAAAGACTAAAAGCTAAAGAATACTTGGTATACAAACGTTAAACTGAGATGTAAAGCTAGACGTGGACCCGGACTTACTTGGGAGCGAGAAGATTCGGTGAAAGCCAAGTATCCCAATTTGTTTGACGAGTCTAGTTAGATTAGCCGAAATTCCTTTAACGGGGGAATGATGTAACATCCGCAAATTTTGACCTGCTTGACTAATTATGTAATTTGGCTAACGACCTCAGTAAATGACGTAATTAAATGTATTTCATGACTTAATGACGAGAATTGGGCTTAACGGGTCGATTGACCACTTATTTGACGATGCAATGTTAGACGAAAGACGATACGAAATAACGATTTGAAAAGCTAGTAAATGAGATGGGTTATCCATGGGTCAACCTACAACCCATGACCCATACCCAACCTTATCTCCCAAAATTCTTACACCACCTCTCTACTCATCCATTCATTCTATCACTTTCCTTTTTCTCTCTAAATCAAATGCAAGAATATATATCTCTCTCTCTCTAAATTCATCCACCATCTATTGTTGTTTAAGTTAGATGAGTACAAGATTAAGCATCTTTATCATCATCTTCTTATCATATCCAAAATTTGAAGTTCTTAGAGCAAGAAATCTCATCTTCACCCGTCATTTTAAAACCTGTATTTTCAAAAACTTTTGCCAAACGACGTTTAAAACGTAGCGGAAAGGATCACTTAAAAACTGCCCCATCCGTAACCGGATGGTACCTTTCATAAAATGGTGTTACTAAAGTGCATCATCAAAACAATATAAATGAAATCCAAGTCTTGGCACCAACATAAATGCCATTCATTATTACATGTATCATAAACGTAAATAATGTAGCCGAAACATAGGCTATGGGAAGTCTAAGCATTCAACAATCTATGCTAGTCTTCTTTATTGCATCTACCCATCTCACGAGCTAAATCTTTCTCTAGCTCAAACCTGCTTATCCTGAAGGACACAACATTTTCATAAAAGCAAGTGTTAGCTAATAAATTAGCTAAGTAAGATACACACATTTAATAAAACGTTCTTCATTTTACTTTTATAAAAATTCTTCTTAACATACTTATCAAATCATGATCACATTACGTATTGTCCACACGTATCATAAGATAATCCCATACTTACCTCTTTCCACATTCTATCACATTTCATATCATATCAACTTATACATATAACTTAAACAACATCTCATATCATATCAACATACATTTACAACTTAACCAACATCTCATATCATAACAACATATACTTACATCTTAATCAACATCTCATATCTTGGCATAACACACATAAACATGTCACACATATACATATTAGCACATGTAGAGTATTTACTCCTATTTGTGCCTATCAACAATATATCATACTTATCCACATATCTTACTTATTCTCACGTCGCATTGTGATCTCACAACGTAAAGCACATATACTTCTTTCACACATATCTTATTATCAACTTAATCAACTTATTCTCACGTCTTACATCTTTAATCACTTATCAACTTAATCAACTTTATCAACTTAGTCAACTTAATAAACTGAATCAACTTAATCAACTTTTATCAACTTTAAGCATTCCGTTATGCTTTTAACATTGGTGGTTAGTCACTCCACCCGGAAATACTAGATCAACGTAACTATGCCGCAAGAAATCACTCAAGCGACCACTTATAGTATCCCGTCATGCTTTTAACATTGGTGGTTAGTCACTCCACCCGGAAATACTAGATCAACGTAACTATGCCGCAAGGATCCACTCAAGCGACCACGTACGCACTAGCTTTTAAACTAGCACGGGTTAAGCTTAGCACAACTTATGCTCGAGACTTCTGATCTTTATTAGCTTAGGCTACACTTTCACCTAAACTAATCACTTATCAACATCTTTACTTTACTTTTTACGCACTAACACTAAGGCTAGAACGATTTCCCACATTTCACACTTTACTTTAACTTTAGGTATATTCATTACCTAATTAGTGTCACATCTACTTCAACGTTTAATCTCACTATCGTGCATAACTCATAGCATTACTTACGTGTATCTAGTGAACTAGACATATCATACATAAGAGTCACAAACAAGTCATTACATATCACCTGTAAGGCATAACAACGACATTATCAACAACACATATCTTAAACATATCATGGCAACGTCAATATAAGCATCATACTTCATATGCACATAAATACTTCTACTTTAAACATCATCATATCAACATAAGTCATTTCAACATACATATATTCCCATATAACCTCCCGCATAACCCGGAAAACCCCACACATATAAGATAATCCGATTAAGAGGTTAATTATAAAAAACCGCATTTTGTTGTGCCTCCAGCGTGAGAAAAGTCATGTATCTTACCTCGATGGAGTACTCAACAGTCACAAATGTGTTTACCGTGCTTGACCAGTGTTCCCGACAACCTATGGTACAAAAGGATGGATATATAAGTCAACTAGACACTTAAACGCGCTTAGAACCTTTCTGACGGCTGATATCGCCGAGCCCAGGGATGGTCTCATCGATATCAAGCTCCAAAATGCATCAAGAGCGAGACCTGACAACGATATCACCGAGCCCACGGATGGTCTCATCGATATCAAGCTCCAAAATGCATCAAGAGCGAGACCTGACATGATATCGCCGAGCCCAGGGATGGTCTCGTCGATATCAAGCTCCAAAATGCATCAAGAGCGAGACCTGACACGATATCGCCGAGCCCAGGGATGGTCTCATCGATATCAAGCTCCAAAATGCATCAAGAGCGAGATCTGACGGCTGATATCGCCAAGCCCAGGGATGGTCTCGTCGATATCAAGCTCCAAAATGCATCAAGAGTGAGACCTGACCACGATATCGCCGAGCCCAGGGATGGTCTCGTCGATATCAAGCTCCAAAATGCATCAAGAGCGAGACCTGACATGATATCGCCGAGCCCAGGGATGGTCTCATCGATATCAAGCTCCAAAATGCATCAAGAGCGAGACCTGACATGATATCGCCGAGCCCAGGGATGGTCTCGTCGATATCAAGCTCCAAAATGCATCAAGAGCGAGACCTGACACGATATCGCCGAGCCCAGGGATGGTCTCATCGATATCAAGCTCCAAAATGCATCAAGAGCGAGATCTGACGGCTGATATCGCCAAGCCCAGGGATGGTCTCGTCGATATCAAGCTCCAAAATGCATCAAGAGTGAGACCTGACCACGATATCGCCGAGCCCAGGGATGGTCTCGTCGATATCAAGCTCCAAAATGCATCAAGAGCGAGACCTGACATGATATCGCCGAGCCCAGGGATGGTCTCATCGATATCAAGCTCCAAAATGCATCAAGAGCGAGACCTGACATGATATCGCCGAGCCCAGGGATGGTCTCGTCGATATCAAGCTCCAAAATGCATCAAGAGCGAGACCTGACACGATATCGCCGAGCCCAGGGATGGTCTCATCGATATCAAGCTCCAAAATGCATCAAGAGCGAGATCTGACGGCTGATATCGCCAAGCCCAGGGATGGTCTCGTCGATATCAAGCTCCAAAATGCATCAAGAGTGAGACCTGACCACGATATCGCCGAGCCCAGGGATGGTCTCATCGATATCAAGCTCCAAAATGCATCAAGAGCGAGACCTGACAACGATATCACCGAGCCCACTAGTGGTCTCGTCGATATCAATTTCCAGACTCGCACCCTTCAGTTGCAGGCGACTTTTCGACCTCAAGATGACCAAATGAGTCAAAACTTAGTTCTTAAGAAATGTAGGGAATTCAAAGACCTTTCCAGAATTATAAAGTTTGACTCTTGAAGTTCTCTAATGAACGATTTATGACGTTTACAAAATAGGCCTGCAGAAATCGTCCGAAATTCGACCACTTTTGGAAATCGACACTTTTCGCCTATCTATGGGCAAAATCATTAGAAACTTTATTCATATAGATTCAAGAGGTTACATATATATTTTCAAAAATATAAGATTCATCTCCTAACTCCTTTAATTGAAAGAGATATGATTTTTGCAATATTACTAAATTTTCAGATCTAGTAAACACTTGGTTTTGCAAGCAATTTCGACCATCACACACCTACCATGACCTCTACAGTTCATATACACCAAAACACGACTCAAGTAACATTATGAAATCATCAATAGGTTCATGGATTCATTTCACACATCATACAATTTATTTGACCCTCGTAATGACCTAAAATTGATTACAAACGCAATTGAATCCAACCACAAACCCTAAGACCAGAAATCAATGGGTTGAAAGGACTCGTAAAACATGAAATCATGAAAGGAATACATGAACTACCTGTAGGGTTGATTAATGGATCGAAAAGCAAGCGAAATCCCTTCCGAAAACCCCCGAAATCGACTAGAACTTGAGGAATTGACCTAGGGTTTTGTGTGTAAGAGTTTTCTAGGGTTTAGATCTGATTAGAAGGTGTTTTGGTCGACCTCCATGCCCTATATATACTGGAACAACTTTTAAAACTTTACATCTAGGCCCTCGCACTTCCTTACAACTCGTTTCGTCACTTAACGGCTCGTTTAACGCCTACGGAAACACTTATCGACTCTTATATCTTATTGGGAACACTAATTGACTTTATTAATCATTATCAACTTTAATTTCATTACTTTAAATCACTTTAACACATATCTCACGTAAATCATTTAAATCACACAATTACATATAAAACACATATTAACTAACGGTCACTAACGACAAGTTAACGGTCAACGTCAAAAAGTTTTGGGATGTTACAGTTGGGTCAAAAACGAATTTAAACAAGAAATTGTTGTTTTGAATCAAGATTTAATGGTGGATTATGTTTGTTCATGCCCATTTATACTTAACAAGATGTGAAGATGAGTTTTGAGGCACCCTAAAACGATTTAAAGACAAATTTAGGGTTTTGGGATTCTAGGTTTGATCTTGGCCGAATTAAACATACTTTTGATGTTTTGGAATGTAATCATGTAAAGGGTTAAGTGTAATTAAGTTGGGAAATGATTAATTACGTTTCAATTCAAGTTTCAGACCCCTTCTAGTAATATTGAGTCCAAAAATTGAGTTTAAAGTCAAAGTGGTTCGATTTTTCTTGCTTGAGCTGCTGCTGCTCGAATCTGCAGCTGACCAGCGTCTTGGACGCCAAGACCACCGTCCCAGACGGTGGTATGGTTAAGCTTGTTTCAGCGTGTCGCATTTGGGATCCAGCGTAAGGCAGTTAAGGTTTGGCGTAAAGCAAATCTAGCCCACCGTCTAAGACGGTGGCTTGCTTTGTGAAGTTTCTATTTTGTACTAGACCGAGTGCCATCATCCTTGGGTCGCATCGGGCTTTCGTTTAAGTCGTCTTTTAGCCTCCCTAGTGACATGTATAAGACCCGGTGATTGTCTAAAGTTGAGAGCCACCTTGAAACTCGACATGAAACCTAAACTTAAATTATATATATGTGTACAATAAAAGATTTGTGAACTCGAAAAGATCATTGGATGACTTTAATTCGATTCAAGCTACTTCTTGACCTCTTTAGTGGCCGTGTCGAGTCTCGGGGGTCGGTTAAAGCCTTAAATCACGTTTAAAGACCTAATTAGGGTATGACTTGATGCATTAATACATATGTGACGTATATATTATAGGTGTAGACTTGTGATGCTCATTCAACGCTTATGATCATTCTTAACTTGCTATTGCCAATCAAGGTGAGTTCCGTAGCTCCCTACTCAATTTAGATTCGGGCTAAAAAGTGTACATAATTGTTTGATCATTGATTAATTGATTGATTGTTTCGATTGACGCTTGACTTATTACTCGGTTGATTAGGCATTCGATTATGAGTATATGTTGTGATTAGGATAGTGTACATACATGGAAGACGATGATGCCCTCAAAGAGTCATAGATATGGTGGGAAGGCTGCGGGTGACCCTATATATAAGCATCTATGATTCCTTGAATGTAGAGTCGTATGAAGTGTATGTGCATTGCGTTTTTCGGTTGACTTGATACATTATGACATGGAACGAGACGTTAAACATTGTTTAATCCATATTATATACTTATGAGACGAAAGACGTTATATTATATTGAGATTATTGAGACATTGACGTTATTGTATTGACGTTGTTATATTTATATTGATGATTATTGAGACGTTGACGTTATTGTATTGACGTTGTTATATTTATATTGACGATTATTGAGACGTTGACGTTATTGTATTGACGTTGTTATATTTATATTGACGATTATTGAGACGTTGACGTTATTGTATTGACGTTGTTATATTTATATTGATGATTATTGAGACGTTGACGTTATTGTATTGACGTTGTTATATTTATATTGACGATTATTGAGACGTTGACGTTATTGTATTGACGTTGTTATATTTATATTGATGATTATTGAGACGTTGACGTTATTGTATTGACGTTATTATATTTATATTGACGATTATTGAGACGTTGACGGTGGATTGACGAATCCACACCCGGTATGATCATGGCCACATTATGACGATATTATATATTATATAAGACGTGGACGGTGGATTGACGAATCCACACCCGGCATGATCATACCCGGGATACGGGTTGTTGAACCCATATTATGACGTTATTATATATATATTGACGATTATTGAGACGTTGACGTTATTGTATTGACGTTGTTATATTTATATTGACGATTATTGAGACGTTGACGTTATTGTATTGACGTTGTTATATTTATATTGATGATTATTGAGACGTTGACGTTATTGTATTGACTTGTGCTAACGTATACCCTTTTAGGGTTTTCTTTGATGTGATTAGGTATTCTAATCCTCGTGTATCGTTAACGGTTGATATCCCGACACTTGATTCCTATTACTTACCCCTACGAACTCACCAACTTTATGTTGACGCGTTTTAGTACACTTTTCAGGTGATCAGGTGAATCAAAAGACGTATTGGATGTTTCATTGCATGCTAGGTTTGGACTTGGACTTTTCCATGGATCCGTGATTCATTATTCACGATTGAGGGTTATGCTTATATGTGATCCAGTACTTGCATTCTTGAATGGTTAGTATGGATTGTTGAATCCTATTTATGCATTTAGTTTTACTCTACATAATTTCCATGTCGTGCTGTGCTTTTCTTGTGATATCCCATTATTCCGCCTTGTTGGGGTGTTACATTGGAACTCTGTTAACAGTTTTGGTCCACAACCCAAATGAAAGTTATATCGATAGTCACATGACATGCACACTATGGGTATAATGGTAATTTCCTTCTTCAGGGATCAAAAAAACAATTAATTTATATGAAAAAATGTTTTTTAACCTGCACACAATAACAATATCCTTTATAACATACCAAAAGTCATCATCATCTTCATATCATTTATCTTATAGATGTACCTTATCAAAATCCGATCTATAATCTTTATCTTCATCTCTATAATCTATATTTATATATCTCATAACACAAAAATAATCCATATCCAAGACCTCTTTCCATCTCTTTCCATATTCCAATTCCAAAAAGAAAGACAAGTAATTATCTTTAAAAAAGGTTAAAACCCTAAAGTTCAAAACATGTGGATCTGGAAATCACAATCAAAATCAAACTACAATTTCATTTGGCCACCGTGTGCGCGACATCACCACCACCTACCGCTACGTCGGAGCACCACCAACAGCCACCATTCGAACCACCGCACAACATCACCACTTGGGTTACTGATTTCGGGACTAAAACGAACAGAAAACTCAGTAGCTTTTCGAAGGTCCATATCGATGTGATTGTTGGAGTTTTAGGTGGGTTTGAAGTTGGCGGTGGCGATGAAGTGGAGGGCATCTTGGTGGTGGTGGGGTGAGAAGACCGGATCTCGGTGGTGGTAAGGTGGCCGGAAAACCTCACACTCCATCGCCGGAGAGGTCAAGTATTGTTTAAGTTTTGCTAGAAAATGAAGTCCCAATCAATGAAAAAGTTCAAGAATGTTTTGATTTTTCAAGATAAGGTTTTATTGTCGACTGAACAAACAAATGTTATTTATTCATTTATTTAGTTATTATTATCTGTAAGTTATTTTCTTAAGAAATTGTGTTATATTATATCTCCAATCATGGAGTGTAGTTTGTATTGATTTTAATCATTTTATTAATTCACTAATAGACTAATAGTTTTGCTTATATTATTGGTTTTATATCAGTAATAATAAGTGGTTAAGAAGTTTTTAGTTACTGAACTATTAATTAGATTTTTATTGTTGTTGTTGCACATGATGAATTTCTAATTTGTACACGTTTTTTACCAAAGAAAGTAGAGTATATAATGTCGTCGTCTTCTACTACTTATTGAGTCTGACAAAACCGCCGTAGGAATGGAGACCTTTCAATAGAGCGGAGACGAACGAGAAAGAGGCCCTTATTATTTGCGTTTTTTTTAAGAAATCTAAAAATATATAAACTTTTAAGAGACCTGGGTGTATTGAATGTGTGTGGATGAAGAAGATGATAGATACACTTATATTGATTAAAAAAGGTATGAATGAAATGACAAGAAATGGAAACCGCAACAAGAAACGGAAATCGCAACAAGAAACGGAAATCGCAACAAGAAATGTAAATCGCAACAAGAAATGGAAATAGCAACAAGAAATGCCAGATTTTTTTATTTTTTATTTTTTTTGCGATTTTGTCTTTAAAAATATAAGATTTCTTGCAATAAGATTTCTTGTAATGTTTTAGTTTTATGTCATGTTTCAATTTTATTAGCAATGTTATGTTTTCAATTTAACTTGCTAAAAGACTCCATAACATTGCTAAAAGGGATTAGTGCATACGTTTTGCAAAAAGGTATGTGTTTATTGATCCTTGAGAATCGCACTCGAGGTATGTGTTTCCACCACTCGAGGTATGTGTTTCCACCACTTCTTCCTTAAACTGGCTTATTTTTTGTATGATAGATTGTGACATTTATATTTTATTCACTTGCATCTCTTTGCAGAGAGCCGGTCTAAGTACATTTCATGCACAACAATGTCCGCCTTACATGGTAAGGCTTTCTGAAAAAAGTTAATGCTTTTTATTTTTTGTTCATTGTTGTATCAAACGTATATCTGTAAGGAATTAGATATATATGTAAATACTTTACCCACATGTATGTAACAGGCTATAAGCAGTCTCAAGCGTGCGACAGGTGAGATTGAAGTGGCATTAGAGTTAGTTTGTGAATCGCATTACCTAAATCTTTCTCAAGTTTGGATCCCTTATGAGGAAAGTGAAAAAAGTCGTGTTCCCTTTTCATCTTCTTTTGATGATTGTCAAACTAAACAAAAGTTTGCAGTGAAGTTGATTGGACATTGCATTAATCTGGATGATGTTCTCAAGGATTATTAGGATAGCTGTGATACGTTTCCCTTGAAAATTGGACATGGGCTTGTTGGGAAAACACTCCAAACTCATGAACCAGTCTTCTGCAGAAATATTGATGAGCAGAGTGAGAACGGGCTCTTGGCGTTGCTCCCTTCATATAATAATTGTAGCTGTCTTACGATATGTTTGAGGAGCACATACACCGGAGATCTTGATTATGTGTTTGAATTTTTGTGGCCCCGAAAGCGAAACTGTCATATGGTGTATAAATCACTGCTAGTAACACTAAAGAGGTATTTGCCAAGTTTCACGTTTTCCTTTGGCACACAATCTCGTGATGAATTACATGTCCTTACAGCATTGGAAGGAGGAAAGAGATCCATGGCCAAGGAATTTATTTTGTCTTTGGAGGTGAAATGCAATACAACCCCAATCCCATTACATCAAAACGATGTCAAACAACTGTTGGAATATATAACTAAATATCATTATTCACGAGTACGCAACGGAAGCAAATCAAACCATGTAATCAAATAATTAACCTTGAAATAGGATTAAGGAATACTCTTAATGTAGATGATAAAGTAAAGAAACTTTAAAAGGATTTGAAGTAAATCCCTCTACGATTTCACACACGATCCACAGATATAGGTGTGCTAGCACTTGATCACGAACCGAGCAACCTTTGGCTTGATCTCTTCTTCAAAACCGAAAACCAAAAACCCCAAAGGGTTTTCCTTGTTTTGGCCGTCCAAAAGAAGAGAGGAGGAGATGAGAGGTCTAAGAGTTATAATTCTCTTTTTGTTGTAGTTGTTCTAGAAAACCATTAGACTACCTTTAGTATTTATAGGTAGAATTAAACTTGGCCATCAAGTTTAGGGTTTCACTAGGAAACCTAGTAGGGAGGCCGGCCCCCTATGGGCTTTTCTAGAACCCTCCCTAATCGTTTTAATTACAATTATCTCCTTACTTTAACGACCGTTAGCTAGTAACCGTTAAATATTAACGACCGTTCGTTAACTTATTCGTGATCCATATTAATTAATAAATCAATTAATATTAACTATATTTGAATCGAGATGTGTGACCCCGTAGGCTCAAATCATTTCCGGACATACGTTCATTTTACGTGATCACATACTAACAGCTCCCACTTGAGCTCGTAACAATTGAAGGTAATAACATTGGTTAGCGTCTAGCAACACGCCAATGCTCCCAGAAATATTTAAGTATAGTTTCTTAAAGTATATTTAAATGGTTGAGGCATTTATTATCCCTTTGTTCAGATACCGTGTTAAACATGAATATGGATCAATGTCATTTCATGATTTAACGATTCTGTTTCTCATTTCATCACTACTTAAGATTACCAAACATAATCCAGACACATCTGGATTCATTTGGACATGGCCATGTAAACATCTTAAATAGTCCCAATGAGGGGCCCAATGGTATCATTCTCAGACTGCTTCCATTGCGGCTTCTGAGGCGGCAATGTACTCAGACTCTGTTGCAGACATGGCAACTGTGGGTTGCTTCTTGCTTTTCCAATCCACAGCACCTCCGTTAAGAACGAAGACGAATCCTGACTGAGACTTCGTGTCATCTCTATCAGTTTGAAATCCAGCATCACAGTATCCGGTCACTTTGAGCTCTAAGTCTGGATTTCCTCCATACACCAAAAACATATCTTTAGTAGCCCGTAGGTACTTCAGAATGTTCTTAACAGCAGTCCAGTGGCTTTCACCTGGATTCTGTTGATATCGGCTAACGATGTTTTGCGCGAACGCCACATCAGGTCTAGTGCATCTAACCGCATACATAATAGATCCCACAGCCGAAACATAAGGGATTCTTCGCATACGCTCCACCTCATTAGGTGTAGTAGCACCATGTTTGATAGATAAACTAAGTCCTTCTTGCATAGGTGTAAACCCACGCTTAGAATTCTCCATCTTGAATCGTTTCAAGACCTTATCAATATAAGCACTTTGACTTAGTCCAATTAACCGCTTTGATCTATCTCGGTAGATCTTGATTCCAAGAATAAATGCCGCTAATCTTTCATGGCAAAACACTTTCCAAGATGGGATTTAACATCTTGCAACATTGGAATGTGTTTTCCTATGATCAATATGTCATCAACATATAAGAAAAGGAAAGTAACATTACTCCCACTAGCTTTGCGATATACACATGGCTCATCGGGATTTTGAACGAAACCAAACTTTTTGATTTCTTTATCAAACCGCTTATTCCAACTTCTTGATGCTTGCTTTAGTCCATAAATAGACCTTTGAAGCTTGCATACTTTGTTGGGATGTTTTGGATCAATAAAACCTTCAGGTTGATCCATATAGACTTCTTCATCTAAGTAACCATTTAAGAAGGCAGTCTTAACATCCATTTGCCATATCTCAAAGTCATAGTACGCAGCTATGGCTAAGAGAATCCTAATAGCTCTAATGTCCGCAACTGGAGAAAAGGTCTCATCATAGTCAACACCGAAACGTTGAGTATAACCTTTCGCCACAAGACGAGCTTTATAGGTGTGTACATTTCCATCCATGTCCGTCTTCTTCTTGAAGATCCACTTACACCCAACAGTTTGAGCATTTTGTGGAAGATCAACCAAGCTCCAGACTTGATTGTCTTTCATGGATTTCATTTCCACCTTCGTAGCTTCAAGCCATTTGTCAAATTCCGGATCTGATAATGCAGCTTTGAAATTCGGAGGCTCATCGAGATCTCCTAAAACGTCTTCTTCTACCATCAGACATAATCTGTCAGTAGGACGTCTTGTCCTTACGGACCTACGAAGTGGAATCGCTTCATCATCATTGACTTGAGGTTCATCACTTTGAACATTTTCCCCCCCAAGTTGATGATTGCTGGGAGCTTCAGAAGGTGACACATCTTCTTCTTGAGTCTCATCAAGTTCTACAACCCTCCCACTGTTCTCTTGAGCTAATTTCTTTTCAAAGAATTCAGCATATCGAGCAACGCGAACAGTGTTTTTGATAGGATCATAGAAGTCGTAACCTATCGTTTCCTTAGGGTATCCGACAAAGATGCACTTAGTAGTTCTGGGTCCAAGTTTGTCAGGCGTATCGCGCTTCACAAGTGCCTCACTTCCCCAGACTCTTAAGTAAGACAGATTAGGGATATCTCCATGCCATAATTCATATGGTGTCTTTTCAACCTTCTTGGTTGGAACCATATTGAGAATGCGTACAACAGTCTCTAGAGCATAATCCCAAAACAAACTTGGGAGAGTCGTAAGGTTCATCATAGATCTCACCATGTCTAGCAAGGTTCGATTTCTCTTTTCAGACACTCCATTATGTTGAGGAGTGTATGGAGGAGTAAGTTGTTGGACAATTCCACACGCTTTCAGATAATCCTTAAACTCTTGGCTTAAGTATTCACCACCTCGATCTGAACGAAGAATCTTGATGGTTTTGCCGAGTTGATTTTCTACTTCATTTTTAAACTCTTTGAATGTTTCAAACACTCATGTTTATGTTTAAGCAAGTAAACATAACCATAACGAATGAAATCATCCGTAAAAGTTATGAAGTAGCTAGCTCCTTTTCTTGACACATGTCTAAATGGGCCGCAAACATCGGTATGAATGAGTCCAAGAAGATCTTTAGCCCTCTCCGGTTTATGCAGAAAAGGTTTTCTAGTCATTTTGCCGGAAACACATGACTCGCATTTATCAAACGATTCATCATTTAATTGTAAGATCCCCTCACGTTGGAGTCTTTGAATGCGATTTTTGCCAATGTGTGCAAGACGACAGTGCCAAAGATAGGTAGAGTCCAAGTTAGTCTTGGCTCTTTTGCTAACATTATACATTGAATTATCATTTAGTGAATCACAACTACGCATATCAATTTCATAAATACCATTATTATCAATAGCATCAAAATAATGAACATTATTTTTAGAAACTGAAATACCACTATCATTAAAAACATTAATGAATCCGTTGTTTTTTAACACTGAAACTGAAACTACACCTCTAGTAATAGATGGCGCATAATGACAATTGTCTAAAACAATAATTAAACCGGAAGGAAGAACTAAATGATATTCTCCAATAGCTTCAACAGGTGCTGGTAGACCATTGCCCATGAACAGCTGCAAAGCTCCGGGCTTCAGCTTCCTCCTTTTCCTAAGTGCCTGTAATTCATTACAGATATGAGTTCCACAGCCAGTGTCATAAACCCATGATTTACGCTTAGTAAAGGAAAATAATTCAATAGTGAAGATACCTGAAGCACTAACACTGCTAGCTTGCTTTTTCTTCACATTCAACTCGGCAAGATACTTGGGACAGTTCCTCTTCCAGTGCCCGACTTCATTACAATGATGACAGGTCTGGTCTTTTGCCGGATGCTCTTTCTTATCCGGAGGGGTTTTCTTTGGTTTGGGGGGATTAGCAGTTTGCTTACCCTTACCATCAAACTTGCCTTTAGCTTGGTGCGATTTCTTAGCTTTCTGGATCCGACCCCCCTTTATCATAAGAACATTTGGGTCATTGGCCTTCTTTGGAATCGTCTTCTCATATTCAATGAGCATAGCATGAAGTTCAGTGACGCTCTTTTTCATAGAGTGCATGGTATAGTTTTGCACAAAGCTCTCAAATTCCTTAGTAAGGGATTTGAGAATCATGCCAACTTTTACCTCTTTATGATAAGCGTACTCCATCGAATCCAATTTGTCAAAAATGCTCTTCATCTTGAGCACATGACTGCTAACCGATTTTCCAGATTCAAGTTTCATGTCATGGAGTTCCACGACTAAGTCGAATAGTTCCACTCCAGCTTGTTTTTCATACAAGGATGTAAGTTCTCTGATCATATCATATGGAGTGTAATTCTCGAATTGTTTCTGAAGCTCGGGAGACATGCTCGCAAGCATCAAACAACAAACTTCATTGAATCTAGTGTATTGAACTCTATATTCAGTTCTTTCAGCTGACGTTGATTCAGCACCTGGTTCGGCTGGCCATTGCCTTTCAATGACATCCATGCGTTCTTCAACTCTTAGAACAATTCTTAGTTGACGATACCAGTCATTGAAATTTGATCCATTAAGCTTTTCTCTTTCAAACATTTGCCGAAAAGCATTGGTGTTTGTAGGAGGATTCATTGCCATCTACAAAACAGATTAAGTTCAAAAATCAGTATTTTCGATAATAAATCCTTAAGAAATCAATTACCCAATGTTTATAAAATAAACAATTAATTTCATTAAGGCTAGGATCCAATTGACATACACTTATTTCATCAGTTGATCTACTAGAAATGATTGTACTCAAAAGGTAAGTGACGAGCAGTAATTGCATTACATGTGCAATTCCTAGTAAGAATGGGACCTACAAATTACACTTGATTCATCAAGTGATTTGTAGTCATGTTTTGTCCCATCTTTTGCCACGGGTTAAGGTCTCACCGCTTAACTCGCTTTAAGTCGTCCAACCAAGAACGCGCAAATTTGTCCACCACTGTGTACCAGTGTGTGGGATTTGCCATGCAACTGCCATTTCACCACTGTGTACCAGTGAGTAAAACAACAGCCACAAGTGTCCTTTACAAGTTGGATGGCAATGACTTAAGTTTATTGGGTCAATCAATTTGATGTGTGATCAAAAAGTTATGTTTGAAGATTCATGCATATCTTCTAAACATAATATGTTTATAAAACTCATTTTTATTGCCTTTAAATACAAAAGAGCTCGGTAGCTCCATTTGAACGCACAAAGAAGCGCAAGGACAAAGGTTTGCGATGGACGCAATTAAAAACCCGCCCTTTTAGGAGGCTAACGCACTCCGACTTATACCTCTCTTAGAGTTTGTTCAAATGGGTGAGCCGGTGTATCTTTTGATTTTTGGGCACCAATTTTATAAACAAAATTATTATTTCAATATAATTTAGTCAAGTTTAATTTTCGAAAAACAATTTTGCACACAATTTTCTTAAAGGGCAAAACTAAACTTACTAAATATAAACACGTAACAATTAGGTATCCATCCTTGGTTAGGCCACTATGGTTTAAGATTTGCTCCCCTTTCTCAAGGAAAATGACCACATACATCAAGTAAACTTGATTGCGTAAGCCAAAATTTAATAACAAATTTATCACATAAACACATAAGGTGCTGGTTGGAAAATTCCAGCAGCTTCACGACCCATTTAGACCTAGAGGATGGCCGAACTGGGCTTAGCACAGAACTACAAAGTTGTAGCCCTATGAGTCAAGTATCTACAGTTCAAAGGACGACTTCTAACTCCTTACGGATTAAAAGATATGATCGTTTTAGTGGACTGGTGTCAAGCAGCAACATTAATATATAATTATCACATTGTCAAACAATTAATTATTTTAACTATCCACCTAAAAAGACCTAGTGATCAAGTAATTTTATCATTATAACTAAGTAATAATCATGAATTAATTGCATGTAAAAACTCATGATTATTACTTTTATTTAACAATTAAAATAGAGGTAATCCATAAACGCATGCAATTAACACATTAATCATGCAATAAATCAAAACTTGCAATTTGGGTTTCCTAAAAAAAAAAAATTATTTCCAGATTTTTGAATTGGGGTTTATCAAAAAAAAATTTATTGTTTATTTCATTATTTTATTACAATTAAACCAATTAATTAATAAAATAATCAAAATAATTTCATAAAAAATTCGAAAAATATGAAACCTTAACCCCCCTTCAAGTTTTGATTTTTAGGTAATTAAAAATCACATGGGTGGCTCGTGATACCACTGTTGGAATATATAACTAAATATCATTATTCACGAGTACGCAACGGAAGCAAATCAAACCATGTAATCAAATAATTAACCTTGAAATAGGATTAAGGAATACCTCTTAATGTAGATGATAAAGTAAAGAAACTTTAAAAGGATTTGAAGTAAATCCCTCTACGATTTCACACACGATCCACAACAGGGCCGACCTTTTGGTGGCTCAAGTGGTGCTAAAGGGCCAGGCCCACCTTTTTTTAGGGCCCATAAATTTTCATAAAAGTTTTTTTTATATATATATACATTCTTACGGAACCTCTAAATTAGTAAGTAGTAACTACTTTATATAGTTTTGTGTGGGTTGTTGTATCAAATTGAAAAAAATAAAAGCCCATGGACTTTTAACCTGACACCAATTGACAATTCATGTCATATATAAAATATTAAAATCAATTAAACACCTTTGGTCTTTATCAAAATTGCAGCTGCCGTACATGTCCTCGACTCGTCGTAATACTATGCTATTATATTTTAGGATGTGTTTGGTATTGCGATTACACAATAAATTTTGTGTTTTCAAAATAAATTATGCATTTTGAAAAAGCATGCATATATATGCTTCTATAAAACTGCGTTTTCATGGTAAATAATCATTTTTTCATACAGACACTTTTTTAGATTATTTACGTTTTACAAATGCAATAATCAGATAATCACTTTAAAATGCAATCTCAAACACCCTCTTATTATTGACTTGCTAGAGGCCCACTTTTTATTTTCGAGCCAGACCCCGAAAATTTTTTACATCTTCGAAGACGGCACTGTCCACAGATATAGGTGTGCTAGCACTTGATCACGAACCGAGCAACCTTTGGCTTGATCTCTTCTTCAAAACCGAAAACCAAAAACCCCAAAGGGTTTTCCTTGTTTTGTCCGTCCAAAAGAAGAGAGGAGGAGATGAGAGGTTTAGGAGTTATAATTCTCTTTTTGTTGTAGTTGTTCTAGAAAACCATTAGACTACCTTTAGTATTTATAGGTAGAATCAAACTTGGCCATCAAGTTTAGGGTTTCACTAGGAAACCTAGTAGGGAGGCCGGCCCCCTATGGGCTTTTCTAGAACCCTCCCTAATCGTTTTAATTACAATTATCTCCTTACTTTAACGACCGTTAGCTAGTAACCGTTAAATATTAACGACCGTTCGTTAACTTATTCGTGATCCATATTAATTAATAAATCAATTAATATTAACTATATTTGAATCGAGACGTGTGACCCCGTAGGCTCAAATCATTTCCGGACATACGTTCATTTTACGTGATCACATACTAACAACAACAATTTGGAAAAGCCAGTACAGAAGATGCAAGGAACCATTATGGTAAAGTTATTATGTTTTGCTTTGTAAATGACTTGTTTTACATAGTCCAAATGCTACACTTTCATATATATCAGATATCTATGTAGTTCATCATTAATGATCGAAAATCTTTTTCCTTTCCTGGTATTACATATTTGTCATTTCAGATAGGCAAGGCCGAAAGAAAGTGAAGAGAAAGTTCAGTGACTTGTGTGAGTCTGAAGAATCTATAGAAGAGTCCGCTATGAGTAATGGCAATAGCAAAACGTCTCCAGGTGATGAAATTCTGATTATAAAAGCAGAGTATGGAGACGATCTGATCACATTCCACCTCCCAGTCTCATCAGCAACACTAGCAGTTGTGAACAAGGAAATCGATAAGGGGTTTGAGTTAAGCGGATGCTACAAACTCAGATACTTTGATGAGCATCAAGTATGGATCGCAATGGAATCTGATGAACATGTAAGGCATAGCATTAGTTCTTTGAGACTTGCAAATAGCAGCCATATTCGCTTGTGTGTGGTACCACTCACATCGTAAATAATTTAGCCCCATCAAATCGCTTGAAACAAGTCATAATGAATGTGAAGCTTAATGCTGTTACAGTTGCAATTTTTTTATTTGTTTGTGTACATGGTATTAACACCCTGTAAAGAAAATATGGAACAACTAATGTTATTAATTTATGTTTAAATAGAATCCCAATCTTTCATTTTTTTATTTTTTATTTTTTATTTTTCCTGTGGCTATTTAGTAATTCCTGGTACTTTTTAAGAGGCTTGTGGAGTGTACAAATATTTGTTAGGTCAATCTGAGCTTCCTCTAAAGAAGCTCATATAACATTTATTTTGATGGTATGTTCAGCCACCTATCACACCAAGGGCTTTAAGAAGTTTTCTTGGCTATTGATGTTAAAGGCTCGATTTTTATTCGTAGTCTAAACAATGATTTCTCTCCATTTAAAAAGGGGTTGCTTTACCATGACACTAATGGGTTAAGGCAATCACAAAGAAAAAGAGGAGTTGCATACTTTTAAAATTGATAACTTTGCTCCTGTTGGTATGACTCAAAGTGATGTCAAGCACAATTTGAATCATATATAGCTGTTTACTCGTTACATTGTTTGGACTTATACTTAGCATTACACTAGTATAGTTAAATGATAACTTGAGAGCTTTAACATTACAACTAGTATGGTTAACGAGAAAAAAAAAAATTGCTTGCTAGCTAGTAAACGTTAGTTTCTAATGAGATGTCACAGTCTGGTAGATACAATTTGGATCATATATATTACCGTGCCAATGGTAGCACTCGCAGCCGGATATGAGTACCGTTTACAGATCTACTACTTCTAATGCAATGCATTACATGTTCATCAGAATTCATTAAGATCCATTCTCCATCTTCATCCAAGTACTTAAGCTTGTAAGATCCGGGACTTAACCTACATAACTCCTTGATTTGGTTCTTAAAAACCATAACTGTTGCTAATAAGGTTGGGTGGTTGAATTTGAACATGCCATCTGCATACTCTATTTCAACGCACAAGACATCTTGAGTTGTTCTGTTGTCTTCTTCTTCTTTTGATTCACCTTGACTCTCATACATGTCACTTAACTTCCTCTTCAAGAAGTTTGGTCGTTGTAACCCTGAAATACCAAGAAATTGAATGTTACAATGTAGAGAAAGAATCTGTAAAAACTAATTAAATCAAGAAATAGAGAAGAACTAGACTAAGAATTAATCCTGGATATTTGACACACAAGAAAGTGTAGCCTAATAGACATTTGTGATTTGTTATGCAGATGTTGTTGGGGGATCTTGATCTATTCCTCCTTCTTGTGTCCGTGATCCTTTAGAGGAAACCTGTAACAAGGGTTAGAAATAAATCGCCGTGTAACACGGGTAAGAAACCAATGACCGGATATCTCTTTGTATCGTGATATCACTTTCCGAAAACAACAATTCGACCCTATCTGCCTGGGTTACACGAATTTTGTTTTGGGATAATACAAAGAGTAATGTTCTAGATTTTGGCAGAAATCAAGAACCCGTTCGCTAGAAAGCACTTCGTGTTTTGACTATCTTCTCATGTATCTTTTCTCTATTATTTAAGAGATACCCAAACTATATACATCAACCATAAATTGTTGATCACTGCATAATAAGTTAGCAGCATATGAATATATCATCTCTCTCCGTAAAACCATAAATATATATGTCTCACTCTATATAGAATGAAATGTTATAATAGATATCAATAATTACGTATGTCTCTTTTTTAATTTCTTATCTCCGTCTAGTTTGCATGCATGGATATATATATAAATACACCAAGTTCTCATGAGTAGTTGGCATAGACATCAAACAAGACTTTGCCATGTGAAATTAAAATATGAAAATGACAGGATGACATATTACGTGTGAATTCAAGAAATGTAATGGGTGTATACTTTCCAAATCATTATTGATTTTTCCATGAGCTTTGTAAAACATGACAAACTACTTTTCCATTTTCAAATTTGTCTGCATGCTATAATCATTCACTCTTTTGAAGAGTTTTACAAAACATGTCTTGCAAATTTTCTACGTCTTTTGTCAAAAGGTGGAGTTTAGACAAAATCATAATATTTTGTCAAAGTGTAAATTGATATCAATTATTAAACATTTACGGATCAAAGAAATACTGCTTTTGGGTCCGGGATGTCATGCACTTGATAGGTGTACACTCCGTACCTTCAAACCCATATCCAAGTGTTATAACCATATCCCTCAATTACACTAAATTACTAACAATCCTCCCCAATTTAGTGCAATTCCTATACATGAGAAAATAACCAAAACAAAACTTACGCGTAAATGAAAATGTCCTGAGGATTGAATTTTCACTTTAGTATATTACACATTCCAAATATTCGAGAATCGGGGTGTTCTAAGAATTGAACCCTTCAACCCATTTGAATACCTGAAAATAATATACACATAAGCTTTCAAATACTTTAAAGCTATCCTGACGCTATTCAAGCCATGCGTCCATATCCATTCATGAATGTATCCAAAGCTAAAAGTCCAAAGCTTTCATGAAGCGGCAAAACTTCACATTCATATAGGTAGTTCTACTTTATTCATACACCTGCTATTGCACTTTTTCAAAGGAACTATTAAGAAGCTATACTTCAACCTAACCATCAGCAGGTCCGAGCACATACCTTGGGATGCTTTGTAAAATTATGTGCTCCAATTTCTAAGTATAAGCTTTCCACATTGAATTCAGCTTCTGATTAATATCAGAAGGGAATTGGGTATCTTATAATTAGAAAATTAGGTGGACTTTAAACCCATCCCTTCAGCAGACTTATTAACCAAGTCTCTAGCCAATCCCTTCGTCAAGTGATCAGCTAAGTTCTGTTGTGATCTTACAAACACTATAGAAATCACCCCATTCATGATAAGTTCACGAATCATGCTATGTCTAACACCTAAGTGTCTAGACTTCCCATTGTACATCTGGCTATAAGCCTTTGCCAATGTAGCAGCACTATCACAATGAATAGAAATGGGTGCTATAGGTTTAGGCCACAATGGAATCTCATAAATCAAGTTTCTTAGCCATTCTGCTTCTTTACCAGCAGCAGCCAGTGCAACAAATTCAGATTCCATTGTTGAGTTGGTAATACAAGTTTGCTTCTTGGAAGCCCATGAGATAGCACCTCCCCCAAGCAAGAATACCCAACCAGATGTAGAAGAATGATCTTCTACATTGGTTATCCAACTCGCATCAGTATACCCTTCTAGAACCGAAGGAAACCCAGTATAAGATAAACTATAATCCATAGTTTTCTTCAAATACTTCAGTACCTGCCTAATTGCTTGCCAGTGATGAGTACCAGGATTACTAGTATACCTACTCAAATTTCCACAGCAAATGCAATGTCAGGCCTTGTACAAATCATGGCATACATCAAGTAGCCAACCACCTTGGAATATTCAAGTTGTGATACAGCTTATCCTTGTTAGACATCAGCTTCACACTTGAATCCATAGGTATACTTAATCAAAACAGTTGAATTTCTTTAGAACATTCTCAACATAATGAGATTGACAAATAGAAATTCTTTTGCTTTCACGTTTGATCCTTATACCAAGGATAACGTCAGCCTCCCCATTTCATGGGGAACTTTGATGACAAAATTATGTCAACCTGATTTTGGTCAATTCCAAATATCAGCATGTCATCAACATATAGGCAAATGATGACTCTGTCACACCCGCCCTAGACGGGGTATGACTTACATGGATTCATAACACAAGATATACTGAACGACACAAAACGTTGTCGTTTTAAAATACATTTATATAAAAGCATTGTTCATAAATTTATATTACAATTTATGAAAGATATTATTCTTGAAAACATTTATTTAATATTAAACAATATTAAACAGTAGACAGAGACTTTAGCAAATTGACTTGTCTTTACTAGAGTCTGAGGGTAGCCATGGTCCAGTATGTTGTATGCAGCGGAAAGTTGTCCCATACAGATTATCATCTAGTTACCTGAGAATACATGCTAAAGTACGTCAACATAAAGTTGGTGAGTTCCATAAGTTTTTCATATAGAAAATATAGTTTCCAAAACCAGAGTTCAGTGTGATCATTGCCTTACCGCAATATCAAGTAGTTATGATACAATATCAGCAAAGAGTATCATATGTTTTTAATCAAAATACAGAGTATGAACCACAAGATTTAAAGTAACCATTTGATCACACAATGGATCAAACATAAGCAAGAGTTGAAACTGTATATATCAAGTTCTAAGCTCATGAACCGAAACTAGACAAGTGTGTGTTTATTTGCCTCCAGAGTAGGTACCTTGTTCAGGGTACCCTAAGTTTTCCAAATATAATGCATCCGTATCCAGTTGGTATGACCAACACGAATGGGGGTGCCTACCCCAATAGTACTATTCAATATACCTACGTTTATGTTTCCATAATTAATCGTTCATGATAGTGAGGACTTTGAGTGATATATATAATATATATAATTTTGTAAATATACATATAAGTATAACAAACAGTTTTTATTTGCATGTATCTCAGCCCCAATATATAAAAGAGTTTGAAAAGGGGAATATGGAAACTCACCTGTTGGTAGTAGCAAGTAATGGCAATTAAGAACAGCAGATAATCCTCGTGACAAATTAATCTAAAAACATATAAAGTATAATTAACACATAATTTATACTAAAGTTTTATTTAGTTTTATTGTTACAAATAATCCATTTGATAGTTTATTAAATATACTGACGGTCAAGGGACTAAAACTGTAAACAGTTTAACGGTTTAGGACTGAAACTGTCAGAAAATCTAACGGTTTAGGACTGAAACTGTCAGAAAATCTAACGGTTTAGGACTGAAACTGTCAGAAAATCTAACGATGTAACGATCGTCATAAAATGGATCTGTTTTGTAATAAACTTAACGGTCGTCAGAAATTGGACTTGTTTTGTAACAACTCTTATAACGGTCGTTAATGGTAGTCAAGTATATATTTGATTTATATAAATCTTTTATACCTTTATATATATTTATATATAAATATACATACGGTATATATATATATATATATATATATATATATATAAATATACATACTATATATATATATAATATACATACTATATATATATACATATACATACGGTATATATATATATTTACGTACATGTATAATACTTACGGTGGTTGTACGTGGTGCATGGAGCCGATGGTGAAGGTGGTGGTCGTGCATGGTGGCAATGATGGTTCGTGGGAAAGGTGGTGGAACTGGATTGGGTCTACAGTAGTAGTAGTTGATATCTATACGTGTACATATATATATATATATATATATATATATATATATATATTATATATAATATATTTATATATATATATATATATATATATTAACAATGATGATTAAACTTACGAGTATATATATGATCGAGAATAAGATGGTGGCTCGTGGTTGAACGAGGAAGATGATGAATAGTAACAATGGTGGTTCGGTTTCTTGGCAACGAAAACAAGTAGCAGTAGTTAGATGGTTCGGTGGTGATATGCGAGAAATATATCCTTACTATACCTATAAGTGTTATATATGTTTGTATATGTATCGATAAATATATATATATA
Organism: Erigeron breviscapus; assembly: GCA_034093135.1. Classification (NCBI taxonomy): domain Eukaryota; kingdom Viridiplantae; phylum Streptophyta; class Magnoliopsida; order Asterales; family Asteraceae; genus Erigeron; species Erigeron breviscapus. The sequence continues at coordinate 270,636,953 of CM067167.1, forward strand.
TATATATCTCGGTTGTCTATGTATATATATATATCTATATGTATATATATAAGATGGTGGTGTTTGAAGGTGTTGATGAAAGGGAGAGACGAGAGAAAGATGAGAGGGTGTGTAGTTTGGTTATGAATTCATCAAGAAAGAAAAGAAACATATAATATACCACTCGCATAGTGTCGGCAGGAAGAAAATCGCATAGTGTCGGCAGGAAGAAACAAAATAATTCTAAACTAACATCTTTTTGTTTCGTCGACATGCATTTGTTAAATAAAAGAATTCAAACAAAAGAAGGAAATTTGCACATGGTGGCGGCTGGGTTAGGTAGTATATATATATATATTAGTATTTAGTCATCGTTCGTCAGACGTTTAGTCCGTGATTTAGTCTAAATAGTTGTCGTTAAATCGTCAAAATTTAAATGTAATCTTATTAAGGCTTTAGACATAATACCTTAAGATTTGATATCCTTTACTTTAATTTAAATATCTTCATTATTCCAACTAATTTAGTTGTTCATAAAGTATTATATTAAATAGACAAGTTTCTATTTAATATAAAAATTAATACTTAATATTTCGTAATATTTTTAGATTAAATTTTAATTAAAATAAAATAAAATAAAAAAAATATTATCCGAAAATTGACGATTGTTACATTATCTACCCCTTAAATGAATTTCGTCCCGAAATTTAAAGTGTATCAAGTAAAACAAAATTTTTCTTATTTTGATTTATCTGTTATCCTCAATGATAATAAATTGATATTTAACAACTGTCTTATTCAATTTATCTAATATAGATAATAAAATTTCAAAATTTGAATTCAATTTTCTATCTCTTTCCTTTTTCGACCGTTCGAATCTGTCTGTTTTTCTATTATATAAACAACGCTTCAACACACAATTTTTACTACTTTCTTTACACTTAATAACTATTTCTCCTTTCTTTATCACCTATTTCATAACCCGAAAATTACCAGAAAATGTTGAACCCTTTTATAATCTTAATTTACTTGGGTATCTTACCCTGGTTATATGGCGTGTTTCAACTTCCATCGGATGTAGCTATTCCACTCCTAATCGTGTTTATTTTCATCGGTTTACCCCTTCTGTTTTCTGCAACTTGGATTAACTTGTATGGTCTTTAGATATGTTGTAGTTTTAATTGTTGTATTTCTGTTTGAATAATGTAACGAATTTTCGTTCGTGTGTTGTACTAATAATGAAATACAACTTTCTTTTATAGTGTTCGTCTTATTGTGCTATATCTCTTAAATTCAATCATTAAGGCGATCCACGGTCAAAGAAATAAATATTATTTAGATCACTCCTGAAACAACAGTTTGGATAAAAATTCATCTAGAGATCAAAAATGATTTTAGAAATTCAATGGCTTATGGATTCATGTCTTCCTGTAATCCATTTGATTTGTCTTAATGTGATCTATTCCTTATGATTTTAAACTCGATATGTATTTTGAGAAGTTTCTCTTAATCTCGGTAACAATAATTTACAGAGATAATAAAGTTTTAAAATTTTTATCCTTGGTAAAAATAATTCAGTAATTACCAATTATTGTAACAATAATTGAATTTACTGTAGTTTACAGACAGCTGTCCGTTTCTTCCAGGTTATACTTGCTTTTTAGCCTCTATATAATAACGCGTTTTGTTAAGAGAAATGCACACCAAATCTTCTTTCTCTATCTCTTTTATTTGTTTAGTTCTTCATCTGCAATTTGTCTTAAGTTATTCCGTTCATAGCCAGATCTCTGACTTTATCTTTGGTAAGCTATTTTTCTCATCTTAGATAATATACTATCTGTTTATATGTTCATATAAAACTTTTATCTCTTAATTCATGTTTGCTTAACAATATTGTTTCATCGATTTATCATAAGAAAATGAAAAATTCCGGTGCCTCTTCGAGCGATCCAAAAGGTAAAAGGCCAATGGCTCAAGAGGATCTGGAAGATCTTGAAGAAAATAGGGTCAAAAGGATTAAGCAGGAGGCCGTGATGTTAGGTATTTCCTTTGAAGATTACAAGGCGATGGTAGACGAAGATGTCCACCTTTTTGATAAACAAACTTCTGAAGATGAAAAGTTAGCAAAACTTTTATCTAAATTTTTAGAAGAGGAGGAATCTATCCTTGTGAATCGTCAAATAAAAGAAGATGAAAAGTTTGCAAGAGCCCTAGCTCAGCAAGATGAAGATAATCTCTCTCAAAGGGAGAAGTCCATTTTTGCCATGTCATCTGAAGAAGAAGACGAAAAACCCAATATTCCACTTCTTAATAAAAGAAAAAGAGATGTTACTGGGGGAAGTAACATGTCAGGGTCGAGCTCTGACACAACCTCTAATTCTTAAAGTTTTAATAGAACTTTTGTAAAAATGTCTAGGATCTATTATGCCATATTGGGATCCATATAAAATGTTGGTGTCACAACAATAACATAATTAAGTTTATTAATAAAATCTCAAATTTATTCAGAATCTGTTTTTAAATAATCTATCATAGTGGAGAAGTTTTCTTGAATGTTTATTATAACAGTCACCTGACCAAATTTTTCTGTAGGTAATAAAGACTCAAGGCTATCATGGACAAAGGGAAAAGTCCTATGATTAGTACTAACAACTGGGAACAAGATTTCGATGACTTTTGCCAAAACTGGCTTCTTCAAAATACAGCATCGGCATCACAACTAGAACTCCCAACCGAAAATGTCAGTGCATCGTTCCCAACTCTTGTTGATGCAGTCATCATGGAGTTTCATCTCCAATCCCAATGAACCCTTTATATCAAAACTTCTCTTTCGATACACCAGAAGCAACATTCCAGTTGAAACCAACATTTCAACCGGAACCATTATTCCAACCAGAATCTTCCGAGGAGGTTAACAGGGCAATGGGCAAACGTCCAATGTCAGACTCGCCCACACTATACCCAAATCCGATTGGTGACTCATATTATGAGGTCTCAACCTCGAACAGGGTGGAACCTGTTGATATGATAATGAATCATGGACCCGAGTTTGAGAAGCACGTAGAAGACTCATGGGCTTATATTTGTAAGCTTTATAGTCGTAAGAAAAAGTCAACAAAAGTATCGTCCTCGAAAGCCCAAAAAAATGTAAGGTCGAAAAGGCCTTACCAGTTTGTGAAACAAAGTAATACTCTGGTAGTATTTGGGGAAGAAATGAACATATCAGAGATGCCATCACCGGTATGCTCATGCACAGGGATACCTAGGACTTGTCGCGGGTGGAGTACAGAGGGATGGACCTCCGTTTGTTGTACAGCTTATCTTTCCATGTATCCATTGCCAACATATGCCGGGCCAAATCGTATTGTAAGGTTGCCGGGGAGAAGAATGGGTTGTAGTACATTCTCAAAGGTCATAGAGAAATTATTGTTAGAAGGGTACGATCTTGATTATCCAATTGACTTGAAAGATCATTGGGTTAATCATGGGACTAACAAGTATGCATTGAATAGATAAACATGTGATCTTTTATATTTACTGTTTGTAGTCAACACGTTATTGTTGCCGACATCAATAATGTTATGTAAACGACTTTACTTTGCCAACTTTATTCTTTGTCGGTCATAAAAAAAATGACATCATTGCTTACGTTCTTAAGCAAATAGGACATTGTAGTAATTTCTTTTTACCATCAAAATATCAAAACCCATAAATTCCAGATATTTTCTGCATTCATATATAAGAATTTATGTATCAATTAAATCAAGGTATGCATGCGATGTATATATATACATATTATTAGCATGTAAAATCAAATATAAATTCTAAGTCTTTATACTAGTATACTTCCATATTTAACGTATTTAATTTAAGATTTTCTAATATATGATCATAATAATGCTGCAGTCATTATTGTGATTATATATTACAATGCCTTGAATTAAATTCATTAAATACTTTCATATGCTACCATAAAGCATCCTATATCCAGTAGTCAGGTAAAGATTATAACAAGTAGGAGTATGCAGCGGATATTTCTAAATAGGGTTATAGTCTAGGTCCGTCAAATAAGGTTATAGTCTAGGTCCGTCAATTTGCAACCTAGTTCACTATAACTTATGCTCTGATACCAATCTGTCACACCCGCCCTAGACGGGGTATGACTTACATGGATTCATAACACAAGATATACTGAACGACACAAAACGTTGTCGTTTTAAAATACATTTATATAAAATTGTTCACAAATTTATATTACAATTTATGAAAGATATTATTCTTGAAAACATTTATTTAATATTAAACAATATTAAACAGTAGACAGAGACTTTAGCAAATTGACTTGTCTTTACTAGAGTCTGAGGGTAGGCCATGGTCCAGTATGTTGTATGCAGCGGAAAGTTGTCCCATACAGATTATCATCTAGTTACCTGAGAATACATGCTAAAATACGTCAACATAAAGTTGGTGAGTTCCATAAGTTTTTCATATAGAAAATATAGTTTCAAAATGCCAGAGTTCAGTGTGATCATTGCCTTACCGCAATGTCAAGTAGTTATGATACAATATCAGCAAAGAGTATCATATGTTTTTAATCAAAATACAGAGTATGAACCACAAGATTTAAAGTAACCATTTGATCACACAATGGATCAAACATAAGCAGGAGTTGAAACTGTATATATCAAGTTCTAAGCTCATGAACCGAAACTAGACAAGTGTGTGTTTGTTTGCCTCCGGAGAGTACCTTGTTCAGGGTACCCTAAGCTTTCCAAATATAATGCATCCGTATACAGTTGGTATGACCAACACGAATGGGGGTGCCTACCCCAATAGTACTATTCAATATACCCACGTTTATGTTTCCATAATTAATCGTTCATGATAGTGAGGACTTTGAGTGAACAGAGCAACTTAGAATCAACCATATATACATTTCTGGAGTACTTGTGTTCATCATAACAGTAAAGAGTTTGTATTTTACCCCGAAGGTAAAATAAATAAAGTGGAGTTACAAAATATATATAATATATATAATTTTGTAAATATACATATAAGTATAATAAACAGTTTTATTTCATGTATCTCAGCCCCAATATATAAAAGAGTTTGAAAAGGGGAATATGGAAACTCACCTGTTGGTAGTAGCAAGTAATGGCAATTAAGAACAGCAGATAATCCTCGTGACAAATTAATCTAAAAACATATAAAGTATAATTAACACATAATTTATACTAAAGTTTTATTTAGTAATTTTAAAAGTATCATTTAGTATAGAAACTGACGGACGAAGGACTAAAACTGTAAACAGTTTAACGGTTTAGGACTGAAACTGTCAGAAAATCTAACGGTTTAGGACTGAAACTGTCAGAAAATCTAACGATTTAGGACTGAAACTGTCAGAAAATCTAACGGTGTAACGATCGTCATAAAATGGATCTGTTTTGTAATAAACTTAACGGTCGTCAGAAATTGGACTTGTTTTGTAACAACTCTTATAACGGTCGTTAATGGTAGTCAAGTATATATTTGATTTATATAAATCTTTTATACCTTTATATATATTTAATATACATATACCTATATATATATATAATCTATATATATATATATATATACATATATAAATCCATGCACAAACATATATATATACATATACACACACATATATATACGGTATATATATATTTACGTTCATATATATATACTTACGGGGGTGGTGTTTGCGGTTCGTGGTGGTGATGATGAAGGGTTGCGTGCATGGTGGCAGTGGTGGTTCAGGTGGTGGCTGGAACTGGGTCTACAGTAGTAGTAGGTTGATATCTATACGTGTACATATATATATATATAATTGATTTATACAACCTTTATATATATATATAAGATAATAATTATACGTAGATATATATATATATATATTAGCAGCAGCAAGAAATCTTGCAGCGATGGCTCCGTGGCAACTATATCGGTTCGTGGTTGAACGAGGAAGACGATGAATAGTAACAATGGTGGTTCGGTTTCTTGACAACGAAAACAAGTAGCAGTTAGATGGTTCGGTGGTGATATGCGAGAAATATATCCTTACTATACCTATAAGTGTTATATATGTTTGTATATGTATCGATATGTATATATATATATATGTTTGACTATTTATATATATAAATAATATGAATAATATTAATGTTAATATGATCTAGATCCAGTTGTAGTGTTTGTTGGTGTTTGTTCGGCGTGCCCGCTGGTAGAAGTAGGAAATCGAGAGAAGTTAAAGGGGTGGTTCGTTGCACATTTGGTTATGAATTCATAGCTAATAACTACTCCTCGAATAGTGTCGGCAGGAGAATATGTCGACATATTGATAATTGGGGAGGCGGCTAGACAGAAGAAACAAAAACACCAAAATTACAACTAACATCTTTTTGTTCGTCGACATGATTTGTGAAATAAAAGAATTCAAAACAAAGGAAGGAATTGGACTTTCTGTCATGCACATGGTAACGGCTGGGTTAGGTAGTATATATATATATATTAGTATTTAGTCATCGTTCGTCAGACGTTTAGTCCGTGATTTAGTCTAATAGTTGTCGTTAAATCGTCAAAATTTAAATGTAACCTTTTTAAGGCTTTAGACATAATACCTTAAGATTTGGTATCCTTTACCTTAATTAATTATTTACATCATTCCAACTAATTTAGTTGTTCATAAAGTATTATATTAAATAGACAAGTTTCTATTTAATATAAAAATTAATACTTAATATTTCGTAATATTTTTAGATTAAATCTTAATTAAAAAAAATAAAAAAAAAATTATCCGAAAATTGACGATTGTTACAGACTCTTTACCAGAATCATCAAATTTGCTATATACATACTATGTCTAATATTCTTTTGTGTATTAATAAGATGTATTATTTTATATACAAATAAATCAATACATTTACCTACACATACATAAAGTCACAGGTATGAGCGAGTAAACAAGGAATATAGGTCACCTAATCAAAATATATATTAACCAATACAATACATATCCAGGCAATATTCCTACACATAACTCGCTCAACCCAACCCGTTCTAGAGCATAAGTAAAACTACCATCCATACGTAATAATCCACAACACAGGGGCAATAGGAATATTGGTAGAAAACATCATCCTTGGAACCTTCAATTAAATATAATCGAAAAAACTAGTCCAAGTGACTTAGGTTTCATTTCTCTTTTGCTTTTCCGAATCTCAAGTGACTGATCAACAGCCTTTTCAGAGAATTCATCATTACAGTCCTTATTGGTTACATTGGTTCTAGGAACCATATCCTTTGGTCTAGGTATAGATGAGAAATTATCCTTATCAAAAATTGCATCCCTTGAATCAATTGTAAATCTAATTGATACAAGTCCAATAGGGTTTATAACATAAAACCTATACGCCATGGCCATGGAATGTTCAACATATCCAATAACATGCAATTATACCTCTTTCACCAAAACTTATCTTCTTGGGATTAGATAGTTTTACGACAGCCCTACAACCCCATACCCAAAGATAATTCTAATTTGGTTTCTTTTTATACCAAAATTCATAAGGTGTAATCTTGTTCCTTTTTATTAGGAACTCTATTAAGCAAATAACAAGTTGTTAGCACAACTTCCCCTAAAATCCCTTACTCAAACCTGAACAGGATAACATGGATAATCTCAACGGCTTGGAAATATATTTGATAAATATAATTACCTCCCCTATCCGTTCTAAGTCTTTTTATCAAAGCCTTTAGTTGCAATTCTACTTCAGTTTTATATATTTTAAATTTATCCAATGCTTCATCCTTAATATGTAACAACTTAATTAACATAGCCAACCATGAAGCATCATTAATAAATTTCTCAAAATATTTATTATTCATTAAAGTAGAAGTAGCATGCAAATCACATAAATCACTATATATAATTCTAAAATTTCAAAATTATATTTCATATTTCGAAAATGGTCCATTTCCTTAGTGATCTTTGTCAACATACAAGTTTTACACTTTTTCATTTTTCATGTCAAAGACCATTATTAATTCATCTTTAGACATATCATGTAATATTGTAAAGTGTATATGTCTACATGAGCAAGTAGAGTAACACTACTCCTATGCATCAAACATAATATATCTCAAATAATTAGTGATGGTGACAACCCCATGTAGTATGGTGTAATATAACCACATACACATTATTTTTCTCATTACCTTATGTTCTCGATTTTAAATGTAAGACAAAACAAAGTTGACATTCATGTGATCAATGTTAATAAACATTCCTTTGCACAATTAACAAACAAGCAAACTTATCACATTTTAATAATATGTTTATAACCATAATTATCTAAAAACTACTTAAAATCAAGTTTTTACGATTTTGTTGTGCATGCAAAACATCAAATAAATAAACTTTCTAGAACTAAAATTCAAATTTACACTTTTACATCTATGAACAGGGCAGTTGACTCATTTCCCATATGAGAACTGATCCATTAGTCACCGACTCGTAAGTATTTAACCAACATCTATCCTTATACATATGGGTTTTAGTACCGAGTCAACACATCACGCAACATCATCATCTAGCACAAAATAAACCTCAGATATATATAAAACATAATAATTCTAAACCGAATCATTATATATATACTGACTTTTCAAGTCTTGGTAATTAAAACCATTTCCTGAACCGCTTGTGCCAGATTCATTGGTATTTTTATTACCAACATTAACTCTGCATTCCCGTTTCAAGTGTCCAAATTTACCACACTTCCAACAAGTCAATTTAGACTAATTATTGGGATCAGCTTAGTAAGCTCCTTGATGTTTACGTTTCCTTTCTTGTCATTATATCCGATGGACTTTTATGTTCCACCATATTGACAGAAGACGTACCAGCAACATTGTTGCTATTTGGCTTGTCAATATCCTGCGTCCTGAGGGATTCCTCAATACGCAAATGACCACCCAACTCAACAAGAGTTAACTCCTCCTTTTTATGTTTCAAAGAATGTTTAAATTCTTTCCAATAAGGAGGGAGTTTATCAATGACAATAGAGACTTGAATAGTCTCATTCATGTTCATTTTATACTGTGTAAATTTACCAAGTATCCGAATAAACTCATAGTATTGTTCCATGACAGGTCTAGAATCGACCATCTTGTAATTATTAAAATTACTTACTAGGAACTTTTTACTAGAGGAATACTCAGTCATATAATCGGTCTCTTAAGAGTCCCTAGTTCTTTAGCATATTCATGGTATTGATAAATATCAAAAGAGAATTAGTCATACCATTGAGGATTAAACCTCAAGCAACATAGTCGTCGTTCACCATTAGCTCCAACACATGAAGTGCTCAGCACATAAACCATGTTCATGCTGGTGAGGAAGAAGTGCATCTTCTTTTGCCATCTCCGAAAATCTATTCCTTCAAACTTATCAAGTTTGGAGAAACTAGCCATTATGTGCTTCATTGAAGCCGCCATTGATTTCACAAAATTGTTGTTTTCGATTGTTGGGGGACTTTGATCTATTCCTCCTTCTTGTGTCCGTGATCCTTTAGAGGAAACCTGTAACAAGGGTTAGAAATAAATTGCCGTGTAACACGGGTAAGAAACCAATGACCGGATATCTCTTTGTATCGTGATATCACTTTCCGAAAACAACAATTCGACCCTATCTGCCTGGGTTACACGAATTTTGTTTTGGGATAATACAAAGAGTAATGTTCTAGATTTTGGCAGAAATCAAGAACCCGTTCGCTAGAAAGCACTTCGTGTTTTGACTATCTTCTCATGTATCTTTTCTCTATTATTTAAGAGATACCCAAACTATGTACATCAACCATAAATTGTTGATCACTGCATAATAAGTTAGCAGCATATGAATATATCATCTCTCTCCGTAAAACCATAAATATATATGTCTCACTCTATATAGAATGAAATGTTATAATAGATATCAATAATTACGTATGTCTCTTTTTTAATTTCTTATCTCCGTCTAGTTTGCATGCATGGATATATATATAAATACACCAAGTTCTCATGAGTAGTTGGCATAGACATCAAACAAGACTTTGCCATGTGAAATTAAAATATGAAAATGACAGGATGACATATTACGTGTGAATTCAAGAAATGTAATGGGTGTATACTTTCCAAATCATTATTGATTTTTCCATGAGCTTTGTAAAACATGACAAACTACTTTTCCATTTTCAAATTTGTCTGCATGCTATAATCATTCACTCTTTTGAAGAGTTTTACAAAACATGTCTTGCAAATTTTCTACGTCTTTTGTCAAAAGGTGGAGTTTAGACAAAATCATAATATTTTGTCAAAGTGTAAATTGATATCAATTATTAAACATTTACGGATCAAAGAAATACTGCTTTTGGGTCCGGGATGTCATGCACTTGATAGGTGTACACTCCGTACCTTCAAACCCATATCCAAGTGTTATAACCATATCCCTCAATTACACTAAATTACTAACATGTGACACACTAGAATGTTTGGGAGAGGGTATAGTTTATTGCACGTTCTGAAAGTCAAAACACAATATCAGGTGCATTGTAGCTCATTTCAAGGGCAAACGCGATGCTTGTTATTTCGTACACAACTTTTTTAGCTATAAGCACTTAACAAGATATATACTCCCAAACAGCCTTGTTCCAAAAATATTCCCCATTAATTCTTTTCTATGTAAAACAAGTAATTTGGAAATCATGAGTACCAGTGGGACTCTTTGTAGCTTCGTTCAGAGATCTTTCAAGTTGTTTAGGGTCCTTGCGCAGTAATGGGATTGAATTCGGCACATTTGAAGAAGATATGCAGTCCTCCTGGACTCGTATCCAAGCTTCTTCCAATGCTTTAGGTACTGGTGAGAATCCGTTTCCTTCCAGAATATTGAAAAATCCTGTTCCACTCCCTGTAGAATTCTCAACATCTAGAACAGATAATTCATTGCCAAGTTCAGAGCCAGAAGCAAACTTAAAACTTGGCAAACATCTCTTTAGTGTTAAAAATAGTGACTCCAGCAAGATTAGATAGTTTCGCCTTTGATTCCATAAGAATTCAAACACATAATCGACGTCATCTCCAGTGTCAGTGCTCCTCAAGCATATAGCAAGACAGCTACAAAATTCAGCGGCAGGGAGTAAATTATCTGACACCTTCTTAGGGTGGGGGGATTGCTTCACCACCCTCCCCATCCCGTTTTTTCTCCTCCTTCCCGCCCGCTCCCTAATTGCACGGAATGCTTCCCCGCCCCTCCCCACCCACATAATGCCAAAAGACAACAAAAGACAAAATAGAAAAAGGAATATAAGGTGGAGATGGACCCGGTGACCGCCCTCCCCGCTTTGCTCCCCGCCTATTAGGTACCGGTACCACGGGGCGGTGTTCCCTTAGGTACCGGACCGGTACCTATTCGCTCCCCGCCCACCCTTACCCCATATTTTCTCCATAACACTCTCCTCATAGATATTTGTACAGAAGTGCGGTTTATGAGTTTGAAGTGTCTTCCCAACAAGTCCCTGCCCGATCTCCAACGGTAGCGTATCACATATGTCATAATAACCTTCAACAGAATACAAAGGAGGGTCACCATCCGGATCAGCACAATAACCAACCAATCTGGCGGCAAAAAATGGTTTATTTTGAGTACCCTCCAAATAAAATTTAGAGGGCACATGATTCTCATTCCCATTAGAGATCCAAACTTGAGCAGCAGCCAAGCCGTGTGATTCGCAAACCATCTCTAATACTTCAGAAATTTCATGTGTGACGTGTTTGAGACGAGGGTATTCTGTTACATGCATATATAAGTATTTAAGTATATTTATAGTCTCTAAAAGTTAACTTTAAAAAGGATGCAACTTTCAAATTTTGTAAACAAAACCCTTTTTTGGTTGCTTCACACAATATCTATTTTCATTGAAGATTCGAATTAATCACTGGTGTACATGAGGTAGTTTTGGGTAAATTTACCTTGTATGACGGAAATTGTTGTACAGAAAACGTACTCAGACCATAACTCTGCAAAGACATGTAAAGCAAACTAAAGTAAACGACGTTATTCATTAACAATTATCTAGATAAAACCAAAACCAAAGTGGCCTAGCAGCCCGGCGCCCTGATATTCTTGCTAATAGTTCTTAAGTTCAAATCTCCCTTAAGTAAACATTTTGGGGTGGCCAGGTAAAAGCGGGAACGGTCATGGGATACCCAATAGGCCAATATAGCCCACATACATATGGCCATATGGGTCAAAGACTCACCTTTCTGGGGTAACCGATTTTTTGGAAGAATAGTAATATTTTCAAGACAAGTTGCAAAACTAGGTAGTCAAAGATGGGATTTGCAGAACTGGTAATCCAAAGTAACAAGTCTGTAGTAGAAAAAAAGAAAGACATATATACCTTTAGTGCTTGTTTGAGGTCGTGGAAAATTCCAAAAAATCCAACAGGCTCGACAAAGCACTCAACAACACCGACGCAAGAGCTAGAGCTGTGAGGAGGATAAAACACAGGAAGAATGATATAAGACGTCAATTCATTACCCAACGCAATATCAACCAATGGAGCCCACCCTTTTCGGCAATCAAGATTCGCATCCATAACAACGTCTGGTAAACAGTTAAAAAACACAGTGGCAGGGCAGGGGGACCGTGTATGATCTTATAATGGGGTGGTCTATTATTCTTTACTTCTTCGACTTCGGGAGGCTTATTACTGCTATTACTTATACTATAACTCATAACTTTATCATACTCATCGATATTATATTGGTAAAACGTGGAAAGTATCCTATATCTTCCATAATTTACGACATGGTCTCGATATATAAAAGGTTGGCCAGAAGTCGTGAGCAGGCGTCTCCCCTGTTGTTTTATGGGTGCCCAGAACTGTATCACACCGTTTAAACTAGATTTATCGATTTTAGAAAATGCAGATGTTATCTTGGAACGAATTACCAATGGGTCAGCATCATTGTCTGTACAAAGAATGTTATAATTTTGATTTGATTCGGAGGGGTGATGGTCAATTTGGGTGGCCATCGGTGGTGGTGAGTGTAGATGACTGGTATGTGTTAAAATTATAATCTTATTCTCTCATAAGTTGCTTGTTTCTTTGCTTATTGTATGATTAGTATTGCAGGAGGACTTGCAGTGTGAGTTTTATGCTTATAAGGACTGATGCTGTACATTTGGAAGAAGATTGAAGTGCAGGGGCTGAAGTTGTATTTAGACTAAAGTTGTGTGTGTATATATACTTAAACACGATCAGATTTAGGGTTAACAACCCTAAAATAAAAACACACACACTTCTACATTTTTTTCTCTCTCGTATATATATATATACAAGAGTTAATGACATAAATCGTCCCTGTGGTTTACCTAAATAGTCACCTTTCGTCCTTTAAAATCCAAAACCTCAAGGACAGTCCTTTATAGGTGGATAAGGATCATGTTCGGTCCTTTGACTATTTGACCGTCAAGTGGTCTCCGTTAAACCCCCCACGTGACACCCACGTGAGGGGTACTCCAGTCTTTTCCATCACTAAAGGACCATCAATGATACTTTTTTCATAAATAAAGGACCATTGGTGATATTTTTTTTACTTTAATCAACCTTACTCATTTCAATCAGATCAATACCTTACTCTCTTCCCCCTCCCAAATTAAAATCAACCTTACTCATTTCAATCAGATCAATACCTTACTCTCTTCCCCCTCCCAAATTAAAATCAAAAATCAATCTACCTAATCTCTATATCTATATCTCCATACCATACTCATTTCAATCATCATTCCCATTTTCATTTTTTTTAGAACTAGTTTGTTTGACTCCGAAGCTAAAAGCCCATCATCCCTTCCATTTTTTTTTCCTGCGTGGACTAATGAGTAAAAAAAGAAGGAAAAGCCCAATTGGATGTTACTGATGGATAAATTTCCAAGGTACGTATGTAATTTAAAGGCTTACCATGTCTTAAGTTTACAGATTCCTGAAGCAGAGATCGAGTTTTGATCACCACCACCATCAAAATCCGGCCACCACTAACAAGATCCAGCCACCACCGCCGACATCCGGCCACCACCATCGAGCTGTGAATCAGGGAACACAAGATTGGCGGTGAGCTCAGTTGACTCACATTCGGGCCATCAACTCGCTGGGTTTCTTACCATTGTTTGAATCTGGATCTGGGCGGATCTAGATCTCGCTGGATTACTTAGTCGCGAGTGGTAGGATGATGATGATTTGTTATAGGGATTAGGGTTTTTGGCAGGGAAATTGACTATAATGATCCCTCCCAATCTTCTTCTTCGATCTCTTTTATATATGAATATATGAATATATGAAATTTTCATATTTTTTCTTTATTACAAATCTGTATGTATGTATGTGCATATGTATTATATGTATATCCTTATGTAATTATATATGTATATGGCTTCTAGATTTTTTGGTTGTAATCTTTTTAATATTTATTTGTATATTAATGTAGTGATGATATAAGTATATATGTATATGTATATGTATTTTAGGTTTTAGTAAGAGAAAGACATTAACAAGAAAAAAATATCACGAATGGTCCTTTAGTGATGAAAAAGACTGGAGTACCCCTCACGTGGGTGTCACGTGGGGGGTTTAACGGAGACCACTTGACGGTCAAATAGTCAAAGGACCGAACATGATCCTTATCCACCTATAAAGGACTGTCCTTGAGGTTTTGGATTTTAAAGGACGAAAGGTGACTATTTAGGTAAACCACAAGGACGATTTATGTCATTAACTCTTTACAAATATATTATTATTTATTTTTTTTTATATATATATATATACAAATATATATATATCATAAAAGTTCTGTAATAATAATTAGTTTTTGATCTTTGATTGTAATAGAACATTCAACATATAGTTGAGTGAATCATACTTGAGTAGCAGGTATGATTTTTGTGTTTGTTTGAGATTGAATCTATTTGAGAATAGATTAGAGAAAATCTGCAAATAGATTGAGATTTATTTTCTGTTCATGGTATCAGAGCGGCGTATGATCAATCGATCACCGTTCTGATTTGATTGTTCGTTTCGATCGAAGAAAACCCTAATTTTTTAGAAAATTAGGGTTAGGGTTTCTGTGTGGATTTTTTGGGCGATTTCAATTATAATCTTCATTCCTTCATCTAGATCTGATGTTATTTTGGTTGATGGTTAAAAAACCCTAAAATTAATTAAAATAATTAAATAATAATTAAATTAGGGTTAATCTTCAGATCTGGTTATTGACTGAGCGAATCAATTGATTATTGGTTAAGATCTTCTTTTCTGCTTGTTCAATCGACTAAGTGAATCGATTGGAAAGTAGATCTCGTCTTCCGCTGATTATTCTCAACCGATAGCACTGTTTGCTTTCTTCTTCCTTATCTCTCTTTTATTTTTTGTTGTTATTTCAATTTATATCAAATATTTTTTCTCTTATCTCTCATAAAAACAATCGTGTTAAACTTGACCTATCTCCTTGAGAGGTGTGGAATCCTGTCCCTGACACGTTTGTGGGAGAAGGTATTTTCAATATATATATATATATTTTATATATATATTTATATATATATATATTATATATATTTTATTATTTGTTTTTTCTCTCTTGTTTTGTTTCTGATTAGTTGTTTATTTCTTTATTCTGAGAATTAATTGAGATTAATTTCTTGTTTCTCTTAGTTGTTAATTGAGTTTAACTGCTAATTGTTAAGTGCAATTATTTGATAATATTTGTTAAAAATGGATGATGATAATCTTCGTAATTTTGGTTATGGTTATGAGTCTGATGTTGGAAGTGATGATAGTGTAACTAGAATAAGTAAATTGGATTTAGGCAGTCCTTTACACTTGCATCCTAATGATTCTAGTACTCTGTCTATTGTGTCTATAAAATTGAAAGGTACTGAAAATTATCAAGTTTGGAGTTGTGCTATGCTACTTGCTTTAGAGGCTAAAAATAAAGTTGGTTTTATTGATGGTACATGTAGAAGATCTAATATAGATGAAGTACTAGGTAAGCAATGGGATAGATGTAATGCTGTGGTTATTTCTTGGATTCTGAATTCAATCTCTGAAGAACTATATCTGGGTCAAATCTTTTCTAGAAAAGCATCTCTTATTTGGCAAGAATTGAAAGAAACATATGATAAAGTGGATGGTTCAGTGATTTTTAATTTGCATCATAAGATTAACTCTTTGTCTCAAAATGGTATGCCTCTGTCTGATTATTATCACAAGTTAAATGCTCTGTGGAAACAATTTGATGCTTTAGTTCAACTTCCTAGATGTACTTGTCATGCTGCTCAAGACTTTTCTAAACATACTCAACTGTTGAAACTAATGCAATTTTTAATGGGTCTTGATGATGTATATATGACTGTTAGAAGTAATATCTTGACTAAGGATCCTCTACCTGATCTAAAAACTGCTTATTCTATTTTGTCTAGAGATGAGTCACATAGAGGAATTACTACTTCTAATAAATCTCAAACTTCTGCTTTTGTGTCTAAAGTAAATAATAATAGAAATATTTCTAATTTTAGACCACCTAGAAGCAATTTTAATCAAAATACATCTAAAGGACCTTCTGTGGTTTGTGAGCATTGTGGTTTTAATGGTCATACTATTGAAAAATGTTTCAAGTTAATTGGATATCCTCCAGAATTTGGTAAAAAGAGGTCTGCAGGTTTTCAGAGTAATGGAAAAAAAGTGTCTAGTAACAATATCACTACTGCTTCTACATCTACTTCTGCTCCTTTTTCTGATGATCAATTAACCAGAATCATGGATTTAATCAAAGAGAGTTCTGGTTCTTCTCAAACTGTCAATGCCAATATGGCAGGTGTGTTCTTTAATAACAGCAAAATTTTTAATAGTAATTTTAAAAGTTTTTTTTGTTCAAACTCTAACTTGCAATCTAAAAAGAGACATTCTGGTTGGGTTTCTGATTCAGGAGCTAATCATCACATTACTTTTTCTGATAAAAACTTGGTTGATGTTATTGATGTTTCTAGTCTTAAAATTAAAGTAGGTCACCCTAATGGCACTTATGCTTTTATTACAAAGATTGGTAATCTTCAATTAACAAATTATTTAACCTTGTTTGATGTCTTGGTAGTTCCTGAATATTGTGTAAGCCTTTTGTCTGTACATAAAGTTGCTAGGGATAGCAAATTGCTAATTGCCTTTGATGAAAATTTATGCTATGTAATGCAACAGGGTTTGAATGCAATGACAGTTCTGGGGACTGGTAGACAACTTGGTGGTTTATATTACATTGTTGAATGTTTGCAAGGTATATCTAGAAATATTACATGCAATGTGTCTAAATTTGTTTGGCATTGTAGACTTGGACATCCTTCTGATGTTGTACTTGATAAATTGCAGTCTGCATTGAATTATAAAACTGATAAGTCTTCTGTTTGTGATGTTTGTCTTCAAGCTAAACAAACCAGAAATGTTTTTCCTAAAAGTGATCATAAAACTACTTTTCTTGGTCAGCTTGTACATCTTGATGTATGGGGTCCTTATAGAGTTGTTAGTAGAGGTGGTTATAAATATTTTTTAACAATTGTTGATGATTATACAAGAGCTACTTGGGTATATTTGTTAAAGTCTAAAGATGAAGTTTTTGAGAATGTTGTTATGTTTTATCATCTGCTTAAAAATCAGTTTAATAAAACCATTAAGACTTTGAGAAGTGATAATGGGACTGAGTTTGTAAACCAATCTTTTTCTAAGTTTACTGAATCAAATGGCATTATTCATCAGACTTCTTGTGCTTATACACCTCAACAAAATGGGGTTGTAGAAAGAAAGCATAGACACATTTTGAATGTAGCTAGGGCTCTTATGTTTCAGGGGGGAATTCCTCTAAATCTTTGGTCTGAATGTGTTTTGACTGCTACTTATTTGATTAACAGAATACCATCCTCTGTGCTTAATGGAAAGTCTCCTTATGAGTTAGTTTTTGATCATATTCCAAATCTCTCTCATTTAAAATCTTTTGGTTGTTTATGTTTTGCAAAAAACCTTAATAATTTTGATAAATTTAAAAGTAGAACAACCAAATGTGTCTTGTTAGGATATTCTTCTTCAAAGAAAGGGTATAAATTGTTGTCTGTTGATGATAAATCCATCTTCTTTTCTAGAGATGTACAATTTTTTGAGAATATTTTTCCTCTTAAAACTAAAACCAATTCTTCTAATAAAAGTTTTTTAAATGATAATGAAACTGTTTTTGATTTCTTTGAAGATAATGAGTATCCTATCATACCCAATGATGAAGAGAGAGATGTGGGTAAGAGTTCTGATAGTGAAGGCAGCAGTTCATCTCATTCTGGAAGTGTTTCTCAAAACATTACCAATGATGATGCATCTGCAGCAACACTTGAGGATGGAAATAATAATCCTGAGGGTATTAATGATATGGATGATCATGTTTTTCAAAATCCAGAACCTTTTATTAATGGAAATGATAATCATGAGGTTCAGAATCTTGAAGTTAATGAAAATTTGCCAATTGTTGAAGAACAAATTGTTAGAAAATCTGAAAGAACTTCTGTTTTTCCCAATAATAAATATAAGGATTTTGTGGTTTATTCAAGTAACAAATATGGCTTGGAAAAGTTTGTGTGCTATTCTGCTTTACATGCTGACTGTTTAAGTTTTGTTTCTGAACTTAATAAAAGTATTGAACCACAAAAATATAAAGATGCTTGTAAAGAAACTCAATGGGTAGAAGCTATGAATAATGAAATGGAAGCCTTACATAGGAATAATACATGGGAACTTACTGATTTACCTAAAGATAGAGAAGCTATTGGTTGTAAATGGGTATATAAAATTAAATACAAGTCTAATGGTGAGATTGAAAGATATAAGGCAAGACTTGTTGCTAAGGGTTATAGTCAAAGAGAAGGTGTAGACTTTGATGAAACCTTCTCTCCTGTGGTAAAAATGGTTACTGTAAGGTGTGTAATTACACTTGCTGTTCAAAATAATTGGAATCTTTTTCAGCTTGATATTAATAATGCATTCTTGTATGGTGACTTAAATGAGACTGTTTATATGAAACCACCTGAAGGGTTTTATGACAAAAATGATACTAGGGTTTGTAAGCTTAATAAGTCATTATATGGTTTAAAACAAGCTCCTAGACAATGGAATGCTAAGTTAACTGATGCATTGCTTAAACATGGTTTTGTACAAAGTAAGAGTGATTATTCTTTGTTCACTAAAAGTGATGATAAGTTGTTTATTGCTGTTTTGGTCTATGTGGATGACATTATTGTTACTGGGAATGATAATTCTGAAATTGATAAGTTCAAACAATACTTGCAAACTCATTTTCAAATTAAAGATTTAGGAACCTTGAAATATTTTTTAGGTATTGAGGTTGTCAAAACTCAAAATGGGTTGTGTTTAAATCAAAGAAAATATTGTTTGGATCTTTTATCTGAGTTTGGTTTACTTGCTGGTAAACCAGTCCATATTCCTTTGGATCCTAATGTCCATTTGTCTAGTGAAGCTAGTGATACTGATCCTGTTCTTGCTAATATCACTGAATATCAGAAGTTAATTGGTAAGCTTATTTATCTTACTAACACTAGACCTGATATTGCTTACACTGTGCATTGCTTAAGTCAGTTTATGCATAAGCCTCTTGCTTCTCATCTTAAAGTTGCTTTAAGAGTATTGAGATACTTGAAAGGTGCTCCTGGTAAAGGTATTTGTATTTCTAAGTCTGACTTCATTTCTCTAGAAGCTCATGTTGATTCTGACTGGGCTAAATGTATTTCAAGTAGAAGATCAGTTACTGGTTATTGTATCATGTTTTGTGGTTCTTTAGTCTCTTGGAAAAGTAAAAAACAAAGTACCATATCTAAGTCTTCTACAGAGGGTGAGTACAGAGCAATGGCTGCTGTTACTTGTGAAGTTATTTGGGTGTTAAAAATTTTGCAGGATCTACATGTTTGTAATGTACTTCCTGTTAAGGTTTTTTGTGATAACAAATCTGCAATTAAGATTGCTTCCAACCCTGTTTTCCATGAAAGAACCAAACATCTTGAGATTGACTTACATTTTGTAAGAGAAAAAATTTTTTGGCAGGGGTCATTAAGACTGAGAAAATAGATGCAGCAGATAACATTGCTGACATTCTTACAAAGGGTTTGGATACAAACAGTCATAATTTTTTGTGTCAAAAAATGGGATTAATCAACTTATTTGAGAATAAAATTAAGGGGGGATGTTAAAATTATAATCTTATTCTCTCATAAGTTGCTTGTTTCTTTGCTTATTGTATGATTAGTATTGCAGGAGGACTTGCAGTGTGAGTTTTATGCTTATAAGGACTGATGTTGTACATTTGGAAGAAGATTGAAGTGCAGGGACTGAAGTTGTAATTTTTCTAAAGTTGTGTGTGTATATATACTTGAAACACATCAGATTTAGGGGTTAACAACCCTAAAATAAAAACACACACACTTCTACATTTTTTCTCTCTCGATATATATATATATACAAATATATATATATATCATAAAAGTTCTGTAATAATAATTAGTTTTTGATCTTTGATTGTAATAGAACATTCAACATATAGTTGAGTGAATCATACTTGAGTAGCAGGTATGATTTTTGTGTTTGTTTGAGATTGAATCTATTTGAGAATAGATTAGAGAAAATCTGCAAATAGATTGAGATTTATTTTTTGTTCATGGTATTGCGTTGATTTCGAGTTAAAAAAAATAAATGTAAGCTACGTTTAAAAAAAAATATATAACTTGAAATGGTATCATGGAAGGAAATAAAAAAAGGTCCACTTTCGAAAGCTCTTAATAGCCATCAAGGTATAGAACAGTTATTATCCCAAAGTTTTCTATTGAACTTTATATATTACATATAGGAGGAAGTTATTTTAGGACCACTCCTTATTTTAGGATCATTAGGACCAAATCTTAATCATTCATTTTTCACCATCTCCGACCACCACCACCATGATCATCTCCGACCACCACCATGATCCTCCGGCGACGGCGACCACCGCCACCACGACTTACACATGGTGTGTTCGGAGATGATCATGGTGGTGGTCGGTGATGATGATGATGATGTGTAAGTTACAATTTACACATGGTCCTAATGGTCCTAAAATAAAGGAGTGGTCCTAAAATAACTCATCCCTTGATGTAAATATCTATATATATAAAAGTTGTAAGCCTGAATTCAATGCTGAATCTTAAGAATTATTAGGATTTTTTATGATTTTACTTGGAATTTATGATTTTACTCTTTGTGATGTATATATATATGTGTTATATGTAATTGAATTGTTGTTTAATGTGTTAATCTTCCTTCAATATTAATGGTTTATGAATTATTGAGTGTTTTTTTATTTCAGTGTAAGTTCATATGAGAACTATTCACGTTTGAAGATAGGTGATATAAGAACAACTTGATCTGTTCATATGTGAATGTATTTGTTCACATATATCATTCACACATGAACATCAAGTTATAATTTAAAGGTTCTCATGGTTTTTCCAATTCAAATGGTTCTCACATTAACCTTATTTCCTTATATATATATATACAATAGTATTGAATTGTGTAGTAACTTATGAATGTTTTGTTCTATGTGTTTTATTAAGTTTATGATCTGCATTCGATTATGTTGATATTTAGTATATTAGTGTGCTTTGAAATATTAGTTTGATTTGATTGTGGCTTTTTGGCTTCTTGATCAAAAGAGATGTCCTCGATTGTTAAATGGGCTATCCACATTCGATGTGTATTTGTTGTAAATATGACTGGTACAAATTCATTCACATTCCATCTTTTTCATTAAAGCAAACCTTTTCTTTTCTTTCTTCTCATTATTTTCCAATTAATTTTGATTATATCGATACTTTGGTATAAGATCTCTCATTCATCTTTATGATCATTTTGATTAACCTAAATCCTTATTTTGATTGTTTTTGCAGATTAAGATATGGTTTGAGACGACGGCTGACAACTTTATCATCCAGGTTGATTTTTAAGAAACCGTCCCTTGAATCTGTTCAGTTTATAGAACTTCCTTTATCTCATTTCCTATTTTTAAGTTATATGTTATCTGTAATGTACATTTTATTTAATGAACACAAAGTGACCGATTATGCAAAAATATTCAGGTTATGCAGACCAACTGTTTGATAAAATGTCTTTGAGAAACTAAATTAGTCAGTTTTTGGTATTGCAATGATGAAGATTATATATTTGTATGTTTAAAATCTAGCAAGGAAATGGCAATTTGAAGATGATGAGTGGTATACAGCTATAGATCGACCTGCTGACCCGAGAAGATCTTTTCAAAACTACATATCGACCATATAGGTATGAAAACACATCATTTTCTGCCATATTTTCCAATATATTCAGTCAGTAGAGAACATAATATAACAACTTTTTAAGGGAGAAAGTATGGTTTATCCAAATTTCCATAAAAATGGCAAACATAAGAAACACGATACATAGCTAAACATACATGTTTGACAGAACGTTTTCTTGAAAACTTGACAGACGAGAAACAGTCATTGGGCAAAAGACTGCAAAAATCCATGTGGCAAAACAAGATGCCTTGGTTGATGTGCATTACAACAAGCTTGGGGTCGCAATTGGGTTTAAGGGCAACAGATGGCCAGGCTTCTGTTTTCAAAAATAATGAATATAACGAGCTTAGGCCTGTTCTGTCACACCCCGTTGTAGCGGAAATACAGGGTTAACAAATAATTGCGTACTAATCAGAAGGTAAATAGAGATTACATCCATTAATGCCAATACAAGTTCAATACAAGTACAATCGTTCAAATGTGGACCCCAAAATACGGATACAAGTCATCCTCATTTGGAACTGGGCCCACTGAATACGAGTTCAATAAATTGGACAGTCTAATACAATTAAAGCTAATAACATGAGAGTCCTCAAATGTCCGATGCTAATTGTACGTCCAATGTCAAAAGAATGGCCCTATAATGCCATAGATGATCCAAGACTTACTGTTGGTTACCTGAAAAGCATGAAATTTGAGAGGATCAACTATCGAAATAGTTGGTGAGTTTACAGTGTGTTTGACTAAAAGACCAGTCGTCATTGGGAGCACACAATGACATGTAGTTATTAAGACAAGACAGTTGGGAGCAAGATCCGACAATAAGACTAATTTCCCTCGCAAGGTCTCCCGTCTATAATGGGGTGCGGACCAGTATACCTCGCACAGGTCTCCCGTCTATAATGGGGTGCGGACCAGAACCAAGACAGTCAGGCACAAAAACTGACAAGACAACCATTAGGATCTCATAATGGTAATAACTACATAAGGGGGATCATTTTAGTTCGTCAAACACAAAGAACAATTTAGTCAGCCGACAACATGGCAAGTCAAGACATATAGATCAAAATTTCATAAGACATGTATACACATTTTCAGACAGCCGTCAACATGGCAAGACATAAGACAAATGATTTAAGTAGCCAAATCTCATGGCATAGACAAAGACAAATCATTTATAAAGTAGTCGTGTATACAGTAGTACATGCTTTTCAGGCCCAAAGTAAAAGGAAAAAGGGCGTCATAAACTCACCTTAGCGTTCAAAGTGCTAAAAAGGTGTTAATAACTTGAGAAGATCCACAGTCAATTCTCCACGTTATCCAAAACCTATGATATGATTACCAATAGTGAGGATCCAAGCTCACAACGACAAGTATCCTATGTAGAACTACTTAGCTATAGACCCTAGAATGCCATAACCGAGAATGTGATTTAAACTTTCATTTTATTTAACTTTAGTTGATAATATCAATGACATTGTCATTATAAGGTAGTCTAAGTACCATTCGATATTCACCAAGTTCAAACGTTCAAGTTGTCAAAAACTAAAAATGTCAAACAGACTAAAACTCGCGGTGCGAGGTGAACCATTCGCGGCGCGAAGGCCAAATTCAACTAGATCGGCGCGAGACCTGAAGGTCGCGGCGCGAATGCAGACCTGCACGAGTGAAAGTGCAGTTTTTGACCATTTTCGCCAAACCAAATCGTTTCCATTTCAAATCTTTTCATTTCAACAAGTACCAACAGGTTCAATAACCTGGAAACAATACCATTTCGCTAACCATTTCACAAATTCAACCATTTTGATTTCAAAGACCTAATCAAATTCAAGTTTCTTTAATTAACAAATCTAAAACCCATTTCATATTCATAGTCCAATAATCTAATTAACAAAACTAAAACAAACCCCTTTCATTGAATCAATTCAGAATCAAAGTTTAATTTAAAAAGAGAATCACTTACCAATTTATGTTCTTGAAGAAATTTGAAGGAAAGGATGAAGATGATGTTGATGATGATGAACTCCAACTTAGTATAGCTTCTAAAAACCTTAAATTCTTCCTTTGCCAAAATCAGATTCTTGATGGAGAAGAGATTGAGAGATTTAGAGATTTTGAAAGATTTGTGAATTGTGTGTGTGTTGTGTGTTTGATCGATCCCAAAGAGAAGAAAAAGGGGGGTTGGTGTTTCCCTCCCTGCCTTTCATTCCATTTTCAGCCCATGTGGCTTCTTTTGGGTATTTTTAATACCCCTAATTTGGTAAAATGCTTACGATTAAATACCGTTTGACTAAAAGGTTAAAATTTAAAGTAAAGGTATTTTCCTTCGTGTTATTTGAATTAAGACGAGTCAATAATATTTTGTCAAAGTCAACTTTGAAACATTAAGTCTAGACTGTCTAATTATTTTGTACAAGACATAACCTTTAAATATTTATTTAAAGTTATTTTTAAGACTCGGCATTCATCTAAATAGCTAATAGTCTACGTCATCAAGATACGTCTAATTTGACTAAGTCAAAAGTCCAAAAGTCTAATAAGTTCCACGTCTAATGACTGTCTAATCAATTGAGATTAGGACTAACCCGATGTTAATTAATTACGAGTTGTCACAGCATCCCCGACTTCTAAGGATTTCATCCCGAAATCAAGTCTTGCTCAGTAAAAAGATGAGGATAGTTATCCCTCATATAGTCTTCACGTTCCCAAGTCGAGTCGGGTCCGTGTTTGAGTTCCAACGAACTTTGACCAATTTGATACGACTTAGTCTAAGTTGTTTGAGCTGTTGGTCTAAAATTTCAACAGGTTCCTCACAAATTGAAAAGAGTCGTTCACTTGCAGCTCTTCGACAGGTACAACTAAAGTTTCGTCAGTCAGACATTTCTTAAGATTCGAAACATGAAACGTGTGATGAACGTGTCCTAGCTCTTTGGGTAAATCGAGCTTATAAGCCACGGAACCAATTCTTTGAACAATTTCAAATGGTCCGATATAACGAGGACTAAGTTTTCCTCGCACGCCAAAACGTGCAGTGCCTTTCCAAGGCGACACTTTCAACATGACTTTGTCTCCCACTTGAAACTCAAATGGTTTCCTTCTACGGTCGGCATAGCTCTTTTGGCGATCTTGAGCCGCCTTCAGCCGTGCCCTAATTTCAACAATTTGATCAGTAGTCTTCTGAACTAGTCCATATTTGTACAAACGACGTTCTCCAGCATCAAGCCAACAGACAGGCGATCTACATTTTCGTCCATACAAAGCCTCATAAGGAGCACATTTGATGCTAGTGTGATAGCTGTTATTATATGAAAATTCAGCTAACGGCAAAAAGGTATCCCAACTACCCTTGAATTCAATGACACATGCACGAAGCATGTCTTCTAAAGTCTGGATGGTACGTTCACTTTGTCCGTCGTTTGTGGATGGTAAGCCGTACTCAAATTCAACTGAGTGCCTAAAGCGTCTTAAAAATATCTCCATGATTGTGAAGTGAAACAACCATCACGATCAGAGATAATAGACAAAGGAACGCCATGAAGT
Source organism: Erigeron breviscapus (assembly GCA_034093135.1). Lineage (NCBI taxonomy): Eukaryota > Viridiplantae > Streptophyta > Magnoliopsida > Asterales > Asteraceae > Erigeron > Erigeron breviscapus. Next base: position 270,662,931 of record CM067167.1, read on the forward strand.
GATACGATCTTTTCAATATATAATTGAGACAATTTCCTTATCTTCCAAGTTCTCCCGAATTGGAATGAAATGAGCAGACTTCGTCAATCGGTCGACAATGACCCAAATAGTATCGTATCCTTTCAGGGTTCGAGGCAGTTTAGTAATAAAGTCCATAGTAATCTGTTCCCATTTCCAGTCAGGAATTTGGGGTTGTTGGAGCAGCCCAGAAGGCTTTTGGTGCTCCGCCTTGACCATTGAACAATTTAGACACTTTGAGACATATAAGTGGCGATATCTCTTTTCATACCAGGCCACCAATAAAAGTCCTTTAGACCATGGTACATTTTGTCAGCGCCAGGATGGATTGAATACTTAGATCGATGACTCTCGTTCATTAAGAGTTCTCTAAGTCCATTATACTTGGGAATCCACACTCTGCCCTTAACATGTCGGATCTCATCGCCATCCAATTCAAATAAACGTTCAGCATTCCACAATGCTTCTTTCTCGATACGCCCTGGCTGTAGGGCGTCGTTTTGATCGTCCAGAACTCTATCCCTTAATGATGAGCCAAGATAAGAACTTGCTCTTTTATGACAGATAGTGAAATTCTATCTTTTCGACTTAGCGCGTCAGCAACAACATTTGCTTTACCGGGATGATATTTGAGTTCACAGTCGTAGTCACTGAGTAATTCTACCCATCGTCGTTGTCTCATATTTAGCATTTTCTGATCGAAGATATGTTGAAGACTTTTGTGATCCGTGAATACAGTACACTTGGTACCATACAAATAATGTCTCCAAATTTTTAATGCAAAGACAACCGCTCCGAGTTCAAGATCGTGGGTTGTATAGTTCTTTTCGTGGATTTTGAGCTGTCTAGAAGCGTAAGCAATGACCTTACCTTCCTGCATAAGTACACATCCCATGCCTTGATGTGAGGCGTCACAGTATACCACGAAATTTTCAATGCCATTCGGTAATGCTAGAATAGGAGCATTACACAGTCTGTCCTTTAATGTCTGAAATGCCTTTTCTTGGGCATCCTGCCAAATAAATTCCTTAGTCTTCTGAGTTAACAAAGTCAAAGGTTGAGCAACCTTAGAGAAATTCTCAATGAATCTCCTGTAATAGCCAGCCAGTCCAAGAAACTGACGAATTTCTGTCGGGGTCTTAGGGGCTTCCCACTTCTTTATTGCCTCGACCTTAGATGGATCTACATGGATTCCATCCGCATTCACTACATGACCCAAGAAGTGTACTTCCCTAATCCAGAATTCACATTTTGAGAACTTTGCGTACAGTTCTTGATCCTTGAGCAGTTGTAAAATGGTTCTCAGATGACCTTCATGTTCGTCTTATAGTTCTTGAGTAAATCAGTATGTCATCAATGAATACAATGACAAACTTGTCGAGATACGGTCGACATACTCGATTCATTAAGTCCATAAACACAGCAGGTGCATTGGTTAAACCAAACGGCATAACCAAAAACTCATAATGTCCATAACGAGTTCTGAAGGCTGTTTTAGGAATGTTCGTCTCTCTGACTCTGAGTTGATGATACCCAGATCTGAGATCAATCTTGGAAAAATGTGATGCACCTTCCAGTTGGTCAAACAAGTCGTCAATACGAGGTAAAGGGTACCTGTTCTTGACAGTCAACTTGTTCAATTCTCTATATCAATACACATGCGCATAGAGCCGTCTTTCTTCTTGACAAATAGGATTGGAGCTCCCCACGGTGATGAACTTGGACGAATTAGTCCTTTAGCTAACAACTCTTGAAGTTGTTCGGACAATTCTTGCATTTCTGACGGCGCAAGGCGATAGGGTGCCTTGGCCACGGGTGCAGCTCCAGGGACTAAGTCTATTCCAAACTTGACTGGTCTGTGAGGTGGAAGTCCCGTCAAATCTTCGGGAAATACCTCCGGAAAATCTTTAACAACTGGAATATCTTGAATGCCTTTACCCTCTAGTTTCCTTTCAACCACTAGTGCCAAGAAAGTAGGGTATTCTTTTTGCCTTCTTGATAACAATGTACCCATGTTGATGCATGTTGATGTGACAACAACAACTTAGATTTGATTAGTCTTATTTATATATGTGTAATTGATAGATTATGGACTTCATGTTTTGGTAATGATCGATTACATGTTTTGGTGTTATATATATGTTTATATATGATGTTTGTTATGTGTGTTATACAAGTACAAACATAATATATGTTAGGTTCTTTGTACATGGAGTACTTGGAAAATAACTATGCATAGATGTTGATGGTAATTAGTACTAACGAAGATAATCTTCGTTGGGTACTAACGAAGATAATCTTCGTTATATGGGCTGGGCTGCTAAGTTCGTAAGAACAAAGCCCAGCAGGCCCAATATCGATCAGAAACATATATAAATGAATGGAAACCCTAAATTGAGGTGTTCTACACGTTCATCTCTCACACACCTAAGGCGACTAAGTTCGTTTCTAGCATATAGAAAACGAAGATAGACCTCATACGGCTGGTTATATACATATAATTAGCAATATATTCGATAACTAATCAAACTAGTTATCTCGTGAGGATTCCGCACTCACGACATAACAATAGACGATCTCGAGAGCGATCGTAGCTATCGAGGGAATCACAAGTGGTATCAGAGCATTCGATATCTTATCGAAGGGTTGAGATCGTTTGGTTGGTTGTTATTCTCCCAAAAACCTCCCAAAACCCTTTCTGTCGATAAGTTCGTTTGCCTTACGAACTTAGCAAAATGAACTTAACTTAAATTTGTTCTAAAGTTCATCAAACGAAGATAGAAAACGAATTTATCTTCTTTTTCATTTTGAATCTTCATCAAACGAATTTAGCCTACGAACTTAAGCTATCTTCGTTCAGATTCTTAGTCTACGAACTTAAGTTATCTTCGTTCAGATTCTTAGTCTACGAACTTAGCTATCTTCGTTCAGAACCTTAGTTTACGAACTTAAGCTATCTTCGTTCAGACCTTGTTCTTACGAATTTAACCTATTTTCGCTCCATCTCTTATCTTCGTTTGAACAGTAATTTTCATTTATGGCTTCCTCATCTTCAACCAACAATGCTGTTGCCCAATACCTCAATTCTCTGGTTTATCATGATCATCTTGTAGGACGTACTAATTCTCCACCAAAGTTAGTTTCATTAGCTGACTTCTGGGCGTGGAGAGGTCGATTTGAAGATTTTATTCAACGAGAAGACTTAAACATGTGGCTCATGATCACTGAAGGTTATGAGTGGCCTACTCTTACTGTGAATGGAGTTATTCTCAATACCAGGTTTGCTATGCGTAATCTACCGTGTCAGGACAACGGTCTCCTTGTCATTGACGTACAGCCTCTTTCCCCTCTTCGTATT
>CM067167.1:270667306-270746073 GCA_034093135.1 Erigeron breviscapus
TTCAAAATTTCGTCAAAGTTTCTGAATAATTGATCAACGATTACCACGAACTTCCTGGAAACATGAAAATTTAAAAGATCAAACCTGTAAGCATCAAATTTTCATCTTTTCCTCGATCTTCGTCTATAAACTTACACAAAATTCTTTAACTTTTCAACGATCAATCTTTCCAAAACTTTCTCGAATTTAGCTTTCCCGATCTGTACCACTTGCAACAATCCATATTTCTAACCAGTTATAAAATTGATTCTTCATTCTTATACCTCCCCCTCAATTTTTTGACTAGGAAGTATAACGATGACTAATCATTATAACAACCATCATTCTTATGTACTCCCCCTCAATTTATGACTGGGATACATAACTATGATAGAACAAAATATTGATTAATACTTCATATTCTTATGAAAACACAATTGACTAGGTACTTCTCCTCAATTTATGACATGTTTTCATAACTATATGATCTAAATAATCAATGCTTAAACCTTTCACATTCATATATGTTTCTATATCTAAGGTAGCAAAGACCTTTCATATTCAAACAATATATCTATGTCTAAGGCATAAAATATTAACTATGTAGCCTTTCACATTCAAACATGACATTTCTATGTCTAAGGCATAATATAGTCAATAACCTTTCATATTCACTTAACGTCTAGACTAAGATTTTCTTAATCTTCTTCATTCACATTAAGTCTATATCTAAGGATTTATTTAACCTTCTACATTCACATTATGTCTATGTCTAAGATTTTACTAATCTTCTACATCCACTTAATGTCTATGTCTAAGGTTTTACTAACATAGTTGTTCTTTCTCTTTAATTCTTCAACTCCTATTACTTATAATAAGTTATTAACATGAATTTTGAGTTTACGATCGGAAATCACAAGGCTATTTGCCGTCATCCACTATGCTTACAAGTTTCGATTTTGATGTGATTGTAAAAATTTAAGGTAAATCCAAAACTTTAACTAAACATATATTATATTTATCATTACTGTTTATTATAACTTAGCTTCAATCATCGGTTTACTTTAACCACAATTTATTTCATACCCACGGATCGAGACATATTCGAATTTCTTTATGATACAATCTATATAGCTACCGTACATCGTACAGGTATTAGGACTAGTAAATATATATATATATATAATATTAAGAGGAATCAAAGGATGAATAGTAACTCGCCTACGTACGTGGCGAGTTACTATTCATCCACGTAACATCCTGTAAAACTTTACCAAATCGCATCCCGTTCGATCTTTTTATTACGGGTTATTTATTGGTTTTTGGAACACTTTTTTTTCTTTTGGATTCTCAAACAATATATTGCAACTTTTTTATGCCTATATCCCGTACCATTACCATTATTTGGATTTTGTCACATCGCATCCCATTTGGTCTTTCTATTACGGGTTACTTATTGGTTTTTTCACACTTTTTTTTCCATTTGGGTTTCCAAACAGTATATTGCAACTTTTTAATGGTCATATCTCGTAACGTTATGTACCCTTGTTTCGGTTTTTGCACACTTTCTTATTTATGGTTTCAACTAATATATTGAAAACTTTCATTCGACTTTTTTCTTTGTGCATATTAAATATATGTATTCGATACTATAAACTTTTAGATGCGTTTGTGGTATTGCTTCAAATAAATATATATTTCATATGGTAAAAAGTTTTAAGCTAACATATATAGCGACACATCATAAGTAACAAAATGTAATCACAATAATTGACACTCCACAACACTCAGATGGAAGCTAATGTGGTTTTGCCATTAAATAAATATATATATTTGAAACAAACTTATCTATGACAGAATGATTTTTAATTAGCGGTTGGAGGTTCAACACAAATACTCTAAAACAACACAACCATTTCAAAACAAAAATTGAGGTCCCGCAACATGGGGCTCGAATTATACTAGTACGAGACAAAGTACCCGCGCGTTGCGGCGGTGAGATGGTGGGGGTGATAGGTCATAGAGTATGATAGGTCATAGGAGGTGATAGGTCATAGAGTGTGATAGCCAAATGCCTTAGTCGTACGGGCTCCGCCCTCGGATTTAAAAATTCGTCGAAAGTATATCGAATGACATCTCTAATGAAATAGCATGAAATTTTAAGAACACCCATATAATTTTTATAATTTATCGATGTACGGTTTTTGAGATAAAAGATTTTGAATGAATTAGGGAAATAAAATGATTTATGGAGGAGAGAGGAAAATAATTGGTTGAGATTTAAGGAGAGAGAAAAAAATGAGTGGTTGAGATTTCTTCTAAGGGTATTATGAATAAGTGATAGGGGTATTTTGAGGTTTTCAGTTACTTAAAGTTGAAAAAATAGAGGGAACAAATGCTTTATAATGTAGTAGAAATAGAGATATACAATTGAAAGACAGACTTAACTACAGTCAACTTTTGTTTTTTTTAATTATTGCCACAAAACTTTCTTTTCCTTTACAGTTTTGCGCCATCAGTTTTTAAACTTACTTATTTCATCCAAGTACAGATTATTATGCAAGAGATACAACTCCTATAATATCAACATGTACATACACAACATGTACAACACACATATGCATATACATGAACCAGAAAATCTTCATCAACCACCTCTGGGCTCTGGGAACAACCATTTCCGGTAACCAACGCCGGAAACAACTTTATGTCTAAAAAAAAGTAAAGAAAGATACAGAAAAATCTGGTAGTAGTGAGATTTCATCCACCTTTACCTTCTTCTGGACTTTTCATCTTCATCTTCTATATCATGATGATAACAAGAAGTGGGAAAATGAGAGAAGACTATACAAAGAACAATGGAAAGTAATATATGGGAGATGAAGTTGTAAACATGTGGGTGGGAAGAGATTGAAATCTGACATCTTCACATAAAACGACAAAACAAACACAGGTGGTAGAAATGGTCTGAAGAAGGAAATGAGTTGTCTAGCTTTTTTTTTGGATTGTAGGAGCACAAGTGTACAAGGCATAGTAATTTAGGAAAATAATTTTGTATATATATTCCATAGTATACAACTTAGGGGTGTTGATCGGTCGGGTTAATCGGGTTTCGGGTTATATGGGTCGGGTTATTCGGGTTTTTGCCATGGAAAATGTGACCCATAACCCAAACCGAATAAAGATTCGGGTTTTGGGTTATATGGTTCGGGTTGGTTTGGGTTGGGTTTTGGGTTAAACCCGAATTAACCATTTGAAAAGGTTTTGAAACAACTACAAAATCTTCCAATTTACACAAGAGGATCACTTGCCCAAATACCTGTACATTATAATACTTTAGCTACATACCATTTCAACATATAAGTTTTGAAATACATCATTAGAAATTTAGAATACAAAAAAGAAGATTATGCATCATCAGAACATTAAAATACAGAAAAGAAGAGCGTGCAAGCATGGATTATATTAGTCTAGTCCAAAAGAGTCTTTCTTCTTGAGTTGTTGGTGCAAGCATGCATTATAGATTATACTAGTGTAGTCCAAAAGAGTGTTCCTTCTTGAGTTCTTGGTGCAAGCATGCATTATAGAATATACATCTAGTCCAAAAGAGTGTTCCTGCTTGTTTTTTCACGTCAAAGTCTTATATACCTTGTTGCTTCGGTGATCATTCACTCTACATTTGAAGAACCAACATTTCTTGTTTCCAATTCTACAATAATAAATGACATAATCTTAGATAAAATTTATGAATATTGAAAGATGTAATGGACTAACAGAGAAACAAAATTACCTTTATGAATTTCTTGAATATTGTCCCAATCCTCCTCAACTGGTGGGTTCACATTTGACCCCGTGCGAAGCCAATCTTGGGTACAAATGAGAGATTCAACAATCATAGGGGTCAAGGAACTCCTAAATGGATCTAAAACCCTTCCACTCGTGCTAAACACCGATTCGGAGGCAACGGTTGAGACTGGAATTGCAAATAAGTCTCTGGCCATCAACGATAAAGTTGGAAACCTTGGGCTATTAACTTTCCACCATGCCAATATGTCAAACATGGATGAATCATCTTCCACACTTTCATCCAAGTACTTTTGCAACTCACTAATGGATTCAATTGTGTTTGTTTTCATCTTCTCTCTTAGTTTGTTTCTTGTGGGGGGTTTTGCCTCCATAACATCGGGTTTTGAACGTTTCCCTAATATTGTAGATGAAGTAGAAGACCCGGTAGTGGAACTTGGACCTGGAGAATGAAGTCGCACATACTCGTTAAACAATGTTCCCATAGCCTCTAATATGTATGTCTTCTTCTCACTCACAACCTCAGCCCCCTGCATTCCATAATGATCATCAAGTAAAATACCCAAGTAAGGTTTCTTGTTTCTTGGATCGAGTATCAAAGAAAAATATAACAGCAAGTTCATTTTCTTTACATCCCCAAAGTACTTGTCAAACTTAGGTTTCATTGCCGATGCAATTTGACAAAGTTCAACTTCACTAGGATCGTGAAAAAGCCAATAACACTTGAGATTCAAAGTTATAAAAAAGTTTAAACAAGTTGATGTTTGTTACAGTATGTTTCATGAATTAAAAACAAACTAAGTAACACAAAATTAAAATAAGCAGATACTATTGAAAATTAAATCTTAAAGAATAAAATGAAGAACTCATGGAATTGGAAAGTACCTTTCAATTTTTCAGAGCAATTAAAAATCAAGATGAGATGATACTTGGTGAGTTGGTCGTTAGTATTTGCCTATTATACTAAATAGTAAATACTACTAATAAGCAAGAGAACTAGAGAAATAGAGAAATAGAAAGGAGTTTAAAATATCTAATGGTTAAAAAACAAATTTGGAAATTATGATTTTAATTGATTTTTAAATATATACAATTATAGGTACAGCAGTAGCTGCAGTAGCAGCATACTCTAGTAGTCTAGTGGTCATACTCTAGTGGTCAAGTCCGGAAGATGTCAAGTCGATGATTGTATATAGGTATGGATTCATTGGATTTGGATTGGTTTTATGAAACTAGAACTAGATACTATTTATTAGTTAGTTAGATTTATTGGTAAATACCATATTTATAATTTATAATAATTAGAAAATCAAGAGAACTTATTCGGGTTTTTCGGGTTAACCCGAAATAAAATTTTATCACCCACAACCCAAACCAATTAAATTTATATGGGTATGGTTAACCGAATAACTAACCCGAAACCCGAATAACCCAACCCATTTAACCCAAACCCATTTGGATCGGGTCGGGTTAATTGGGTTTGGTTTTTTTCAACACCCCTAATACAACTCACTGTAAAAATGTAGTATATATCTATAAAGTTTTAGAATTACAACTCACATGTGGTAAACTAGATTTATGATGATATGTGAAATGAGTTGTACCGTTTAACTTATTAGTAAACACTTTTTAAGTGTTGGGTGTTATCAATCTTTGTATCTAATCGATTTTTATTCTTAAAACAGTTATTCATAATAAGAAGCTTACATGTATGACATTCGCGTATGACACACTTGATTTATGATAAAATATTTTATAAAATATCTTATATTAATTAGGACTGAGTTTTTTCTTTTAACCAACATCAATTATGTATATAATATATCAAAATTTCAATGTTAAATTAAAAGTCGTTGGGGTCGGACCTCCCTTCTTTTAACGATTTGGTGATGAGCGCTCATTTTGTGATAATTTCCCCTATCGTTAGGCCACGTTTTAATGTCTAAATGAGTTAATATTCGTGAACTATTGGTACTTAATGGATTCGATATAAACGCAGGTTCACGGAAGATGCGAGCGAGGGTGAATGGCATCTATCAACTCAACATGAAGGCCGGTGAAGTTACAAGACACAAGGAGGCAAGCCGGGAGTCGAACGAAGCAAATCGAGAAGATGGAGCAGCTGCCAGTGCCGCTGGCACCCCATCTGAAGGCCCCATCGCCGCTGGAGCCCATCTTCAGCGCCGCTGGGCGGCCCAGATCCAGTTACGACTTTTGCCTTTTAAATAGAACAAGAAAACCTCAAACCTAATAGAGAGCAGATCCAGCAACCCTAGTCGACACCTATCAACCCTAGGTCGAATTTTGCATATTCCAAGGAGGTTTTGGAGCTTCTAACACCTCTCGATCTTCATCTTCAACCTAGATCTTTCATCTTTATTTACTTTCTGTTGGTAAACAATGTCTTTCATCTTTTCAGACTTTGTTATTCCTTTAATAATGTCAGGCTAGTAGGCTGAATACTTGTTTGGATCAATGTGATCATGTAGACGTTTATTTATCTTATTTTATTTGTTAGATCTGTTGGATAGTGATTACTGTTTATCGTAGATCCATGGTTAATGAGTTCTTCATATTGTTATAGGTTCTATATCTGCATGTATTGATTTAATTCTGATGATCAGTCTATAATCATACACTATGATTAATACATAAAGATGGAAAACACTAATCGGTCTATAATTAGATGTAAAAGGTGATTCAGTTCTAACGGACGGATCCAGAACCATAATAATTAGAATTAGTTGAACATGAAGCTTAACAATGTCAGACGCGATCTAGTGACATGGAAACGTGCACTATGGTCACCAGAGAGAATTATTATCTGGTCATGGCTTAAGAGCCGGGTATACTAAAAGATGAATCAGTAACACAAACTTAGGTTAATAATGCTTAAACAATGAATCTAACGAGAATTTGTTTAAAGAGTAGTGTGAGTCTAGCGACAACACTGTTTACATAGGCAAAGTGAATCTAAAGACAATATGAGCGAAACAAGTATTTTGATTTCATTAGTGTTATTTGCTTTTAAATTCATTTACTAGATTAAAAGAAGCTTCTCGCTAGACCAAGCAGTTGCGACTTCTATTTTGCTTTTATTTTCAGTAGTTTAAATAGGAAATCGTGACAACCCCCAACCGCTAGAATTACACATTATTATTAGACTAGGTAGTGCAAGCGTCCCTGCGAACGATCCTGTACTTATCACTTACTATACTACACCTGACCGGGTTCTCTGCCCGTAATTGTGTGTTTAGTTTGAGATATTTACTTGTACAACTTTTATAAATTTAAAACCAGTGTTTTCATAATTAAAAATCATTTTGTTTTTCTTTTCACACAAACAACACGCATCAATTGGATCCCCCAATAAAACCGCAGCGAAGCGCAGGGTATAGAACTAGTTAATAATAAAAATAGTCATTGTAATAACATTTTTTATTAATTATAATAACACTAATTGATAAAATATAGTTTTATGAAGTAAAGTATTAATAAAAAGCGTAAATTACAAAGATGGTACCTGAAGTATGATAAAAATTACAAATTTCATACCTGTAATTCAGATAGGGCAAGTAAAATGACGAAAATATCCCTCACGTGCACGGCACGTGGGGGCACTTAACATCACAACTAACAGACGTTTGGTCCAGATATGGCCCGAGTGGGAAAATAGTAAGTTTGGGTATGACTGGCGTAATTAATAAACCCTGGGTATGATTTATGCAATATGGTGAATAGTTCAGGTACCATTTTTGTAATTAACCCTTATTTAAACTTAAAATATGCAAAATATCTAATATATTTTTATGGTGTTATTTTCAATGAGTTTTATTAATGATAAGGAAAATGTTAAACGCAACCATTAGGGTTGCATTTAACATGCATAAAAAAATTGTACTTTTCATATCAAAAACACACCGCTAAATTTTATAATAAGTGTACAACTATATAAGTCCTTAGGGTTTCGTTTGGCAAAACCCATATACCTCATCGGCTCAGAATGACAAATTTTTTGTTTATATATACGAGTCATATGCCCGCGCAATGCGGTGGTGGCGCGACGGGTGGCGGCGGCGGCGGCGACAGGTGGTGACGGTGGTGTCGGCAATGTGGCGGTGCAGGTGGTGGGGGCGGCGATGGGGGCGGCAATAGTGATGAATGCAAAACTAATTGATGTTAAAGAAAGTAGTGTAGTTATTTTAAGGGTTGATGAATTTATGTTGTAAATTATTTCATTAAGGGTAATATAGATATATTAGGTGAAGATGTTTAAATTATTAAATAAATTAGAAGGGTATTTTAGGTATATCAATTTATTTTTGAGATTTAGGGGGTTGAGGTTTCTCTTTTTATAAGGTACTGTATTATAGATAAAAGTGAAGAATGAAAATCAAAGAATAGTTGAGGGGCTATTTTTGTAACCTACTCCAATTATCATTTCAAAGGGTGCAGAACTTTCATAAGCTGCAAAATTTGAAGATATCCAATAAAGAATGATGACAACCACACCAAATCCAACTCTCATTTACTCTCCAAACCCTTCAATTCAATCCACAAAAACCCAATTTATCAACCCCTTTAAACCACCATCATCATCTTCATCAAGATTTATTATCAATTCATTCACAATCAAATGCAGCACTAACAATGGAAACACTAACAATAATAACAACAATAATGTTGGGGGGTTAAAGAATTTACTTTCAGGTATAGTTGATGAAAGAGTAGACCAACTGTTGAATAAAGAAGAAAACAGGGATTTGTTAGATGGGTTGGATAAAGCTACAGAAAGAGTTGAGTTGGCTAAAAGAGAACTTGCCCAGATTGAAAAACAAGAACTTGAAAACAAGAAAATGAAAGACTATATTAGTCAGCTTGAAATTAGAGCTGCTGAGGTTAGTTTTGTTTTGTTTTGTATCATATATATGTATTTTTTAGGATTTTGCTAACCCCCAATTAAGGATATTAGGACATAAAAGGAACCGCATTGCCAATATTTGATATTAAGGATACCGATTTGCTTGATTGGGAGACGCCGATTAAAAAAGTATATAGCTTTAAATTTGAAAACTTACTTTTTGTTGGTAGGAGTGGGCAAGCACCCTCTGCTATTGGGGATTTTTAAAAGTAGTTTTTAATGGCCATGTACAATATATATGATTTTACTTGAATTTTTGATGCATTTTATAGCTGAGGTATTTTGATAGTTTTTCACAAGCTTTGATAGTGTAGGAATTACTTTGAATATTTTTATTATTATCATCATACTTATGTGGTAATCTTATTATTAAAAACCATTTATTTAAACTAGATAAAGTAACAAACTTTTAGTTGGTCACTTGGTTGTGACCCCAAATGAATGACTAATTTCACCTGAAAAGTAGCCAGAGTGTTAATTTAATGTACAGAAAATTAACTTTCAAATTTGGAAATATATGTATTTGTTATTATATTTAATATGGATAAACCCAAGCTACCTGGGGATAGTCATGTTGCTGTATAACTGGTATTCCCGTGGCCATTTCCAAGTCTTCATCTAGTGTTCATACAGAAACGGATAGAAATCATACAAGGTAGTCGAAAAATCCTCTCTTCTGCGACCTCTAGGATGGTATTTCACTAGGCCACCTTGGAGATGGTTTGTAATCATCTGTAATCAGTCTGACCTGACTGACCCAATCTGACCGGGCCGGCCATTTTGCCACTTTCACTTCCAATAATGGATCGACAAAGAAAGTTGAAACTATATGCTACTAATGGATCGTTTTTTTATATCAAAGATTGAGGAATGCCAGAAGGAAATATTAGAAGCAAGAGCATTAGTTGAAGAAGCAGAACGCTCTCTTGAAGTTGAAATTGAAGATAAAGATTTAAAGATGACAGGAACAGAGAGAGAAGCTATGTACAAAAACAAAGAGAGGCTTGAATCCGTAAAAGCTGCTACTATTTCTGCTATAGTTGGCACCTTGGCTGGATTGCCTATATCCTTGGCTCAGACATCCGACACATCCCAGTTAATACTTCCGTCAGTAATCACTCTCATCAGCTGTGCATTGTTTGGAGTCACCTTTCGTTATGCTGTTCGGTATGATCTTGACAATTTTCAGCTCAAGACCGGAACATCTGCAGCTTTTGGCTTTGTCAAAGGTATTTTAGCAAATCTTTCAGTTAAAGAGATATATAGGCTCACACTTACTAAGATTCTTTGTGTCACTTAAATTTATTCTTAATATTGTAGCTAGCAATTTCCACCCATGTACTTATGAGCAAATATATCTGGGGTATAATGAATCTCAGACAGATCAGATAAATATTTTAGCTGAAATAAATGAGTCAAACAGGTTATTACCTGCTCACAGCGGATTTAGATGCATAGAATTTTCTGAGTTGCTTTACTTAAATGTTTAGATCATCCTTGTTTAAATATTGTTTTTGCAACCTTATTTAATTCATCACTCAAAGTAAAGTTTCTACTGGATGGACAACACAATGTTCTCAGATCAACCCGACCTCTACCAAAATTTGTTTTGAGCCAAAGCCGTTTTGACCCGTTACCCACCCATCCATCTTGCCACCTATAGTTAATATGGTTATGTTACAACTGATTTTACGCCTATTTGTCTCTACATTTGAACACACAATCTCTTGGTTGATGGGCCAAGTTAATGCCGCTAAGGCCAAAGGCCCTTGATAAAACCAGCTGCCACATTATTATAATTTGTAAATTTGTAATGCAGGCCTTGCTACATTAGGAGGAGGGCCACCTCTGGACTTGGAAGTTGGTAGTCTATTGTCACATGCTTTCAGTGGTGCAGTGTATGTGTCAGAGAGTCTTCTAATCTTTCTGTTTGCTTCTGTTGGTTTGGATTTCTGCATTAAATTGGGAATATTAAGTCCATTTCCAATTGATACATCAGTTTCCACTTCTAAAACAGATTAAACAATTGACTGTATCATAATATGTTTTGTCTTCCGAGTTAATATAGTATATAAAAATTGTTATGAAAACGTTCTATTGGTTCTTCATCTAGTGAAACAGCACATTCCTTCGTTTACCCAGTTTACTACTATTCCGTATTTTGTTAGTTTTTGTCTCAGTTCTTTTAGCTCATGTAAATAAATCTACCTTCAGATTTTCATTTGCTCCTTTGACAGATTCATCATCAAACATGAATATAATATAGAATGTGGTAACATGAATGAGATTTCACGTTGACCCATATAGCCAATCAAATTGCAACAATAAATGTTCATAGGAGCATGATTTATAACTACTAATACATCATGGAATCTTATGAATGATTCACAGATCTTCTATGATTAAATAATGTCAAATAGTTGATTAGTCAATAATTGTACTTGTAAATGGTGGATTAGTGAGTATACAAGTACAAGCATGCAATATCTCACCAATTATATAGTGTTAGTGTTATATCTAGATGAGGGCATCATGCATATGCATCTTTGCTCATTGGCTATTTTTTTCTCACACACTCTCTCTCCATCCCACACACATATATTAATAGAAATATACTTAGACTAATTGCATATGCATATAATGTAAGTTTCTTGAATGCAACATTTGTTAGTTGACTTCAATTTTTTGGCCTCATACTTTCCTTCAGTGAAGGTGAGTAAGTACTACATTAGATAGTTCACATGATTTCCATTGTATTTGGAAGCATTTCTTTGATTGTATAAAATAATGAAAAACACGGAAATGGAGTCTGAAGAGATTGAAAGAGACATGGAGGAGATGGAACAAGAGAAGAAAGATGATGATTATGATCATATTCAAGCTTCAAAGAGACTGCAGCCGTGGACAAAACAGATCACGATTCGAGGAGTTATTGCAAGTGTTATTCTAGGGAGTGTTTACACTGTTATAGCCATGAAAATAAATCTCACGACTGGGATAACTCCTAGTTTAAACGTCTCAGCTGCACTTCTTGCCTTTGTGTTAATGAAAACTTGGACAAAAGTTCTTCAGAAATCTGGGATTTCCACCGTTCCCTTTACCAGACACGAGAACACAATGATCCAGACATGTTCAGTGGCTTGTTACACAATTGCCATTGGAGGTTTTGAATTTTAATCATTGAGTCTTAATTTTTCTTTCTTTCACTACATGCTGAATGTCTTATAATGTAGTCTTTAACTTTAAATATTATTTGGTTTTGTGGGACAAATGTTAGGTGGATTTGGGTCTTATTTATTGGCTCTGAACAAGACGACGTATGAGTTGGCAGGAGGATCGACTCCAGGGACTTACAAAGAGCTGCGTATTGGTTGGATGACGGGTTACTCTCTCTTAATCTGTTTTGTTGGTCTTTTCGTACTGATTCCATTACGGAAGGTGACTTTTTTACTTTTTCTAAGCTTGTATATCACTGATATAGATGGCAATTTTAACCAATTTACTTATATATAAGTTGATTGCATATGATTAATCTCAAACAGGTGGATAAAGTTAATTGAAAGGGTAATGGGTCAAAACAGTTCAAAGTCGTCAAGTCTATCTTTATGCTATACATTCTAAATGGTTTTATTCAAAGATCTAGATTATTATTTGTAATAGTATTTGTATTCACAATCAACACATGAACTATTGCTAACAATAGGTAAGAACATGGACAGAAAAGTTCTGCAGGTCAAACCAACACTATGCGGTTAGGCTTGTAGTACAAACGGCCCCGTTTTAACCAGAACCAGTTTTGACCTGATAGACAATTAGCTCGACCCGCCCATCTTGCAACATCTAATTACTGACATGATAAGAGTTCTATTTCACAGATCTTGATTGTTGACTATAAGTTGATATTCCCAAGTGGCACGGCCACAGCTGTTCTCATCAATGGATTTCATAGTCAGGGAGACGAGATCGCAAGGTACTTCTATAATATATTTTAACGTTTTGTAACATTCTATGATGAACATGCTTAACTTAGTGTTCGTTTCTCACAGGAAGCAAGTCAAGGGATTTTCCAAGTACTTTTCAGTCAGTTTCTTGTGGGCAATCTTTCAGTGGTTCTTTACTGGAAAAGGAGAATGTGGATTTGCTCAATTCCCTACATTCGGATTGGAAGCATGGAGACAAAAGCAAGTGTTCTTTCTCTTTTTCTGTGGCATCCGTTTCTTGAGTCTAAAATGACAAGCTTTCTATTTGGTGTAGATTTTACTTTGATTTTAGCATGACCTATGTTGGAACCGGGATGATTTGCCCTCACATTGTGAGCTTTTCTTTACTGTTTGGAGCTGTGATTTCATGGGGTATAATGTGGCCACTTATTGAAAAGCAGAAAGGAGATTGGTATCCTACTAATGTGCCAGAAAGCAGTATGGAAAGTCTTAATGGTTATAAGGTGATAATAATCACAACAACACACATCTCTCTGTTTTTGTCATGCTTCTTATTTCTGATTAATTCTTATGTCAACAGGTTTTCATCTCGATTGCTCTCCTTCTTGGCGATGGACTCTACAATTTCCTCAAGATTTTATATTTCACATATGCAAGTATCTACGGGAAATTGAAAAATGAAAAACTTGATCTAGGTAATTCAGAAAGTTTTCTCTAAACCAAACTTCAGCTGAATGATCGTTATTGAAGGTGCCAATATTTACCCATTTACATATGAATGGGTCAATTCATGTTATGTTTTTCTCTCTAAGTATTGAACAGGTTATTTAAACAAAAAGGGTCAGAGTTAAGTAATAATTGAGGATACAAAGGTACAGGCTTGTGAAACAGATCATGAAGGTCATCCTTATTTACATGGTTAACTTATCTTGAGAAAAAAATAATTCGTGTAATCAAATTTGGCCCCCTGGTTATCTATATAAAGTTAACAGATATGACCAAAAAGTGACTGCAGCCAATCCAACCCGATCTGATTCGTTCTGAACCACAATCAATATTACCATATTGACCCTTTGGCCAACCAACCTACTTTGCCTCCTCTAATTGTGGTTAACACCCACTTACCCAATGTTATTACCTTCCTGCAGCTGTAGGTAGCAAGAATGAAGATACAGAGGAGGAACGACTACAAAACGAAGTTTTCATCAGAGAACGCATACCTATGTGGGTTGGAATGGTTGGATACACCCTATTCACCTTAATTAATGCATTTGCAGTACCGGCAATATTTCCAGAGGTTAAATGGTACTATGTTATTATAGCCTACATTATAGCTCCATCAATAGCTTTCTGCAATGCTTATGGAACTGGTTTAACTGATTGGGATATGGCTTTCAACTATGGAAAAATCGGTCTTTTTATGATGGCAGCATTGGCTGGAAAACAGCAAGGAGTGGTTGCTGGTTTGGTTGGTTGTGGGATCATAAAATCGGTTCTCTATGTTTCTAGCACATTAATGCATGATTTAAAAACGGGTCATCTCACACTAACGTCACCTAGAACAATGCTTCTCAGCCAAGCCATTGGAACAGCCATAGGCTGTGTTGTATCCCCACTAACTTTAACTCTATTCACCAAAGCTTTTGATGTAGGTAATCCTAAAGGAGAATATAAAGCACCATTTGCAATAGTTTTCAGAAACATGGCTATTATCGGTGTCGAGGGCTTTTCATTTTTACCAAAGCATTGTTTACAGTTATGCTATGGATTCTTTGCATTTGCAGTGGCAATTAACATAGTCAAAGATTTGTTACCCAAAAAGATAGCTAAGTGGATGCCATTGCCTATATGCATGGCGATACCTTTTCTCATCGGCGGCTATTTTGCTGTTGATATGTGTGTTGGAAGCTTGGTTGTGTTAGTATGGAAGAAGCTTAATGCTAAGAAGGCCTCGTTGATGTCTACATCGGTGGCCTCTGGTTTGATTTGTGGTGATGGTTTGTGGATTCTTCCAGCTGCTGTTCTATCTTTATCGAAAATTAGTCCTCCTATATGCATGAAGTTCTTGAGTTCTTAGAAATGATGGCGTGTTTTTAGTTGAATGTGACAGCTGTACCAATGGTATTTGTAGTTATGGTATCGTTACAAGCAATTGTGATCAATAAAGCATCAATACTTATAATGATGATGATATATGAAAACAAAGATTTTGAAATTTTTAGCAAATGCTTATGGGTTCAGAAAGTTTGGATGTTTAGTCATGTTGCTAAACAAATTAATTATTGTACCTTGCAACTACAACAAATATAAACGGGAAAAGGGGGGGGGTACCTCTAGAGGTGCCCAAAACCGATTTTTTTGATAAACCAGTTTTGGTCAACGTGATAAAAAATCGGTTTTGACCAAACCGAAACCGGTTTCTAACCGATTTTGGTCAACCTTTTGACCAGTTTTTTTCGGGTTTTTTTTTATCAAAAACCGAAACCGAACCGATAAGGAACTGATTTTTGGGACCGAAAATTGAAACTGGTTCCAAACCGGCGGTTATTCAAGAATCGGAACCGAACCTTCAAAAACCTTTTTTTTCCCGGTTTCAATTTTCTCGATCGGTTTTTTTGAAACCGGTTTTTTCCCCATGTCTAGCCAGTCTAGGTACCTTTACTCATTTGTTTATCAAATGTTCAAACCCGGATTGGTTAGCCACAACAATAATCTGTATATCCTAAAAAAGAGTCAGGCCCATTAGTGTAGCCCACTAACCATTTATATTTTCTATGCGTTCTATTGGTCTACTTTTTACTTCTAAGCTCTAAGTTCTAACTAAAGTTTTTAACATTTTGACATCCATCAAAGTTGGGGTGTATCAAATTGGGAGGAGATTAAACTTGATAAAACAATACTATAATTGACACACAAAAAAAACAAACTAAAGGTATCGAAAATTGAAACCTTAACGATAATTTTTAATTAATCCGATAATGGTTTGGTCACAATTTAATCATGCCTAAAATGAACTTTTAATATGAGAATTATAAACCTAATACCTCGTATTTTAAGTTAGAAAAACAAAACAAACCATTTTGGTTATAGTTTTAAACGACACTCAAACTAATACTTAAACTGTAATTCGATTTTGATCAACGACCCAAAAGTGAAAAACACAATCAATTTTTTGTGTCTTGCTAGTTTGACCTGGTCTCAATTAAGTTGTCCAGTTTTAATAAATGTAAATCAAGCTATATATAACTTGTTGGGTAAAATCCCTCTCATATGTTAATTTTTTAATATAAAAACATGGGGGCTAATTATTTATTCATTATATATTAAACATTAAAAAATTAGCATATAAGAGATATTTCACCCAACTTAAATGTGTGATAACACCACTCTCATTTTTCCCCATATATAATTATTTTTATTTTTTGAACGATAACTTTTATTAAACAACACCCCCAAATAAGGCGGGTGACCAAACAAAATATCAACACAATTTACAAAGATTCAAATTTACACCATTCTTCCCAAGTGATACAGTTATTTTTGTTTCTATGTCTATACCACAAGAATCCCAAACACTTCGCCCCGTGCACTATCGAATCCCTATTGACTTTGCCATTCGAAAACTTCAATTCAATTCTTGCCTTCCATATGAGCCAACAAGTGATGATGACGATTCCATGCAATGCCTTCTTCTTCTTGCCATCAAAGCCCACGTTGTCATGAATCTCAGCCAAATTATGTTTTGGATGGATATGCATGGATCATTGCACTACTAGAAAAGCTGTGTATACCCACGGATTTTCCCACGGCAGCAAATCCGGATTACCCACGAAATGGAGTTGAACTTATATAATCAAATTATCTTTATATTTTCCCACGAATTTCCCACGGAATACCCACCAAAAATATATCCGTGGGAAATCCGTGGGAAATGAAAAAAGTATTCCAAATATTTCCCACGAATTTCCCACAAATAAGAAGTCGTGGGAACTTTCACTTAATAAATTTTTTCTAACTTCCGTGGTTAATCCGTGGGAAAATATTTCCCACAGATTACCCACAAATAGATAATATCCGTGGAAAATCCGTGGAAAATTATTTAGAAAAAATGTTTTTCATATTTCGTGGGAAATCCGTGGGAAAATATTTCCCACAGATTACCCACAAATAGATAATATCCGTGGGAAATCCGTGGAAAATTATTTAGAAAAAATGTTTTTCATATTTGTGGGAAATCCGTGGGAACTGAAAATTTTCCCACAGATTTCCCACAGATAATGTGTTTCCGTGGGTAATTTGTGGGAATTCCTTGGGAAATTTTTTCACAAAATTTTTTAGGACCATCCCGTGGGAACTATTTTCCCACAGATTTCCCACAGATAATGTGTTTCCGTGGGTAATTTGTGGGAATTCCTTGGGAAATTTTTTCACAAAATTTTTTAGGACCATCCGTGGGTAATCCGTGGGAACGTAGGAACTATTTTCCCACAGATTTCCCACAGATAATGTGTTTCCGTGGGTAATTTGTGGGAATTCCTTGGGAAATTTTTTCACAAAATTTTTTAGGACCATCCGTGGGTAATCCGTGGGAAATATTTCCCACAGATTACCCACAAATAGATAATTTCCGTGGAAAATCCGTGGAAAAATTATTTAGAAAAAATGTTTTTCATATTCGTGGGAAATCCGTGGGAAAATTTACCCACGATTACCCACAATGATATATCCGTGGGAAATCCGTGGGAAATCGTAAATCCTAAAATATTTCCCAAGAATTTCCCACAAATAAGAAGTCGTGGGAACTTTTACTTAATAAATTTTTTTTAACCTCCGTGGTTAATCCGTGGGAAAATATTTCCCACAGATTACCCACAAATAGATAATATCCGTGGAAAATCCGTGGAAAATTATTTAGAAAAAATGTTTTTCATATTCGTGGGAAATCCGTGGGAAGAATTTACCCACGGATATATCCTAACCGTGGGAAATGTGGAAAATATTTCCCACAGATTTCCCACGGTTAAGATATATCCGTGGATAATCCGTAGGAACTATTTTCCCACAGATTTCCCACGGATAATGTGTTTCCGTGGGTAATTTGTGGGAATTCCTTGGGAAATTTTTTCACAAAATTTTTTAGGATCATCTGTGGGTAATCCGTGGGAAGTACTTTCCACAGATTTCCCACGGATTATATAAGACGGTGGGAAATCCGTGGGAATTTCATGGGAAATATTTTTCAAAAAATCTTTTAGACAATCCGTGGGTAATTCGTGGGAAAGTATTTCCCACAGATTTCCCACGGATTATTTTTCCGTGGGTATTCCGTGGGAAATCCATGGGAAATTGTGAGAAATTTATACAATTGTTATTTTTTTGTGTATATAGTGTATGTATGGAAGTACATTGTATGTAAGTACATATTTGTAATTCCTAAACATACCCGTACATACATATACTGCATTATGTATCGTGTATATATGTATGTACGTATGATACATGTATATGTACATATATATGTATTTAAGACTGCACATCTATCCATAAAACACATACATGTCATACATAAGTATATATATCATTAGTACACACGACATACCTACATCTCATACATACTTATATATACGTACAGTACCTACATATCTCACATATATACCTACATACATACATAGACGATATATAATATTCTATCACCAATATACTAAAACAGGATTGAAGGAGTTTTAAAGTATGTAACGCAAACTATATAAAGTCATGTGTCGTTTTGATTTAGTATTTTTAAAATATATTTATACTCCTTAATTAAATAATATAAGGACATCAACCCAATTTACCTTTTACTTAATTCATTAAGTATAAACATCTAATACACTTAATGAAAAAATTTACAACATAAATCACCAACCCTACCACACGACCACCAGTACTACCACACATCACCTCCACCACCACCGCTGCCACTACCGCCGTCACTGCCATCACCACCACCCGTTGCCGCTATCACCACTACGCGTCTAGCTAGTACTTGAAAAAATATATTATTATTTTTTTGTTCCTAAACTATATTTAATAGAGTTAGATACCGTTTCTTTTTTACTTAATAGACTTAAAGATTAAGAACTTAATACATTAAGTCAAGTTTTATGTTTTTTATGACTTAATAAATAGAAATAATCGTAATTATCTATTTTTTTTCTTAATACATAAAGATATTATTTATCTATTCAGTCACTTAATACACTGAACATTTGATAACTAAAAGAATCGTATTGTTATAGTAAATCAATTTAAAAAATAACTTTAGTT
Source organism: Erigeron breviscapus (assembly GCA_034093135.1). Taxonomy (NCBI): domain Eukaryota; kingdom Viridiplantae; phylum Streptophyta; class Magnoliopsida; order Asterales; family Asteraceae; genus Erigeron; species Erigeron breviscapus. Next base: position 270,686,258 of record CM067167.1, read on the forward strand.
GTATAATTTCATTATTACAAACTTTGATATCTATACTTTTATATTACTATATAAAGATTATGCACCCTTCTTGAAAATTAGAAAAAAAAGATATGTAAAATAACCATTATGCCCTTAATGAAATAGTTTACACCATTAGTCCATTATCTTTTAAAATATTTCTACTACCCTTTAGATTATCGACACCACCAGACCGCCGTTACCATCACCGCTGTCGTATTGTGCGAGTACCGTGACATATTAATTAAAGATAATAAAATAATAATAGTTTTAATAATAGTTAATCAAATTCTTGAATATTACAATCTTTGATAAATTAATTAAAGATAATAAATTAATAATCAATTAATTATTCTAAAACCTATTGTTGGCATCTTGACAGTGCTTCACAAACCAATACTCCGTATAAGATAATATTAAATAAAATGAAAATGATACCATGTAACTCATAAAACCTAAAACCAGCCACCATCCCATCGATCTATTGTGGAGTCCTATCTGTACATGAGCTTTCCACGTATTGCTCTCTACATCTTGATTCAACAATTCAAACACGGCTTAATCGAGAGCCTCGAAATTTTGCCCCTGAAATTCCGAGTTCTTTGAATACCGACTCTCGTTTAAGCATTTTCAAATTTCCATCTCGAAGATTATATGAGAAAAGTGGAAAAGGAAGAATGTTGAGTGCAATTGAGAGACACAAGGTTCATACATATATTCTGCTTAACACGAATGAGGTTCGTGATATGATATGGAAGTTTGATGAGTGGGTTAGGGAAACAGAACCAAATATTGAAGATGAAGAACTAGATAAAAAAAGAGAGACATCATTTGCTAAGTGGTTCGAAAGAGAGGTAAAACAAAAAATAAATAAAATATTTTTAATATAGGTAATACCTTAAATTCATTGTAAACATAAAATGTACTCTTGTGATTGTAGGTTATGCTTTCTTCTTCTGTGAATGAACAACTGAAAGTTTTAGCATTTGGACCACTAAATAAAGTTAAATCATATAATGGCTATTTTGTCAATGGTTACAAGTTCCACACCGTTACACATTGTAATGGGCGAGTTACACAAAACAGTGGTGTATGTGTCAAGGGTGCCTGTTATGATGAACATGAAAGTGACTATTATGGGTTGTTGGAAGAGATTCTAGAGGTGGAATATCATGATGCTTCTGAAAGGTGTGTGGTTGTGATGTTCAAGTGTCATTGGTTTGATCCTGTTCGAGGGGTAAGGGTAAATCATAAGCATAATATGGTTGATGTAAAACAAAAGTCTAAAGGATGCATTGATGATCCGTTTATCATTGCATCACAAGCACAACAAGTGTATTACACACCTTATCCTTCAACAGCAAAGGATTTTAAAGATTGGTCGGCTGTTGTTAACACGAAGGCGAGGGGGGTTTATGAACTAGCAGAACGTGTTACACAAGTAGATGATGAGAATGTGGAAGAGGAGCAATTTTATCAAGAGAATGAGAGGTTAATATGTATGACAAATACAAATGATGATATTGGACCCGTTTGTCTTCAACGAGGAGGGGTAGAGGTAACTGGTAACAATACAACCGAGGATGATGTTGAGGGTGGGGAAGAAGAGTCAGAAGAAGTAGATTTGTATTCAAATGAGTCTGGGGATACTGATTTTGAGTCATCAGATCATTATCTTTCCGACTAGTCGGTATCCAGTTAACTATTTTCTTATATATTTATGTTATTTATTCTGATATATGTAAGTATTAAAACTATTTGCTGATGCTACTTATTATTGTTTACTAGATGTGTTGACCACGAGTTTAGGTCAAACACGTGTTGATTGACCACGAGTTTAGGTCAAACACGTGTTGATTGACCACGAGTTTAGACCAAACACGTGTGTTGACCACGAGTTTAGGCAAACACGTGTGTTGACCACGAGTTTAGGTCAAACACGTGTTGATTGGCCACGAGTTTAGACCAAACACGTGTGTTGACCACGAGTTTAGGTCAAACACGTGTTGATTGGCCACGAGTTTAGACCAAACACGTGTGTTGACCACGAGTTTAGGCCAAACTCGTGTGTTGACCACGAGTTTAGGTCAAACACGTGTTGATTGGCCACGAGTTTAGACCAAACACGTGTGTTGACCACGAGTTTAGGTCAAACACGTGTTGATTGGCCACGAGTTTAGACCAAACACGTGTGTTGACCACGAGTTTAGGCAAACACGTGTGTTGACCACGAGTTTAGGTCAAACACGTGTTGATTGGCCACGAGTTTAGACCAAACACGTGTGTTGACCACGAGTTTAGGTCAAACACGTGTTGATTGGCCACGAGTTTAGACCAAACACGTGTGTTGACCACGAGTTTAGGCAAACACGTGTGTTGACCACGAGTTTAGGTCAAACACGTGTTGATTGGCCACGAGTTTAGACCAAACACGTGTGTTGACCACGAGTTTAGGTCAAACACGTGTTGATTGGCCACGAGTTTAGACCAAACACGTGTGTTGACCACGAGTTTAGGCCAAACTCGTGTGTTGACCACGAGTTTAGGTCAAACACGTGTTGATTGGCCACGAGTTTAGACCAAACACGTGTGTTGACCACGAGTTTAGGTCAAACACGTGTTGATTGGCCACGAGTTTAGACCAAACACGTGTGTTGACCACGAGTTTAGGCAAACACGTGTGTTGACCACGAGTTTAGGTCAAACACGTGTTGATTGGCCACGAGTTTAGACCAAACACGTGTGTTGACCACGAGTTTAGGTCAAACACGTGTTGATTGGCCACGAGTTTAGACCAAACACGTGTGTTGACCACGAGTTTAGGCAAACACGTGTGTTGACCACGAGTTTAGGTCAAACACGTGTTGATTGGCCACGAGTTTAGACCAAACACGTGTGTTGACCACGAGTTTAGGTCAAACACGTGTTGATTGGCCACGAGTTTAGACCAAACACGTGTGTTGACCACGAGTTTAGGCAAACACGTGTGTTGACCACGAGTTTAGGTCAAACACGTGTTGATTGGCCACGAGTTTAGACCAAACACGTGTGTTGACCACGAGTTTAGGTCAAACACGTGTTGATTGGCCACGAGTTTAGACCAAACACGTGTGTTGACCACGAGTTTAGGCAAACACGTGTGTTGACCACGAGTTTAGGTCAAACACGTGTTGATTGGCCACGAGTTTAGACCAAACACGTGTGTTGACCACGAGTTTAGGTCAAACACGTGTTGATTGGCCACGAGTTTAGACCAAACACGTGTGTTGACCACGAGTTTAGGCAAACACGTGTGTTGACCACGAGTTTAGGTCAAACACGTGTTGATTGGCCACGAGTTTAGACCAAACACGTGTGTTGACCACGAGTTTAGGTCAAACACGTGTTGATTGGCCACGAGTTTAGACCAAACACGTGTGTTGACCACGAGTTTAGGCAAACACGTGTGTTGACCACGAGTTTAGGTCAAACACGTGTTGATTGGCCACGAGTTTAGACCAAACACGTGTGTTGACCACGAGTTTAGGTCAAACACGTGTTGATTGGCCACGAGTTTAGACCAAACACGTGTGTTGACCACGAGTTTAGGCCAAACTCGTGTGTTGACCACGAGTTTAGGTCAAACACGTGTTGATTGGCCACGAGTTTAGACCAAACACGTGTGTTGACCACGAGTTTAGGTCAAACACGTGTTGATTGGCCACGAGTTTAGACCAAACACGTGTGTTGACCACGAGTTTAGGCAAACACGTGTGTTGACCACGAGTTTAGGTCAAACACGTGTTGATTGGCCACGAGTTTAGACCAAACACGTGTGTTGACCACGAGTTTAGGTCAAACACGTGTTGATTGGCCACGAGTTTAGACCAAACACGTGTGTTGACCACGAGTTTAGGCAAACACGTGTGTTGACCACGAGTTTAGGTCAAACACGTGTTGATTGGCCACGAGTTTAGACCAAACACGTGTGTTGACCACGAGTTTAGGTCAAACACGTGTTGATTGGCCACGAGTTTAGACCAAACACGTGTGTTGACCACGAGTTTAGGCAAACACGTGTGTTGACCACGAGTTTAGGTCAAACACGTGTTGATTGGCCACGAGTTTAGACCAAACACGTGTGTTGACCACGAGTTTAGGTCAAACACGTGTTGATTGGCCACGAGTTTAGACCAAACACGTGTGTTGACCACGAGTTTAGGCAAACACGTGTGTTGACCACGAGTTTAGGTCAAACACGTGTTGATTGGCCACGAGTTTAGACCAAACACGTGTGTTGACCACGAGTTTAGGTCAAACACGTGTTGATTGGCCACGAGTTTAGACCAAACACGTGTGTTGACCACGAGTTTAGGCAAACACGTGTGTTGACCACGAGTTTAGGTCAAACACGTGTTGATTGGCCACGAGTTTAGACCAAACACGTGTGTTGACCACGAGTTTAGGTCAAACACGTGTTGATTGGCCACGAGTTTAGACCAAACACGTGTGTTGACCACGAGTTTAGGCAAACACGTGTGTTGACCACGAGTTTAGGTCAAACACGTGTTGATTGGCCACGAGTTTAGACCAAACACGTGTGTTGACCACGAGTTTAGGTCAAACACGTGTTGATTGGCCACGAGTTTAGACCAAACACGTGTGTTGACCACGAGTTTAGGCAAACACGTGTGTTGACCACGAGTTTAGGTCAAACACGTGTTGATTGGCCACGAGTTTAGACCAAACACGTGTGTTGACCACGAGTTTAGGTCAAACACGTGTTGATTGGCCACGAGTTTAGACCAAACACGTGTGTTGACCACGAGTTTAGGCAAACACGTGTGTTGACCACGAGTTTAGGTCAAACACGTGTTGATTGGCCACGAGTTTAGACCAAACACGTGTGTTGACCACGAGTTTAGGTCAAACACGTGTTGATTGGCCACGAGTTTAGACCAAACACGTGTGTTGACCACGAGTTTAGGCAAACACGTGTGTTGACCACGAGTTTAGGTCAAACACGTGTTGATTGGCCACGAGTTTAGACCAAACACGTGTGTTGACCACGAGTTTAGGTCAAACACGTGTTGATTGGCCACGAGTTTAGACCAAACACGTGTGTTGACCACGAGTTTAGGCCAAACTCGTGTGTTGACCACGAGTTTAGGTCAAACACGTGTTGATTGGCCACGAGTTTAGACCAAACACGTGTGTTGACCACGAGTTTAGGTCAAACACGTGTTGATTGGCCACGAGTTTAGACCAAACACGTGTGTTGACCACGAGTTTAGGCCAAACTCGTGTGTTGACCACGAGTTTAGGTCAAACACGTGTTGATTGGCCACGAGTTTAGACCAAACACGTGTGTTGACCACGAGTTTAGGTCAAACACGTGTTGATTGGCCACGAGTTTAGACCAAACACGTGTGTTGACCACGAGTTTAGGCAAACACGTGTGTTGACCACGAGTTTAGGTCAAACACGTGTTGATTGGCCACGAGTTTAGACCAAACACGTGTGTTGACCACGAGTTTAGGTCAAACACGTGTTGATTGGCCACGAGTTTAGACCAAACACGTGTGTTGACCACGAGTTTAGGCAAACACGTGTGTTGACCACGAGTTTAGGTCAAACACGTGTTGATTGGCCACGAGTTTAGACCAAACACGTGTGTTGACCACGAGTTTAGGTCAAACACGTGTTGATTGGCCACGAGTTTAGACCAAACACGTGTGTTGACCACGAGTTTAGGCCAAACTCGTGTGTTGACCACGAGTTTAGGTCAAACACGTGTGATTGACCACGAGTTTAGGTCAAACACGTGTTGATTGACCACGAGTTTAGGTCAAACACGTGTTGATTGACCACGAGTTTAGACCAAACTCGTGTGAACAGTAACACGAGTTTGACTAAACACGTGTTACTGTAACACAAGCACGTGTTTACTGTAACACTAGCACGCGTTTGAGTCCAAGCACGTGTTACTGTAACACAAGCACGTGTTACTGTAACACTAGCACGCGTTTGAGTCCAAGCACGTGTTTACTGTAACACTAGCACGCGTTTGAGTTCAAGCACGTGTTACTGTAACACAAGCACGTGTTTACTGTAACACTAGCACGCGTTTGAGTTCAAGCACGTGTTACTGTAACACAAGCACGTATTTACTGTAACACTAGCACGCGTTTGATACCAAGCACGTGTTTACTGTAACACTAGCACGCGTTTGATACCAAGCACGTGTTTACTGTAACACTAGCACGCGTTTGAGTAAAAAAAAAAAAAAAAAAAAAAAAAAAAAAAAAAAAAAAAAAAAAAAAAAAAAAAAAAAAAAAAAAAAAAAAAAAAAAAAAAAAAAAAAAAAAAAAAAAAAAAAAAAAAAAAAAAAAAAAAAAAAAAAAAAAAAAAAAAAAAAAAAAAAAAAAAAAAAAAAAAAAAAAAAAAAAAAAAAAAAAAAAAAAAAAAATTTTCGGTCCGTTTTTGTGCGATTTCGGACGTTTTGGTAGCATTCGAAAAATTTTCGGTCCGTTTTTGGCGATTTCGGCACGTTTTGGTATTCGAAAATTTTCGGTCCGTTTTTGTGCGATTTCGGCACGTTTTGGATGAAAATTTTCGGTCCGTTTTTGTGCGATTTCGGCACGTTTTGGATGAAAATTTTCGGTCCGTTTTTGTGCGATTTCGGCACGTTTTGGATGAAAATTTTCGGTCCGTTTTTGTGCGATTTCGGCACGTTTTGGATGAAAATTTTCGGTCCGTTTTTGTGCGATTTCGGCACGTTTTGGATGAAAATTTTCGGTCCGTTTTTGTGCGATTTCGGCACGTTTTGGATGAAAATTTTCGGTCCGTTTTTGTGCGATTTCGGCACGTTTTGGATGAAAATTTTCGGTCCGTTTTTGTGCGATTTCGGCACGTTTTGGATGAAAATTTTCGGTCCGTTTTTGTGCGATTTCGGCACGTTTTGGATGAAAATTTTCGGTCCGTTTTTGTGCGATTTCGGCACGTTTTGGATGAAAATTTTCGGTCCGTTTTTGTGCGATTTCGGCACGTTTTGGATGAAAATTTTCGGTCCGTTTTTGTGCGATTTCGGCACGTTTTGGATGAAAATTTTCGGTCCGTTTTTGTGCGATTTCGGCACGTTTTGGATGAAAATTTTCGGTCCGTTTTTGTGCGATTTCGCACGTTCGAGAAAATTTTCGGTCCGTTTTTGTGCGATTTCGGCACGTTTTGGATGAAAATTTTCGGCAATTATCAAATTTTTCCCACAGCCTTAGAAATAAAAATTTACGTGAATACCAATGTTTCACGTAAATGTGTTTTCCTCGGAAATTTGGAGGGAAAACGAATATACCCTGTTTGGCGAAGAGCTGCTGCTGTAATGAGCTCTAGGCCATTTTGAAGAACCTCTATGAATAGGAGATCCTGTAACCTAAGCTTATACTACCTTTCCAAGTTTTGCAGAGAAAAGGGGGGGAGATACTTTTATCAACCAGATTTCTGAGCTGAACTGGTAATTGGTATATCACAGAAGGGCTAGATTTCAGAATTTTACAGAGAAAAGGGGGGGAGATACTTTTATCAACCAGATTTCTGAGCTGAACTGGTAATTGGTATATCACAGAAGGGCTAGATTTCAGAATTTTACAGAGAAAAGGGGGGGAGATACTTTTATCAACCAGATTTCTGAGCTGAACTGGTAATTGGTATATCACAGAAGGGCTAGATTTCAGAATTTTACAGAGAAAAGGGGGGGAGATACTTTTATCAACCAGATTTCTGAGCTGAACTGGTAATTGGTATATCACAGAAGGGCTAGATTTCAGAATTTTACAGAGAAAAGGGGGGGAGATACTTTTATCAACCAGATTTCTGAGCTGAACTGGTAATTGGTATATCACAGAAGGGCTAGATTTCAGAATTTTACAGAGAAAAGGGGGAGATAAAAAATTTCAGATTTCTGAGTAAAATTCTGTGCTACTTGAGAGACAAACCAAGATCTGTGTTTAGATGATGGTGTGCTTAATGTGAAATATGCTCAAGTATCAAATAGATGGCAGTTGTGGAAACTTTGTCGAAATATTAAGAGCAACGAAGTTGGTCATCTGTTGTTAAGTAATTGAAGATTGAACCTATTTATATTCCAAGAATAGAGATGATTATCAGGCGATCATTTATTGTGATTGCGAGATTAAAGATCTTTATATTTGGCGGTGTATACAACTGAAGGGGAGATCTGATAGGAAAGACTTCGGGTGGTTGGTGGAATTGTGAAGGTACAAGACAAAGTCAGATGCTGCTAGTTGAGACAGGATTTATGGTACTACGTTTTGTGATTCAAGCTACAGAGTTTCTTATTTTTGTGAGAGCTGATTGATTTGATGCTGATTGTTGGAAATTCAACTTCTCTATTATATGCCGGTTAAGCAAGTCGAGGAATGTCTCGAGCAAAGTTCCAAGCAGGAGGAAGATTGCATATGTTTAATTCGGAGATGGTTACTGTTGAGGGGGAGAACTACAATGAGAAGTGTTAGGTTAGTTGGTTGTCACAGAGATACAGAGATTTTGGAGTTTGAAGATCAGAGTGTTGTGTCAGAAGATCGAGTCTCAACAAAAGAAGACCCGGTATCATTAGTTAAGGGGGAGTTTGCTTTTGCAGGTTTTCGATTGCTAAAAAAAAAAAAAAAAAAAAAAAAAAAAAAAAAAAAAAAAAAAAAAAAAAAAAAAAAAAAAAAAAAAAAAAAAAAAAAAAAAAAAAAAAAAAAAAAAAAAAAAAAAAAAAAAAAAAAAAAAAAAAAAAAAAAAAAAAAAAAAAAAAAAAAAAAAAAAAAAAAAAAAAAAAAAAAAAAAAAAAAAAAAAAAAAAAAAAAAAAAAAAAAAAAAAAAAAAAAAAAAAAAAAAAAAAAAAAAAAAAAAAAAAAAAAAAAAAAAAAAAAAAAAAAAAAAAAAAAAAAAAAAAAAAAAAAAAAAAAAAAAAAAAAAAAAAAAAAAAAAAAAAAAAAAAAAAAAAAAAAAAAAAAAAAAAAAAAAAAAAAAAAAAAAAAAAAAAAAAAAAAAAAAAAAAAAAAAAAAAAAAAAAAAAAAAAAAAAAAAAAAAAAAAAAAAAAAAAAAAAAAAAAAAAAAAAAAAAAAAAAAAAAAAAAAAAAAAAAAAAAAAAAAAAAAAAAAAAAAAAAAAAAAAAAAAAAAAAAAAAAAAAAAAAAAAAAAAAAAAAAAAAAAAAAAAAAAAAAAAAAAAAAAAAAAAAAAAAAAAAAAAAAAAAAAAAAAAAAAAAAAAAAAAAAAAAAAAAAAAAAAAAAAAAAAAAAAAAAAAAAAAAAAAAAAAAAAAAAAAAAAAAAAAAAAAAAAAAAAAAAAAAAAAAAAAAAAAAAAAAAAAAAAAAAAAAAAAAAAAAAAAAAAAAAAAAAAAAAAAAAAAAAAAAAAAAAAAAAAAAAAAAAAAAAAAAAAAAAAAAAAAAAAAAAAAAAAAAAAAAAAAAAAAAAAAAAAAAAAAAAAAAAAAAAAAAAAAAAAAAAAAAAAAAAAAAAAAAAAAAAAAAAAAAAAAAAAAAAAAAAAAAAAAAAAAAAAAAAAAAAAAAAAAAAAAAAAAAAAAAAAAAAAAAAAAAAAAAAAAAAAAAAAAAAAAAAAAAAAAAAAAAAAAAAAAAAAAAAAAAAAAAAAAAAAAAAAAAAAAAAAAAAAAAAAAAAAAAAAAAAAAAAAAAAAAAAAAAAAAAAAAAAAAAAAAAAAAAAAAAAAAAAAAAAAAAAAAAAAAAAAAAAAAAAAAAAAAAAAAAAAAAAAAAAAAAAAAAAAAAAAAAAAAAAAAAAAAAAAAAAAAAAAAAAAAAAAAAAAAAAAAAAAAAAAAAAAAAAAAAAAAAAAAAAAAAAAAAAAAAAAAAAAAAAAAAAAAAAAAAAAAAAAAAAAAAAAAAAAAAAAAAAAAAAAAAAAAAAAAAAAAAAAAAAAAAAAAAAAAAAAAAAAAAAAAAAAAAAAAAAAAAAAAAAAAAAAAAAAAAAAAAAAAAAAAAAAAAAAAAAAAAAAAAAAAAAAAAAAAAAAAAAAAAAAAAAAAAAAAAAAAAAAAAAAAAAAAAAAAAAAAAAAAAAAAAAAAAAAAAAAAAAAAAAAAAAAAAAAAAAAAAAAAAAAAAAAAAAAAAAAAAAAAAAAAAAAAAAAAAAAAAAAAAAAAAAAAAAAAAAAAAAAAAAAAAAAAAAAAAAAAAAAAAAAAAAAAAAAAAAAAAAAAAAAAAAAAAAAAAAAAAAAAAAAAAAAAAAAAAAAAAAAAAAAAAAAAAAAAAAAAAAAAAAAAAAAAAAAAAAAAAAAAAAAAAAAAAAAAAAAAAAAAAAAAAAAAAAAAAAAAAAAAAAAAAAAAAAAAAAAAAAAAAAAAAAAAAAAAAAAAAAAAAAAAAAAAAAAAAAAAAAAAAAAAAAAAAGTATTCTATAAGGTTTGTGCTAGGAGTCTAAAAGAAATGTTGAGAACTGCTCGTGATAAGGCATCAAGTAAGGCAACACCAGAACAAGATGGAATTGGAAACACGGACATTAGTAGCTATAACCCGGAATGGATCCATCAAAATTTATGGCTGTCACTTATTGAACATTGGAATAAGCCAGAATGGAAAAACTTATCAGTGGTCAATAAAGCAAACACCAAGAAATGATTATCGGTGAATGAATTGAGTGCATCGGTCAAGGGGGAGACTGTAAGTGCACGTTCTGGTGCACATTTTGTGTCCGATGCATCTCAATTAATGGGCTGTTTTGCTAGATGTGTTGACCACGAGTTTAGGTCAAACACGTGTTGATTGACCACGAGTTTAGACCAAACTCGTGTGGAGGCCACGAGTTTAGACCAAACTCGTGTGGAGGCCACGAGTTTAGACCAAACTCGTGTGGAGGCCACGAGTTTAGACCAAACTCGTGTGAACAGTAACACGAGTTTGACTAAACACGTGTTACTGTAGCACGCGTTTGGAAGCCCACGAGTTTGAAGCCCAGCCCATTTCTAGCCTATAAATAGAGATCTTAGGTTTCGGTTTTAGGTTAATGATTTTAGTTGCAACAGATGTCATTCACTAGGTTCTCGAGGTAGAGATCTATACCTCGAGATGCCGCCCATATTATTCGATTATCAAGAGTCGTCTCGTTGATTGTAATCCGTAATCATCGTAGATGTATTGTAAACGGATTTATTCATTGTAATCATTCGACTAATGATAAAGGAATCAGATTTATATCTCCTGTTCTTATTGATTTCGTGTTTATATATGTGTTTCATTCAATTACCTCAATAACGATTATGTTTGGATTCCGCACTTACATAGTCGTTGGAATCGCGAATCGATCGGTCCTAAGGAACTTTCATTTGTTCATACTAATAACTTGTTGATGTGCAATAATTGCAGAAAGATTTTCGTTGGCATGGTGAAGGTGATGGTTTAATGAGAAAAGTATTCAATAAGGTTTGTGGAAGGAGGCTAAAAGAAATGTTGAGAACTGCTCGTGATAAGGCATCAAGTAAGGCAGCAGCAGAACAAGATGGAATTGGAAACACGGACATTAGTAGCTATAACCCGGAATGGATCCATCAAAATTTATGGCTGTCACTTATTGAACATTGGAATAAGCCAGAATGGAAAAACTTATCAGTGGTCAATAAAGCAAACACCTAGAAACGATCTGGTGGAAGTCATACTACAGGATCAGGGGGATTTCTTGCGGCTAGAAAAAGATTGGTAAGAAATACATATCTTCAGCTTGTGTTTACCGAGGGGAGACTATTATTATTTGCCTTTATAAGTCTTAAATATGACATTTGTAGGAAAAATACCTAGGTCGTCCACCAAAAGCACATGAAGCCTTCATTAACAACCATGTGAAGAAAGGGACGAATCCTTTTGTGCCGAATCCGTCAGGGAGCTCCAAACCACCACCGGAGTATGTTGATGAGAAGTCACGTTTATTTGCTGTAAGTTTAGTTACTACTTAACATAAGATTATTCAAGATTAATTTGTATCTAAGTAGAGTTAAATATAAGGAATCAATTAAAGAACATCCTCTCTAATTTGATTTTATATTTTTGATACTTTATATAATAGGAAAAGGTGGAAGGATTGTTAATTGAGAAGCATGGCACTAATGAATCAGACTACCCAGATTTTGATGAAGATATATGGGAAGAATGTACTGGCGGGAAAAAGAAAGGCAGATTCTATGGGTCGGGTAATTCAAAAGATCCTTGTTATGTGCTGACGGGTACACCATCTTCACTCAGCACTTGTACCTCATATGCTACACAACAACAGCCACAGGTTTGTTTATTAACTCACACTTGTATATGATTATGATTGTTGCAAATAGGAAAGATTGAATGATTATAGTTGCTCGGTTGATACTTCCTCGATGCTTAGGGTTGCTCAGTAGACCCTTTACTCCCTGTGTATAGTTACTTTGTTTGTTGTTTTGCTAGCCAATAGTAAGCGTTTATAGTGTTAGAATTTAGCTAGTTTTCATTTTATTCGTGGGATGATGTGAAGAGTTAGATGTACGTATTTGTATATGTCAATGTTGCACAGGAGAATTGGATTTTGGTTATTGATAAAAAATTTAATTTTAATATGTAAATATATATACATGTATATATATTTTGGTGTATGCCACTGATAAACTGTATGCTTTACTGACGATGAGTACCATTTGCTTGACTGACAAGAGGTAAAACCATAAAAAGTTTTTCCCCCCGCTATGAGTAGTGATTCGGTTTTCGTGGATAGATGATGATTTCTGACGTTTATAGATAGTATGAGTTGAAGTGAATAATGAGGTATGAAATTAGGTATTGGTCGACCTCTGTTTCTTTGTCAAATGTTCCATCCGTTTCGTAAAGGTCAACAGCTTCCCCCTTTTAGTCTGAGTCAGTTGTTCTATCCACCTTGTCTGAGTCAACAGTCCCATTGGTTCGAATTCACAGGTTGCCTGCCCGAAACCGTTTATTCGGAGTAGTGGAACCAAGCTATACCTGGTGATCAAACCATTGACATGCAAATCGATTGATGACAGACCTGTTTTAGATTTGTGGAACGAATGGTGACTGAGCAATGTGGACTTCCACCATTTGTCTGTCAATCGGGCGAGCTTATATGCTCCACTACTTTTTTGAGAACTCAAGAGTGCATCTGTTCTCTACAAGAATTGTCGAGTATATATTAAGTCTTCTGGCTAAAACTTGGAATCAACTATTAGTGTTTCTTTCTTAATTCTGTTATGTATATTGCATGAAGTCTAATTTACTATATTTTAGAAGTTTAAGAAGCTAGCGAAGTTGGATGTCAAATTGATTCTTGAAGATGTTAAGCAGATTAAGGATTGTAGGCAGAAGGTTGAAACAAAATTGAATGAAAAATGCGGCCATATCAGAAAATTATAGTGTTAAACAAATTTCTAAGCAAATTTAACATTCTACATTCTGCTAGCTCTTTAAATTGTCAAACTTCATGCCACTTTATATGTCCTTCGATGTGTTATCTACCCGCAGCGAAGCGTGGCGGGTAAAATACTAGTTACGTATATAACTTATATCAAAATATCTATGTTAATATATGAGTGTTATTATTTGTAGGTACAAATTTTGACCCAAAGTTTGGAGGAGATGCAAGCAAGACATGAGACACAACAAAAGGAGATTGACGAGATGAAAAAGCGTGAAGAAAAGCAAAAAAAGGAACTAGAAGAATTGAAAGCAAAAAGTGAAGCCGAAACAAAAGAAATGAAAGCCACCATTGCCGCCATGATGAAGTTCTTACCCGATATGACGCTACCGGCACCACCGGCCTAAATCTTAGGATTTATTAAAAACTTGTTAGTTTGAATTATTGCAAAACTTTAACTTTTAAATGATGTGTATGAATGTTTTGTTCATGGATGTATTTTGATTTTAGGTAATGGATTATTATGCATTTTAGTAGTTTGAATATTGATTGATTACTTTTATAGTTGAATATATATTTAATTATACAGGGAAGAAAATGGAATAAAAAATATAAAATTCTATTATTAATTCAAAAATGGCGTCCGTGGGAAATACGAAATTAATATCTCGTGGGAAATTCGTGGGAAATAAACATGTGGAAAATCCGTGGGAAACAAATCCGTTGAAAATTCCTGGAAAACAATTCCGATGAAAATATGTGTGAAATAATCTAAAAAATTCCGCGGGAAATCTGTGGGAAACCTTTTAGTGGGAAATCTGTGTGAAAGAAAATCTGTGTGAAATCGGTGGGAAATTAAAATCCGTGGGAAAAATAAAAAAACATATCGTTGAAATTCCGTGGGAAATCCGTTAGTATTGCTGTGGGAAATTCCGTGGAAATATTTTCCACGAATTTATGATCGTGGGAAAACCGTGGGAAATTATTTCCCACGCCACTTTTAACGGCGGCCACAATCCGTGGGAAATCCGTGGGAAAACAACCATTACCCACGGATTTCTCACGGATTTGTCCGTGGGAATACGCCAGTTTTCTAGTGGTGTTGAATCATGCATGTAATAATTGTCCCATAGTGTTCCTGGACTGCATAAGGGCCGTTCTTTTTTTTTAGTTATTAAGTGTTGAATGTATTAAATGGCTGAATGTATAAATAATGTATGTATATATTAAGTAAAAAATAGGTAATTGACGGTACGCAATTAATTAATGTTTTTTTCTATTTAAAATAGAAACTTTTCGTTTAAATTAAGGCAACGGGTGTAGACTTTCATTAAACACTTGATAATTATATGTATTAACAAGATGACATGTAAACAAATACATACGTACATAAATCAATTAGTTACCTTTTTCGTGGCGAATTGGCCAAAATTAAATATACATTTAAGTATTATATATGTGAATAATAATAATAATGTTCGACACTTCGACATATAAATGCCATTATAGTATTAGACTAGATTTTAGACCCGTGTCCAACACTGGACACGGGTTTACGATATTATCAATATTAGATCTTCATACATTTAATTCATAAAAGCTTATAATTTTGAAGATATACGGTTCTAAGTGTTATACTTTGCAATTTGTAGTACAATAATCATCACTATCATTATTAGCTGAGACATATTGATGGAATTGTTTGCCGTATTCATTCCATAAGGAACGTGCTATAATAATTTTTCTATTATAGAATTTTTTGAAACCAGTTGTACTCATAATGTGATATTATTATGTAAGATAACTAAGAATTAAAATATAAACATACTTGTGATCCTGTACTTGACATTCAAGTATATGTATTTGATCATGATGCGGACCCATAACACGCATACGTTTATTTTCAATCACCTGTCCTATGATAATTAGATAATAATTAGGATTGTTTTCATATTCTTTGATAACGATTAGGACTCTCGATTTGAGTGACAATTGTAACTTTAAACATTAATACGCAAAACTAATATATAAAAAAGGGAAAAATTATGTACCTTTTTAATTGAGAGATACAATGGATCGTGAATGGAGTTCATATTAATTTGGATTTAGTATTCTAGTAACCCTGTGTTGTAAACCGTGCTTTGTTCTGTGATCGTCCCATGTTCTGTGATTCCTATTGTGTTTAGGATAAGGATGTTGTATATCGTCATCTATTATTATGTTTGGGATATGTATCTAGAGTTCAAATTGTGTTTATATTAAATATTAAACTAAATATTAATATTTATAATTTATAAAAATAATATTTGTTAATAAGTCATTAGGTTTTGAAAGAATTTTTTGTAGACAATATTTCATATGTTGAAATTTTTTAATTAGTTAAATGATTGTAAATTTTAAAAAATTCTCTCAAGTTGATGGCTAAAAATAAATATAAATTAAGTATTTAGGGCTAAAAATTATAAATTATTGATGAAAAACTAAAAAGTGTAAATTAATGAGACTTTTTTACAAATTAATATAAATACTAATATAATAATATATTTGGATAATGATTATTAAGATTTTTAATTTATAGTTAATCTAAGTGATGACATAAGCGAGAGTCAATTTGATGAAATTGAGCGATTTGATTGGTTAATAAGTCATTAGTTCAACTGTCTTATAGTATATATTAAGATTAAGATTAAGATTGTAAGATTGATAGTACAATCTTATTTGTCATACTATAGACTTATAGAGTCATTTATCCCAAACTATCATTTAGTGGCACACCTATAAATTGAGGAAAGAGTTAAAAGTTAAAACTACGTGAGTAAAACGTCCACGTGCTTAGTTAATTAACTTACAAATAAATGTGACTAATGTTGTCTCGTTATAGACAGGTGTATATACTAGACAGAGCAATGATACAATTTGTTTTTAAAAAAAAAAAAACGAAAACAGGGGTAATATTCAAAAAAAAAATAACAATAAATGATTTCATGTTTTTTCTTACTTGCGTTTCCTCTTATTGGTGGTCTCCGGGTTCTCTTCTTAATTAATGGAGAAGATGTTAGGATTCATGCACAATAATCACATAAACAATCACGAGTACGCAGCGGAATAAATCGTATATGTAGTATAATAATTAACAAAGATAAGTGAATGTGTACATTTTAGCTTAACTTTCAATAATTAATTAATAATAAGATTATGGCCAAAGTACTTTTTTCGTCCCTGTGGTTTTCGAATAAGCACTTTTCATCCTCGCCGTTAACTTTTGACTAAAATCATCCTCGTGGTTTGCATTTCGTCCCTGCCGTTATAACTTTGCCGTTAACCCCCTCACATGCAAGTCACATGAGGGGCATTTTCGTCTTTTTATAGAGTTAAGTGCAAAAATCGTCCCTGTGGTTTGTCGTTTTTGCATTTTTCATCCTCGCCGTTAACAAATCCAGAAAAACTTTTCAAACAAAACAAAACAAACAAAAGTTACAGATAACAATTTAATCCAAACAAAACAAAAACCTATATACGTGGTGGGAGCAGTTCTCACCCTCCTGAAAGGCCTGCAGTGTCCTATCAAAACCAAAACTTGATGAAAGGTGAGGATAGATCTTTAGTATCTAGTTCCTCAGTGTCCTATCAAGGGAAGGAATTGATGAAAGGTGCAGAGTCTCAGGATGAAGATTACATAGCTGGATATTCACAGGATCCTTATACTCCTAAGAATACTCCGGTGCATGGTAATTTAATACCTGTCCAAACCTACCATGATGAAGATTGTTCTCATATCTTTCTTCATAGTCTTCTCCGATTACTTGTGGGGTACGCTTTCTGGGCCCCATAGGCATCTCTTTCAACTTTACCACTTTACATACTGGCCGCACACGTATTAATCCTAGTTGCACTCATAATGTGCATTATTGAAAATAATTTACATAGACGCATTATTAAAGTAGATGGAATCAAACAAAGAGTAGTGGACTGGGCCCACCTTTAGCTTCTCTGATTGATATTCATAATTGAACTGAAATGCGTCATGCCTTACGTCATTCTTCTAGAATATGAACCGGGTTTCTTCAAGGACTTTGTATTGGGCTTCCATGTTTCTAAGCTGGGCCAAGTTGTTATAGTATTCTTTGGACTCTTCGTTTCTTGGGCTTTCATGGGCTCTATTGATTCCCACTGTAATGTAGGCTTGGGCCAACAGTATTGCGAATTCATTTGTGACTCTTTGTTTTTGGTCTTGAAAGATGTTAAGCATTTGTTGTCTTTCTTTGAAGCTTGTATCCAAATTTCTTGGTCCTGGTAACATGCTTTCTTGGGCCAATCTTTTGAATTCTTCCATTGAATCAATAGTGAACTCATGACTTCCTCTGTTTGTTCTTCTTGTTTGGAAACATTGTAACCCATATTCTTCCCAGTTTGTAGCTCTGCGAAAATATATTCCAGCTGGTTGAGGGGTTCCGTCATCGAATTTGGGTCTTGTTCTTGACATCCTTCTGCACAAAGAACAGTTACTAACCTTGATAAGTTATCAGCTAAAACATTAAGTTTTCCTTCAATGTGTTCTAACTTAATGTTAACTCCTGTCCCTGTTAAGAAGTCTATAAAGCTTAGCCAACGAACTCTTGATGGTTTGTTTTGTGTGGTTTTGTTGTAAAAGCTAATGATAGCTTGACAATCTGTTCTGAGAATCGCTTCTTCCCTTCCAATATAATACAGCTTGAAGGATTTAAGTCCTTCCATGGCTGCATATATTTCTGCATCGATAGTGGATTTTATTGGATTGAATTTCCCGCTAGCGTATGCACAAACTTTTTCAGATGATCTGGGGTCGTTCTTCCTTCTCTTCCATTTGCAGATGGCACCCCATCCTTCCATACAACCATCTATTTCAATAACAATGTAAGCATCTTCAGGTGGGATTTCCATATCAGGTAACCTTTGAACCTGAGCCTTAATTTGTCGCACAATCTCCCAATCTGACTGCTTCATTCTTTTATCTCCATGGGGATTGGTCTTTTCATACAAAGGGGCTAGCAACTTTCCAAGCCCAGGTATATATGATCTAGCATAATTTAATATGCCTAACCAAGACCTTAATCCCTTCTTTTCTTTCAAGGTTTCTTCCTTAAATTCCACAATCTTCTTGATTACATGTGGTTGGAGCTTTATTTTACCATTTCCAATGATTGCTCCCAAGAACTCTATCTCCCTTACAGCAACCTTCATCTTGTTTTCTGATAGAACCAGACCATTTTGTCTGCATACTTCAAGCATTCTTTCCAGGTGTTGAGCATGACTTTTCTCATCTTTAGAAAAGACAAGAATATCATCAATGTACACAGCAATATATTCTTCGTGTCCACGAAAACAATTATCCATTTTTCTTTGAAAAATTGCCGGCGCATTCTTTAAACCAAATGGCATAACTAGCCATTCATAGAGACCGTCTGGTGTTATAAATGCTGTCCATGGGATGGATTCTTCATCCATTGCTACCTGGTGGAAACCACTTTTGAGATCAAACTTTGAATAAATATTCGAGTTCCCCACCTTTTGTTTGATCATATCAATACTAGGTAGAGAGTATTGATCCTTGTAGGTGTTATCATTTAGAGTACGGTAGTTAAATACCATACGTTCTTTTCCTTTTTTCTCTTTGCCTGTTTTTGGATCAACAGACGTTCCTGAGTTTACCATCATTGCCATAGTTCTATGACGACTTTTACTTGGTCTAATTACTCCTAGCCTGAGTAATTCTATAACATGCTTCTGAAATTGCTCCTTCATTGCAGGCGTCACGTGGCTTAATGGTTTATCTTGTACTGTTACGTCTGGGTTTATGATTTCGAGTTTACATTTAACCTTGTTTTGTTGCCAATGCTTAAGTGGTTCATCCCCAATGTATCCTTGATCCTTTGAACCTTGCAATAGGGGATGAAACCTTTGTTGGAAGCTTTGACTTGTATGCCCCAGGTTAAAGTACACAGATTCTTTGATCGATATATATTCATCTTCATTCATTTCCAGTTCTTCAATTGCGAATCCCGTAACTTCAGTATGTTGTGTTGTTTCAATTATGGTTACATTTTTGTAGAAAGTAACCACATTGCCTTCCAATCTAACACCTCCTTGCATGTTTCTGATGAAGTTACAACCAATCAGCATCTCAATTCCATCACTTATTTCCATTTTGAAAATATAAGTGAAAGGAATCCTAAATCTATTATCACCAATCTCCATTTGCCCTTGCCTCATCTTCTTGTCAGCATTTTGCACAGAATTTATACCCGTAAATTTTACAGGTAAAGGGCAATCTTCTAATGCTTCTTCTGGGACAATTCTCATATTGGCACTACAGGTTGTGCATCCTGTGTCCAATATTGCCTGAATAATAAATTCATCCATTCCAGGAATGATGAATTTTACCTTCATGTTGTATAATTTATTCACCACTCTTCTTGCAACACCATGTTTAATAACTTCTATTTCTTTAAGATGGCCTACTGCTTCTGTTACTTCTTGAGCACATTTTTCAGCACCTTCTATTAATGAATATGCTCTTTCTTCTTGATACACTGGTTGTGGTGGCATTGGTGATAAGTGTAACACCCGACGTTTAAAAATATGGGTTTTCAAAAACTTTCACCTAACGGTGTCAAATTGCGGAAGAAAAGACTTTAAAAGTCAAAACCGATAAAACATTTCGGTTTCTGCGTTTTGTTGGTGTTACATGCCATATCAAACAATAGTTCATATGAAAACCCAACGGTTGCCCAACATAAAACAACCGTTCACACGACACTACATAAATTCGACATTAAGTACGAAATGTAACTAAATGTCTAAGAAAGAATCGTCTATGGGTAGCTAAGGCTCCTTCATTGCATCTACCCAAGCTCACAAGTCCTGCGTCACTAGTCCATCAAGCTAAACCTGAGGGAACAACCACATTAAAGAAACAAGTGTTAGCTATAAGAATAGCTAAGTAAGATCACACTTAATTTAAAAGCATTTGTCCAATTAAAACATTTCTTCATTATTAGACAAGCTCATTAGGCACCACACACAACACACAAAACTGCATATCAACTTCATATCAAATAGGATATCATCCTAAATGTGCCTATCCTGCATTACTTCATTACACACGATTAACCACATAACTGCTTTCTACATTGACTGCTTTACTACGTTTTAACTGCTTTATTACATTAACTGCTTTACTACGTTTAACTGCTTTACTACGTTATTAACTGCGTTAACGTGTAACATAAGTTACACCCGACTAGATGACAAACCCCACACGGTTGTACATCAAGCGTCGTTAAGGAATGGCAAGCCAATCCAAGAGTAATCCGTATGTGGAGGTTGGTCAAACCCCTCGTATTACTCGCCCTGCATTATAAAGACCATGTTGCAAGGAGCCACCCAAGCAACAACTACGTCAACGCACTTAGCCGGGCTAGGGCAAGTACGGGTTAAGCTTAACACTTTCCTGCATCAAAGTTTAACGAGCTCGATCCTGCATTATTTAGTTTAGGTGACTGCATTACCTAAACATTTACTACGTTTACTGCTTTTACGTTTGGGCCCTTAAACGTGCACGTGTCATGGCAACTTTAACAAGTCTAGTGAACTAGATGAGCAAGCCATTAATACATGCACACAATAACATAAACTACGTCATACTGCATTTCAAGATTTCTACATGCTACTTCATATAAAAACACTACGTTACCCTTCTTACCACAACACATACTACTTTATACTTCATTTCATAACACATACTACATTATACTTCATTTCATAACACATACTACATTATACTTCATTTCATAACACATACTACATTATACTTCATTTCTACATTTCCTGCATAATAAGAGACTTCGTAATACTTACATAAACTGCATAACAAGACACTACATTAAGCAATACTTCATTTCACTACATTAGGGACTGCATTTCAGGTCTCATGGTCAACTACATAACCCATAATACCTCCCGTGTAACCCGAGATACCCACATATATCATAAGTTACCGTTAAGGAAGTTATAAGTATGAAACCTTTGCTTGTTGAACCCTCAGCGTGACAAAAGTAGTGTATCTTACCTCGATACGGTTTAACAACAAGCTACAAGCACAATACAACGATGACTAGGTGTCTCCAATAACCTAGAACAAGTATAAGATCGAAATATAAGCTAAATAACACATTTTGTGAAATCTGGCCATGTGGTGCGCCGCACCTCCCACATGGTGCGTCGCACCAATCCTCCAGGGAAATTCCTATCAACATAGGTGCGCCGCACCTATCCTTTGGTGCGTCGCATATCGGCCCCCATCAAAACTTAAACTGGCCAGTGGTGCGCCGCACCACGCCCTTGGTGCGCCGCACCTGGGGTGCAGACCAGCAACTCAATTTTAAAACTTGTTCTAAACGATTCTCATTCGATCTCAAACCCTTAGCCCGACCTGGAGACATAAAATTGACCTCTCTGACAACACTTTTGATGACTTTAATCATCAATCAACCCTTTAATCCCTTACAACCTAAATCAATCATTGAATCACCCAAATAACATGAAATCGGTAATCGTTTAATCAATTAACCCAACCCAAACCCTATGGCCTGGATTGAATACTCTACTATGACTCATAAGATCAGATTTCAAAGAGGATATTACCTTTAATACATGTAGATCACAATGGGAATGCATAATACTTGATCAATCACTCCATAAACACACGCAAAGGGACTTTTCGGCTTGAAATTGATGGGAACTTGCTATGGGGTGATTAGGGTTTTCTTAGGAGGCACAAATCTAAAATAAACTTCCTAATGACAGCCCCCATACTACAAATCCCGTTTTTGACTTTGCACATATGTCAAAACTAGTCCCTAAGCTTCCAATATCCTTCATTATTGGTCACAAACTACTTTATTGACCATATACATCATTAATCTTCATTAAATGTCACTACACGGACATTAACCTTCATATTACACACATTTATACTACATTAACATTTAGGCTTACAAGCCTCACACATAACACACATTAACTACGTATAAGCATTAAATCTAAAATAGACTTAACGACACACACAATATTGACTTAACGGCATTAGTCAACTAGTAAAGAAAGTTGGGGATGTTACAATTACCTCCCCCTTAAGAGGATTCCGTCCCCGGAATCTCTTCATTATGGAACAACTCGGGATACTTTTCCTTCATTACTGCTTCAGTTTCCCACGATAAGCTTTCTCCATGATTATGCTTCCACTTTATCAACACAAGGTCAATCACTTTTCGGCATAACTTCTTTCCATGGTAACTCTTTCAGCATCACTAAGTCACCTACACTAACTCCATTGGTCTCCTTTTTCTTATCTGCATAAGTTTTCTGCCTTTCTCTAGCCACACGTAAATCTTCTTTAGCCACATTGACTTTTTTTTTTTTTTGCCGTAACTTCATCAATTTCAGGACCGGTCAACTGCTTTTCACCGGGTTCCATCCAACAACTTGGAGTCCTACACTTTCTACCACACAACATTTAACAGAACTCCCTACTTACATCATCTATATACAAGATGGCAAGCTTCACCACACACGCATACTCATGAGTGACGAGAAAAGAAGCATTTTTATCAGCTAGACTACACCACTCGTATCACATCATTGCCCCAAGGGGACATATACCACTTTGTCACATAATCCATAGTCGTCATATGAATACATTTCTGCTTCGAAATAACCGGTTGTTGCATCTCTTCAAATTGCACTCGGTGCTCGGATTTGACTTGTGTACAAGTCACACATTTTTGTACACACACTATCTCCTTCGTTATTTAGCCATCACAAATTGGACTTCAAATCAGCACCCTTGTACTACTTGGATGAGTATCCTATCAAGACCTATGGTCTCTTCAACTTAGCATGTCCAACTCATTGAACTTCTTACATAGTCTTTTCTCTTTCACTTTACACTTCATTCGTTTCGGCATTTCTTTGATTCAATCTTTAAATCAAATCAGGTATCACCCCATTTTACATTCAGCAAAGACTATTCATTTGAAGGATAAGACCTTCCTGCCCGTATTAACATAGACTTTCCACTTAAACGTAACTTCATATCACATTTTGGCATATCGCACATAAACTTGTCACACGTATTTATATTAGCACATGCAGAGTATATACTCCTAATTATGCCTTTCAACGATACCTCATACTTATCCTCACGTCTTACATCTTTATCAACATACTCATACCACTTACATATTACGCACTAGCTTTACCACTAGCATGATTTCTCACGTCTTACGCACTAGCACTAAGGCTAGGACGATTTTCCCACATTTCACACTTTACTTTAACATTAGGTATGTATATAATACCTAACTAGTCCCACATCTACTTTAACGTTTAATCCCACTAACGTGCACAACTCATAACAATTCCTACATGTATCTAGTGAACTAGATACTCCACACCTAAGCCCCACACATTAAGTCATCACACAACATCATTTCATGGCGGCATATTATAATCGACATACTCCATATACATATAACCACTTTACTTTAAACGTCATCATTTCATAGTAAGCCACTTCATCCTTCATACAATCCCACATAACCTCCCGCATAACTCGGAAACCCAACACACATAAGATAATCCAGTTAACAGGTTAATTAAAGAAAACTACTTTTGTTGTGGCTCTAACGTGATAAAAGACAAGTATCTTCCTACACCTCGTATCATAATAGATTTTATCACATTACTGACGGCATTCAAATGAGCATGTCACCACGGTTCACAAGTCTCCTTAAGTACCACTTTTGGTCATTTCGTTTTCGGATACAGAAATCTTACTTTTAAACGTATTGCTTCATGATGGTTCGTCTCACCTCTTCTGACTATGCTTCATTTCTACTACATTCTTGTCTCAAAGAACATTACCTTGAGCTGATTTGCCGTAGTCAAGCATTCACCATAGCCTCACAACCACGGATTTAGCCATTAAATAAAACTTTGCTCCTTTCAACATAACATGTCAGCTGCTCATTTAACTTTTACTCACTTTTGACGAATTTAAAACTAAGCCTCTTCGCGTTGAAATTCGTAATCACACTCTCTACACAAATATGATGTCCTACATCATTCTTAGACTAGGCAATATTGTCATCACTAACATGACGACTGAGCGATCTAGAGAATACTCCAAACTTGATCCCTTAACTTCATTCACGAGGACTTTAGTTATCATAAAGCATTTTCAGAAACTCAATAGGGTCGTCATAATGAGCGTATGCATAACTTCATCGGAACTTTCATTATCAACAACGGGTAGCAACATTGTAAATCCATCTTATAAGATAAATAGATCCCACAATCGGAAACAATAACTTCTTCCTATAACGGAGAACCAAAATGGAAGATGCATTTGCACGAAAGTAACACTAGACATACATCACTTGAAGGCTCTACCTCACGATCGCAACGAAACCGAGAACCTTAAAGAACGTCTCAAAACTACGAGTAGGCTCGACTTTAGAAGTATAATCTTTGCCTTGCATTAGTGGATCACTTCGAAATCAAATACTCTTGAAAGCTTTTACTTCATATGCTTTAGGAAGCTTATAAATGTTCCCATCATTATACTTTTTACTCCTTTCTTAAGGGAAAACTCTCATCTTAAGAAACAGTCATACATAAGATTCCGTACAAATACAGGATATCAACATCACTTATACTTTCATGTAATAAGGAAGAATCTCCCCCGTAGGTACTCGTCTCAATTGTCACACATCGTCCCGTAACAAAATCAAAACTAAACGAGTCGTAATTCCCAAAATAATCCAAAGTATGCGCCACATCTTTCATCAAATTTCATCCTCTAATTGAATTCCATACGAACTCAAACCTTCAATCTTATTCCCAAGCACTACTTTCACATTTAGCAGCTCGAATAAAACCTCACATCATATCATAGTGCTCTTGGAATGGATGAGTTTCATGTTTAAGGGTTGAATTCACCATAGAATTGACTTCTTTACTTGCCTCAACTTCGTCCTCCTTTACTGCATTCGTACGTATCTACTCTTCACATGGCTAAATGGGATACCATTCAATGATTCCACCATTGTCATCTTCACTTCATTTGGATCATTACAGACACAGTCTCACAAACACACACATGTCGTGATACATTTACAATTATGTTCGCGACCGGAATTGTAACTATATTCTTTCATACGTGTGCCCGGTAACCCTTCTGTGCATCACCTACTTATCACCCTTCAAATATCCAGCATTAACTCTACTTGTTAGGTTCAAGTCCATGTTCCCATGAACTAGTAGACTCAACATCATTGTCCACCAATCACTTCACTCTTCACCGACTTTTAAACTTCATTTAACTTCATGTACTTCATAATCATCGTACACATTTAACCGGCTATAACTTTTCATTGATCTTCACATACTTCTACACACACGAGACATCAACGTCATTAAAGTTGTTATACGATGTTTATTTTCGACACTAAAAGGTTCACTACATAGAAACCTCTCCAACTTCATTACTTTGCACACCGGTCAACACAAGTACGGCTATACAAACACGTTCGTGTCGTGATACGCTTTGCAATTATGTTCCGGACCATAATTGTAATTGTATCCTTTCACTCGCATGTTCGTTACCGCATTTGTGTATCGCCTTCTCATCACCAACTACATTCACACAAACATCTTCACACATATGCATCTCACTTCTTTTACGATCCATGTCACGAACCCCATGGGTTGGACATTAATGGAATACCATTTCATCAATTTCTCCAACATTCCTTCATTTCCAACACTTCACACATAAACTACATCGCACACTTATCAAATTCAGTTGGAAAAATGGCACATCACCTCGTGGACCTTCTATCGTAGCAATAGGATAACTAGCGACGGAGGAGCGAGAAACGGATGAATAAAGGCTAAAACACATCTCCACATATCAATAAACACACATCAAATAGCCTTAATCCTACACTCTCACTCAATCCCAACCCGTCCTAGAGTACTTCATCTCAAAGCTAGGCATCCTACTTAAGCCTAACACGGTCTTCGTCGGTCTAAGTCCAAAATCCTACGGCATAAGTCGAATTTTGGTTCACTTAAACCAATTCTCTAATACCAACTTGTAACACCCGACGTTTAAAAATATGGGTTTTCAAAAACTTTCACCTAACGGTGTCAAATTGCGGAAGAAAAGACTTTAAAAGTCAAAACCGATAAAACATTTCGGTTTCTGCGTTTTGTTGGTGTTACATGCCATATCAAACAATAGTTCATATGAAAACCCAACGGTTGCCCAACATAAAACAACCGTTCACACGACACTACATAAATTCGACATTAAGTACGAAATGTAACTAAATGTCTAAGAATGAATCGTCTATGGGTAGCTAAGGCTCCTTCATTGCATCTACCCAAGCTCACAAGTCCTGCGTCACTAGTCCATCAAGCTAAACCTGAGGGAACAACCACATTAAAGAAACAAGTGTTAGCTATAAGAATAGCTAAGTAAGATCACACTTAATTTAAAAGCATTTGTCCAATTAAAACATTTCTTCATTATTAGACAAGCTCATTAGGCACCACACACAACACACAAAACTGCATATCAACTTCATATCAAATAGGATATCATCCTAAATGTGCCTATCCTGCATTACTTCATTACACACGATTAACCACATAACTGCTTTCTACATTGACTGCTTTACTACGTTAACTGCTTTACTACGTTAACTGCTTTACTACGTTAACTGCTTTACTACGTTATTAACTGCGTTAATGTGTAACATAAGTTACACCCGACTAGATGACAAACCCCACACGGTTGTACATCAAGTGTCGTTAAGGAATGGCAAGCCAATCCAAGAGTAATCCATATGTGGAGGTTGGTCAAACCCCTCGTATTACTCGCCCTGCATTATAAAGACCATGTTGCAAGGAGCCACCCAAGCAACAACTACGTCAACGCACTTAGCCGGGCTAGGGCAAGTACGGGTTAAGCTTAAAACTTTCCTGCATCAAAGTTTAACGAGCTCGATCCTGCATTATTTAGTTTAGGTGACTGCATTACCTAAACATTTACTACGTTTACTGCTTTTACGTTTGGGCCCTTAAACGTGCACGTGTCATGGCAACTTTAACAAGTCTAGTGAACTAGATGAGCAAGCCATTAATACATGCACACAATAACATAAACTACGTCATACTGCATTTCAAGATTTCTACATGCTACTTCATATAAAAACACTACGTTACCCTTCTTACCACAACACATACTACTTTATACTTCATTTCATAACACATACTACATTATACTTCATTTCATAACACATACTACATTATACTTCATTTCATAACACATACTACATTATACTTCATTTCTACATTTCCTGCATAATAAGAGACTTCGTAATACTTACATAAACTGCATAACAAGACACTACATTAAGCAATACTTCATTTCACTACATACTACATTATACTTCATTTCATAACACATACTACATTATACTTCATTTCATAACACATACTACATTATACTTCATTTCATAACACATACTACATTATACTTCATTTCATAACACATACTACATTATACTTCATTTCATAACACATACTACATTATACTTCATTTCATAACACATACTACATTATACTTCATTTCATAACACATACTACATTATACTTCATTTCATAACACATACTACATTATACTTCATTTCATAACACATACTACATTATACTTCATTTCATAACACATACTACATTATACTTCATTTCATAACACATACTACATTATACTTCATTTCATAACACATACTACATTATACTTCATTTCATAACACATACTACATTATACTTCATTTCATAACACATACTACATTATACTTCATTTCATAACACATACTACATTATACTTCATTTCATAACACATACTACATTATACTTCATTTCATAACACATACTACATTATACTTCATTTCATAACACATACTACATTATACTTCATTTCATAACACATACTACATTATACTTCATTTCATAACACATACTACATTATACTTCATTTCATAACACATACTACATTATACTTCATTTCATAACACATACTACATTATACTTCATTTCATAACACATACTACATTATACTTCATTTCATAACACATACTACATTATACTTCATTTCATAACACATACTACATTATACTTCATTTCATAACACATACTACATTATACTTCATTTCATAACACATACTACATTATACTTCATTTCATAACACATACTACATTATACTTCATTTCATAACACATACTACATTATACTTCATTTCATAACACATACTACATTATACTTCATTTCATAACACATACTACATTATACTTCATTTCATAACACATACTACATTATACTTCATTTCATAACACATACTACATTATACTTCATTTCATAACACATACTACATTATACTTCATTTCATAACACATACTACATTATACTTCATTTCATAACACATACTACATTATACTTCATTTCATAACACATACTACATTATACTTCATTTCATAACACATACTACATTATACTTCATTTCATAACACATACTACATTATACTTCATTTCATAACACATACTACATTATACTTCATTTCATAACACATACTACATTATACTTCATTTCATAACACATACTACATTATACTTCATTTCATAACACATACTACATTATACTTCATTTCATAACACATACTACATTATACTTCATTTCATAACACATACTACATTATACTTCATTTCATAACACATACTACATTATACTTCATTTCATAACACATACTACATTATACTTCATTTCATAACACATACTACATTATACTTCATTTCATAACACATACTACATTATACTTCATTTCATAACACATACTACATTAACATTTAGGCTTACAAGCCTCACACATAACACACATTAACTACATATAAGCATTAAATCTAAAATAGACTTAACGACACACACAATATTGACTTAACGGCATTAGTCAACTAGTAAAGAAAAGTTGGGGATGTTACAATAAGTTTTCCTCTTTGGGTATATCTTCTGGTTTGATACCCCTCCTGGCCATTGTTCTTCGATCTCGTTCATCTTTAGGATCTAGAAATACTTTATCAGAATATTTACTTGTTTCAGCTATTTTGAGCGATTGGTTCTTTCTTCTGGCCATTTCTTCTTCAAATTCTTTTTCCAGGTCCTCTTTCTCTTTTTCTTGGTATACCCCTTTTCCTTTGAGATCTTCAATATCTTCCTCCATTTTCTCTGTAAGAGCCCTTTCCAGCCTTTCATTTTCTAATTGCAAATGCATGCAATATAGTGTTAGTTCTCTGATCAGCTCATCCTTGTTTCCAAACACTTTCTTTTCTGGTGGGGCTGGTTTTACTTGAATCTTTAAGTAATGCTTTGCACACATAGGGCATGCTATGAGTATGCATTTAGGGCAATGTACACGCATTCTTTTCATTGTTCTAAGCCCACAATATGAACATGGCTCGCTTGATTCAATTTCCCCTGTGATTTCTTCATTCATTCTTATATCATGGGGACTGCACCCGATTTGTTCCCTTTTTAAAGGAAGTGAAGCTCGCCATTGTGGTGTAACAGCAACCGGTATTGGTGTTTCTTCAATATTTGCATAACCAAATTCTTCTGGTAATCCTGAGATTAGAGTATTAACAACATACTCTGTAGTTTTTCCAGCTTCTCCTTCTGACAGACTGCAAATATGGTCTGAATCTTGATCTCCCAAATCCACAGACACTATATCATAGTCGTCTGGAATTTCTGCTTCTTTAAGAATGTTTGCTCTAACCATATTGCCATTCTTTGAAGTGCAGTCTCTAGCAAAATGACCTTCATGTCCACATATAAAGCATTTGCATTTTCTCATTTGCCCAGAGTATTTCTTCTTGAAAATTCTCACATGTGAATCATGAGGCTTTCCTTTGTAATTCTTTGCCTTTCTTAAACCATACTTTTTACCAGAAGAGTACTGTCTCGGTATTGGTATCTTGTTGCAGAAAGATAAATCTTTGATGCTTCTTTGAAGTGCTGCTTGTTGGCACATTTCTTTCAGGTAATTGTAAGTAAAGTAGATCACAGGTACCACAACAACATTTGTAGTTGGGTTCTTAGCATACCAGGCATCTCGAACTGCATTTCCCAATAATGGTGGCATCTTTCTGAATAACTTCTCAGTAGTTTCTGGAAAGAAAATTCTTCCAGACTTTGCAGCCAATATCTGAAACTGTCTAAGATATTCAAGAATATCTTTAGAATTTTCACAGTTTAATCTTTCCAGATCATTATAGGCTCTATTCTGCTCTTCTGTATTTCCTTGAAAAGGATCTTCTAACAGGAACATTCTTTTTATTTGCGAAAGAACATTCTGCGTTTCATCTGCGGTTTCTATCACAATTTTATAGTCTTCTGGGCACGCCATTCTCCATTGAATCCATATTTTCTTTTCAACTTCTCCCAGTAGGTTTTCAATAAACATCACCTTTTGCTCATTACTTGTCCAGATCATATTTGGATGATCTACAAGATTCAGAGTGACTGATTCCCATCTTGCAATTACTTCACTGTAAAGCCCTATATCAGCTGGTAGGATTAACATGACTCCTTGACCAGTTTGTGCTGGTGGTAGAGTCCACATGTTACTGCCATACATATCTTCCATCTTTACTTTTGACAATCTTGCTTTTACGCCATCTGTATTGAACTTTGGCTGATTGTTTGCAATAGGGTAAACATTTGCAGGTGGATAATTGACAGGGCCAGTGGTAGCTTGTGTTGGTGGTGTATAACTTGTATCCATTCCGGATAAGCTATACTGATTTTGATTTGTGAGTTTTTGAACTTGTTGTCTTAGAACAGGATAGTCCCAATTGACATCTTCTTCTTCTTCTAGGACAAAACCAGCTTGTGTGCTTGCACCTTCATCAAAACTTTCATTAGAGTCTTGCTTTATCTTCCAGAATTCATCATCATCGTCGCTTGATTTTGAACTGTATCTCTTTCTCCTGCTTTTTCGTGTTTTCTTTGTATACTTTGGTCTTTTAATCTTAGTAACAATATCACGACTTGCATTGAAGCATGGAGTAGCAACGGTTTGATTGTTCTCATATCTTTCTTCATAGTCTTCTCCGATTACTTGTGGGAGAGAACAACCTTCATCATGGTAGGTTTGGACAGGTATTAAATTACCATGCACCGGAGTATTCTTAGGAGTATAAGGATCCTGTGAATATCCAGCTATGTAATCTTCATCCTGAGATTCTGCACCTTTCATCAATTCCTTCCCTTGATAGGACACTGAGGAACTAGATACTAAAGATCTATCCTCACCTTTCATCAAGTTTTGGTTTTGATAGGACACTGCAGGCCTTTCAGGAGGGTGAGAACTGCTCCCACCACCTTCCGTATTAAGATGATAATTTAGAGAAATCATCTCATCTTTCCATTCTTCTTGTTGCAATCTCTCAGCTATTTCTTCATCAGTATTCGTTCTGCTAGAGTATGCATATCGGGCCATTCCTTTTCCAAAACTAGTTGGTGACGATTCCTCTGATTCAGAGAAACCAACACAAACAATCTTGGTTTCTTTATCACCATTTTCATCATCATCTCCCCATCCTGTTGGCTCAATTTCATTTATATTGATGTCTGAACTTGGTGGAGAGGAATATTTGACCATGTAGTCAAACTTTCCTGATGGTTGCCCAAGGGTGTCCCAAACTTCTTTCTTTTCTGAGACTTCATGTAACTCTTCATAATTTCTTATCACTTCTGGACTCATGCCATTTTTAAGAAAATAACTTCTTTCTTGTTTTGTGAAAACACCAACAAATTCTTCTGGCATAGCTTCTATGTCTTCTTGTGAATATGAAGGTCTTGGAGCAACTCTGTAGCCTTCAAATTTCATTGATTGCGACCCATCATGTCTGGAACTAATACTAACTCTTTCAGGTACTATTGATGTTACCTTCTGAGTTGGTTTTAGTATCCATCTTTGACCTTGTAGCTCTTCAGTCGTTCTTGTTTGACCAGCTACTGCTTGAATTCCATTTGAAGCCAAATGTTCAGAGACATCTTGTATGTTATATCTGAACCCAGTAACACTAGTATTTGTTATTCTTCCAATCAAAGCTCTTGTGATTAGTAAATTCGACTCTCCTGCAGTCCATCCTTCATAACCTCTTGTCTGAATGGCAACCTGGATATGATTGTAAAAATCATGTACTGCCATCATAAGGTCTGGAGCCATGTATACCAATTGAGTGCCTCTAGACATATCAACTTCCATGGTGCCAATTATTGCTCGGTCATCATCCCATCTTGTATCTCTGAGGACCACAAGAACATTTGTACCAGCATTCTTTCTATGCAAAGCATGTATCCTTATCATTATTAGACCGATATGGATATGTTGCATACCAGTGTTTACCAGAACTCTATATGAGGTTTCATTAATTAACCCCATATCTAGTTGTTGGCCTTCACCAGTAACTAGCACTCTTTCTTCACTATAATGCTGATAAACTCTGTGCCTTGCTTCCGACCAACCTCTTGATTCGTACAAAACTTCAGCAGGAACCAAATTTGCACGTCTTCTGTTTGAGATATCCAGTTCTTTTTCTGGATCTATCTGACTTTCCAAGCTCCTATTGTAACCATGACTTCTTAGAACATTTGGTAGTCTTCTTTGTACCATGTGATTTATTCTACTTTGTTGACGATAATCTCGTACTTGATCTTCTTGGTTGGGGGTCTGACTAGTATTACTACCAGTTCTAACCCTTAAAGATCCCGATCTATTCATTTTCGTTTGGACTTCTCCCACTCTTTTTCGTAAATCTTCTTTGGGTCTTCAAATACGTAAAAAGGGCCTTTCTTCTTTTCTACCAAAGGCTTGCTTGTTTCACCAGGCTTCCAATTTTCAAGCTTCTTTACAACGTCTTCAAGGGTATCTGTTGCTTCTTTGTTTTTGAGCAAAGAACTAATCCCTCTCTTGATTTCTCCAAGTTCTTCTTTTGTATTCTTGTGTTCTTCTGCAATTGTAGATAATAATTGTATAATCAAGTTGTTCTGCTTGATTATCTTTGAGATGTTGGTTATATTTCCTTGGTCTACTTTAGTAAATCCAACTGCTGGTGGATCAACACTTTCTACTGCTTGCAAAGCTTCTTGATAAGATTCAGTCTGCTGGGTAATTCTGTACCCACTCATGAAATGAGTATGTGCTTGATTTCCAGGAGAAGCTTTTCAACTCCTCTAACCTGTTCGTTCAGGTTTTCTGTGGATCTTGACGATTCTTTCCCAACTATCTTTGGTTGTTTGGTTATTTGTTCTGCAAGTTCTTTAACTTGCTTGGCAGTAAGTGGTTTGTGGTTATCGACTTCTGTGGTGAGTTGGGTTATTCTTTTGAGGATTTGATTTTGGTTATTCTTGATGATTTCAATTTGAGCTTCGTGGTTCTCAAGGGTTTGGTGGATTTGATGAATGTGTTTAAGACACGCTTTATTGCTACAATTAACTTGATCAAAGACTCTACTAATATTATTTTCTAAAGAAAATAGATTATCTGTAATGAAATTTAAATAGGAGTTTTCTGATGATATAACATGCTGAGTTTTTGTTTTATGAAAACAATAAAAGGAAATATTTTCTTTAACAACTGATGGACTTGGT
The DNA here is from genome assembly GCA_034093135.1 of Erigeron breviscapus. Classification (NCBI taxonomy): domain Eukaryota; kingdom Viridiplantae; phylum Streptophyta; class Magnoliopsida; order Asterales; family Asteraceae; genus Erigeron; species Erigeron breviscapus. Next base: position 270,720,455 of record CM067167.1, read on the forward strand.
TTTGGTAATTCAAGGTTTAAGTATTCAAGACCTGCAACTCGGGATTTATCATACCATTCCTGAAGAGATTTTTCAAATTGTTCGGACATTAAAATAACTTATAAATTTTATAAAAATAACTTTTTCATAACTTACCCTCACCCGTACTGCTTCTAGGACTTATCTTTGCCCATACTTTTTCCAGTCTTTTGAATAAATTATAAAAAGATTAATTCTATAAAAATTATTTATTATCAAAATGACTAAACAATTTTTAGCTAAGAAAAAAAAAAAAAAAAAAAAAAAAAAAAAATAAAAAGATTAATTTTTTAAAAATTATTTAATCAAAATGACTAAACAATTTTTAGCTAAGAATGCAGGAAAATGGTAGACTTACCTTTGTTACAGACCTTGATAAGGTTTTAGGCAGCCATAAAATACCTTTTTTTTATTTTTTTATTTTTTTTTAATCTACCACGCTTCCGCTAAGCATTAAAGCAATAGCCAGCTTTAATTAAGCTCTGATACCATAAGACACGCAATGTGTGTATAGGTGTGTGTGTGTAGGATCGTGCAGAGAATTAAAGCTATAAAATTCAAACTGCAAACTATATTAGATGTTTTAGAGAATTATCAGATTGAGTGTTTCTCGTCGTGATGAAACTCTAAGTGAAACATACTATATATAGGCCTAAGAGTGATAATAGTAGAGACCGGGTGCGCTTTCTGGGCCCCATAGGCATCTCTTTCAACTTTACCACTTTACATACTGGCCGCACACGTGTTAGTCATGCTATTTCAATACATTTCTGAAAATAGCCCTTTGTTACTACCTTATTCAGGATAGTTAGAACTATATCAAGAAAATGCAATCCATACATGCATAACCTGCTTGTATCTCAAGTCTAAGGATAAATAAAGCAACCATTTCACGAATTTCACTTAATGACGCCGATCCATAAAGTGATGATTCGTTAAGTGGGGTAGTCTGATATGCATCTCTATGGATATCATGTGAGTTTGGTAGGACCATCTTCAAATATTCCCAAAAATATTTACCAATCACTCAGATTTGTCTTAGTTTAACTATATTCCCATATAGTTAATCGACAATGGACATTTAGAATATTTAAAATATTCATGGATTAAACATGCAAATATAGGATACAATTAATATTAAATGAAAACAAACATACCACGTAGTTTAATTCATTTTTAAAATAATAATTGCTTGACATCCCTTATCCAAATACCAATCACAGATTTACATGATATAACTAGCTATTTTAAGTCCTATGCCCTCGGCATGCTTATTGAGCTTTCCTTTTGACAATGCCTTTGTAAAAGGATTAGCTAAGTTATAATCTGTGTGAACTTTGAGTATCTTGATTTCTCCTAGTTCGATTTGTTCACGTGCATAGTGATATTGTCTAGGATAATGTCTGGCACCTTTCTGAACTCCGGGTTCGTTGGCAATGAAGATTGCACTAGTATTGTCACAATACAAATCTAAAGGTGTGTTATTTGAGGGCATCACGTTAAACCCAAAAATAAACTTTCTAATCCAGACTATTTCCATGGCGGCTTCATGAGGCGGCAATATACTCAGACTCTGTCGCATACATAGCAACTGTGGTTTGCTTCTTGCTCTTGCAATCCACCGTGCCTTCGTTTAAAACGAAGACGTATCCCGATTGAGATTTTGTATCATCTTTATCAGTCTGAAATCCAGCATCACAGTGTCTAATCACTTTGAGTTCTATATCGGGATTTCCTCCATACACCAAAAATAACTCTTTAGTAGCACGCATGTACTTAAAAATATTCTTCACAGCAATCCAGTGATCCTCACTCAGATTCTGTTGATATCGGCTAACGATATTTTGCGCGAACACAATGTCAGATCTAGTGCATCTAACCGCATACATAATAGATCCCACAGCCGAAGCATAAGGAACTTTTTGCATACGCTCCACCTCCTTAGGTGTAGAGGCACCATGTTTGCTAGATAAGCCAAGTCCTTCCACGCTTGGAATTCTCCATCTTGAATCTCTTCAAGATTTTATCAATATAAGCACTTTGACTTAGTCCAATCAACCGTTTACTTCTATCTCTATAGATCTTGATTCCAAGAATGAATGCTGCTTAACCCAAGTCTTTCATAGCAAAACACTTTCCAAGATGGGATTTTACATCTTGCAACATTGGAATGTGATTTCCTATTATCAATATGTCATCAACATACAAGACAAGGAAAGTAACATTACTCCCACTAGCTTTGCGATATACACATGGCTCATCAGGATTTTGAGCAAAAACAAACTTTTTGATTTCCTCATCAAACCTTTTATTCCAACTTCTTGATGCTTGCTTTAGTCCATAAATGGACCTTTGAAACTTGCACACTTTGTCGGGATATTTTAGATCGACAAAACCTTCTGGTTGAACCATATAAACTTCCTCGTCTAGATAACCATTCAAGAAAGCGGTTTTGACATCCATTTGCCATATCTCAAAGTCATAGTACGCTGCTATGGCTAAGATGATCCTAATAGCTCTAATGTCCGCAATGGGAGAGAAGGTTTCCTCATAGTCAACTCCGTAAAGCTGAGTATAGCCTTTCGCCACAAGACGAGCTTTATAGGTGTGTACATTTCCATCCATGTCGGTCTTTTTCTTGAAGATCCATTTACACCCAACGGTTCTACCATTAGGTGGAAGATCAACCAAGCTCCAGACTCGATTATCTTTCATGGATTTCATTTCCACATTCGCAGCTTCAAGCCATTTGTCAGATTCTGGATCTGATAATGCAGCTTTGAAATTTGGAGCTTCATTTAAGTCTCCTAATACATGTTCTTCAGACTCAATATTTGCCCTTGAGGACCTACGAATTGGAATCGCATTATCTTCAACTTGAGGTTCATCACTTTGAACATTCCCCCCCCCCCCCAAGTTGATGATTGCTAGTATTTTCAGAAGGTGACACATCTTCTGCTTGAGTCTCATCAAGTTCAACAATCCTCCCATTGGTTTCTTGAGTGAGGATTCTTTTCAAAGAACTCAGCATATCGAGATACTTCAACAGTGTTGTCGGTAGGAAAGTAGAAGTAGTAACCCATCGTTACCTTTGGGTATCCTACAAAGATGCACTTAACAGATCTAGGTTCAAGTTTGTCAGGCGTATCTCATTTCACAAGTGCCTCACAACCCCAAACCTTTAAGTAAAAATTAGGAACAGTTCCATGCCACAATTCATGTGGTGTCTTGTCAACCTTCTTGGTTGGAACCATATTGAGAATGCGTACAACAGTCTCTAGAGCATAATCCCAAAATGAAAATGGGAGAGTTTTAAGGTTCATCATTGATCTCACCATGTCTAGCAAGGTTCGATTTCTCCTCTCATATATACCATTATGTAGGAGTAAGCTTTTGGATAAATCCATAAGCTTTTAGATAATCCTTAAACTCTTGGCTTAAGTATTCTTCACCTCGATCCAAACGAAGAATCTTGATGGTTTTACTGAGCTGATTTTCTACTTCATTTTAAAACTCTTTGAATGTTTCGTAGACTTCATGTTTATGTTTAAGCAAGTAAACATAACCATAATGACTAAAATCATTCATAAAAGTGATGAAGTAGCTAGCATCTTTCCTTGACACATGTCTAAATGGGTCACATACATCGGTATGTAAAGTCCAAGTAGCTCTTTAGCCCTCTCCGTTTTATGCGGAAAAGGTATTCTTGTCATCTTGCCGGAAACACAAGACACGCATTTGTCAAATGATTCATCATTTGATTGTAAGATCCCTTCACGTTGAAGTCTTTCAATGCGTTTCTTGCCAACGACAATGCCAAAGACACGCATTCATCAAATGATTCATCATTTGATTGTAAGATCCCTTCACGTTGAAGTCTTTCAATGCGTTTCTTGCCAAAATAAACAAGACGACAATGCCAAAGATAGGTAGAGTCCAAGTCAGGTTTGACTCTTTTGCTATTGAATTATCATTTGAATCACAACAACACATATAATTCAATTGTGAAGATACTTGAAGAACTGGTTAAACCAACTTGCTTCTTCTTCTCGTTCAACTCAGCTAGATACTTAGGACAATTCCTCTTTCAGTGTCTCACTTCAGCACAGTGATGACAAGCCTGGTCTTTTAGCCAGATGCTCCTTTTTCGCCAAAGGGGTCTTTTTAGGTTTTGAGACTGAAGCACCTTGCTTTCCCTTACCAAAGTTCTTGCCCTTAGCTTTCGGTTGTTTGGCTTTCTGAACCTTTCCCCCCTTGATCATAAGAACTTGGGGTGTCTCAGATTTCTTGGGAAGGTTTTTCTTCATACTCAATCAACATGGCATGAAGTTCAGCTATGGTTTTGCTCATGCTGTGCATATTGTAATTGCGCACAAACTTCTCAAAATCCCTCGAAAGAGACTTAAGAATCATGCCAATAGTAATAGGCAGAGGATACGCATAGTTTAACCTTTCCAAATGCTCAAAGTAACTCTTCATCTTGAGTACATGAGCGCTCACCGGTTTCCCATACTCGTGTTCAAATTATGGAGTGATTCAACAGGTTCAAACAATTCAACTCCAGTTTGTTGTCCGTACATAGACTTGAGTTCTCTGATCATTTCATACGGATTGTGTAATCCGAATTGCTTTTGAAGCTCGGGAGTCATGCTACCAGCATCAAATAAGCAACCTCAATATGTCTATTGTACTGAGTATTGTATGCTTCTAACTGCACAGCAGTGGCACTCGCATCAGCGATAGCGGGTATCTGATTTTCAAGGACATCGGTTTTCTCCTCAACTCTTAGAACGATTCTCAGCTGACGAAACCCGTCATTGAAGTTGGTTTCAGAAAGTTTTTATCTTCCTAGCATCGACCTGAAAGCCGATTAGTGTATGTTTTGTGAAGGATTTGTTGTCGTTTACAAAACAGATTCAAGTTCAATTATCAGTATTTTCGATAATGAATCCTTAATAAATATAATCTACCCATGTTAAAATCATTTAACAATTAATTTCATTAAGGCTAGGATCCAATTGACATACCATCATTTCATCAGTTATTCTGCTAGAAATGACGTACTCAAAAGGTAAGTGACGAGCAGTAATTGCATTACAAGTGCAATTCCTAGATTTATGGGACTTACAACAACACTTATTAGGGGTAGTAAGTGTTTTGTAAACATGTTTTGTCCCATCTTATGCCACGGGTCAAGGTCTCACCGCTTAACTCGCTTTAACTCGCCCAATTAAGAACATGTAAATAGTCTACCACTGTCTCACGATGAGTAGTAATTTACCTTGTTAGATACATTCACCTACGGTCTCACGTAGAGCAAAAAACACTTGCAAGTGTTCTTAGCAAAGTGGGTGGCAAAGACTTAACTTTGAATGGGTAATGCATTTGATGTGAATCAAAAGTTTATGTATGAAGACTCATGCAAATCTTCATAACATAATGTTTAATAAAATCATTTGTATAGTCTTAACAACACAAAAGAGCTCGGTAGCTCCATTTGAACGCACAAAGAAGCGCAGGAACAAAGGTTTGCGATAGACGCAATTAAAAACCCGCTCCTTTAGAAGGCTAGCGCACTCCGACTTATACCTCTCTTAGAGTTTGTTCAAATGGGTGAGCCGGTGTATCTCTTGGTTGTAAGACACCAATTTTATTAAAACAAAATCTTATTTCGATAATTCTTAGTCAAGTTTATTCTTTTCAATAAAACAATTTTGCATCACCATTTATATCACAATAAATTGCAAAATAATAAACTTACTAACTATTAACTAATTAATCATGCAACGAGTTATGGTGGACCACCTAAACATGGTCACTATGGTTAATGTATATGTCTAAGTCGGCTCCCCCTTCAAAGAAGAGGACCATATACATCAAGTTACCTTGATTGCGTAAGCCTTTAAACAAACAATTAGCAAGTAAATACATATAAACATGCTGACTGGAAATTTCCAGCAGCTTCACGACCTGTTTATACCTGTTTCTGGTCCGAATCAAGCTTCGAGAAGAACTACAAAGTTGTAGCCCTATGAGTTGGGCATTTACAGTCCAAAATTCAGCTTCTAACTCATTACGGTTGATTTTATATGAATTTTTTAGTGAACTGGTGTCAAGCAGAAAAAAATCACACGAAAAATTCACATAGTCACACAATTATCAAATAATTAACCCTAATTATTGGACCATTATGGTAAGCAATTTATATCTATATATCTAAGTAATAATCATAAAGAATTTTGCATGAATTCCTTATGATTTTTACTTCTATTTAACAACATTAAATATAAAAGATATGATTGTGCACCAAACCGCATAGTTGATGATGACTCCGGCAAGGGGCTTCGTTCATGGATGAATGATTGAGGTTTAAGGGTTTGTTGGAGATTCCCCGAAGGTAGGAGCAATGCCCCTTTACGCCAACTATGAGTGTTTAGGATTTATTAGGGTTTATGTGTGGGAGTCGGCTGATTTGTGATCATGCCAATTGAATGAGGGTTACCTCTCCTTATATAGGAGAGGGTAACTTAGGGAGAAAGCTAGAGTTTTAGCCTTCTAGGGTTTCGGATATCATTGTCATGATTATCCGATTTGCTTGCCATCTTTATCCCTTTATAATTGGGATATAATTTGCTATAATTTAGGAAAGGATTTAGGATTATCCCTAACTGTTTAATTATTATTGACACCTCCGAGCATAAGCCCTTCGTGCAGGTGTTTCGTAAAGTATGTCCTTCGTATAGTGATTCGGGGGGTACATCGTCAAGCCCCCCAGTCTAATATTATAGACTGCTAAGGCTATGATTTTAGACTATATTCTCATGCTCTTTGTATTGCACGGATTCTGAATATTGCTTCGAAGGTGATCTTGTAATAAGGGCTTCTTGTCCCTTTAAATGCACTTTCCTTTCTTCTTTCTTCACTTGATCGCCATGTTTCTAGGTAACTCTTCTTACTCCTTTTATCAATAATGACGAAGGTAGGTGTTAAATTCACATCTTTCTTCGTTACATCCAATCAACGTAAGTTTTTTACGGATACGTACTTTCCTGATAAAATTAGGGTTTTCTGATTGCCTAATCGAGCCCTTCAGCTGGTTCAAAAAGCTCGTCCTTTTATAAGAGGGTTCCTTCTTTGTATGGAAGGAAATTGCGAAGGGTGACTTATGTCAAATGAGAGAAGGTGGTGGGCGATCTGTTGAATTTTGACACATTAACCGAGGCGATAGGTGGATATCTGATTTGTATGAGTGGTTTTGATCGAAATTTGAGAAAGCGGGACCTTTGTAAGGTTTTGGATGAGGTACTTTCAGGGAGGCTCTTGATATGGTCTGTGCTAGAAATCGTTTGTTTCGTTTATGGACCTTTGATCTTCGAATCTCACTTTTGAGCGGACGTGGATTTACGGAGAACAGTGAGTCTTGTAACGGAGGAAATTGAGAATGTATTTATGGTGTGGGTAATCATGAAGTGCTATGCTTATGATTCGGTGATGTAATGGTGTAAATTTGGATGTATCTCCGCATCTTTTGTTATGCATAATGTAACCAGCCGGTGAAGTATCCTTCATATCAGAGGTCATATTTCCGTTGCGTCAGGTTGTTCTACTTCGATGAGACTTTTATGTGTGTCGCTTTGTTGAGTAACTTCGTGCGTTGATGAACTTGATGTACCATTACGCTTACTTGTCATGTGGTTGTGTCCTTGATCCGTAGACCACATGGTTATCTTCTTATGATTCTGTCCTTTGATGTAGGGCAGGTGTTGCAAACTTTAGGAATTCTGTTTCTCGTTATGTGGAGAAGGCATCGCTGATGTTTTAGAGTTACGTGGGATATGTTCTTCATTTATTGTTGATTCTGGTGTCTTTGGATGACTATTCTCTTCTTGTAATTATCTACGAAGGTGCTAGAGGTATCCTCCTTGTTGTTATGGGAGGTTTCTTCAAAGTTCCCGAGGAATCCTCAGCTTCTATTTTCTGACTTTGGTAGTGGTTTATGTAGGCTACTATCCTTTGTTAACTCTTTCAAGCTTTTTATTATGGGCTTCGGGTGATGAATTATTCTTTATATATTCGGAAGTCCTTTCTTTAGGCTTCGAAGATATATTACGAAGGGATCATCATTCCGAGCTACCTTTTTATTGCTTTGAGAGTTGTCTCTGGACCTTCGGGGGCGCATATATGGCCTCCGTATGGTCGTGTAGAAGTTTGCTGGAAATTTTAAGGTCTTTTCTTGTATATGCACGGTATCGAGGGTATCACCATTCGATTGTTCCATGTCTTACACTTTTTAGGGTGAGTTTGGTAAAACTCTGCATGGTATCGAAGGCAACCACCTTCGTATTTTCCATGTCTTTTTGCTCGTGCATGCTTCGTTATGGAAGTTTTGTTCTTCCAATTACGATTTGGCTATATGTTATGTAGGCGTCCCTTTAAACATATATTGAGCCTTAGTAGCATGTCTTTTATTGTAAATGGATACGTACGCAGTAAAATAGGTAATACGATAGGGAGCGACCCTTCGTAATGGTTAAAGATGAGGGTGTGTTCACCACTTTCTGACCTTATTCGGGCCATGAGTTTTACGACGTAGGCCATGTAGGTCTCTTTGTCGTGTACAAAATAATTCAAACCTTTGTTAGGTCGTATATACGTGATTTTTGTGGAATGGTCCCTTCGAGGGTGAGACCTTTATATCATGCCTTCTTTAAACCTTAGTACTCACATATGAGCAACTCCATATATTAGCCATTACGAAGCTTGTCTAAACTTTGTAGTTAAGCCATTACGCCATTTAAACAACTGTCAAATGTGAGCTGAGATCAAAGAGTTAGCATAATATCTAATAAAGACTTATATGGTTGCTAGGTTGCACCGTTTTTTCAGCTTTAGGAATATCATTAAACGTTGTGGTCTCAATAGGACCAATGTTTGGCCAATTGCGGAGGGCACTTACTTCCGATTTTTCGTTGGCCTCTTTATTTATTATTTATTATTATTAGGTTACATGAGGTATTCTCCGTATTGAGTGAAGGGTATCTGCTATGACAATTTTGTACATTTTTGTGTTGAATATAATATTCCTTTGAAGTGTTTGATTTTGTTTTAAAGGGTTTCTAGTTTTTGTTTGTTTTCTCGAAGGGGTATCCCCTTCGTTTTATGACTCTGAAGTGTGTTCTTTTTCAGTGTTCTACGTTCCTATAGGTTTAGGAATATTAGTGCATGGTTCCGAAGGCAACCACCTTCGATGTTCCATGTCTCACATTTTCTGCGTGCTATAACCTCAGGATTGTATCCTTGTGGCTTTAATTATATGCTATTTGAGCGTTTTTTTGGGTAATATCCTATTTTTGGGGATGGAGTTTGTTTGATGTTTTAGTTGCGAGGCTAGGGCCTAGGTAATGATTTGGGTAAGCTCTTCTAGTAAAAGGTGTTGGAGGATTTTGTCTGAGTCCCTAGGTGTGTCAATGAGAATGAGACGAGGACTTCTTCGACTTATGCATTGTGGAAGGTGTTGTTGGTAATGGGGTAAATCCTTGGATATTCGGATGTTGTAAGGAAATTATTGCGGTAGTCTATGTGTGATCTTCCGAATCTATAGGGAGGTGTATCGTTAAGCCTCTTAGGCTTAAGGGTAGTGACAAAGTGTGTATATGTTGACCTCCGTGCTTGCGGAGGGGCGTTATTTAAAAGGTTTATGAGGTGGGAGTGTAGTCTCGACCTTCTTAAGCTCAGATAAGACTTTTTATACAAGACCGTAGGCTCATGGCCTCTGATATATTTTGGTTTCGGGTTTTCCTTAGGGTGTATTAGTTTTATGCACTTTGCATGTATCTAGATCGTATGGGTATATATTAGATATGCTTTTCTAGGATGCATAGATTGATTTTTGGGAAATAGACCTTATAGAGGATATCCTACTTTTAGAGTTTTATTCTATTTCAAGTCATTTATCTTATGAAGGGAAAGTATTATACCCGATGATTTTGCTCTACGGAGGTTATCTGATCTACGAAGAGTAGGAAACCATGTCCGTGGCTTTATCTTGACGGGAATATTTCAGTATGTCAATACTTTTAAGGGTTGGTAATTTATGAGGCTTATGCCTTACGAATTAAGCCGTGGGTGAGCTGTGGTATATGGTTTAGACTATCACGTAGGTGACCATTATACAAGCTATATACACCTTTAGGCAAAATATAAAAGATCATGGTTTTAGTGCATACCTTGGGATTTTAATGCCCATATAGTTTAGATGTAGAGTTTTTACCTCACGTCTTGAGCTTTGTAGAGGGAGATTGCAGGTGTGACCTTTTTGAGTGGAGCTCCGTGTTAAGAGAAAGTGTTAAAGAGATTTGTGAACTTGGTCGCGCAACGTCATCGAAGGTGAGGTATATATCATCATTAGCCCCCAGTCTAATATTATGGACTGCTAAGGTCGTGATTTTAGACTGTACTCCTTGTTCGCCAATTTCACAAGTTATTGTATCGAATTTACTTTGATAAAAGAGGGTACCGAAGGCTGCCGACAGTTCCTGAAGGTCACTGAATGTTGTCGGAGATTTCCGAAGGTCGCCGAAGGCTGTCGGAGGTTTCCGAAGCTTGTTGAATGCTATCGGAGGTTTCCGAAGGTCGCGGAAGGCTGTCGGAGGTTTCCGAAGCTTGTTGAATGCTATCGGAGGTTTCCGAAGGTCGCGGAAGGCTGTCGGAGGTTTCCGAAGCTTGTTGAATGCTATCGGAGGTTTCCGAAGGTCGCGGAAGGCTGTCGGAGGTTTCCGAAGCTTGTTGAATGCTATCGGAGGTTTCCGAAGGTCGCGGAAGGCTGTCGGAGGTTTCCGAAGCTTGTTGAATGCTATCGGAGGTTTCCGAAGGTCGCGGAAGGCTGTCGGAGGTTTCCGAAGCTTGTTGAATGCTATCGGAGGTTTCCGAAGGTCGCGGAAGGCTGTCGGAGGTTTCCGAAGCTTGTTGAATGCTATCGGAGGTTTCCGAAGGTCGCGGAAGGCTGTCGGAGGTTTCCGAAGCTTGTTGAATGCTATCGGAGGTTTCCGAAGGTCGCGGAAGGCTGTCGGAGGTTTCCGAAGCTTGTTGAATGCTATCGGAGGTTTCCGAAGGTCGCGGAAGGCTGTCGGAGGTTTCCGAAGCTTGTTGAATGCTATCGGAGGTTTCCGAAGGTCGCGGAAGGCTGTCGGAGGTTTCCGAAGCTTGTTGAATGCTATCGGAGGTTTCCGAAGGTCGCGGAAGGCTGTCGGAGGTTTCCGAAGCTTGTTGAATGCTATCGGAGGTTTCCGAAGGTCGCGGAAGGCTGTCGGAGGTTTCCGAAGCTTGTTGAATGCTATCGGAGGTTTCCGAAGGTCGCGGAAGGCTGTCGGAGGTTTCCGAAGCTTGTTGAATGCTATCGGAGGTTTCCGAAGGTCGCGGAAGGCTGTCGGAGGTTTCCGAAGCTTGTTGAATGCTATCGGAGGTTTCCGAAGGTCGCGGAAGGCTGTCGGAGGTTTCCGAAGCTTGTTGAATGCTATCGGAGGTTTCCGAAGGTCGCGGAAGGCTGTCGGAGGTTTCCGAAGGTCACTGAATGTTGTCGGAGATTTCCGAAGGTCGCCGAAGGCTGTCGGAGGTTCCTAGAGCTCACTAAAGGGCTTCTGGTGGCCGCTGGAGGTTGTAGGAGGTCTTCGAAGCTCGACGAAGGCTAATGTAGGTCTCTGTAAGCTTTAGGTGGTCTTCGAAGCTTATTGAAGGTTGTAGGAGGTGTTCGAAGCTCGTCAAAAGCTGTCGGAGGTTTCCGAAGCTTGTTGAATGCTATCGGAGGTGTCCGAAGATCATCGAAGGTTGTCGGAGGTTTCCGAAGCTTGTTGAATGCTATCGGAGGTTTCCGAAGGTCGCGGAAGGCTGTCGGAGGTTTCCGAAGCTTGTTGAATGCTATCGGAGGTTTCCGAAGCTCGTCAAAAGCTGTCGGAGGTTTCCGAAGCTTGTTGAATGCTATCGGAGGTGTCCGAAGATCATCGAAGGTTGTCGGAGACTCGGAGGTTTCCGAAGCTTGTTGAATGCTATCGGAGATTTCCGAAGGTCGCGGAAGGCTGTCGGAGGTTTCCGAAGCTTGTTGAATGCTATCGGAGATTTCCGAAGGTCGCGGAAGGCTTCGGGTTAGGTCCTCTATCTGGATCTGTTAGATGGAAAGCTGTAGAGCGAGCCTTTTGTCTGGATCTGGTAGGGTTGTGGAGTAGGGCCTTTGTCTTGATCTCTTTTTTTTTTTTTTACTATGTGGCCTTCTCCCGTTCTTTAACGTATAAGGTGTTAAATCTCACTCATAACACCTCGAATGATACTGGAAGATTGCTAGATCTTAAATCGTCAAAAACCTAAAGCTGGAACCTTGCCTTCTCCTTTAGTTGCATCGAACACAATTAAGAAAAGGAATAAGTGTTTGATTCTTTCAGCCATAAACTATAAAACTAAAACAAAGTTATTATTATTATTATTATTATATTAAGACTTTGTAGATTGTTTTTGTCGGCTGGATCAACAAACCAAAACATTGGTTTTATTGCTTTTGTTATCGTCCGAAGATTTTTTTTTTATTAGAGCGTCTCCTTTTAATAGCGATCAATATGAATGAATCTACTTTAATTAATGCAAAAGGTCGGTGGCTATTTAGTATGACAAAGTCATACAAATAATATATATTAACCTCGCGAATGTTTATAAGAGTGAGGCAGAATAATCGTCGAGTGTTTCGAAGGAATATATTATTTAATACAACTAATCTATGTTCTTTGATCGACGTATATATAAATATATTTGCAGATCTGACTTCGGGTTGTCGGCTAATAGAAGAAAGATTTATCTCTTCGTTGGAGTTTTTCCCTTGCGGTGATCTATCATGTTTTTAGTTTGGCACGACGAATCATGGATTCGATCATGGTGTGGTTAAATGGTGGGTTTTGTGATATGAATCAGTGTGGTCCCACGGATGGCGCCAAATGATTGTGCACCAAACCGCATAGTTGATGATGACTCCGGCAAGGGGCTTCGTTCATGGATGAATGATTGAGGTTTAAGGGTTTGTTGGTGATTCCCCGAAGGTAGGAGCAATGCCCCTTTACGCCAACTATGAGTGTTTAGGATTTATTAGGGTTTATGTGTGGGAGTCGGCTGATTTGTGATCATGCCAATTGAATGAGGGTTACCTCTCCTTATATAGGAGAGGGTAACTTAGGGAGAAAGCTAGGGTTTTAGCCTTCTAGGGTTCGGATATCATTGTCATGATTATCCGATTTGCTTGCCATCTTTATCCCTTTATAATTGGGATATGATTTGCTATAATTTAGGAAAGGATTTAGGATTATCCATAACCGTTTAATTATTATTGACACCTCCGGGCATAAGCCCTTCGTGCAGGTGCTTCGTAAAATATGTCTTTCGTATAGTGATTCGGGGGGTACATCGTCAATATACATACATGCAATTTATATCAAATAAACATGCCAATTCACATAATCAAAACTTGCATAGAGGGTTTCAATTAACCATTAATATAAAATAGGTTGAATTTAATAATAAAAACAAAACCCTAATTTTATTTTTATTAAAACCGATTTTAATTAAAAAACAAATAAAGAAAACGATTTTTAATATTTAATTATTAATTAAATCGAACCAACCCTAAACCCCCCTTCAAGTTTTGAACTTTGTAACTAATATATCACATATTAGGCTCGTGATATCACTATTAGGATTCATGCACATTAATACATAATAATAATTACATTTAATTCAAGTAATTAATTTATTTATTAATTTAATTAATAATTAATTTAATTAATAATTAATTTAATTAATAATTAATTTAATTAATAATTACATTTAATTAATAATTAATAATTAATAATTAATTTAATTAATAATTAATTTAATTAATAATTAATTTAATTAATAATTAATTTAATTAATAATTAATTTAATTAATAATTACATTTAATTAATAATTAATTTAATTAATAATTACATTTAATTAATAATTAATTTAATTAATAATTAATAATTCATATTTATTAATTAATTAATAATTCTTAATTAATAATTCTTTAATTAATAATTACATTTAATTAATAATTAATTTAATTAATAATTAATAATTCATATTTATTAATTAATTAATAATTCTAATTAACATATACATTTAATTAATATATCAAATAAACATGCCAATTCACATAATCAAAACTTGCATAGAGGGTTTCAATTAACCATTAATATAAAATAGGTTGAATTTAATAATAAAAACAAAACCCTAATTTTATTTTTATTAAAATTCTTTAATTAAAATATTTAATTAATAATTACATTTAATTAATAATACATTTATTAATAATTAATAATTATTTATTAATTAAATCGAACCAACCCTAAACCCCCTTCAAGTTTTCAACTTTGTAACTAATATATTACATATTAGGCTTATGATATCACTGTTAGGATTCATGCACAATAATCACATAAACAATCACGAGTACATAATTAATAATTAATTTATTAATAATTAATTTAATTAATAATTAATTTAATTAATAATTAATTTAATTAATAATTAATTTAATTAATAATTAATTTAATTAATAATTAATTTAATTAATAATTAATTTAATTAATAATTAATTTAATTAATAATTAATTTAATTAATAATTAATTTAATTAATAATTAATTTAATTAATAATTAATTTAATTAATAATTAATTTAATTAATAATTAATTTAATTAATAATTAATTTAATTAATAATTAATTTAATTAATAATTAATTTAATTAATAATTAATTTAATTAATAATTAATTTAATTAATAATTAATTTAATTAATAATTAATTTAATTAATAATTAATTTAATTAATAATTAATTTAATTAATAATTAATTTAATTAATAATTAATTTAATTAATAATTAATTTAATTAATAATTAATTTAATTAATAATTAATTTAATTAATAATTAATTTAATTAATAATTAATTTAATTAATAATTAATTTAATTAATAATTACATTTAATTAATAATTAATTTAATTAATAATTAATTTAATTAATAATTAATTTAATTAATAATTAATTTAATTAATAATTAATTTAATTAATAATTAATTTAATTAATAATTAATTTAATTAATAATTAATTTAATTAATAATTAATTTAATTAATAATTAATTTAATTAATAATTAATTTAATTAATAATTAATTTAATTAATAATTACTTTAATTAATAATTACATTTAATTAATAATTAATATTTAATAATTAATAATTCATATTTATTAATTAATTAATAATTCTAATTAACATATCTAGTTAATAATGTTCAATATCATTTCTCTCAATTATGGTGATTATAAATATGTAGATACAATATGTACATATAACCGAATATCTAAGTGTTCATTATGTGTGACCCCGTAGGCTTAAACATTTTCCGGACATGCGTTTATTTAACGTGATCATATTCCAACAGAAGATGAGTGGGATAATATGGCCCGTCAATGATCTAATTTGCAGTTAAAAACATGATAATAAAATTAAACACATAAATAAATGTAAATAAAACTATGATTGTTAAATCATATTTTACTTGAAACGTGTCCAAAAAATGTCTTTCTCAAACTTTGTTTTAGGTGTCATCTTACCACATCTATATATAAAGAATATGTTAACTTTGTATACTTATATGATATTAATAAATTATTAATTAGGTGTATATTATTTAGATGAGTTGTTGTGTGCGACCCGTATATAGTCATGATCAATCCTTAAACACTAATTAACACGATACCTACACAATGCAACGACAGTGGTTATAATGGCGACACTCTAGTGGTGAGGGAGACAGGTGCTGATGGCGGCGAGTATTGATGGTGGTGGCAATATCGAGTGGTGTAGTTTCAATTATTTATTTATAAGAGAAACGCTTAGAGTGTAAATTAGTAAGATAAAGGTTTAGAGTGTAAATTAGTTCACTAAGGGTAAATTAGATAATTTCTAATAACTGTTTCCATTAAAAATGATTCATTAAGTGCCATTAGGTCATTTATAGTGTAACTTTTTTGTAACTAACCTTAAAATGAGAGGGTCTAGAATTTTTATAAAAGAGTAGAGATGATTAGTCAAACTTAGTATTATTTGAACATTTTAAAAAATGTGTTTGATTTCTATCAACTAATTTTGGATAATTCGTTACATATAATATGTTAAACATTAAACAACTAACTGATATATTGGTTGTGAATATGTTTTCTACCAAAAGCACATATTCATATGGTTGGTTTATTAATAAATTTATGGGTTAATGATGGGTACTGCTGCACCTCACAAACACCCTCCCCATGTGATTAAATGGAGAAAAAAAATTATTGCCATGAATGTGACCAGGGACGGCACTAGAAAAAAATTTACAGAAGTGACAAAATTAAAAAATTCATGAAAAATAAATCTAAAAGGGGGCAAAATGTTAAAAACCTATAAGAAAATTTTAGGGCGTGTTTGGTTGCGTAAAAGACCCCTTGTTTTCCATCTTTGTTTTCCAAGAAAACATGAAAAACAGAAAACGCGTTCTGATCATAATTTTCTAAAAATATTTTACAAGAAAACTAGAAAACAATGTTTTTCATTTTTCAATGGAAAACTTGAAAACATCTTTTTCTTGTTTTCCATTTTCCATTTCCCCCTCCCTCTCCCCTCATAACATGTTTTCTAATTTTTTAATTAGAACGCGTTTTCAAAATTTTTATTTGTTTTCTAGAAAATAAAAACCTTCTTATTTTCTAGAAAATTAGAAATGAAAAATCATAAAACATCTTCTACAGCCAAACGGAACCTTAAAAATCCATTAAAAATTTAAAAATACATGACAAAATATAAATTTCGAAAAAGGCATTGCCCCCCTTGCCCTGGTACCGCCCCTGAATGTGACGCGACAGTTCCTTTGATGGACATTGTTGCAGTGCACAAGTTTTCCCCATAATCTATATTCTATAATCAACAACATTCAACACATGTCCACCAAAACAGTGTTTAATTATCTGATCTTTGATGTTGTTGTCTTGTAAATGGTTATTAAATTGGTGTTGCACATATGGATCTCCATTCGCTTTTTGCTTTGTTTCTTGTGTGCAGAGAATAAAAAAAATATATATTTATATTTATATGTATAAATATGTATGTATAGCTTAATTAAGTACAGTAATATGGAGTTTTCAATAATGAATTCATTTATTTTGGATTTGGTAAAAAGCTAAGTCAGCTTTTCCACTTTCCAAGTGCTCACTTTTCCCACTTTTTTATTTATTTATTTTTTTTGAAAGGTGTGGATTAATTATCGCAGCGAAGGCTCTAGCTTAAGCTAGTTTTACATACATTCTCACCCTCCAATACCCGGTAGGAGGAAAAAAAAAATATATATATATATATATATATATATATATATATATATATAACTAAATATGTAGTAAATTTTTAGGATTATATATATATATATATATATATATATATATATATATATATATATATATATATATATATATATATATATATATATATATATATATATATATATATATATATATATATATATATATATATATATATATATATATATATATATATATATATATATATATATATATATATATATATATATATATATATATATATATATATATATATATATATATATATATATATATATATATATATATATATATATATATATATATATATATATATATATATATATATATATATATATATATATATATATATATATATATATATATATATATATATATATATATATATATATATATATATATATATATATATATATATATATATATATATATATATATATATATATATATATATATATATATATATATATATATATATATATATATATATATATATATATATATATATATATATATATATATATATATATATATATATATATATATATATATATATATATATATATATATATATATATATATATATATATATATATATATATATATATATATATATATATATATATATATATATATATATATATATATATATATATATATATATATATATATATATATATATATATATATATATATATATATATATATATATATATATATATATATATATATATATATATATATATATATATATATATATATATATATATATATATATATATATATATATATATATATATATATATATATATATATATATATATATATATATATATATATATATATATATATATATATATATATATATATATATATATATATATATATATATATATATATATATATATATATATATATATATATATATATATATATATATATATATATATATATATATATATATATATATATATATATATATATATATATATATATATATATATATATATATATATATATATATATATATATTTGTTTTATTTTAATACTTGTTTTATTATATAATAATATATATATATATATATATATAATATATATATATATATATATTGAAATGTGTGTATTAAATCAGAAGGCTCTAGCTTAAGCTAGTTTTACATACCTTCTCACCCTCCAATACCCGGTAGGAGGAAAAACCCCCTAACTAGCCGCCCAAAGGCACGACACTAATTAGGGATAAAATCCTGCCTTTCAAGGTTTGATCCTGAGACCTCCCCTATCACAAAGAGACTATTGTCTTATGTCCAACCACTGCACTGCAAGTGGAAGTACATCTTTCTTATGTTTTCTAACCTTCATTATTTGTCCCTTGCAAACTTCCGTTTATGATCATGTCCTATTTTTCTTTTCGCTAGCTGTTAAAAAAAATTTGTCCTAGTTTTCTTTTAATCTCTTTATTTGATCAATTACTTAAAATGGGGTGGAGTCCTTCCATGAAACATGCACTTTATGGATGTATATTTCTACCAAGATTATTTGATTATTAGAATTGCCCGGGGCCATTTTTTTTAGTTACTAAGTGTTAAATATATTAAGTGGTTAAATGTATAAATAATTTCTATATGTATTTTTTTAAAGCAAGACTTAAACATATATGAGTGGATTTGAGCATCCGCGACATGAGCTATTAAGATGGGCTCAATATGTATAAGTACGTGACATGTATATTTTAAAACACAATGTGTATGCGTATATAATAGTTCCAAGAATCCAACCCAATAAAGCCCGATCCATTATTTATAACAAGCGGCGGGTTATTTATTACGAGTATTAACTTTGTGCCCAATAATAAAGAAGTTTAACTAAGATTGTCATTGAAACATACAAAATTTTTCATAGGGGGCCTATTTTATAGTTGCTGCATGCAGATTGTTAAAATACCAAATTAATTGCTTACTTAAAATGTTGTTGTGTAGGAAATGGACCTCAAGTGTTGATTAAAGAAAAGAGAGGGGCTGAAGCTGGATAATTTGATCAAGTATGCTAGGAGGAGCAGATTGAAGAAAGACAAAGATGAAGGACCAGATGTGTAATATTCGAATAGGGTTGCAATATAAATATCCCCTTATGGACACTGTAGATCTCACCTCTTTGATGCAGCCCTTTTTACCGTTATTCAAAACCCTAAATCTCTTTCAATGTAATCGTTTATGTTCTTTGTTGTTCTTGTAATTAAACCAGATTTTAATCATGATCAGTTCATTCTCTATTTGCTGCGTTGAAGAGTGTCTATATTATATATACATCTATACTTTTTTACATGGTATCAGAGCTTAGGCTCAAAAATATATATATATATATATATATATATATATCTATCTTTTTGATACTGCTTCTCATCGTTATATACAAAATATATACATATATTTATATATATTTTATATCAAAATCTTTTTTGATAATATTTTTTGTTTATTATTTAATCTTTTCTTATCTGCTCGTGTTAGGGTTCAAATCTTTATAGATCTTGGATCTTAACACTTGTAGCAGTCTCTTGTCAAAATCAGATCTAATCTCTTTAGATTAGGGTTTGTTTGTTTGACATATCTCTCCTACTTTCCTTATCAATCCTTAGCTGGATTGATACTTGGTATTATTGGAGTATATTGTTGCCTTGATTATGTCCCTTTCTTGATCATTGGAATTACTGTTGGCGACCCCACTATAAGTTTCTTATCCTACCCTTCTAGTAGCAAATTGTTTCTCACTTAGAGTGCTCTGAGTGGGAAAGGTTTGGCCTATCAGTTGGGATCTCTCTTTTTCTTATGAGTTTCTTGCTAATCTATGCTATTTTCTTCTAAGATGAGTATGTCTGTCTATTGTGAGACTTGTTTTATCAATGGAAGTTGTGAAAGACCTGTTGATAATGAAGTTCTTGCTAAACAATGGGATAAATGTAATTCTGTTGTGCTTTCTTGGATTCTGGGCTCTCTGTCTGATGATGTTTACTTGGGTCAAATCTTTTCTAAAGAGGTTGTTCTGGTTTGAGAAGAACTTAAAGAAACATATGATAAAGTTGATAGCTCTATAACTTTTAATCTTCATCATAAAATCAAGTCTCTTACTCAAAATGGTAGCATTCTTGCTGATTATTATCATAGATTGAATGCTTTGTGGAGACAGTTTGATTCTTTCGTTAAATTACCTGTTTGTACTTGCAATGCTGCTAAAGGAATTCAGGAACATCATCAGTTAACTAAGCTTATGCAGTTTCTAATGGGCTTGGATGAAATCTACTTGCCCATTAGAAGCAATATCCTGACAAGGGATCCTCTTCCTAGTGTCAAAACTGCTTTTGCAATCATTTCAAAGGAGGAATCTCATAGGTCTACACCTGTTGAGGTTCATCCCAAACCCCAAAATTCTGCTTTTGTTGCTAAATCTTTTGAAAATAAAAGAAGACCTTTGGATAACAGAAACTTTGACGCCTAAAGGGGACCAAATCCTAACCTAAAATGCTCTAAGTGTCATAGACTTGGTCACACAATTGAGAAATGTTATGAGGTTGTTGGTTATCCTCCTGGTTATGGTGGCAGTTCTTACAGACCCAATGGTGGATTTGTTAAAAGAAACTCTTTCTCTCCTTTTATGAAAAATCCTTCTAGTAATCATGCTGCAGAGTTTCAAAATTCTACTGCTTATCCACCATCCTCCAGTTCTGTTCCTGCCAACCCTATCTTTGCTCCCTTACTCCTGAGCAAATTAATCAACTGTTGAAAATGATCAATGAAAACACTTTGCATAACTCACCCCAGGCTAATATGGTAGGTAGTTTTACTTTCTTCAACTCAAATGCCCTTTTTAATTCCAATTTTGAAATTTTTTTCTGTTCTAATCATGTAAACACTTCTCAAAAGGCTGCCAAGGGTTGGATTTCTGACTCTGGTGCTAATCAACATATGACAAACTCTGATAAGAACATGTTTAATGTTGTTGATGTTTCCAATCTTGGTCTATATGTTGGTCACCCAAATGGCACTAAAGCTAAAGTTATTAAAATTGGTGATTTGAAACTAACTGAACACATTGTATTGTTTAGTATGCTTGTTGTTCCTGAATATTGTGTCAATCTGCTTTCTGTTCATAATTTGGCTAGAGACAACAAATTCTTTATAGGGTTTGATGAATACCATTGTTATGTTCAAGACTTGAGAACCAGAATAACTGTGGGGATTGGTAATGAATGTGATGGACTTTACTTGTTTGATGATTTTAATTGTGGTAAGAGCAATATGGCTTGTTTTAATTCTTCCTTTACTTGCAACATTTCTAAGCATACTTGGCATTGTAGACTTAGTCTCCCTGCTGACCAAGTTCTTTCTGTTTTGAAAAATAAACTGAAACTTGACAACATCACCCATAGTTCTTACTGTGAAGTGTGCCATAAGGCCAAGCAGACTAGAGAACCCTTTCCTTTGAGTGATCATAAGACCACCAGCCTTGGTGACTTGATTCACTTGGACCTATGAGGACCCTACAGGGTTCAAAGTAAGGAAGGTTATAAATACTTTCTTACCATTGTGGATGATTATTCTAGAGCTGTGTGGGTATATCTTTTGAAAAGCAAAGAAGAAGTCTTTGTAAATACTGTCAATTATCACAATCTGTTGAAAAATCAATTTAACAAAAGAATCAAAATTTTCAGAAGTGATAATGGGAGTGAATTAAGTTGTGTTAGGGTTAGAAGAAGGTGTAATGTGTGTTTTTTCTCTCTAATGTGGTGATTTTTATCCTAGGCAAAAAACCGATCATTTTTTTCCCTATTTTCAAGCCAAAACACAATCGAAATCATTATTTTGATTCCCAATTCATGTTCCTTATTCAATTCCGCACCTAATCATGCCAAGAAAATCACCAAAAGATCGTGGGAAAGTTGGAAAGAATTCGAAAAAAATAGAGGTGAAAGTCGACGGTTTCAACCCAAAAGAAACCGGTCTTGATTCGAATACCTCCAGTGTTATTCGCTCTAATTATAACCTAAGATCATCATCTTCTTCATCTTATGTGGCTGATTCGTTTCATTCTGATCGATCTGCGCCGCTTTCTGAATTAAAATCGAATTTAAACCCTAATTCCGATCAACCGCCGCCGATCGCTACTGCTGGGGTGGCTACCGGCCACCAGGGGGTGGCCATGGCAGCGAATATATTCGATGTTGGAGTTTCTTTGATTAATTCTGACCGGAGTATCGATTTGGGGGCTGGGGGATCGAACAAAAAACCTAATTTACCAGAAAACCCTAGTCGCCCATGTTTTTCGTTTCCACCGCCGATGGCTGCTACAGCTAATCCGGCCGACCACCAAGGGGTGGCTGATAGTTCGTCGAAGCCTGCCCAACCTTCTGGTGGGTCGGGTCATTCTATAGAATCGGTTTTGCAGTCTACTCGGGTCGATCACGAAAGTCAAAACCCTTCTTTTTCCTTTGTTAATCCGATGCCACCACCACCCCCTCCTTTGCATGGTGAGTCGATGACACCTCCTGGACCACCCGAACCTACTGCCCAGCCTACTGGGGGGGTTGCAAACACGATACCCATGGTGTCTCTTGATCGAATGAGTGCTTTTCTCGAACAACGAATGCATGCTCCGAATAAATGAGTTGGATCAACATTTTCGGATTCTCCTAATCCATTTGTTGGTTTGACAAATAATGGTGCTACCTTTGCCCATGCTACGTCCACTGTGGGTCAAAAATATGGTACAAGTTCTATTGGTTTGCATGGTGAGGCTACTCAAAAATTTGACTACAATTCGGCTAATGTTGAAACCTTTTTGGATTCTTTGACAAAAGCAACCGGTATACATAGTGCTTCCCATAATATTCATGGGATTAACATTACTTCTGCGGGACCCACTGAGCTTTTAGATGATGATGGAAATGTGAGACAAAGTCTTTGGCAAGGTCATGATATTAATGACACTACTGTTGGTGTAATTGAAAAGCCGAATTTGGATGAAAATGGGGTTCCACCTATTACCGATCAACACTTTGCTAATACTAGTCCTAAAGGAAATCAAACACCTACTACATTTGCCAATCTTTTCAAAGAAGCGGCAAATATTCGTAGGACTGGTAAGCATCGTTTTATTCCTCCTGTTTTCACTGAGATAGGTACTAAGCATGTTGTTATTCTTGACGATCTCATTGTTAAACAAAGTGAGCAGTGGTTATTGACTTTAGTTTGTTGTTTTGTTGGTAAGAGACCTGCTTTTCCATTTGTTCGTTTTCATGCATTTCGATTGTGGAAAAAGTATGGTTTAGTTGATGTGGTTTTGAATAATCAGGGTAGATTTTACTTTAAGTTTGATAGTGCTGAGGGCTTGGAATTTGTCATTAATAACCGTCCTTGGTTGTTTAATGATGTTCTTGTTTTGTTAAAGAAATGGGAGGTTGGTATTGAGAAGGATAAGATTAGACCCACTTCAGTTCATATGTGGGTTAATGTTTATGATTTGGAATCTACTATGTGGGATTATGATATTTTGAGCCACATCACTAGTGTTATTGGTGTACCTGTTGCTTTGGATAGATTCACTGAGGAAATGATTGAGAAAAAGTCGGGTAGGGCTATGTTTGCTAGGGTGTTGATTAAAGTGAATGCTGATCATGATATTCCAGCTTTTGTTGAGGCACTTGTGTTGGGTAAAATGCAGAAATTTAGATTACAGTATCTCTGGAAGCCGGATAGATGTTCTCATTGTGCTGTTTTTGGGCACAAGTTTCTTGATTGTGTTGACAGGCCTAAGTCTGCTGAGGAGATGGAAGCTGGGGCACCCAAATCTGCTCCAGCTAATGAGGCAGGTACTTCATGTACTAAGACACAAGATATACAGGTTATACAGGATGAGCAGGGCTTTCAGCAGCCCAAGAAGAGAAGAAGAAGGGCCAAGAAAGCCCAAGTTGCATCGGGCATTCAGATTCCTAAGCCCAAGTTTCAGTATGTCCCTAAGAGACCAGAGAGGCCTGCCAACTCAAAAGGCAAGGCTCCGATGACTGCTCCAGATATCTCAGCATCTACAGATTCATCCTAACCTATCAGGGTCACTACAGATACACACTCTGATTCACGTGCTGCTCCTCAACAGGATATTTCTTCTACTTCAGCACCAGTTGTCACTACTGGTAACCCGTTTGAGGCATTATGTGCCTTAAACACAGATGATGCCAGCATCCTCTCAGCCCCTAGTATGTCCTAGCAGGACCCAGACCCAGACGCAGCAGCATCTTCAGATCCAGCAGACGTAGAGGAGGTTGAGACTCGGAATCAGTATGACTGTCAGATTAATACTGTAACATCCCGAACTTTTATGTAATGTTTGACTAATGCCGTTAAGTCAATTTGGGGTGTCGTTAAGTCTTTACTTAATATATGAATGTAGCTATGTGTGATTAACGTAGATAAAGTGGTTAGGCTTGGAAGCCTAAATATTAATGTAGTATAAATGTGTGAAATATGAAGGTTTATGTCTATGTAGTGACATCTAATGAAGGGTTAATGTTGTATATGGTCAATAATGCAGTTTGTGACCAATAATGAAGGGTTTAGAAGTCCAGGGGCTGATTTTGACATAGGCTGAAATCAAAAAACGGGATTAAGGGTTTAGGGCTGCCATTAGATGTGATTAAGCAGCCATTAGTAATTAACAAAGCAATTAATCCTTTCTTTAATCCTAAAGCAGTTATTAGAGCTTTTGATCAACGAATTGGTGTTGTAATTGATCAATCATCGAGTCAAGCAGGTAATTATTGAATCATTGATTGTATTTTCAGATTTGAAGGTTGATTATTTAGGAATCAATCTGATTAAAATTGGATTAACAAGTAATTAAGGTTTATGTGGTGTTTTGGTTAATTAACGTTCAAAATTGGTGTTAAATGAGTCTGTGATCGATCGAATTAATCAAGGGATGTTTGGTTGTGTCAAAAACATGTTTGGAAAGAAGCCTTGATCGATCAAAATCTGGAAATTTGATGGAAGTTGGTCGTTTTGGATTTCTGGACGAAAATCTGCTTAAATTCGTAAACTGATGCCAAGTTCGTTTATATAGTCTAAATTCGTTCGCCCTAACGGAGATGAAGTTCGTTGTTTAAAT
>CM067167.1:270747073-270806928 GCA_034093135.1 Erigeron breviscapus
CAATGAAGATTGCACTAGTATTGTCACAATACAAATCTAAAGGTGTGTTATTTGAGGGCATCACGTTAAACCCAAAAATAAACTTTCTAATCCAGACTATTTCCATGGCGGCTTCATGAGGCGGCAATATACTCAGACTCTGTCGCATACATAGCAACTGTGGTTTGCTTCTTGCTCTTCCAATCCACCGCGCCTCCATTTAAAACGAAGACGTATCCCGACTGAGATTTTGTATCATCTTTATCAGTCTGAAATCCAGCATCACAGATCTAGTCACTTTGAGTTCTGTATCGAGATTTCCTCCATACACCAGAAAATCTTTAGTAGCACGCATGTACTTAAAAATATTCTTCACAGCAATCCAGTGATCCTCACTCAGATTCTGTTGATATCGGCTAACGATATTTTGCGCGAACACAATGTCAGATCTAGTGCATCTAACCGCATACATAATAGATCCCACAGCCGAAGCATAAGGAACTTTTTGCATACGCTCCACCTCATTAGGTGTAGAGTCCTTTGCATAGGTACGAAACCACGCTTGGAATTCTCCATCTTGAATCGCTTCAAGATCTTATCAATATAAGCACTTTGACTTAGTCCAATCAACCGTTTACTTCTATCTCTATAGATCTTGATTCCAAAAATGAATGCTGCTTCACCCAAGTCTTTCATAGCAAAACACTTTCCAAGATGGGATTTTACATCTTGCAACATTGGAATGTGATTTCCTATTATCAATATGTCATCAACATACAAGACAAGGAAAGTAACATTACTCCCACTAGCTTTGCGATATACACATGGCTCATCAGGATTTTGAGCAAAAACAAACTTTTTGATTTCCTCATCAAACCTTTTATTCCAACTTCTTGATGCTTGCTTTAGTCCATAAATGGACCTTTGAAGCTTGCACACTTTGTCGGGATATTTTAGATTGACAAAACCTTCTGGTTGAACCATATAAACTTCCTCGTCTAGATAACCATTCAAGAAAGCGGTTTTGACATCCATTTGCCATATCTCAAAGTCATAGTACGCTGCTATGGCTAAGATGATCCTAATAGCTCTAATGTCCGCAACGGGAGAGAAGGTTTCCTCATAGTCAACTCCGTAAAGCTGAGTATAGCCTTTCGCCACAAGACGAGCTTTATAGGTGTGTACATTTCCATCCATGTCGGTCTTCTTCTTGAAGATCCATTTACACCCAACGGTTCTACCATTAGGTGGAAGATCAACCAAGCTCCAGACTTGATTATCTTTCATGGATTTCATTTCCACATTCGCAGCTTCAAGCCATTTGTCAGATTCTGGATCTGATAATGCAGCTTTGAAATTAGGAGGTTCATTTAAGTCTCCTAATACATGTTCTTCAGACTCAATATTTCCTTTGAGGACCTACGAATTGGAATCGCATTATCTTCAACTGAGGTTCATCACTTTGAACATTCCCCCCCCCCCAAGTTGATGATTGCTAGGAGCTATTCAGAAGGTGACACATCTTCCTGCTTGAGTCTCATCAAGTTCAACAATCCTCCCATTGGTTTCTTGAGTGATGAGATTCTTTTCAAAGAACTCAGCATATCGAGATACTTCAACAGTGTTGTCGGTAGGAAAGTAGAAGTAGTAACCCATCGTTTCCTTTGGGTATCCTACAAAGATGCACTTAACAGATCTAGGTTCAAGTTTGTCAGGCGTATCTCATTTCACAAGTGCCTCACAACCCCAGACCTTTAAGTAAGACAAATTAGGAATATTCCATGCCACAATTCATGCGGTGTCTTGTCAACCTTCTTGGTTGGAACCATATTGAGAATGCGTACAACAGTCTCTAGAGCATAATCCCAAAATGAAAATGGGAGAGTTTTAAGGTTCATCATTGATCTCACCATGTCTAGCAAGGTTCGATTTCTCCTCTCATATATACCATTATGCAGGAGTAAGCTTTTGATAAATCCACAAGCTTTTAGATAATCCTTAAACTCTTGACTTAAGTATTCTCCACCTCGATCCAAACGAAGAATCTTGATGGTTTTACTGAGCTGATTTTCTACTTCATTTTAAAACTCTTTGAATGTTTCGTAGACTTCATGTTTATGTTTAAGCAAGTAAACATAACCATAATGACTGAAATCATTCATAAAAATGATGAAGTAGCTAGTATCTTTCCTTGACACATGTCTAAATGGGCCACATACGGTATGTATAAGTCCAAGTAGATCTTTAGCCCTCTCCGTTTTATGCGGAAAAGGTATTCTTGTCATCTTGCCGGAAACACAAGACACGCATTTGTCAAATGATTCATCATTTGATTGTAAGATCCCTTCACGTTGAAGTCTTTCAATGCGTTTCTTGCCAACGACAATGCCAAAGACACGCATTCATCAAATGATTCATCATTTAATTGTAAGATCCCTTCACGTTGAAGTCTTTCAATGCGTTTCTTGCCAAAATAAACAAGACGACAATGCCAAAGATAGGTAGAGTCCAAGTCAGGTTTGACTCTTTTGCTATTGAATTATCATTTGAATCTCATCAACACTTATAATTCAGTTAAGAAGATACTTGAAGAACTGGTTAAACCAACTTGCTTCTTCTTCTCGTTCAACTCAGCTAGATACTTAGGACAATTCCTCTTCCAGTGTCTCACTTCAGCACAGTGATGACAAGCCTGGTCTTTTAGCCGGATGCTCCTTTTTCGCCAAAGGGGTCTTTTTAGGTTTTGAGACTGAAGCACTTTGCTTTCCCTTACCAACGTTCTTGCCCTTAGCTTTCGGTTGTTTGGCTTTCTGAACCTTTCCCCCCCTTGATCATAAGAACTTGGGGTGTCTCAGATTTCTTGGGAAGGTTTTTCTTATACTCAATCAACATGGCATGAAGTTCAGCTATGGTTTTGCTCATGCTGTGCATATTGTAATTGCGCACAAACTTCTCAAAATCCCTCGAAAGAGACTTAAGAATAATGCAATAGCAATAGGCAGAGGATACACATAGTTTAACCTTTCCAAATGCTCAAAGTAACTCTTCATCTTGAGTACATGAGCGCTCACCGGTTTCCCATACTCGTGTTCAAATTATGGAGTGATTCAACAAGTTCAAACAATTCAACTCCAGCTTGTTTTTCATACATAGACTTGAGTTCTCTGATCATATCATACGGACTATAAGTCTCGAATTGCTTTTGAAGCTCGGGAGTCATGCTGCCTAGCATCAAACAAGCAACCTCAATATGTCTATCGTACTGAGTATTGTATGCTTCCAACTGCACAGCAGTGGCACTCGCATCAGGATAGCGGGCATCTGATTTTCAAGGACATCGGTTTTCTCTCAACTCTTAGAACGATTCTCAGCTGACGAAACCAGTCATTGAAGTTGGTTTCAGAAAGTTTTTATCTTCTAGCATCGACCTGAAAGCCGATTAGTGTATGTTTTGTGAAGGATTTGTTGCCATTTACAAAACAGATTCAAGTTCAATTATCGGTATTTTCGATAATGAATCCTTAAGAAATATAATCACCCAATGTTAAATCATTTAACGATTAATTTCATTAAGGCTAGCATCCAATTGACATACCATCATTTCATCAATTGATCTGCTAGAAATGACGTACTCAAAAGGTAAGTGACGAGCAGTAATTGCATTACAAGTACAATTCCTAGATTTATGGGACTTACAACAACACTTATAGGGGTATTAAGTGTTTTGTAAACATGTTTTGTCCCATCTTATGCCACGGGTCAAGGTCTCACCGCTTAACTCGTTTTAAGTCGCCCAATTAAGAACATGTAAATAGTCTACCACCTGTCTCACGATGAGTAGTAATTTACCTTGTTAGATACGATTCACCTACGGTCTCACGTAGAGCAAAAAGCACTTGCAAGTGTTCTTAGCAAAGTGGGTGGCAATGACTTAACTTTGAATGGGTAATGCATTTGATGTGAATCAAAAGTTTATGTATGAAGACTCATGCAAATCTTCATAACATAATGTTTAATAAAATCATTTTTATAGTCTTAACAACACAAAAGAGCTCGGTAGCTCCATTTGAACGCACAAAGAAGCGCAAGGGCAAAGGTTTGCGATGGACGCAATTAAAAACCCGCCTTTTTAGAAGGCTAGCGCACTCCGACTTATACCTCTCTTAGAGTTTGTTCAAATGGGTGAGCCGGTGTATCTCAAGGTTGTAAGACTCCAATTTTATTAAAAAATCTTTATTTCGATAATTCTTAGTCAAGTTTATTTTTTCCAAGAGATATTTTTGCATCACCATTTATACCTCAATAAATACGCAAATAATAAACTTACTAACTATTAACTAATTAATCATGCAACGAGTTATGGTAGGCCACCTAAACATGGTCACTATGGTTAATGTATATGTCTAAGTCGGCTCCCCCTTCAAAGAAGAGGACCATATACATCAAGTTACCTTGATTGCGTAAGCCTTTAAACAAACAATTAGCAAGTAAATACATATAAACATGCTGACTGGAAATTTCCAGCAGCTTCACGACCTGTTTAGACCTGTTTCTGGTCCGAATCAAGCTTCGAGAAGAACTACAAAGTTGTAGCCCTATGAGTTGGGCATTTACAGTCCAAAATTCAGCTTCTAACTCATTACGGTTGATTTTATATGAATTTTTTAGTGAACTGGTGTCAAGCAGAAAAAATCACACGAAAAATTCACATAGTCACACAATTATCAAATAATTAACCCTAATTATTGGACCATTAGGCTAAGCAATTTATATCTAAATATCTAAGTAATAATCATAAAGAATTTTGCATGAATTCCTTATGATTTTTACTTCTATTTAACAACATTAAATATAAAAGATATGATTGTGCACCAAACCGCATAGTTGATGATGACTCCGGCAAGGGGCTTCGTTCATGGATGAATGATTGAGGTTTAAGGGTTTGTTGGAGATTCCCCGAAGGTAGGAGCAATGCCCCTTTACGCCAACTATGAGTGTTTAGGATTTATTAGGGTTTATGTGTGGGAGTCGGCTGATTTGTGATCATGCCAATTGAATGAGGGTTACCTCTCCTTATATAGGAGAGGGTAACTTAGGGAGAAAGCTAGAGTTTTAGCCTTCTAGGGTTTCGGATATCATTGTCATGATTATCCGATTTGCTTGCCATCTTTATCCCTTTATAATTGGGATATGATTTGCTATAATTTAGGAAAGGATTTAGGATTATCCCTAACTGTTTAATTATTATTGACACCTCCGAGCATAAGCCCTTCGTGCAGGTGTTTCGTAAAGTATGTCCTTCGTATAGTGATTCGGGGGGTACATCGTCAAGCCCCCCAGTCTAATATTATGGACTGCTAAGGTCGTGATTTTAGACTGTACTCCTTGTTCGCCAATTTTACAAGTTATTGTATCGAATTTACTTTGATAAAAGAGGGTACCGAAGGCTGCCGACAGTTCCTGAAGGTCACTGAATGTTGTCGGAGATTTCCGAAGGTCGCCGAAGGCTGTCGGAGGTTTCCTAAGCTTGTGAATGCTATCGGAGGTGTCCGAAGGTCGCGGAAGGCTGTCGGAGGTTTCCGAAGCTTCTGAATGCTATCGGAGGTGTCTGAAGGTCGTTGGAGGCTGTCGGAGGTTTCCGAAGCTTACTAAATGCTATCGGAGGTGTCCGAAGGTCGCGGAAGGCTTCGGAGGATTTTGTCTGAGTCCCTAGGTGTGTCAATGAGAATGAGACGAGGACTTCTTCGACTTATGCATTGTGGAAGGTGTTGTTGGTAATGGGGTAAATCCTTGGATATTCGGATGTTGTAAGGAAATTATTGCGGTAGTCTATGTGTGATCTTCCGAATCTATAGGGAGGTGTATCGTTAAGCCTCTTAGGCTTAAGGGTAGTGACAAAGTGTGTATATGTTGACCTCCGTGCTTGCGGAGGGGCGTTATTTAAAAGGTTTATGAGCTAGTGGGAGTGTAGTCTCGACCTTCTTAAGCTCAGATAAGACTTTTTATACAAGACCGTAGGCTCATGGCCTCTGATATATTTTGGTTTCGGGTTTTCCTTAGGGTGTATTAGTTTTATGCACTTTGCATGTATCTAGATCGTATGGGTATATATTAGATATGCTTTTCTAGGATGCATAGATTGATTTTTGGGAAATAGACCTTATAGAGGATATCCTACTTTTAGAGTTTTATTCTATTTCAAGTCATTTATCTTATGAAGGGAAAGTATTATACCCGATGATTTTGCTCTACGGAGGCTATATGATCTACGAAGAGTAGGAAACCATGTCCGTGGCTTTATCTTGACGGGAATATTTCAGTATGTCAATACTTTTAAGGGTTGGTAATTTATGAGGCTTATGCCTTACGAATTAAGCCGTGGGTGAGCTGTGGTATATGGTTTAGACTATCACGTAGGTGACCATTATACAAGCTATATACACCTTTAGGCAAAATATAAAAGATCATGTTTTAGTGCATACCTTGGGATTTTAATGCCCATATAGTTTGGTTGGAGAGTTTTTACCTCACGTCTTGAGCTTTGTAGAGGTGAGTGAAGCTCGTCGAAGGCTGTCGGAGGTTTCCGAAGCTTGCTGAATGCTATCGGAGGTGTCCGAAGGTCGCGGAAGGCTGTCGGAGGTTTCCGAAGCTTCTAATGCTATCGGAGGTGTCCGAAGGTCGCGGAAGGCTGTCGGAGGTTTCCGAAGCTTCTAATGCTATCGGAGGTGTCCGAAGGTCGCGGAAGGCTGTCGGAGGTTTCCGAAGCTTCTAATGCTATCGGAGGTGTCCGAAGGTCGCGGAAGGCTGTCGGAGGTTTCCGAAGCTTCTAATGCTATCGGAGGTGTCCGAAGGTCGCGGAAGGCTGTCGGAGGTTTCCGAAGCTTCTAATGCTATCGGAGGTGTCCGAAGGTCGCGGAAGGCTGTCGGAGGTTTCCGAAGCTTCTGAATGCTATCGGAGGTGTCTGAAGGTCGTTGGAGGCTGTCGGAGGTTTCCGAAGCTTACTAAATGCTATCGGAGGTGTCCGAAGGTCGCGGAAGGCTGTCGGAGGTTTCGAAGCTTCTGAATGCTATCGGAGGTGTCCGAAGGTCGCGGAAGGCTGTCGGAGGTTTCTGAAGCTTGCTGAATGCTATCGGAGGTGTCCGAAGGTCGCGGAAGGCTGTCGGAGGTTTCTGAAGCTTCTGAATGCTATCGGAGGTGTCCGAAGGTCGCGGAAGGCTGTCGGAGGTTTCTGAAGCTTCTGAATGCTATCGGAGGTGTCCGAAGGTCGCGGAAGGCTGTCGGAGGTTTCCTGAAGCTTCTGAATGCTATCGGAGGTGTCCGAAGGTCGCGGAAGGCTGTCGGAGGTTTCCGAAGCTTCTGAATGCTATCGGAGGTGTCCGAAGGTCGCGGAAGGCTGTCGGAGGTTTCCGAAGCTTCTGAATGCTATCGGAGGTGTCCGAAGGTCGTCGGAAGGCTGTCGGAGGTTTCCGAAGCTTGTTGAATGCTATCGGAGGTGTCCGAAGGTCGCGGAAGGCTGTCGGAGGTTTCCGAAGCTTCTAATGCTATCGGAGGTGTCCGAAGGTCGCGGAAGGCTGTCGGAGGTTTCCGAAGCTTCTAATGCTATCGGAGGTGTCCGAAGGTCGCGGAAGGCTGTCGGAGGTTTCCGAAGCTTCTAATGCTATCGGAGGTGTCCGAAGGTCGCGGAAGGCTGTCGGAGGTTTCCGAAGCTTCTAATGCTATCGGAGGTGTCCGAAGGTCGCGGAAGGCTGTCGGAGGTTTCCGAAGCTTCTAATGCTATCGGAGGTGTCCGAAGGTCGCGGAAGGCTGTCGGAGGTTTCCGAAGCTTACTAATGCTATCGGAGGTGTCCGAAGGTCGCGGAAGGCTGTCGGAGGTTTCCGAAGCTTGTTGAATGCTATCGGAGGTTTCCGAAGGTCGCGGAAGGCTGTCGGAGGTTTCCGAAGCTTCTAATGCTATCGGAGGTGTCCGAAGGTCGCGGAAGGCTGTCGGAGGTTTCCGAAGCTTGTTGAATGCTATCGGAGGTTTCCGAAGGTCGCGGAAGGCTGTCGGAGGTTTCCGAAGCTTCTAATGCTATCGGAGGTGTCCGAAGGTCGCGGAAGGCTGTCGGAGGTTTCCGAAGCTTGTTGAATGCTATCGGAGGTTTCCGAAGGTCGCGGAAGGCTGTCGGAGGTTTCCGAAGCTTCTAATGCTATCGGAGGTGTCCGAAGGTCGCGGAAGGCTGTCGGAGGTTTCCGAAGCTTCTAATGCTATCGGAGGTGTCCGAAGGTCGCGGAAGGCTGTCGGAGGTTTCCGAAGCTTCTAATGCTATCGGAGGTGTCTGAAGGTCGTTGGAGGCTGTCGGAGGTTTCCGAAGCTTACTAAATGCTATCGGAGGTGTCCGAAGGTCGCGGAAGGCTTCGGAGGTTTCCGAAGCTTGTTGAATGCTATCGGAGATTTCCGAAGGTCGCGGAAGGCTTCGGGTTAGGTCCTCTATCTGGATCTGTTAGATGGAAAGCTGTAGAGCGAGCCTTTTGTCTGGATCTGGTAGGGTTGTGGAGTAGGGCCTTTGTCTTGATCTCTTTTTTTTTTTTTTACTATGTGGCCTTCTCCCGTTCTTTAACGTATAAGGTGTTAAATCTCACTCATAACACCTCGAATGATACTGGAAGATTGCTAGATCTTAAATCGTCAAAAACCTAAAGCTGGAACCTTGCCTTCTCCTTTAGTTGCATCGAACACAATTAAGAAAAGGAATAAGTGTTTGA
Source organism: Erigeron breviscapus (assembly GCA_034093135.1). Taxonomy (NCBI): domain Eukaryota; kingdom Viridiplantae; phylum Streptophyta; class Magnoliopsida; order Asterales; family Asteraceae; genus Erigeron; species Erigeron breviscapus. The sequence goes on from CM067167.1 coordinate 270,755,796, forward strand.
TTCTTTCAGCCATAAACTATAAAACTAAAACAAAGTTATTATTATTATTATTATTATATTAAGAATTCTTTGTAGATTGTTTTTGTCGGCTGGATCAACAAACCAAAACATTGGTTTTATTGCTTTTGTTATCGTCCGAAGATTTTTTTTTTTTTTTCATTCAGCACACCACGTCTCCTTCTTAATAGCCGATCAATATGAATGAATCTACTTTAATTAATGCAAAAGGTCGGTGGCTATTTAGTATGACAAAGTCATACAAATAATATATATTAACCTCGCGAATGTTTATAAGAGTGAGGCAGAATAATCGTCGAGTGTTTCGAAGGAATATATTATTTAATACAACTAATCTATGTTCTTTGATCGACGTATATATAAATATATTTGCAGATCTGACTTCGGGTTGTCGGCTAATAGAAGAAAGATTTATCTCTTCGTTGGAGTTTTTCCCTTGCGGTGATCTATCATGTTTTTAGTTTGGTACGACGAATCATGGATTCGATCATGGTGTGGTTTAATGGTGGGTTTTGTGATATGAATCGGTGTGGTCCCACGGATGGCGCCAAATGATTGTGCACCAAACCGCATAGTTGATGATGACTCCGGCAAGGGGCTTCGTTCATGGATGAATGATTGAGGTTTAAGGGTTTGTTGGTGATTCCCCGAAGGTAGGAGCAATGCCCCTTTACGCCAACTATGAGTGTTTAGGATTTATTAGGGTTTATGTGTGGGAGTCGGCTGATTTGTGATCATGCCAATTGAATGAGGTTACCTCTCCTTATATAGGAGAGGGTAACTTAGGGAGAAAGCTAGGGTTTTAGCCTTCTAGGGTTTCGGATATCATTGTCATGATTATCCGATTTGCTTGCCATCTTTATCCCTTTATAATTGGGATATGATTTGCTATAATTTAGGAAAGGATTTAGGATTATCCCTAACCGTTTAATTATTATTGACACCTCCGGGCATAAGCCCTTCGTGCAGGTGCTTCGTAAAATATGTCTTTCGTATAGTGATTCGGGGGGTACATCGTCAATATACATACATGCAATTTATATCAAATAAACATGCCAATTAACATAATCAAAACTTGCATAGAGGGTTTCAATTAACCATTAATATAAAATAGGTTGAATTTAATAATAAAAACAAAACCCTTGCTGAATGCTATCGGAGGTGTCTGAAGGTCGTTGGAGGCTGTCGGAGGTTTCCGAAGCTTACTAAATGCTATCGGAGGTGTCCGAAGGTCGCGGAAGGCTTCGGAGGTTTCTGAAGCTTGCTGAATGCTATCGGAGGTGTCCGAAGGTCGCGGAAGGCTGTCGGAGGTTTCGAAGCTTCTGAATGCTATCGGAGGTGTCCGAAGGTCGCGGAAGGCTGTCGGAGGTTTCCGAAGCTTGTTGAATGCTATCGGAGGTGTCCGAAGGTCGCGGAAGGCTGTCGGAGGTTTCTGAAGCTTCTGAATGCTATCGGAGGTGTCCGAAGGTCGCGGAAGGCTGTCGGAGGTTTCCTGAAGCTTCTGAATGCTATCGGAGGTGTCCGAAGGTCGCGGAAGGCTGTCGGAGGTTTCCGAAGCTTCTGAATGCTATCGGAGGTGTCCGAAGGTCGCGGAAGGCTGTCGGAGGTTTCCGAAGCTTCTAATGCTATCGGAGGTGTCCGAAGGTCGCGGAAGGCTGTCGGAGGTTTCCGAAGCTTCTAATGCTATCGGAGGTGTCCGAAGGTCGCGGAAGGCTGTCGGAGGTTTCCGAAGCTTCTAATGCTATCGGAGGTGTCCGAAGGTCGCGGAAGGCTGTCGGAGGTTTCCGAAGCTTCTAATGCTATCGGAGGTGTCCGAAGGTCGCGGAAGGCTGTCGGAGGTTTCCGAAGCTTCTAATGCTATCGGAGGTGTCCGAAGGTCGCGGAAGGCTGTCGGAGGTTTCCGAAGCTTCTAATGCTATCGGAGGTGTCCGAAGGTCGCGGAAGGCTGTCGGAGGTTTCCGAAGCTTCTAATGCTATCGGAGGTGTCCGAAGGTCGCGGAAGGCTGTCGGAGGTTTCCGAAGCTTCTAATGCTATCGGAGGTGTCCGAAGGTCGCGGAAGGCTGTCGGAGGTTTCCGAAGCTTCTAATGCTATCGGAGGTGTCCGAAGGTCGCGGAAGGCTGTCGGAGGTTTCCGAAGCTTCTAATGCTATCGGAGGTGTCCGAAGGTCGCGGAAGGCTGTCGGAGGTTTCCGAAGCTTCTAATGCTATCGGAGGTGTCCGAAGGTCGCGGAAGGCTGTCGGAGGTTTCCGAAGCTTCTAATGCTATCGGAGGTGTCCGAAGGTCGCGGAAGGCTGTCGGAGGTTTCCGAAGCTTCTGAATGCTATCGGAGGTGTCCGAAGGTCGCGGAAGGCTGTCGGAGGTTTCCGAAGCTTACTAAATGCTATCGGAGGTGTGTCCGAAGGTCGTCGGAAGGCTGTCGGAGGTTTCCGAAGCTGTTGAATGTTGTCGGAGATTTCCGAAGGTCGCCGAAGGCTGTCGGAGGTTCCTAGAGCTCACTAAAGGGCTTCTGGTGGCCGCTGGAGGTTGTAGGAGGTCTTCGAAGCTCGACGAAGGCTAATGTAGGTCTCTGTAAGCTTTAGGTGGTCTTCGAAGCTTATTGAAGGTTGTAGGAGGTGTTCGAAGCTCGTCAAAAGCTGTCGGAGGTTTCCGAAGCTTGTTGAATGCTATCGGAGGTGTCCGAAGATCATCGAAGGTTGTCGGAGACTCGGAGGTTTCCGAAGCTTGTTGAATGCTATCGGAGATTTCCGAAGGTCGCGGAAGGCTGTCGGAGGTTTCCGAAGCTTGTTGAATGCTATCGGAGGTGTCCGAAGATCATCGAAGGTTGTCGGAGACTCGGAGGTTTCCGAAGCTTGTTGAATGCTATCGGAGATTTCCGAAGGTCGCGGAAGGCTGTCGGAGGTTTCCGAAGCTTGTTGAATGCTATCGGAGATTTCCGAAGGTCGCGGAAGGCTTCGGGTTAGGTCCTCTATCTGGATCTGTTAGATGGAAAGCTGTAGAGCGAGCCTTTTGTCTGGATCTGGTAGGGTTGTGGAGTAGGGCCTTTGTCTTGATCTCTTTTTTTTTTTTTTACTATGTGGCCTTCTCCCGTTCTTTAACGTATAAGGTGTTAAATCTCACTCATAACACCTCGAATAGATAGGAGGGTTTGTTGGAGATTCCCCGAAGGTAGGAGCAATGCCCCTTTACGCCAACTATGAGTGTTTAGGATTTATTAGGGTTTATGTGTGGGAGTCGGCTGATTTGTGATCATGCCAATTGAATGAGGGTTACCTCTCCTTATATAGGAGAGGGTAACTTAGGGAGAAAGTTAGGGTTTTAGCCTTCTAGGGTGTCGGATATCATATGATTATCCGATTTGCTTGCCATCTTTATCCCTTTATAATTGGGATATGATTTACTATAATTTAGGAAAGGATTTTAGGATTATCCCTAACCATTTAATTATTATTAACACCTCCGGGCATAAGCCCTTCGTGCAGGTGCTTCGTAAAATATGTCTTTCGTATAGTGATTCGGGGGGTACATCGTCAATATACATACATGCAATTTATATCAAATAAACATGCCAATTCACATAATCAAAACTTGCATAGAGGGTTTCAATTAACCATTAATATAAAATAGGTTGAATTAATAATAAAAACAAAACCCTAATTTTATTTTTATTAAAACCGATTTTAATTAAAAAAACAAATAAAGAAAACGATTTTTAATATTTAATTATTAATTAAATCGAACCAACCCTAAACCCCCCTTCAAGTTTTGAACTTTGTAACTAATATATCACATATTAGGCTCGTGATATCACTGTTAGGATTCATGCACAATAATCACATAAACAATCACGAGTACGCAGCGGAATAAATCGTATATGCAATATAATAATTAACAAAGTAAAAGTGAATGTGTACCTTTTAGCGTAAGCTTCCAATAAAATTAATAATAATAAGATTATTATTATTTAGGGTTTAAAGAAAAAACCCTCTACGATCGCACACACACACGTCGAACAATATCTGGAGATTGCTAGATCTTAAATCACCAAAACCTTAAAGCCAATCTTTGACTTTTACTTTTGTTCGAATGAACAAAAGAAAACTTGTTCTCTGTTCTTCTTTTCGTCGAATCCCAAAACAAAGAGTTAATTATATTAACTAAGGCTTTTAGTTTTCATTCAAAACAATAAAGTATAATATAATTAACTCTTTGTTTTGGGATTCGACGAAAAGAAGAACAGAGAACAAGTTTTCTTTTGTTCATTCGAACAAAAGTAAAAGTCAAAGATTGGCTTTAAGGTTTTGGTGATTTAAGATCTAGCAATCTCCAGATATTGTTCGACGTGTCGTGTGTGCGATCGTAGAGGGGTTTTACTTTAAACCCTAAATAATAATAATCTTATTATTAATTAATTATTGGAAGCTAAGCTAAAAGGTACATATTCATTTCTTTACTTTGTTAATTAATTATATTGCATATGATTCTTTCCGCTGCGTACTCGTGATTGTTTATGTGATTATTGTGCTTGAATCCTAACAGTGGTATCACGAGCCTAATATGTGATATATTAGTTACAAAGTTCAAAACTTGAAGGGGGTTTAGGGTTGGTTCGATTTAATTAATTAAATATTAAAAATCGTTTTTTTTTTTTTTTAATTAAAATCGGTTTTAATAAAAATAAAATTAGGGTTTTGTTTTTATTATTAAATTCAACCTATTTTATATTAATGGTTAATTGAAACCCTCTATGCAAGTTTTGATTATGTTAATTGGCATGTTTATTTGATATAAATTGCATGTATGTATATTGACGATGTACCCCCCGAATCACTATACGAAAGACATATTTTACGAAGCACCTGCACGAAGGGCTTATGCCCGGAGGTGTCAATAATAATTAAACGGTTATGGATAATCCTAAATCCTTTCCTAAATTATAGCAAATCATATCCCAATTATAAAGGGATAAAGATGGCAAGCAAATCGGATAATCATAGCAATGATATCCGAAACCCTAGAAGACTAAAACCCTAGCTTTCTCACTAAGTTACCCTCTTCTATATAAGGAGAGGTAACCCTCATTCAATTGGCATGATCACAAATCAGCCGACTCTCACACATAAACCCTAATAAATCCTAAACACTCATAGTTGGCGTAAAGGGGCATTGCTCCTACCTTCGGGGAATCGCCAACAAATTTGTTTTCCCCGAAGGTAGGAGCAATGCCCCTTTACGCCAACTATGAGTGTTTAGGATTTATTAGGGTTTATGTGTGAGAGTCGGCTGATTTGTGATCATGCCAATTGAATGAGGGTTACCTCTCCTTATATAGGAGAGGGTAACTTAGGGAAAAAGCTAGGGTTTTAGCCTTCTAGGGTTTCGGATATCATTGCCATGATTATCCGATTTGCTTGCCATCTTTATCCCTTTATAATTGGGATATGATTTGCTATAATTTAGGAAAGGATTTAGGATTATCCATAACCGTTTAATTATTATTGACACCTCCGGGCATAAGCCCTTCGTGCAGGTGCTTCGTAAAATATGTCTTTCGTATAGTGATTCGGGGGGTACATCGTCAATATACATACATGCAATTTATATCAAATAAACATGCCAATTAACATAATCAAAACTTGCATAGAGGGTTTTAATTTAACCATTAAATAAATAGGTTGAATTAATAATAAAAACAAAACCCTAATTTTATTTTTATTAAAACCGATTTTAATTAAAAAAAAATAAAGAAAACGATTTTTAATATTTAATTATTAATTAAATCGAACCAACCCTAAACCCCCCTTCAAGTTTTGAACTTTGTAACTAATATATCACATATTAGGCTCGTGATACCACTGTTAGGATTCAAGCACAATAATCACATAAACAATCACGAGTACGCAGCGGAAATAAATGTATATGCAATATAATAATTAACAAAGTAATGAATTGAATGTGTACCTTTTAGCTTAGCTTCCAATAATATAATAATAATTAATTATTATTAGGGTTTAAAATAAAACCCCTCTACGATCGCACACACGACACGTCGAACAATATCTGGAGATTGCTAGATCTTAAATCACCAAAACCTTAAAGCCAATCTTTGACTTTTACTTTTGTTCGAATGAACAAAAGAAAACTTGTTCTCTGTTCTTCTTTTCGTCGAATCCCAAAACAAAGAGTTAATTATATTATACTTTATTGTTTTGAATGAAAACTAAAAGCCTTAGTTTTTGTCGACTCAGAAGTTACCCATGTATAGACGTGGGCAAAAAAACCGGTTCCAAAGAACCGGTTCCAAAAAAACCGAGAACCGAAACCGATTGGAACCGGTTCCTCAGGAACCGGTCCCGGTTCCTCAAGAACCGGCAGTTAGGAACCGGTTCCACATTTTTTTCAAAGAACCGGTTCCTCAGGAACCGGTTCCAAGAACCGATCCCAAGAACCGGTCCCAAGAACCGACCCAGTCAAACTAGCCGTTACTAGCCGTTAGAATCTGCCACTTTTGGTCCTTTTTGACCGTTAGGAGCCGTTAGATTCACCCAATAATTACCATTTTGCCATTATACAACTAGTATATATATGTAGCATCATTTAGGCTTATTTTTACACATTCCATCACTTACAAACACTCCATATATCTTACAAAAACACTATGTATTCATAAATCTCTTACCAAAATCATTATATCTCTACATATTTTATATTTATATATCACAAAATATATATATATATTATATATATACACTATATATATAATATATATCAAATCTCTCACAAAATGGAGTCTAGTTCCGCTTCACAAACGCAATCTACCGGTATTGGTTCCACAAGTGAGGCGGCAACGGTGGTGGAAATAATAACGGATCATAAAAGAACGGCTCCCGTATTTCAACACTTTCAATTGGTTAAGTTGTCGAATGGTGTTGTTAAGGCTCAGTGTAATTATTGTCACAATCTCTTTAAAGGTGCAAACTCGACTTTGGACAAACATGTTAGACTTCATTGTGCGGTGAAAAAAGCACAAGATGGGGGTACCACCTCACAGGGTCAACAAACATTAGGAAATGATGACACTATTTTTCATTATTCGACGAAGGCGGTTCATGAAGGACTTTCCAACTTGACCATTAAAAAAGCTTGGCCATTCAACCATTGGGACGATCCGGAGGTCACTTCCGCATTTCAAAACGTACTCCAACCAAGGTACACTACTCTAACTCGCTCTACATTAAAACGTACATGTATGAAAAATTGGAAATTGGCTAAAAAACTACTTATAACGGATTTTGAAAATTTAAAGGGTAGTTTAAATTTGACAACCGATGTTTGGAGTGCTCCTCTTGGTTTGCCCGGTTCTTACATATGTGTTACGGCTCATTGGATAGATCCTAGTACTTGGCAAATGATGAAACGCACAATTGCTTTTGAAAATTTTGAGGAACCTCATACCGGTGAAAATCTATACTATAAGTTAAGGGAAGTGTTTGCATACTATAAAATTGAGCAAAAGAATTTTTCAATATCATTTGATAATGCAAGTAATAATACAAAAGCGGTTGACCACTTGAAAATAAAATATACTCCTATTTGTGATGGTATTTTTTATCACGGTCGATGTGTTGCACATATTCTTAACTTGGTTGTGCAAAGCGGGTTGGGTGACGCTACAATTGCATTAGTTAGGAACAACTTTGTTAAGATGTTAAAGGAGGTATTTTTGGGGGGTAAGACTAGACATAAGAAGTATATCAAATTGTGTAAAGATACCGATTCGATATATTTGTCACCTCATTGGGATTGTCCTACTAGATGGAATTCGACTCTTACAATGTTTGAATGTGCTTTACGTCAAAAAATTACTTTGAAACATTTTCATGATGATCTAGTTGACAACCGTTTGGCATCTTCTAAGTTTGACCTTTGGGAAATTATTGAAACTTTAGTAGATTTACTTCAAGTGTTTAAAAATGCCACGGTTTTGGTTTCGGGGGTTTATTATTCTACTAGTCATTTGGTGCTTCACCAAATTTATGAAATTGGTGAAAAATTGGTAGAATTTGAGTGTATGGATAATGGTGTATATGAACGCATGGTGAAAGGCATGAGAGAAAAGTTGAAAAAATATTTTATGGAAATGCCACCAATTTTTGCTTGTGCCGCCGCAATGAACCCCACTTTAAATGTTAGCGGCGTTGAGGCACTTATTGAAAAAATAAATGATAGTTTGGAGTGTTATGAAAAGGATATAAACTTTTCCATAACGGCAAAAAGTGAGTTTAATGCGAATTTTGAAAGATTGTATAAGGTTTATGAAGCTAGATATGGCTCAAGTTCTTCTACTCCTTCTCCCTTTGTTTCTACCAAAAAAAGCAAGGATTCAAAGATAAACCTATACAATTATGTTATCCAAACAACCACCAAACGTCAAAGAAATGAGGCTTCAACTTCCAACAAGAACACCGAGTATCATAGGTATATCGGAACAAACTTTTTGGCTAGCCTTGGAGTTGATGCTTTCATGAATGTGGATGTATTGAATTGGTGGAAGGAAAGGGAAGATCAATTTCCCATTCTATCTATCATGGCACGTGATTTACTAAGCGCTCAAGCTTCAACGGTTGCTAGTGAATCCGCATTTTCACAAAGTGGAAGAGTTTTGTCCATAAGAAGAACAAAACTTACACCGGCATCATTGGAGATGTGTATTTGTTATAAAGACCACTTGGACGCCATGGCCCGTAAACAACACTTATCAAGCCTTGAAGATACTTTGGACCTTGAAGAACATATTCACCATGAAGAAGTTGAAGAAGGTACATCCTTATCACTTCCGATGAAGAGATTGCACTTGATGAAGCTCAAGCTCAACCAATCCCACTTGATGAAGATTGAAGATGAAGACCATTTGAAGACTATGTATTTGTTTCAAGACTATGTATTTGTTTTAAGACTTTGTATTTGTTTCAAGAAGACCAATCAAGACAAATGAAGACAATTTGAAGACAACTTTGAAGACAATGATGAAGACAATGATGATTGAAGACTTTGAAGACTTGTTATTTAATTTGTTTAAGAATTTGTATTTGTTTGAAGACTTGTTATTTGGTTTAAGACATTGTCATTTGGTTGAAGACATTGTATTTGGTTGAAGACATTGTATTTGATTGAAGACTTTGAACTTTGTTGAAGATTAAGATGGTCTATAATAAAAGTATGCATTTTCGACGAAAAAAAATGAATTATAGTGAATTATTAGTGAGTTTTTAATTATTTCAAGTGTTTTTTGTGAAGTAACTTGGAGTTTTTTGTGTTAATTCACTAGATATTATCATTATGAAGTATTTAAGGTCTTATGGCTCGGTGTATTAACAATCAAGTGCCCCAAAATCGAATTACGATGAAAAAAAGACCTCTAACGGCCGTTAAATGAATTATAGTGAATTATTAGTGAGTTTTTAATTTTTTTCAAGTGTTTTTTTTTTAAATAACTTGGAGTTCTTTGTGTTAATTCACTAGATATTATCATTATGAAGGTATTTAAGGTCTTATGGCTCGGTGTATTAACAATCAAGTGCCCCAAAATCGAATTACGATGAAAAAAAGTGGCCTTAACGGCCGTTAAATGAATTATAGTGAATTATTAGTGAGTTTTTAATTTTTTTCAAGTGTTTTTTTTTGTGAAATAACTTGGAGTTTTTTGTGTTAATTCACTAGATATTATCATTATGAAGGTATTTAAGGTCTTATGCTCGGTGTATTAACAATCAAGTGCCCCAAAATCGAATTACGATGAAAAAAAGTGGCCTTAACGGCCGTTAAATGAATTATAGTGAATTATTAGTGAGTTTTTAATTTTTTTCAAGTGTTTTTTGTGAAATAACTTGGAGTTTTTTGTGTTAATTCACTAGATATTATCATTATGAAGGTATTTAAGGTCTTATGGCTCGGTGTATTAACAATCAAGTGCCCCAAAATCGAATTACGATGAAAAAAAGTGGCCTTAACGGCCGTTAAACGAATTATAGTGAATTATTATGAGTTTTTAATTTTTCCAAGTGTTTTTTGTGAAATAACTTGGAGTTTTTTGTGTTAATTCACTAGATATTATCATTATGAAGGTATTTTAGGTCTTAAGGCTCGATGTATTAACAATCAAGTGGCCCAAAATCGATTTACGATGAAAAAATACCTCTAACGGCCGTTAAGTTCTGGAAGAAAAAAAAAAACGGTTCCTGAGGAACCGGTTCCGAACCGAACCGATTCCGAACCTATATTTCGGTTCCATCGGTTCCGGTTTTCAAGACCAAGAACCGGTCCCGAACCGGTTCCGGTTCTTGAAGAACCGGTTCCAGTCAACGTTGACCAAGAACCGGTTCCTCAAGAACCGGTTCCTGAGGAACCGGTTCGGTTCCTATGCCCACGCTATCCACAAGTGTTTTATATTTATAAGTTATATTAGTTAGGTATATATTATTAGGATATATATAGGGTATAAATATATCCCTAATAACTTAACCTTCAAGTAATATAATTTATAGATATAATTTGATTTGGACTAGAGTTTAATTAATAATTACATTTAATTAATAATTAATATTTAATAATTAATAAATTCATATTTATTAATTAATTAATAATTCTAATTAACATATCTAGTTAATAATGTTCAATATCATTTCTCTCAATTATGGTGATTATAAATATGTAGATACAATATGTACATATAACTGAATATCTAAGTGTTCATTATGTGTGACCTCGTAAGCTTAAACATTTTTCGGATATGCCTTTATTTAACGTGATCATATTCCAACAGAAGCATGTTATAATAGGCCCGTCAATGATCTAATTTGCAGTTAAAAACATGATAATAAAATTAAACACATAAATAAATGTAAATAAAACTATGATTGTTAAATCATATTTTACTTGAAACGTGTCCAAAAAATGTCTTTCTCAAACTTTGTTTTAGGTGTCATCTTACCACATCTATATATAAAGAATATGTTAACTTTGTATACTTATATGATATTAATAAATTATTAATTAGGTGTATATTATTTAGATGAGTTGTTGTGTGCGACCCGTATATAGTCATGATCAATCCTTAAACACTAATTAACACGATACCTACACAATGCAACGACAGTGGTTATAATGGCGACACTCTAGTGGTGAGGGAGACAGGTGCTGATGGCGGCGAGTATTGATGGTGGTGGCAATATCGAGTGGTGTAGTTTCAATATTTTATAAGATAAACGCTTAGAGTGTAAATTAGTAAGATAAAGGTTTAGAGTGTAAATTAGTTCACTAAGGGTAAATTAGATAATTTCTAATAACTGTTTCCATTAAAAATGATTCATTAAGTGCCATTAGGTCATTTATAGTGTAACTTTTTTGTAACTAACCTTAAAATGAGAGGGTCTAGAATTTTTATAAAAGAGTAGAGATGATTAGTCAAACTTAGTATTATTTGAACATTTTAAAAAATGTGTTTGATTTCTATCAACTAATTTTGGATAATTCGTTACATATAATATGTTAAACATTAAACAACTAACTGATATATTGGTTGTGAATATGTTTTCTACCAAAAGCACATATTCATATGGTTGGTTTATTAATAAATTTATGGGTTAATGATGGGTACTGCTGCACCTCACAAACACCCTCCCCATGTGATTAAATGGAGAAAAAAAATTATTGCCATGAATGTGACCAGGGACGGCACTAGAAAAAAATTTACAGAAGTGACAAAATTAAAAAATTCATGAAAAATAAATCTAAAAGGGCAAAATGTTAAAAACCTATAAGAAATTTTAGGGCGTGTTTGGTTGGAAAAACCCTTGTTTTCCATCTTTGTTTTCCAAGAAAACATGAAAACAAACAGAAAACGCGTTATCATAGTTTTCAAAATATTTTACAAGAAAACTAGAAAACAATGTTTTTCATTTTTCAATGGAAAACTTGAAAACATCTTTTTCTTGTTTTCCATTTTCCATTTCCCCCTCCCTCTCCCCTCATAACATGTTTTCTAATTTTTTAATTAGAACGCGTTTTCAAAATTTTTATTTGTTTTCTAGAAAATAAAAACCTTCTTATTTTCTAGAAAATTAGAAATGAAAAATCATAAAACATCTTCTACAGCCAAACGGAACCTTAAAAATCTTAAAAATTTAAAAATACATGACAAAATATAAATTTCGAGAGGGGCATTGGCCCCCCTTGCCCCCATGTACCGCCCCTGATGTGAGCACAGTCTTTGATGGACATTGTTGCAGTGCACAAGTTTTCCCCATAATCTATATTCTATAATCAACAACATTCAACACATGTCCACCAAAACAGTGTTTAATTATCTGATCTTTGATGTTGTTGTCTTGTAAATGGTTATTAAATTGGTGTTGCACATATGGATCTCCATTCGCTTTTTGCTTTGTTTCTTGTGTGCAGAGAATAAAAAAAATATATATTTATATTTATATGTATAAATATGTATGTATAGCTTAATTAAGTACAGTAATATGGAGTTTTCAATAATGAATTCATTTATTTTGGATTTGGTAAAAAGCTAAGTCAGCTTTTCCACTTTCCAAGTGCTCACTTTTCCCACTTTTTTATTTATTTATTTTTTTTGAAAGGTGTGGATTAATCATCGCAGCGAAGGCTCTAGCTTAAGCTAGTTTTACATACATTCTCACCCTCCAATACCCGGTAGGAGGAAAAACCCCCTAACTAGCCGCCCAAAGGCACGACACTAATTAGGGATAAAATCCTGCCTTTCAAGGTTTGATCCTGAGACCTCCCCTATCACAAAGAGACTATTGTCTTATGTCCAACCACTGCACTGCAAGTGGAAGTACATCTTTCTTATGTTTTCTAACCTTCATTATTTGTCCCTTGCAAACTTCCGTTTATGATCATGTCCTATTTTTCTTTTCGCTAGCTGTTAAAAAAAATTTGTCCTAGTTTTCTTTTAATCTCTTTATTTGATCAATTACTTAAAATGGGGTGGAGTCCTTCCATGAAACATGCACTTTATGGATGTATATTTCTACCAAGATTATTTGATTATTAGAATTGCCCGGGGCCATTTTTTTTAGTTACTAAGTGTTAAATATATTAAGTGGTTAAATGTATAAATAATTTCTATATGTATTTTTTTAAAGCAAGACTTAAACATATATGAGTGGATTTGAGCATCCGCGACATGAGCTATTAAGATGGGCTCAATATGTATAAGTACGTGACATGTATATTTTAAAACACAATGTGTATGCGTATATAATAGTTCCAAGAATCCAACCCAATAAAGCCCGATCCATTATTTATAACAAGCGGCGGGTTATTTATTACGAGTATTAACTTTGTGCCCAATAATAAAGAAGTTTAACTAAGATTGTCATTGAAACATACAAAATTTTTCATAGGGGGCCTATTTTATAGTTGCTGCATGCAGATTGTTAAAATACCAAATTAATTGCTTACTTAAAATGTTGTTGTGTAGGAAATGGACCTCAAGTGTTGATTAAAGAAAAGAGAGGGGCTGAAGCTGGATAATTTGATCAAGTATGCTAGGAGGAGCAGATTGAAGAAAGACAAAGATGAAGGACCAGATGTGTAATATTCGAATAGGGTTGCAATATAAATATCCCCTTATGGACACTGTAGATCTCACCTCTTTGATGCAGCCCTTTTTACCGTTATTCAAAACCCTAAATCTCTTTCAATGTAATCGTTTATGTTCTTTGTTGTTCTTGTAATTAAACCAGATTTTAATCATGATCAGTTCATTCTCTATTTGCTGCGTTGAAGAGTGTCTATATTATATATACATCTATACTTTTTTACATGGTATCAGAGCTTAGGCTCAAAAATATATATATATATATCTATCTTTTTGATACTGTTCTCATCGTTATATACAAAATATATACATATATTTATATATATTTTATATCAAAATCTTTTTTGATAATATTTTTTGTTTATTATTTAATCTTTTCTTATCTGCTCGTGTTAGGGTTCAAATCTTTATAGATCTTGGATCTTAACACTTGTAGCAGTCTCTTGTCAAAATCAGATCTAATCTCTTTAGATTAGGGTTTGTTTGTTTGACATATCTCTCCTACTTTCCTTATCAATCCTTAGCTGGATTGATACTTGGTATTATTGGAGTATATTGTTGCCTTGATTATGTCCCTTTCTTGATCATTGGAATTACTGTTGGCGACCCCACTATAAGTTTCTTATCCTACCCTTCTAGTAGCAAATTGTTTCTCACTTAGAGTGCTCTGAGTGGGAAAGGTTTGGCCTATCAGTTGGGATCTCTCTTTTTCTTATGAGTTTCTTGCTAATCTATGCTATTTTCTTCTAAGATGAGTATGTCTGTCTATTGTGACTTGTATAGATAGAACTAGAAAAGACTTAGATTATATTTCTAGACAAATAGGGGGAATTTGTTAGGACCAGTTCACCTGGAACTGGCCAGTCACCAGTTTCCACTGACCAGTTCACCAGTTGCATCTGGTGATCAGTAAACTGGTGACCAAGAAGATTTGTCGAGAAATATATTGAAGTCCAGTTGCACCGTACAGTTAACGCAACTGAAGACTTCCTCCATTTGAGAACTGACCAAGTTGAAGAAACATTCCAGTTGAAGTCGAAGACAACAAATGGAAGAAAGAGAATGACAATGGCAGCGAAGCCCAGTTGACATTCCAGTCAGTTACAAACTGGAGACCTTCAGTGGAAAGCCCTTACAAAGCTTTACACTGATTACGAGGAATTGACTTGTATACTTTATGTACCTTTACCCGGATAATAAGCCTTATCTTATTATTTAAGTATTAAAAGGTACATAAAGGTGGTTGTGTAAAGTCACTGTAACATGCGACTTACAACACTTTTTAAGGAATTAAATGCTATTCCTTAAATGCTTCCAACCACTTTTGTACGGCTAAAGTTAACATCCATATGTTAACTTTGCCTATAAATACAAGTCATTGCACAACCAAGAAACATAAGTTATTCAAGTATTCGTCTAAGTTATTTCTCTCTCAAACGAATAACTTCTTACTTTGCAAAACCTGCAATATTCTTGGTGAACTTGTGCAATATTCTCTCAATCGCTAAAAGGAACATTTCACTACTTTAAGTGTTTCGATTGTAGAAGAGAAATTCCGAGTATAGATCAATTGTATTTCATAGGTTGTTAGGATATTTACATTCGTGTATTATCTTGGTTCCGCATCAACCTTGTAATTTGTTTAATATCAATAAATAAATTACACTTGAAAACTACATATTGTCTCATCAAGATTGTTTACAAGTTATTGTATTATTGCATTGTTCTTTACTTATTGTCTTTTATATAAGTAATCTATCTAGAACTGGTATATACTTATCTAACTGGTCGTCTCCAGTTTAGTAAGTATATTGCAAAGTAACTCCACCATCGACATAGAGGTGTCTTCAGTAGTACCAATCTAACAAGTTGGGACTTACATCTTCTAAGATGAGTATGTCTGTCTATTGTGAGCTTGTTATTGAATCTTCTCGTGTTGTGATTAAGTTTTATGTGAGTTTTAATTAATATTTGTTCTGTTTCTAACCTTTTCTTGATAGAAGAGAGGATTTTTGAACATACCTGTCAAGACACTTGAGTGTTCTTGAATCTGGCCTCTGTTCCTGCATCCTTTAGGTTTACTTTGTCTTATCTCTGTGTTCTTTTGTCTTTGAATCTGATTCTTATCTGCTAAAGCTGTGTTTTCTGTTAAATCTGTTATCATGGATGATTATGTGGATGATAATCTTAGACCTGTTGGTAATGAATTTGAAAATGGGGTCAATGTGTTTGGTACTCTTATTAGCAGTCTTGATTTTGGTGATCCTCTATATCTGCATGCTAGTGACACATCTGGTGTTCCTCTAATTAGTTTGACATTGAAAGGCACTGAAAATTATAAAATATGGGCTTGTGCAATGGAACTTGCTTTGGAAACTAAAAATAAACTTGGTTTTATCAATGGAAGTTGTGAAAGACCTGTTGATAATGAAGTTCTTGCTAAACAATGGGATAAATGTAATTCTGTTGTGCTTTCTTGGATTCTGGGCTCTCTGTCTGATGATGTTTACTTGGGTCAAATCTTTTCTAAAGAGGTTGTTCTGGTTTGAGAAGAACTTAAAGAAACATATGATAAAGTTGATAGCTCTATAACTTTTAATCTTCATCATAAAATCAAGTCTCTTACTCAAAATGGTAGCATTCTTGCTGATTATTATCATAGATTGAATGCTTTGTGGAGACAGTTTGATTCTTTCGTTAAATTACCTGTTTGTACTTGCAATGCTGCTAAAGGAATTCAGGAACATCATCAGTTAACTAAGCTTATGCAGTTTCTAATGGGCTTGGATGAAATCTACTTGCCCATTAGAAGCAATATCCTGACAAGGGATCCTCTTCCTAGTGTCAAAACTGCTTTTGCAATCATTTCAAGGGAGAAATCTCATAGGTCCATACCTGTTGAGATTCATCCCAAACCCCAAAATTCTGCTTTTGTTGCTAAATCTTTTAAAAATAAAAGAAGACCTTTGGATAACATAAACTTTGACACTAGAAGGGGACCAAATCCTAACCTAAAATGCTCTAAGTGTCATAGACTTGGTCACACAATTGAGAAATGTTATGAGGTTGTTGGTTATCCTCCTGGTTATGGTGGCAGTTCTTACAGACCCAATGGTGGATTTGTTAAAAGAAACTCTTTCTCTCCTTTTATGAAAAATCCTTCTAGTAATCATGCTGCAGAGTTTCAAAATTCTACTGCTTATCCACCATCCTCCAGTTCTGTTCCTGCCAACCCTATCTTTGCTCCCTTACTCCTGAGCAAATTAATCAACTGTTGAAAATGATCAATGAAAACACTTTGCATAACTCACCCCAGGCTAATATGGTAGGTAGTTTTACTTTCTTCAACTCAAATGCCCTTTTTAATTCCAATTTTGAAATTTTTTTCTGTTCTAATCATGTAAACACTTCTCAAAAGGCTGCCAAGGGTTGGATTTCTGACTCTGGTGCTAATCAACATATGACAAACTCTGATAAGAACATGTTTAATGTTGTTGATGTTTCCAATCTTGGTCTATATGTTGGTCACCCAAATGGCACTAAAGCTAAAGTTATTAAAATTGGTGATTTGAAACTAACTGAACACATTGTATTGTTTAGTATGCTTGTTGTTCCTGAATATTGTGTCAATCTGCTTTCTGTTCATAATTTGGCTAGAGACAACAAATTCTTTATAGGGTTTGATGAATACCATTGTTATGTTCAAGACTTGAGAACCAGAATAACTGTGGGGATTGGTAATGAATGTGATGGACTTTACTTGTTTGATGATTTTAATTGTGGTAAGAGCAATATGGCTTGTTTTAATTCTTCCTTTACTTGCAACATTTCTAAGCATACTTGGCATTGTAGACTTAGTCTCCCTGCTGACCAAGTTCTTTCTGTTTTGAAAAATAAACTGAAACTTGACAACATCACCCATAGTTCTTACTGTGAAGTGTGCCATAAGGCCAAGCAGACTAGAGAACCCTTTCCTTTGAGTGATCATAAGACCACCAGCCTTGGTGACTTGATTCACTTGGACCTATGAGGACCCTACAGGGTTCAAAGTAAGGAAGGTTATAAATACTTTCTTACCATTGTGGATGATTATTCTAGAGCTGTGTGGGTATATCTTTTGAAAATCAAAGAAGAAGTCTTTGAAAATATTGTCAATTATCACAATCTGTTGAAAAATCAATTTAACAAAAGAATCAAAATTTTCAGAAGTGATAATGGGAGTGAATTAAGTTGTGTTAGGGTTAGAAGAAGGTGTAATGTGTGTTTTTTCTCTCTAATGTGGTGATTTTTATCCTAGGCAAAAAACCGATCATTTTTTTCCCTATTTTCAAGCCAAAACACAATCGAAATCATTATTTTGATTCCCAATTCATGTTCCTTATTCAATTCCGCACCTAATCATGCCAAGAAAATCACCAAAAGATCGTGGGAAAGTTGGAAAGAATTCGAAAAAAATAGAGGTGAAAGTCGACGGTTTCAACCCAAAAGAAACCGGTCTTGATTCGAATACCTCCAGTGTTATTCGCTCTAATTATAACCTAAGATCATCATCTTCTTCATCTTATGTGGCTGATTCGTTTCATTCTGATCGATCTGCGCCGCTTTCTGAATTAAAATCGAATTTAAACCCTAATTCCGATCAACCGCCGCCGATCGCTACTGCTGGGGTGGCTACCGGCCACCAGGGGGAGGCCATGGCAGCGAATATCGATGGTGACGGGATTACTTTGATTAATTCTGACCGGAGAAACGATTTGGGGGCTGGGGGATCGAACAAAAAACCTAATTTACCAGAAAACCCTAGTCGCCCATGTTTTTCGTTTCCACCGCCGATGGCTGCTACAGCTAATCCGGCCGACCACCAAGGGGTGGCTGATAGTTCGTCGAAGCCTGCCCAACCTTCTGGTGGGTCGGGTCATTCTATAGAATCGGTTTTGCAGTCTACTCGGGTCGATCACGAAAGTCAAAACCCTTCTTTTTCCTTTGTTAATCCGATGCCACCACCACCCCCTCCTTTGCATGGTGAGTCGATGACACCTCCTGGACCACCCGAACCTACTGCCCAGCCTACTGGGGGGGTTGCAAACACGATACCCATGGTGTCTCTTGATCGAATGAGTGCTTTTCTCGAACAACGAATGCATGCTCCGAATAAATGAGTTGGATCAACATTTTCGGATTCTCCTAATCCATTTGTTGGTTTGACAAATAATGGTGCTACCTTTGCCCATGCTACGTCCACTGTGGGTCAAAAATATGGTACAAGTTCTATTGGTTTGCATGGTGAGGCTACTCAAAAATTTGACTACAATTCGGCTAATGTTGAAACCTTTTTGGATTCTTTGACAAAAGCAACCGGTATACATAGTGCTTCCCATAATATTCATGGCATTAACATTACTGCTGCGGGACCCACTGAGCTTTTAGATGATGATGGAAATGTGAGACAAAGTCTTTGGCAAGGTCATGATATTAATGACACTACTGTTGGTGTAATTGAAAAGCCGAATTTGGATGAAAATGGGGTTCCACCTATTACCGATCAACACTTTGCTAATACTAGTCCTAAAGGAAATCAAACACCTACTACATTTGCCAATCTTTTCAAAGAAGCGGCAAACATTCGTAGGACTGGTAAGCTTCGTTTTATTCCTCCTGTTTTCACTGAGATAGGTACTAAGCATGTTGTTATTCTTGACGATCTCATTGTTAAACAAAGTGAGCAGTGGTTATTGACTTTAGTTTGTTGTTTTGTTGGTAAGAGACCTGCTTTTCCATTTGTTCGTTTTCATGCATTTCGATTGTGGAAAAAGTATGGTTTAGTTGATGTGGTTTTGAATAATCAGGGTAGATTTTACTTTAAGTTTGATAGTGCTGAGGGCTTGGAATTTGTCATTAATAACCGTCCTTGGTTGTTTAATGATGTTCTTGTTTTGTTAAAGAAATGGGAGGTTGGTATTGAGAAGGATAAGATTAGACCCACTTCAGTTCATATGTGGGTTAATGTCTATGATTTGGAATCTACTATGTGGGATTATGATATTTTGAGCCACATCACTAGTGTTATTGGTATACCCGTTGCTTTGGACAGATTTACTGAGGAAATGATTGAGAAAAAGTCGGGTAGGGCTATGTTTGCTAGGGTGTTGATTAAAGTGAATGCTGATCATGATATTCCAGCTTTTGTTGAGGCACTTGTGTTGGGTAAAATGCAGAAATTTAGATTACAGTATCTCTGGAAGCCGGATAGATGTTCTCATTGTGCTGTTTTTGGGCACAAGTTTCTTGATTGTGTTGACAGGCCTAAGTCTGCTGAGGAGATGGAAGCTGGGGCACCCAAATCTGCTCCAGCTAATGAGGCAGGTACTTCATGTACTAAGACACAAGATATACAGGTTATACAGGATGAGCAGGGCTTTCAGCAGCCCAAGAAGAGAAGAAGAAGGGCCAAGAAAGCCCAAGTTGCATCGGGCATTCAGATTCCTAAGCCCAAGTTCCAGTATGTCCCTAAGAGACCAGATAGGCCTGCCAACTCAAAAGGCAAGGCTCCGATGACTGCTCCAGATATCTCAGCATCTACAGATTCATCCTAACCTATCAGGGTCACTACAGATACACACTCTGATTCACGTGCTGCTCCTCAACAGGATATTTCTTCTACTTCAGCACCAGTTGTCACTACTGGTAACCCGTTTGAGGCATTATGTGCCTTAAACACAGATGATGCCAGCATCCTCTCAGCCCCTAGTATGTCCTAGCAGGACCCAGACCCAGACGCAGCAGCATCTTCAGATCCAGCAGACGTAGAGGAGGTTGAGACTCGGAATCAGTATGACTGTCAGATTAATACTGATAAGGCTAGTACTTCCTTAGTTGAGCCTATTGGTCCTACTGCTGATGATTTTGAGGATGAGTCTGATAGTGATGAAGTGATATGCGATGAAGGTGATACTGCTCAGTTCATGAAGATATTTGGTTCATAAAGATAGACTACTAGCTTTGTTTTCATTTTTGTTTATATTGCTAGTTTGATTGTTCTTGGGTGTTCTAGGTCTGTCCAGTCACTCAATTGATTCATTTCCTGCATCATGGGTCCCCTTTATTATCTGTGGGGGGCCCGTGAGGGCATTTACTATGTAAATGTTTAAGTCAACTGGCATTCAGCCATGTTGCCTGTTCTTTCTTGTGATTTATAAAATTTATAACCAGGGGTGACGGCCTTTTACCAGAAAAAAAATAATGGGAGTGAATTTGTGAATCATAAAATGAATAACTTCATAAAACAAAATGGCATAATACACCAGACTTCTTGTGTCTATACCCCACAGCAGAATGGTATTGTTGAAAGGAAACATAGGCACTTGCTTAATGTTGCAAGAGCCCTTATGTTTCAAGGGGGGATACCTCTTAATATGTGGAGTGAATGTATTTTGGCTGCTACCTATTTGATTAACAGGTTACCTACTTTTGTGCTTTCTGGAAAGTCTCCTTTTGAACAAATTTTTAAAAACTCTCCTAACCTGTCCCATCTAAGAGTCTTTGGATGTTTGGCTTTTGCAACTGTTTTAAATAATTTAGATAAGTTTAGTAGCAGGTCTGAGAAATGTATTCTCATTGGCTATGCTGATGCCAAGAAAGGTTACAAGTTACTCAGTCTTGAGAATAAAACCATCCTTTACTCAAGGGATGTGATCTTTTATGAAAATATATTTCCTCTTAAAAATAATCAGCACAACAATAATCATTTTTCTGAAAATGAAGTTAATCACCTAAATTTCTTTGACATTCAGTTTTATGATAATAATAAACATCCAAGTCTCTCAATGCCCAATGATGAAAGGAGAGAACAGAATTCTAGTGTTGGCATTGGATCTGCCCAGTTTGATAGTCCCTTGGCTACTACTGAAGGTGGATCACCTCTCCACCTTGGCAGCCATCATTTGGCTACTGGTGATCAGAGGAGGTCATCTCATCCTGGCAGTTCATCAAGAACTGTTGATGAGATTGACACAAGTGCCACACTTGATGAGAACATAATCATTCCTGAGGGCAACCCTGTTTTAGATGAAACTGTTCAATTGGTTGATAATCCTGTTAATCTAAGAAGGTCAAATAGGGTTGTTAGAACTCCTAAAAAGTATGCTGATTTCATTTTGAATAATAAAACCAAACACAATATCTCTAACTATGCGAATTACTCTAAATTGAATTCTGAAAGTATGTGTTTTGTGACTAATTTGAACAAACAACTTGAACCTTCTTGTTTCTCTGATGCTTGCAAAGTCCCTCTTTGGGTTGATGCAATGAATGCTGAAATGTAGGCATTGCATAAAAATGGGACCTGGATTTTGACTGACCTTCCTCCTAACAGAAAACCTATTGGATGTAAGTGGGTGTACAAGATCAAATATAAGTCCAATGAGGACATTGATAGGTATAAAGCCAGACTTGTGGCTAAGGGCTGCAGTCAGAGGGAAGGGGTAGATTTAGATGAAACCTTTTCCCATATTGTTAAAATGGTTACCATTAGATGCTTGATTACTGTTGCTACTAATAACAGTTGGCCTATTTTCCAACTTGACATTAACAATGCCTTCTTATATGGTGAGATTGTGGAAGATGTCTATATGACACCTCCACCTGGCTATTTCTCTCCTATTGACCCTAGGGTTTGCAAGCTTGTTAAATCATTGTATGGCCTTAAGCAGGCTCCTAGAAAGTGGTATGAAAAATTAACTTCTGCTCTTGTTGATTATGGTTTTAGTCAAAGTAAAAGTGATTATTCTCTATATATAAAGAATCAGAATGGTAGTTTCTTGGCTCCCCTTGTTTATGTTGATGATATGGTGATAACTGGAAATTCTATTAGTGAGATTAATAAGTGCAAAGGTTTTTTAAGGTCAAAGTTTTCTATCAAAGACCTTGGTAAATTAAGATACTTTTTAGGCATTGAAGTTCATGACACTAGTGAAGGTGTATGCATGACTCAAAGGAAAATATTGTCTTGATATTATCACTGAATATGGTTTACTTGGCTGCAAGCCATCTCAAACACCAATTGACTCAAATTTGAATCCTAGCTGTAATGATCCTAATGACAGTGTCTTGGAAAACATTACTGAATACCAGAAATTAGTTGGTAAGCTGATATACTTAACCCTCACTAGACCAGACATTGCATTTGTTGTTCATGTGTTGAGTCAATTCATGCACAAACCATATCTCTCTCATTTCAAGCTTGCCTTAAGAGTTTTAAGGTACCTGAAGGGGTCTCCAGGTAAAGGTATACACATCAAAGGTAATTCTAATCTCTCTTTGACTGCTTATGTTGACTCTGATTGGGCCAAGAGGGTGACTGCCAGGAAGAGTATCACTGGATACACTCAATTCCTAGGTGGCTCACCCATCTCTTGGAAAAGTAAAAAACAGCCTACCATCTCTAGATCATCTGCAGAAGCAGAATTTAGAGCTTTGGCAGCTATCACTTGTGAGGTTATTTGGGTACTAAAAGTTCTAAATGAGTTTGGTATTAGACATGAAGGACCTGTTCCTATCTTCTTTGATAGCAAAGCTGCTATTCAAATCAGTGTCAATCCTGTTTTTCATGAAAAGACCAAGAATTTTGAGATTGACTTGTATTTTGTGAGAGAAAAAATTGACTTGGGAGTGATAGAAGCTGTAAAAATTGAATCTGAAAGAAATCTGGCAGATGTCTTTACTAAAGGTCTAACTTCTGCTTGTCATGATAAACACACAAAGGGAATTGGACTGATTGATCTCTTCCACAATTAATTTGTGGGAGGGTGTTAAAATACCAAATTAATTGCTTACTTAAAATGTTGTTGTGTAGGAAATGGACCTCAAGTGTTGATTAAAGAAAAGAGAGGGGCTGAAGCTGGATAATTTGATCAAGTATGCTAGGAGGAGCAGATTGAAGAAAGACAAAGATGAAGGACCAGATGTGTAATATTCGAATAGGGTTGCAATATAAATATCTCCTTATGGACACTGTAGATCTCACCTCTTTGATGCAGCCCTTTTTACCGTTATTCAAAACCCTAAATCTCTTTCAATGTAATCGTTTATGTTCTTTGTTGTTCTTGTAATTAAACCAGATTTTAATCATGATCAGTTCATTCTCTATTTGCTGCGTTGAAGAGTGTCTATATTATATATACATCTATACTTTTTTACATGGTCTTTAAAATCTACAGGACGCCCAGAACTTAAATATTTATCCAGGGATGTATCATGGGTGCTATTATGACAACTTGACTCCGCATTTGATACGAAACAATGATGTGGTAACTTGAAAATTTGGAGGTGGTTCGCCGATTTATTAATCCGGGATTAATTAATTAGTTTAATTATTTGTAGAAACTATTACGAGTACTTTTTATGGGCTACTAATTAAAATATTATAGTTATTGAAATTATACATAGTTTGAATGTTAGTGTCGAAAAGCATTTGAGAATGAAAAGTAAAATACAATTAAAGAATCTTTCCTCTTTTTCGCCTTTTGAAAATTTTGTCATGCATAGGAATGATCTATTAGATATTTAATTAACTAATAATAAAAAAATCAAACAATAAACGTGATTTGGATCTCAAACAAACACACACACAAATACACTGAATTACTAGCACCTTACTCGGGCAATGCGGCGGTGACGATGTGGTGGTGGGGACGACTGTTGATGGTGTAAAAGGCGTCGAGTGGTGTAGATAATTGATGTGTAAGGGGTTAATGGAGATAGATTGATATTGTAATTTAATCATTAATGTTAAGGAGGTAGTGTTGGTGAAAATATTTTAAAGAGTGTTAGGTGAAAATATTACACATTTTCAACATTTTCAAAAATATGATGGTATTCTTTTTATAAAATAAGTATAGATATTTAAATTAATGAGAACCCTCTTAAAATAAAGATATTATTAGATCTTAAGATTTATTGACCTACTTAAAAAAAATGTTTTGATACTTTTTTAGTTAAGGGAAAACAAAAGGTATAATTAAAAGAACAATTTTTTTCTAAAATATTTATTGGGTTTTGCTAAACACAGTCCTTATAGCTGTATTTAAGGTGCATTAAATAGCTGTACACTTACCATAAAATTAATGGGGTGAGTTTTGGATATGGAATGTACAAAACTTTTATGCACGTTAAGTGCAGCCCTAAAGGTTGTGTTTAACATTAATAAAGACGAACATTAACGGTAGCAATCCCGCCTTTGTCTAACAAAATGATCGATTGGAAACAACAAATAAAAATTCTTCCCAAAAAGTTTAAGAGCCAAAATAAACATGTTAATGGATAAGTTTTTTCTGTTCATGAGGTTGACAGGTTTTTTTGCGATGTAACCTGGACAGGTATTTTCGTGACCTTTTTCACTTATATATCCTCTTTAATTTGTTACCCCCAAAATAATTACTTAAAAGAGGGCGATTTCAAACATGAGACGATCTAACCAATAGGCCATTATGGTTGTTGCTAAGCAGATGAGCAAAAATGTGTTATGTTAATGGTCATGCATTGCTCACACAAAAAATATCTGAGTTTACAATCTACAAACAAGTAGTAAGCATCTAATGCCGTCTTTAATTTTAAGGGTTTGGGTTTTCATACCGACGGTGTATGGAGAGGTCAAGATGTAGACAATCTTACCCCTATCACGACGGTGTAGAAAGACTGCTTTCAGGTTTCTATCTAAGATAAAAAAAACCTCCAGCCTTGCAAGACATGAGGATGAAAACCATTGACCTCTGTCTTCAGAGACAAAGATGTTAACAACTTGGTGGTGAAAATTCACTATTTGAATATGACTTTTCATTTTATGTATCTTGTATTAAATTAAACCAAACTAAAAAAAATAGAAATAAGCCTTTATCAAAATATTATTTAATGTATACATATGTCTCATATGAATACATGGTGGTCCAGATTCCAGTATATGTATGTAACATATATTCACAGAAAGAGTGAGAGAGAGAGAGATAGGCGGGTGTTTGTTGGTTTGGGTTAATGAGTCCCTCATTGTCCTTTTCTAAACCAACTACCCGGCCCTTTATTATTTATCATCTAGCTTCAATTCTCTTTTCTCACCCCTTTATTTATCATCTACCTCTTCTCTCCATCCCTAGCTCTTCACCATTATTCTCATATTTATATTCATATACAAAATATATGAAGAGAAAAAGAAGCTATTTCTTTTGAGGGGAATGTTGTTTGGCTCGAGATCATTAGAAACTACAGATCTTTCTCTCTATATCTCACTCTCTCTATATAGTTATACAAATACATATATATGATGTTGTTATAATTGAGTAATTTTTTTTTTTTTGAACAGCGAGTTAGTTTTAGTCAACGGATCAATTATCAATGGTCTTTGTTGGTTAATGAGTTCTAGATTTATAATAATTAGTTAGTTAAAAGAGAGAAACTTGCTCATTGGATCTGGTGTTCTCGGACCAGGCTTCATTCCCCCCAATTGTTGCTTCTTTTCTTCTCACAAACTTGCAATCTTTCTTGCATAAAGATTCGATCTTTCATGAGGTGGGTTAATCTTCACTCTTAATTTTAACCTTTCTTTTAGCCTATATTTATGATGATTATTTGATAGTGTAAATTAATTATAGCACTTTTTCTTGCATAAAGACTCGATCTTTGAAGTGGATATATATATAATCTATGAAGTTGGTAATTTTAATCTTTGTTTTAAGTTCTTTTTATGAGATGTTAGGGTAAAGCATAATCTTTCTTGCTTCAAGACTCAGAATCTTTATTCTTAATTCCATCCTTTATTTTGTTATTTGTCTTATTAGTTGTTACTACTTTAAATAACAATCTTTCTTGCATAAAGACTTGATCTTTGAAGTGGGTTCATCATCTTTATTCTTAATAATAATAGTTCATATATATAGCTTCTTTTTCTCTCCATACACAGGATTATCATTATTGTTGTATTTGTTTGTATAGCTCCTTATTTTGAGCTTTAGTGTAAATAACACTCTTTCTTCTTGATTTTAACCTTCCATTTAAATTCTTCTTTTTTTGAGTTGTTAGTGTAAATTACCATCTTTCTTGCATAAAGACTTGATCTATGAGGTGGCTTAATCTTTAGTATTAATTTTGAGCTTTGTTTAGTGTCTTGATCATTGAAGTGGTTTGCTACTTATTCGATCTTGGTTGCAAACACTTGTTTTTGTATTCGTTTGAAATTTTTTAGTGTACTTAAAAGGACAATCTTTCTTGCATAAAAACTATTGATATGGGTTAGTCTTTACTCTAAATACACATATAAAGGACAATATTTGTGTAATGATGAATTTTCCTATGAGCATATATACTTTCTAACTCTGCAAATACCCAGAAAGAAAGATATTATGAAAAGTTCTTAAATCATCATTACTTTGTTAGATTCTAAAGTGTTTGTGTGATGACTTCAAATTCAAGATTCTGATCTGTGTGTTTATGGCTGTTTCTGATGTTCTTTTTACCCCTTAGATATCTCCTTTTTACACGATGCAAATATTTGACTTTTCTTTTTTTTACATTCAACCCCCATCATCATTACCTTATGATTGGTATCATGATGGCTTTTTTTTCTTCAGATTTAGGGTTTTCATCCTTTGAAACTTCATCTTTTTTTACTTATATTCTTCTTCTTCTTTTATTTCATGGTATATAGATTTACAGTAATTTACTAAGCATGAAATTTAACTTATAGAATATATAAAGGGAAATTGACATTTTTATTATTAATTAACTTTTTAAAAATATTTTTATGAATTCAATGCTTGATAGCTAGCATATATATATGTCCAATATTTGTATGGCCTATGAGTTAAGAAACATATACACCCACTCCCCATGCCCCCACTCTATATATAAATATTTGGACCCCAATCTTATTGTAATCACTAACATGGGGTTTGGTTATTAGTCTCACAAAATTTGCTTAAATCATTTTTTTTGTAGTAACTTTTTCTTTTATATATATATATATATATCTTATGATCACATTAATTTTCACTAGTAAGTTTTTAAATTATACTAGCATGGTACCGCGCGTTGCGACGGATACCATGGTTCAAGCTTCTCAATTAAAAGACCCGGCTCGCATATGCTAATTTGTTTGTGAAATCTGTTTAGGGTGGATGTGTATTGTTTTTAGCGTGTGCTGTATTAATGCGGGGTATTTTTGACTTTTTCTCTCTCTGTAATTTTCAACAGGAGGTCTATTTTTTTTAAGAAAGGAGTATAGATTTTTCAGTTAACTCCAATGTTACTGCTTGCACAAGGGACTAAATTAAGTGTAATTTGTAACTGCTGTAAATTACTTGTAATATATAAAAAATGTGCATGTGTAAATGGAAACACACAAGACATGATATATATATAGCTGTATCTTGAAGCAAGTGAACAAAAAGGAGTTGTCATTTACTAGCAGTAGTAGTAGCCCTAGTTAATAGATGTGAAATTGATGCAAAACCTCCTTTTTCCTTGATTTCATTGACATGTTTCACTTATAATATTAACCCTAGAATTTGGCATCACCACAGTCTAGTCCTTTGATTGATTTGATTGGAGTGGTGACCCTTGTTGTATGCCACAGCTTGGTTTAATTTGTCCTCACCTAAATATTCACTCTATTCATCAACAGTTTCTTGACAAACTTTGCTTCTTCATTCCTTTTGAACCTTAATCAATGGTGGTTACCCTTGATCACTTGCCATGAAAACCTATGCATGCTCATAGTTTCAAAATTTAAAATTCATTGGGAGACTGGAAATCAACTTTTATCAATGCATGTTCTTTTGAATGTAACCGAGAAGTAATCATGTTAACATTCTTAATTATACAACAACAAAAGAACCCAATCCCTGAAACGAGATATGGGGAAGGTAAAATGTATACAGTCTTGCCTTTACCCAGAGGTAAAGAGAGTAGTGTTTCCATAAGGACCTCCGACCAAGATAAGGTAAAAGTAGCAGTAGAGGTGTAAATAGTTTAGTTACCATACCTGTTCGACGAGTATCATCTCACAACATTCTTAAACGTATGTATATAAATACATATTATTGTAAGTATGTTTTTTATATGAGTGAAATCTTTTGTTTCCCTACATATTATTGTAAGTATGTTTTTTATATGAGTGAAATCTTTTGTTTCCCTATAATTTGTGACTATAACTTTTGGTATTCAATAAAATGTTTACAACTTTGTGAGATCTTCTATCTAGATATGTAAGATGATATTGATGAATATTGTGTAACAATAATGTAATTGAACAACAAAATATATACAGTACGTATGTAGATATGTAAACAAATAAATAACATTTTGATCTTGGAAAACAATAAGGGAAAGAGAGCTGTCAAAATCTCTCCATCTGTGAGTCAGTGTTCTACAGAAGCTTTGTAGTGTCAATATGTCATGAATTCTTGAAGATGTGAGACGACTGTCATCATTTTTATATCATTCAGTAGTACTACTACTATACTAGCATTTAATTTGATTTTACAAAAAGAGGTACAAGATTTGATGCATAAGATACAAGTAATGCTAGCTTTTAGCTTGGCATTGACTCTCTAGCGCAGAGTGTGGTCAACATCTGTGGCATCTACGGGCTATGGATTCCGTTTATAAACCTGGGCGGTCACTCGTCTTTAATTGATTGAACAATCATGTTTCGCTATACCTGTATTTTTCTTATTTTTTTATTTTATAAATGTTATCAACTCTCTGTATCATATTTGTTACGCTACTATTTTATTTTAAAAAAATAATATTTACTAGTCTTAATACCCGTACGATGTACGGTAGCTATATAAATTGTATCAGAAAGAAATTCGAATATGCCACATACATGATTCGTGAGTATGAAATAAATTGTGGTTAAAGTAAACCGATCATCAAAACTATTTATAATAAACAGTAATGATAAATATAATATATGTTAATTTGAGTTTTGGATATACCTTAAATTTTTACCATCACATCAAAATCGGAACTTGTAAGCATAGTGGATGACGGCAAATATCCTTGTGATTTCAAATCGTAAACTCAAATTTTTTAAGTATTCATGTTAATAACTTATTATTATAAGTAATATAAGCAATAGGAGTTGAAGAATTGAGAAAGAAAAAGAAACAATTTTATTAATGATAAAACGATCAATCAAATAAGGTTATAATGTGTTTTGTATCTATAAGCCAAGAGTTAAAGTTTAATTCTAAGTCTAATAAGAAAATTGAATCTATATACAACTAAAAAAGCTAATTTAATAAAATAAATAAATTAAAAGGACACGTGTCGATCAAGGATTACGCCACGTGTCGTTTTAAAAATATCTCAATCCTGTTTTAGTTTATTGGTAGATAAGTTAAAAAAGATTAATAATTGGAAAATGTTAAACGCAGCCCTTAGGATTACACTTAACGTGCATAAAATATTTGTACATTCCATATCAAAAACTTACCTTTTGAATTTTATGGTAAGTGTATAAATATATAATGCACCTTAACTTTTTAGCAAATACACAGTAAATAACAATTTATTTCAAAATAAAAATATATATAAATTAAAAGAGATAGAAATAATTCCCCACTTATAAGACCCAAAAAATGGTTCAGAAAAACAATATTGGTTTTGTATTTAGGAAAAAGAACCCTTTTGTTGGATCATTCCCTTTGTACATAAAAAGCAAGATTTTATATACAAATATTTATTGTTGCTTTAATTTTTATGTTTAAGATAAATGTTAAATAATTTTTTGTTAGCAAAAACTAATTAACATGACAAAACTACTACAAAACGTGGATAATCTTACTAGTATAAAAAGAATCTGAAAAGAAAAAAGAATTATAACACTAAAAGAGATAATAATAAAACAAAAAAACAAATGAAAATTAAGAGAAAACGTATAGCCTGGATGGCTGCCGCGCGCCAAATTGGTTCATTATCAAGTGAAGAATGAAAATATATACAGTACAAAAGGTTAAAATACTAGCTAGTTACTTCTAGTGTCCTTGTGACAAATATATATATGGATTATATACCTACTTCCACTTAATACCTTGGAAAACCATATAGATTTCGTTATAGATGCAGGCCTTCAGTTTACACTACTATATCAAAAAATAAATAAATAAACAGTTCATTATACGTGTGTTTTGTTTACCATTGTAGGCAAAAATATTTACATTTCACTATTACACCTAATACCCAAATTTACAGTTTTATATGGCCGTGTTCAATTTTGTTCATAATTAGTTGTTCTTTACTTATCATGTTTTACATATTTATTTATTTTTGGTTTTGTTTTATTTATTTATTATTGTATTGATATAAGGGATAAGGCCATAAGGAATTACATTTCCTAAAGACATTCAGGTGCAGTGAAATAGTAAAAGAAAAAGAAAGAAAATAGGGGCGAAACAGGTGGTGGGGTTGGCACCTGGGCTAGCCCATAGTTACTTGTAATAGCCAGGCCCACTTTATTGACCTGTTTGGTTTTAAAGTACAAGTGGGCTTTATATGAATCAAACTTTTACACAAAATAGTGAAATACATTATGTTTTTGTAAACTGTAGTAGCCCGGCCATTCTGAATTAAAAAGAGGGTCACGTGAACACCCTAATTCAGCATAATCACCGTATGTTTTTATACGATAAATATCAATGCATACTTCTCGTATGGTATTTTGACTTTTCTAGTCAAAGCGATTATACTTTACGTATAAGCAGAGACGGAGCCAGCACATTTTTAGCGAGGGGGCAATTTTAAAAGTTGTTTGTTATACTCAAGGTTGGGACAACTCGTAACTCGGGATCGGATCGGCGAGGGGGGTCACGAGTTTTTAAAAACTCGGATCGGAATCGGGGAGAATCCGGATCGGGTTTTTATATAGAAAATTTATAGTTTTTGAAATTATATGTAAAATATCTCAAACTTAAACATACATGTCTATAAAAAGTAATATAATAACATCAAATCTGGAAAAATTAAATATATTCTCAACTAATATTACTAAACATATATAGTTTACCAAAGCAATTTTATGTCTATTAAGTTAATAATTAAAACAAGTGACATATAACAAAAAGTAAAAGCTGGCAACCATATAGTACGGAGTACAAATGTACAATATATTAAATATTATTATTATTATTTATATGTAAGTTGTCCTCCTTTTCTTCTCTCTATTAGTCAATTACAGATCTAGTCTCTCTCTAGTTATTTCTTCCTCAATCACCACCACTGGAGATCACTGTGGTCCAGCGGCTACCACCATCATCAACTACCACTGCCGAGCTACTGAGTTACCGCTCTTTGATCGTATCACCCGATTATTGACCGATTTGGGCGAGTCTTGACCATTTATGAGTGGTTGACCACCGTTGACCTAGTTTTGGTCCGATTCCGGCAGAATCGAATCGCCACCCCGCCGATCCACGAGCCGATTTCGAGAAATCGGCCGATCCGACCGATTTTTACAACCTTGGTTATTCTTATAAGAGTCGTATCCGAAAATGTAAAAAAAAATGGGTCCTAGCTCGGAAATAGAAAATGAACCCTCAAAAGAATTTCGATCTCCATACCGGGTGTAACACTCATATTTTAAAAATACCAGTATTTTTAATAAATAAAGACCACACATGCCGGACAAGATCTTATTAAATGAAAACATATACAATCATAATGCACGAAACCCGAAAAATATATTTTTTATGAAATAATTAGCTCGTATATATGTCTTTCCTACATAACTAATGTATTACACATTAGATACCCAAACAAAAAAAAACTTTTTCTTTAACTTTTCTTCATTTTTCTATTAAAAATTAAAACAATTCAAGTTTTTTATTCTTCCAATAGAGAGGTCTATCTCAAAATTAATGCTTCGATGACCAATTATTTCTAAAAAATAAGCTTACGGTAACGAAGATAATATTTGTATCTACTTTCTATTTATTTTTATTATTTTTAGAAAAAATTACAAATATACCATTTAAATTCTAAAAAACTACATTGTACTAAAATTGGAGTGGGGGCAGACCCCCTGCCCCCATAGTAAATCCGTCCATGCGTATAAGAGCATGCTCGTGTATAGTGGATGTTTATGCCGAATTGGTAGATGTGTGTATAGATGTTCCCATTAAAAAACAAACTAAATAAAATAGATTAGTACTTTCTTGAGAAAAATCTGAAGTAGTTTTTCAGGAAAATTGAATAAACATGTACGTGTTATACGTTTAAAAGTGGTTAAGTACGTAATTTGTATGTATTGGCTTGCCAATCGAAGCGTTGAACCATTTTAGACTATTTCAGTGAAGAAATACTACCGTAATATTAAAAAACACTATACATAAAAAAACTAATGTGTACACCAATACACCATATGTACGTAACACTGTCGTAAAATAGCACTAGAGCAAAAGTCTGAGGGGGGAGGGAGTGGTCACCAATCCCCCAAAGTTTACGGCCAATCAAAATCATCCACCTCAATTTTTCTCAATCTTCCTCCATCTTTTCCAAATCACTGGCGCCACTTTCCCCCATCTTCCCCCAATCTCCACCTCATCATTTCTTTTCATTTATTTTTAATACCATTTCATTTCTTTTTCATTTATTTTTAATACTATATAATTTTAAAAACTATATAAACTAAACATTAAAATTATTAAAACATCACATTTTATTAAAAATATTAAAAAAACATTACAACATACTAAAAAAAACATTACGACTTGCTAAAAAAAACATTACGACATACTTAAAAATAAAAACATTACGACATACTTAAAAAAAGCAAATTACGACATACTTAAAACAAACAAACTACTCATTAAGATATGGCAAGTTTTGAGCTGCGACATGCTCCGTGAGGTCAAATCGAAGACGGTGATGGACATCCTCGTCTTGTATCTCGTCGTATATGATGAGCGTCCATTTCGTGATTATTTTCCATATCTTTTGGCCGTATTTTAATGCTTAAATGAGTTTATAAATGTGAACTTATGGTACTTAATTAGATTTAATATTAACGCAGGTTCATAGAGGATGCCGTATATTGGACTCGACTAGATGATACGTGACTGCAACACATATTACGGACTAATAAAAGTGGTGGTGGTCTCGTGTGTAGAGGTGCAAGAAAAAACCGATTAACCGAACCGAACCGATTTGTAACCGGTAACCGAAACCGGTTAGTAACCGGAATAGTAAAAACCGATTATAGGTTATCAGAAACCGTCGGTTATAAGCGATTACTCTTTTCAACCATATATATATATATTATATATATATATATATATCAATCATATTATATACATACACTGATATATAACCGGAAAGATCGCACCATCAGATGATTTCGTAAGCTTTCAATATATCTATACTATATATAGATTAATGCTTCTTTCATCCGATCCAACATCAATTTTTGGTTGTTTTTGAGATTTGGGATGATGAATTTTGTTGTGTTTAGAAAATGATGTTTATTTGGAATATGGGTTCGTCGCTCAGGCTTGTCGGAAATGATTGTTTTTCCCCATTGTTCACCACTTTCTCAATATTATAATGGGCGGTTAAAAAAACCGAATAGGTTAACCGGTATCGGTTAACCGGTTATTATTAATCGAAATCGGTTAGATATGTTCCAGTTTTAAAACCTAGAAACCGGTTATTAACTGGTACAAGTTAACCGTAATCGGTTATTACTGTTTCAGAAAATAACCGAAACCGGATATTAAAATTAATAACCAAAATCGGTTAACCGCTTCTTGCACCTCTACTCGTGTAGTCCAGCCAAGAAGCAAGAAAAGCCGGCCTTGGGCCATTTAATTTCGTGGACTAGAGCCCAAGAAAGAAGAAGCAGCAGCCCAAAAGAAAAGATAGAAGAAATGGGCCTGGCCCATTGTTCTTGTGAGCCGCGTCCAAGAAAGAGAGAAAAGGCCGAAGCCCCTTTTGCTTGTGAAGGTCGGCGAGCAACAACATCAATAACTATATATATAGTTATTACTAGGTCATTAGGAGGGCAGCTTACATTAATTTAGGGTTAGGTCACAGTTTATTTAGGGAGGAGAATACGTGGTGGTGTTTTGGTTCGTGAGGGCAGCTGCAAGAAACAAATACAAAAGTCTTGGACTTTTGTGCGTGTGTTTGTGTTCGAGTAGCAGCAGCCGCAAGAGTGATCGAGCAGCAGTAATTCGACATTAACACTTCTCCATCCTTTTTGTTTGATCTTCCCTTTATTATTCCGTACTTTTATTATTATTATTGTTAAGTTACTTAATTGCAAGACTTGTTTATCGTATAAATATTACTATGGATTTATTCATATTAATAGTTGTTGGTATTATTTGTTTTGCTATGAGTAGCTGAATTAGTTTTAACTTAAGCCGTAGTCTAGGTCAAACCGCCTAATTCTCTACGACCTGCATGGGCCACCATTCTGTAACACCCCGAACTAGGCTTAGGATATCACTGAAAAGATATAGCGTATGCATGGAATTATCGTAGAACATGAACTATATGACATAAAAGGGATTCGGTGAATCCAACATCAAACATTCAAGATGCAATATACATAAAGAACAAGAAACCATAAAAGGGCGAATGAATCACGGATCCACGTAAGTCCAAGCCCTAGCAATTGCAACAGTCAACCAACACGTCTCGGATTCCCTTGATTACCTGAAAAGTGTACTACACAAGTCAACAATAGGTTGGTGAGTTCGTAGTAATGGATCACAAGGAACCATCATCAAATAATCACAATGTGAGCAAGATAAAGGCAAGTAATAACTTACATGTAGCCCTTATACAACCATGACACGTAATATAGGTTTGCTCATAGCAACACCTCGTCATACACAAGTAATCATACAAGTAACTATACAAGATAGTTAGTAAACGTATAATGACCATGCACGAGTAATATCAATAACAAGAAGTACACCCAAATGTGTGTCAATGTCAATAAATGTACCAAATGTATGCCAATGTCAATAGTGCTTCATAAGCGTGTAATGAATATGCACAAGTGATGTCAATATCAAGATATGTGCCGTATGCATGTCAATGTCATAATGTATATCATAAGTGTGACCTTCAAGTCATCAATGCAACGATACTCACATGTCATCCCAATGAACAATGTGGCATCTCAAAATCATCGGTGTATATATGTCTATATACCCGGAGTCATGTACGTCTCATCAAATCAACACAAGTGTATACATCTATACACTTGGATGTACATATCCATCTCATCAATATCCATATCATTCCATATGCGTGTTTACCTCAATCACAAATCCATCAATCATCGACCATCAAACCAACCAAAACTATACGTACATACACTTAGGAAGATTCTACTTTCAACGAGTCCTAGATGCTTATATATAGGGTCACCCGCAGTCTTCCCACCACATCTAAAACCCCTTGAAGGCATAACCGACTTCCAAGTATGTACGTCTTTCCTAAATAATTCAGAACATCACAATCGTATGCGTAAATCCATCAAACGATAAATCAAACCATTCCATTCGATCAATAATCACTCAAACCATATCTCAAATCAAACACTCAATCACACAATCAACAAGCAATAAGACAAATCGTAACTCAAGCCAATCAACCAATCAATCAAACAATCAATAAGCCGTAAATCAAGTCAACCAAACAATCAAACAAGCACGTATGTGTACACTTTTCAGCCCGAATCTCAATTGAGTAGGGAGCTACGGAACTCACCTTGATCGGCAATGAGAAGTTAATATCGATATAAGTTGAGATTATAAGCGTTCAACGTTCACTTCACGTCCACCACCTATAATTACAATATGCATATTTATTAATATTATATATTTATATTTTACGTTATTAATTTGTGCCAAACCCCTAATTAGAGTTTATGGGAAAGTGGGTTTACAACTTTACGTGACCCTCAAGACTTGTTTTCCATCGTTAAAGGAGTTAAGAAATAGCTTGGAATAATTTAAAGTCATTCAAGAATCGCATCGCGACCAAAATTTATTATTACAAATAATACACATGTCATTATTGTAAATTGAGTTTTACATTAAGTTTTAGGATGGCCATTAACTTCTACGATGATTGTGGCTCGAGTAGGAAACTAGAGAAGTCGAGGGGTAACTCGAAAGAAGGCTAGTCTCGACCCTAGTAGTATAAATTTAGGAACTAGGAGATTAATAAATAAAAGAAAATAAAAAGAAAATGAAAATATAAAAAAAAGAATAGATAGTGGCGTAATGTACGGTATTTCCACCGTAAGATACGGTGGGACTGAAAGTTGTATTTTTGCACATGTTCCAGCGTAAACAGGGACCAATTGGCGTAATGTAAATTGAAGGCAGCGTAATATACGGTTGTTGGGCCGTAAATGACGCCACAAGGAGGATTCCAGCTTAAGCCACGCCCATCTGGGCCGTAAGGTACACCGCAAGAAGTAAGCCCAGCGTATGGTACGCCTAGCTGGGCCGTAAGCTATGCTGAAGCCCAGGAGGATCGACCTGCAGCAGCCCAGAACCCATTTTCGACCAAAACAAAACACTTAACTCCATTTCTTGACTTAAGGATCGGTTTAGTGAGCTTCCAACGAATTTTTGTCACAAATTAAACAACCTTAAACATACTTAACCTTACCCCTTTTTCATAAATCCATCCTTTAATAACAAATCATTATGAAAATCACTTTGACCTAATTAATCAATATTAAACCCTAATTTAACTTAAAATCGTTTTTAGCTTAAATTTTGACCCAAGAAATCTTATACTAGTCTAATAACATGATTACAAGCATAAAAATGGAGAATTGGAGTTAGTTTTACTTACTAAAAGCTCCTCTCAAAGTCAAACCCGAAATTGACTTAGATGGTGAGTTTTCTTGTACCAAGAAACTTCAAATTTGGATATGATAATGATGAGATGATGATGATGCTTAATCTTGCACTAATTTAACTTAAACAACAATAAATGATGATGATAATTTAGATAGAGGAAGAGATTTGTGAGTGTGTTTAATGAGAGAGAAAGAGATAGAAGATGAGTGGTGGAATGGATGGATAAGGTGGGGAATAAGGGTTGGGTAACTAGTTGGGTCAATGGGTCATGGGTCTAGTCCATGGGTTGACCCGATAGCATGTCTAGATAAATTCACATACCGCATAACGTCGTTTCACATAATAAGTTGAACAATCGACCCGTCAAGTCCATCACTAGTTATTTTATCTTAAATAAATGAAATTATTTTAACAATTTAATTCGCTAGTCAAATTACGTACAAAGTCAAATGGTCCAAATTTGCGGATGTTACACTTTTATTATTATTAGTTTAAGCATCGTGACAACTCGGTCACAAACCCCCAACAATCTTAGAATTACACCTAGCTGCATTCTTAGACATAGTCCCTGAAAACAATCCTGGTCTTACCTATTTGCTATACTTTAAACGATCGGGTCCACTGCCCATGAGTGAGTGTAGTAGAGAAGTTAACCTTGTAATAAATAAATTTAAAACTTGTTAGGAATTTAAGTTAACAAATCTCGCTCATCAGTATACATCACCGTTATACACTGCTTCCACCGGCGGATCCATGATATGAACTGGTGATATCGCCCTTCCATCGCGCTTTATGATCATGTTATGCAAAATACACACCGCATAGACATATTGACCAAATTTCTCTTTAGTCATAGGCCGGAGAGGTCGAATGAGAATCTTCCAATTTTCTTTAAGCACACCGAATGTTCGCTCCACATCTTTTCTTGCTGCCTCTTGTAACCTCTTGAATTTCTTTTCCTTTGGGTCGGTAGGATACGGGTATGCTTTAACTAAGGTCGCCCACTTGTTGTAGATTCCATCGGTAAGATGGTAGCCACGTTTGTAAAAGCGTCCATTCACATAAAATGAGCTGTCTGGAGCCGTTCCTTGTATCTCCTAAGATACAAGTCGGGTTGATTCAACACATTGAGATCATTGTTCAACCCCGACGCTCCAAAAAAGGCATGCCAAATCCACAAATCCTGACGCCGTAACCTCAAGCATAATAGTAGGAACACCATAGTCACCTCTCGTATATTGTCCTCTCAACGCTCTATGACAATTCCTCCATTCGACATGGGTACAATCGATGCTACCAAGCATGCCGGGAATGTGATGCTTAGCTTCATGGGCCTCGTAAATGCGTGCAACATCGTGTTGAGTCGGCCTACGTAGGTACTCTCGGCCGTACAACTTAATGATGGCATCACAAAAATAATCAAGATTTTCACGTGAAGTTCTTGCGGCCATGCATAAGTACTCGTCATACTCATCGGGCGCGTTGCCCGTTGCGAGTTGTCTTACGGCCGACGTGATCTTTTGTATCGCCGTGAAACTTCTCTTGCCTCGAGCGTCGTATCCTTCTTGAAAATATGGGAAGTTTGCTTCAATGTCGTCTACTATGGATAAAAACATACTTTTATCCATACGAAACTTGCGACGAAAATAAGCGTCGTCATACTTTGGTTCTTCAACGAACCAATCGTTCATTAGAGTTTGAAGACCAACATCCCGACGACGATCTATACTTTGACGGGGTCGGAATTCACTAGAGCTTGCGGTGTCTTAAAGATATTTATGTGCTTATAAGCAAAAATTGCAACTAACTGCCCGTGGATTCGTCGGAAGAAGTAGGTTTAATTCCTCGGACGAAGAATCGGATGACATGTTTTTTTTTATAAAAGGGATAGAGATTTGGTATATAATTTGAAAGAAAAAGGAGAAGAAATGGAAAAGAATGTTATATTGTTGTTTAAAAATGGTGAAATGGTGTTGGTTTTATAAAGTAAAAGGTAATAAAAATTATAAATAATTTTTTTTTTAATTTTGAACGGTCATATGGCCGTTAGTGGTGGGCCCCCATCCTTTTGACCAACCAATCACGCACCTTCTCTCTCTCCTTCTTCCCACCATCGGTGACTTACCCCGATTTTGCCTTTCTCTCTCCTGCGGGCGGCGGTGCACCCACGTGGGCCCGCTAGCGGCAAACTCCCACC
This sequence comes from Erigeron breviscapus, assembly GCA_034093135.1. Classification (NCBI taxonomy): domain Eukaryota; kingdom Viridiplantae; phylum Streptophyta; class Magnoliopsida; order Asterales; family Asteraceae; genus Erigeron; species Erigeron breviscapus. Next base: position 270,795,519 of record CM067167.1, read on the forward strand.
CCGCGACCACTCCCTCCCCTCTAAACATTAAGTTGAGTACAGTCTAAACATTATATGGATCGAGATTCAAGATCTAATTAAGTTGAGTTTCAAAAAAATAAAAATAAAAATTATAGCTTTAATTTACATAGAGTAGTCTAGAATCTAGATTCTCATATACGTACTCTTTTATGACTATGAACATTATGTATTATGCTGATGGCTTTCTAGTACAACTCAACTTATTGTCCGTCCTTCGTGTTATAGATATATATCATTTACTATCTCCTCCAGGCTTTCATGACTTGCCAAAGTACAATAGTTGTTACATTCGTGATACTATGTTTTTTATCTATCAATTACTGTTTTAACATATCCCGTACAATTATCGTTAATCATACACGAAAGTGTGCAACACTTAAATGTTAGTCATTTCAACCTTTGACATATATAAAGCTCTTAATTAAAAAAGGCAGTTGGACACATTACTTCATATAACTTGCGTATGGGATGTTACGAAAATGTCTCCCAAAGGAACTGTCGATAACGTTTGTTGTGAACATTATTGATCACTACTTAAAACATACATTGTGCCTGTCTAATGTAATATTGTATAGGTAACAAACATATATATACTTATAATTGACTAATTAGTATAGCTTTGGACCATTTTGACATCACAGGGCAGATGATAATTTTTGCTCAAACCAACCACGTACTATATATACCCTCTCAAGGTCATATTTTCGAAGCCGTAAATTCTCATTACTAGCTTGTTTTAAATACTAGTTAGACGATATTGCTTTCATGAATAAACAAGGGGGATATTGTACTCATGTGTCACATGATTTAATTAGATTACTTTATTTCGTATTATGATTATGATATGACTTATACAGGAACAAAATGATTTATATTATTATATATACATGTTTGTGAGTCATATGCTTGTACTAGTTATACCAGTGCATGATGTAGGATGCTTGTAACATGTTGCAACCGTACATGACATTTAAATATGGAGGGAGGTAGTATATGAGTTGCACCTGTTTATGTGGGAAAAAAATTAATGCATTTTAATTTACACTCGAGTTTTAAAGACCTAAGCTAAAAAGAACCTTGCTATAAGTTTGGTGTTATGAAACCTTATAATATTAGTGTTTCTTGTAAACTCTAAATACGATTATGATCAAATCTTCATAATTTCCTCTGTTCTGGGCTTCTGGCGAACATGGACTAAGAAGAGCCCATTCAATAAAAATTTAGAACCAATCAACCAAACGAAATATATTGCATCGTTTTTTTACATAGTCGTTATACACTTATACCCTTGTCCATTGAATTGAAAAAAAAAAAAAAACAACATTGACAATGGTAATTAGGGATTAAAACCCAAATGATAACCCCGTGATTTAAGATCACAGATTTGTTCTGATATAAAATGTACTTAATTGCAAACTTAGACAAGTCAAATTGGTTAATCACATATGGAGTGTTAATCAAACCGGATAAGGCTTTTTAATCTAGGCTGTTCAAAATATGCGAGGCATCCAAATGAAGATTCTCTTGCTGACCCCAAAAGTTATGTAAGAAAATGAAACATAAAAACTCTTGTAAAAAATGTTAATAAGTAAACCACTAATCTATCTTGAAAAAGGTTAATGCTAGCTCCGAGTGGGGTCGAAGGTGTGTCTCTGAAATTATACACAAAACTGCGACAAAGGAATCCTATAAGTGTAACAAAATCATCAAAACGAAATAACTATGAAATTTGAAAATTAAATGCTGCCACCAAAATTGGGAAAATAGTTGTAATTCGAATTAATGAGGTTTGTTCTAGCCACCGGCTGTTAATGCTTAGGTTGTTCCTATCATATCACCACTAGCTTAATGATATTGGTTTTGTCTATCAATTATTATTTCTAAAAATATAATAGGAAATAAGTACTAAATGCAATTTCTCCAACATATGATATAATGGCTCAAAAAAGGCACTAAACAAGAAAATTCAATGAAATTTAAGAGAGCGTACGTAGAGTAACTTATGGGTGTGACTATTAATTTTACATGGTATCTAGTATTACATATGTTCAAAAAATAATTCTAACGTACGGTATGTTTTGATTGTATTCTTATATTTTCATCTCTAATTTTCTTAAAGAAACTTGGCTATTTTATATAAAAAAAAACCCTTTGTTTTCGGTACGGGATACATTTTCTTCACATTCAGTTTTGAACTGAAAATCTTAAAGTCTCAAGTCTCTCACATTAAGAGCCTATCTATTGTTATTTGGTACATATGTGCACCTAAATGTTAATCCAAAGCTCGGAGATCAAGGTTAAAAACAAAATATTAAGTTCAAACAAATACTATTAAGTATAAACTCACAAACATATATATTCCATACATTCCGTATTAAATTATAAACATGAATTCAAGTAATGACCGCTAGCTATCGCACTTCGCCTTTGCTTAGTGAAACAAGTGAGATGAAATTCCATTTAATTACGTACCATAAAACAAAAAAACAAGAAAGAGATCAAACAAGCAATTTCTTGGCCAGATCATACATTGCATATATATATATACTAACGCTACTAAAAGCTAGTATTCATCCATCTTGATTATCAATGGATTACATCGATCTTTTATTTACCCTTGTAACAACTTAGAATTCTTCCAAATCTCTTCGAGTTCTCTAGCAAAAGCTTCTTGGCGTCCCACGACAATTGTAATATGATCTTTCTTTTCTACAACCTTAATGTTGGCCCGGGGGACTTTTGTCTTCACGTGGTTGCTACATTCGACCGGGATGAGCTCGTCATCTATACCATGAAAAATGTTAACGCTACACGTTAACTTGTTTTGAACTGTTTCCAAATATTCTTCCATCATTCCGGCAGTCCCACATATAATATTGTGAAGGGTATGCCATGCGGCATTATGTGTGTGGCAACAAAAACCTTTTATCAAATAAGTCTTAATCCTGCAATTATTAGACAAACGTGTTATATTAATCATATTTAATTAACAATAAGTCGTTTGATCTCTAGAAGGAAACATATTAGTCTTAACAACATTTGATCTACATAATATATATGTAGGTGGGTTTCATTGGTATGAAAATGACCAATGTATCCTTAGTGATCGATTATTATTTTTATTATTGTGGATGAAGAAATTATGAATGAATCTATATATATACAAAGGCCAGGGACACGTAATGGCCTCATTTAGTGAATGTGACATGTTTGCAACTAGGTTCTATATATTAATATCATAAAGACGTACGATTTAACCAACTCAATGGCCTGATTGTGACACCATGCTTTCCAAACAATATATATATGGTCCATGTTTACTTTTGGACATCTTTTAACTATACATACATGAAAATTTAATAAAACCATCACAAACTTGAAACCGCTATATTATATTTTTAATTTACAGAATGTGGTTGTGGGGTAATGTGTGGATTGTGAAGTGGCAATCACCATTTCCACTAGTGTTCAAAATTTATTTAGGAAAATATACGAGGGCATTTTTTGGGAAAACTTATTTGAAGATAAAATCATATATACAGAATTACAGATTCATTTTCGTGTTTTTTTTTTTTTCATTCAAAAAGTTAATGTATGAAGTTTTTTTTTTTGAACGTTCGTGTCACGGGACGGCTAGCCGTTACATCCATTCGGGCAGGCAGTCACTAGCGACCGATCCACGAAGTCAGAGACCACAGGGGAGGGAAAACCCACCAATTTAACCGCTACAGAAGGCACGACGTTAAATTGGAGGTAAAACCTCGCCTGCTCAGACTCGAACCCTGGTCTCCCAGGATCCAAACATCATTGCAGGACTTCAGAATGCCGGTGGGGTTTAAACCCATTGGCTAATGTATGAAGTTTGTATCAAAAAGTTTGCAAACTCTAATCAACATTGTTCATTTATTTTCTCTGTCGAACTATTTCCAATGAAAAGGAATTTGAGAAATTTGGCAAGTTATCGTTTTTAGCAATGGAAGAATTTTGAAGGAAAATTCTAGAAAGGGTAATATATTTATCTAAATTTTTTAACATAGGGAAAGTAACAGATTTTTTTTTATAAAACTGATTAGAAGTTATAAAAATGCTAATTTATAAATATATACACTTTTATGTATTCAAACATCCACAAATATGAAATTCATATAAAAAATGTTATTTTTTTTAAAATCATCTCATGTGACAACATAAGATGAGCCAATAAGGTTGGTCAGGAAATCAGGAGTACAGTGAATAGTTTTTCATTATAAATGTTAAAAAAAAAGACATAAGATGGACTACTGTTTTTGTAGGAAGCCAGTAAAGAAAGATAAAAAATTTTTGTGAGAAACTCGTATTTATATTTGATATTTGATTTTGTGGTCGATATGAATCATACAATCATATAACTATTGTATATCAGTCCGATTATTTTCATATATCTATTGCATATCAGTCCGATTATTTATTTATTTTTTCCGTATATTTGATGACAATCGGTGAGTTAATTCAACTGTCACGACATTGACTATATTTTTTTGAAAAGTTGGACTATTGAATATATTTATTCAGAAATATTACGTAGATATTTGCTAAACCTTTATTTTTAATATTTATTTGTTTTGAGAAGAATGTAAAGTATCATTATCAATTACCGTATTAAGTAACCTTTTTACATTTAACAAAAATCATAGAGTCTAATTTTTAAAGTACACGTTTAATATTTGAGATTCATAAAATACGTATACTATACTAGTATCTTTTTGGTATTGGTTATTGTATTTCGGAGATAATTTTAGGATTCGATCCTAGCTTGTCGTTAGTCTATTTAAAATATTTATGGAAGTGGTTTAGAAATAGAATTAGCTAGGATTAGTAGTCGTTTGAAAAAAAATACATAATATCTTTAAAACTAAGGTACGTAGTCGTTTTAGATTGTACGTATTAGTTAAACATTAATTAAACAAATATAGAGTATTATCTAATCTAAAGAAAGAAAGAAATATATTATTGTACCTATTTCTGGTGATGAGTTTGGTAAGAAATTCCCAAATGCGGTGGTTCTTGCAGATAAGCAAACAAATGGTTCGGCTAACATGTTCATACCAACAAGCTAACGACGACCCAAACGCTATCAATGGCCACACCCGCCGTGGCGCCACCTTTCTCATCATATATTGCGTCGCCTGCTCCCCTTTCGGTGTCGGAAAATATGGCTGCAAAATTTAAAAAAAAAACAAAACAAACCATCCATTAAATTTATTACTTTTTCATTTCCAGTACATATGTATGTAATTTCACCTATTTTTTAATACATTAAATGTTACATCAAACAACCAAAATAGCTTCACAAACAATATACACGTCTAATGAACTAGCGTCACATATTCAAGGGTATTATTGTCATTTTAGAGAAAATACTAACGTTAATACACATTTACAAAGTTTGATGAAATTTTTGAAAAAGTAAGTTGTTATTTTGATACAGGATTGAAATTGAGTCTATACCGGTGCAAGAAGAGTGAGGGATTTGACGGCGTTAGGATGTTTAACGGCGAGTGCAAGAGCCAAAATGCAACCAAGAGAATGAGCCACGATGTGAAAAGATTTAACCTTGTGTGATTCGAGTACCGATTTCTCAATCATGTCTAAATGCTCTTTGATTGTATAAAGCGAGTCGTGGGGTTTTGGACTCTGTCCAAAACCCAACAGATCGATTGCAAATAATCGATATGCAGATTTTGTTGATTTTGTGAAGTTTGGAAACACTGTCTCTGTCCAAAATGCAGATGATGATATAAATCCATGAATAAATAATACACATTGTCACATAATTATCTGTTAAATAACCAAAACAGAACATATACATAAATAACCAAAGAAAAAAGCACATTTTTTTTTTTTACAAATGGGTATTAATTGTATAAATAATATAATATCATGTATCATGTATAAAACAAACCTTTAGGTCCTTCGGAGTGAACGAAAAGAGTGTCTTTACACGAGTTGGACCAAGAGTTACACGTGTCACAATCGCAATCTGACCAACGGGGAATAGGGTGAGATTTATGAGCACCGATTTTCTCTTGGAGCATTTCCACAATGGTGTTGTTCACCGTGAAAGTTGACCGAACCGTTGACTTGTTAATGGAAGTGACCATTGTTGTAGTAGTGTTGTCGATTTTTCGACGTGTAAACTCTTTGACTGTCGTTTTCGACACCTCAGCCACCAACGATGGTCGAGTGAAAAGAGTGTCCGAGATCTCTTCAAGTTGTAACTTTGTTGTTGATGTAAGGCAAATTATTTTTTTGGACTCCCCTTTTTCGGACACCAAGATTTGAGCACTTCCGGAAATGGCTTCTTTTGGTGAAGAACAATAACACGGTTTCCATTCGGCTTCAATGAAAAAATCGACTACTTTGTAAACATAACAAAGGATAAAATCAAGTACGTCGAGAATGGAGAAGACAATGAAGCTCAAAATATCGTTAATAAACTTTCCAGTTATCATTAAAATACCCAACACGCCCATTTTGCCACCTGAAACAAAAGTCTCTTCCCACATCAATATAAGTTAGAAACTAACAAATATTAGCTAGATAGGTTTGAAACACAAAATGTTTCACAAGTCTAAAATTAAGGTTGATAATGATCCAACCCGACCCGACTTGTGACTCAATTGGAGCCAATAACCCAACCCATGCACCACCTTGTTGAATACACTTGTGTGTTTGAAGGGGGAAGAGTGTGAGTTTGCTAGCTACTTGTATTAAAGGTGTTTTGCGTGGACAGGTACTAACAGGTAAGAGATAAATGCACTCTCATTAAAACAGTTTGCTGGAGGAAAATAAAATATAAAGATTTTAGTAACATTTTTAAACATAAGGTTGGTGGTGGTTGAACCTCCAATTGAGCATCTCCCAAGAAACCATCTCTATGGCTAATAATGTAACTTCAACATATATATATTAATAATATCTATATATATATATATATATATATATATATATTATATATATATATATATACTTCAACATATATATATTAATAATATCATTAAACGTGTTGGTCGAACCTAAAGAAGCTAACCAACCAATGTCTTCATCAAGTATAGACACCATGACTAGAACACGTAAATTTGTTAAGTCCCATCCTACTCTATATCGTCGAGTCAAAATCGATTGATCTGTTCCATCGTCACGAAACATGCAAAAGCAACACAATGTGTAAATTAATACGGTTTAAAGTGAAAATGATAATATTGTTTAAATTCATGCTAATCACTTGAAAAGCTTCAAACTATATTTCAAAAAATCCGGGGGGCAGTTTATGAGGACCTAAATAGGAGATTTTGGGCTTTGATATCGAAACAAATGATGGTGGGCAGTTTCTCATAAGGTCCAGTCCATTGAGATTATTGTTATGGTTAAAAGAAGTTGACCCATTTATGTACGCATTTCCAAGTTCCAAGTCCTCAATAGTCAATACTCAATAGTCAATAAGCAAACAAGTTAGATAATTCAATGTAAAATAGTAAATTACACTTTTAACAAATGATACATAAGACTGACTGGTTGGTAGGTTTGCCACCACAAGATTTTATAGGCGTATTTATTTATAGGCCAGTGATATAAATTCACTAACATTTTATATCCATCTATACAAATTATTGCTACATTAATATATAATAAAAAATGTTGTAAATCTATCATTAACTTTATTATACACAAGTGTATTGTCAAACTTTGTTATTTTTATAATCAATTAATCTAATTTTCCAGCTTAATTATTTTGGTTAAATTATAAAATTTTTATTTCAGTTAAAAAAATCATACAAAACTAATTAAGCTTATAAAGTTAAACTAAATGGGCTTTATAAAACTTAAATACACATAATATATTATTTATTATTTATAACTTAACTTATCCTTAATGAAATTAACATATTAACAAATCGTGTAATTCTTTTCTCTATTATAATACATGTGACAACTATTGAAAATTTATTTGACAAAATGTTTCTTCTGCGTGTTCAGTATGCTGGCTTTTTTAAGATTATTTGCTACTCGATCTTTTAACTATAATTAACCAGACGGTGTGGTCATGAATATCGATGGAGGTAAATGAAGAATAAAATTTAGGGGTAGAATGAAATGGGTGGTGGTACAATTAATGTAGTGGTAACATTTTCAAACCAAATTAAATGGCTATAGGGGATGTGAATTTAATGCCCCATATTTGACTCGTGTCTCTTTGTAAATGGGTCACTATTGACGTACCTAAAGAATTAAGTCGCGTGGATCTTGAATAGAGTTTTTGATATTGGTTTTCGACTTCGATTTTCGTTTAAATATGCAATATTAATATTGCATATGAATCCCTCTTACAACTAATACGTGAAATAATGATTTTATGGAAACTTTTACTTTATCGAACTTAGAAGTTAGAACGTACAAAAAACTAACGCAAGATTAAACTAAGTTTCGTTTGGTGTACAAAAAGTTTAGCGGTTTATGGACAGAATAAGCTCATAGAAATAATGCCAATTTATTTATTTATTTATATTTGAAAACTTTAGTTACAACTACTTATATATAATTAATTACAATTTGAATGAAGAAGAGGTATGTCTTACAAGTTGTTGTTAAAAATAGAAAAACGTAATTCGTCTACAACTTTTTAGTGTTCGTTGTCACTGGCACATTACATAAAATCAAAGGATTTAGAATATAAATTGATTATATATATATACATTTTTTATTTTTATAATTAGGCAGCTCGTAAAATAGATATTAGCTGGTTGATAATATCTTGAGAAATTAACTGTGTGTATTTCTTGCTAATCTTTATCTTCAACCTTCATACACATTACAATTTTCACACACTTGATCAAATTAAACAAGATTAATTTATTTAGAAATTAATTAGAAATTCATGGCAACGTACCATTGGGGATGAAACCATTTTTGTTCCAAAGTTTTGATAAAATCGAAAATTTCAATTTGGAAAGTTTTCCATTATATGTTTTTAAAAACTTGAAAGTGAATAATCCATCCACGTCGGGTGATTTCTCACCACTACAATTACATATAGGTTTTTTATTTTATTTCTAGAGAGTGAAAAGAGATTCCATAAAATTGTTGTCTTCAGTGGAAAAGGGTTTTGAAATTAGTCTTGTGTTATAGATGAAAATTTTGAAATTTCATCGCCACTTATAGCCCATTTGACACAGGCTTGACGTTTGGAATCAAGAGTAGTACTGAAATGATGTTCCAAGTCTTATTAGATTTGTTTATCGAGGGAAGACCAGCTAAGAAATGTTTCATTTACAAAATATGAAAGTCATTTACTCGTAATTAATATATATTGGACTCATTGTATGTATGCTCAACCTTATGCAATCGCAGGTGATGTTAATATCGATCACATAATTAAATTGATAAATTTATCACACGATATAAAATTTATAACATGTTCCCAAGTTATTTAGATCACTTGTTTTTCGGGATTGTTTAGATACTTACACTTGGGTGTTTTTCTTTGTTCCGCAACAATCCTTGTATTTGTTTATATATCAATAAATCAAATACATTAGAAAGAAAACAACGTGTCTCAATGCTACATACTTGATTATACTTATATATATCTTTATATAGTTTCTGCCATTTAGTTCGTGCATTTTACCTTAAGTCAATTGTTTCTTGTTATCCATATCTGGATCGTAAACTAAACTTGTCCATCAAGATCAGTTGTACTTGCCAGTCGGGTTTAGTTAATCATCTTTATTTGGGACTAACAATTGGTATCAGAGCAGCAAGGTTGAATTATATCAATTCTTTAACCTTTGATCTGCATAGATGGCTGACTTTCAACAAGAATGTCCTGACCCTAATAACACTACTCCACCCCCTATCATCAACAACAATATACCATCGCATAATGTACACGTACACTTTCCAAATAATCCTGTTCCCAAGTTTGATGGGAACAGTGAAAACTTCAAACATGGAAAGCATGCATGCTAAAGTATATTGCTGGTGTTGAAAGACACTTACCCGATATCTTAAAAGAAGGACCCTTTGTCCCCATGAATGCTTCTACTGTTGTCAGAAATACCGATGGGACTCCTAGGCAGTCACCTAAGGAGAAGGATCATTGGTCTGAGGAAGATCATAGACTTGTAAACCTTGACACTAAGTTACAAAATATGATTTTATATGCAGTTCCTGAAACCCTTATGCCCACTCTTGTTTTACTTGAAAATTCCAAATTAATGTGGGAGGAACTAATGACACAGTTTGAAGGCACAAATGAGACAATTGTCACAAGAAAAGTTGCTTTAAACAAAAGATATGAGTCTTTCTTTGCTGTCCCTGGGGAAACTTTAACTCAAACTTACATCAGATTTACAAATCTGGTAAATCAACTGAAAGCCCTGGGTGTTACCAAAGATAAAGAAATTCTGTTGGAACAATTTTGTGACATTTTACCTTCTAAATGGGAAAAATTTAATCTTGGTCTTGAGACAAGGCAAAACTTTGCACAGTCACACTCTTGCTTCCCTTTATGGAGCCTTCAGATATACTGAAGAGAACAAAGATGAGAGAGCTTTGGCTGAGCAGGATGCCAAGAATCATGTTTCTACCAGTTCTGGTATGGTTCAGTATTCTGAACCACATAGTTCTGCTCTACTATCTTCTGAGAGTGACATTTCTGACTCGATGAAGAAGATGGTTTCTGAATGTTAAAAACTGGTGTCTCTGGTAATGTTACTCATGATTGTAATGAGGATGACAATGATGATCTGGTTGCCATGCTGGCTAAAACGTTCAATCGTTTTAAGGCCAAATCAAATCGAGCTGACAAACCTTTTGCTTCCAGCGCTTCTATTGACAAGTCTAATCTTGAATGCTTTAAATGTGCAAGAAAGGACATTTCATGAAGGAATGCAGATCTAGTCAACCATCATCATCACAATCTGCTCCTAACCATTCTATTTTTCAGAAATCTGATGACAGCTATAAGGCCAAATACAAGAAGTTAAAGCACATATGGCTCTTCTGGCACAAGACAACTCAAGCAACAGTTGTATGATTGCCAAAACTGAAAAATGGGAAGAATCTGATGAATCATCTGATGATGAAGAAGAAGTTAGGGACATGTGTTTCATGGCACAAGAATATCAAGGTCATTTGGTCAAATCCGATGTTGAATCTGGTCGCTGGGTGGATATTGTAATGAAAAAGGTCAGTAATTTTAGCTTTGAAAATAATGAGGAACACAAACTGGACCTTTTGGTTCTTTTAGAGGCTGACATCTCATTTGTTGAGACAGTGCGTTCAGAAAGCCTAAAAATGTTTGAAAATAATGCTTCTGAACTAAACGCCAGTCATGCCAGACTGAAAGAAC
>CM067167.1:270807928-270915428 GCA_034093135.1 Erigeron breviscapus
AAAATCTGTTATTTGTGTTTGGCTATGGTTAGATAGCCTTGAATATGATGGATGACCTTATATGTGTTTTGAATTTGATTTGCTAGATTGAAAGCTTGTAATTTGTATTCTTGCGGTCATCATGGTTTTGGTTGTTGCGAAGGAGGTGAGTACTCTTGCATACGATTATATGTATGTTGGGTCGATTACCATATGATGGTGGATTCCGTGTGTGGTAATCGATTCGGCGTTAGGGCCTAATTTGAGGTCGGGACCTAAGAATCCCATAGTTGAATTGAGATGAGGCTAAGAACCTTTTGGTGAATTGAGATAAGGCCTAAGAACCTTTGAGGTCTAAGAACATCTTGAGTATGTTGTTAGCGTATATGGATCCATGTATGTTTTTTTAGCGCAAAGGTGAGTATGCAAGTGATGGTATGACGATGCCATTGGCTACATGTGATAGTCCTTTGTGTTTTTGCCCTCCTTCGTGTGTATAAGCGTATGCAATGGTATTCACTAAGCTTTGGCTTACCTTTTAGTTGTTTACCCTTTTTATAGGTTGTCCCGGAAGTGGAACAAGATTAAATGCTTTGAAGATTAAAGTTGAATTGGAATGTGAAATGTTAACTTTTGTGGTAAAAATGCTCTAGTGACTAGGACCTATATTAGCCCCTTTGAACTATTGGCTCATGGTACATTTGATTGTTTTGGTAAAGTTTGGTTATGTAAAAATCTGCTTATTTTGGTTTGGAAGCATGGTCTTTTGTAACTTATCATAATTTGGGTAACCTTGGTTGTTTGGCAAAAAGGGTAAAAGACCCATTTCGTTGTAAACTCGCTCTTGAACTTTTTGAAAGGTTTTGAAATGTTTAGTGAAGTGATTATGTCCTATTTGTATCAGTAATTGGTAATGGGAAGTTTGGATTTGAGTCGAAATGTTTTAAAATGTCAAAAAGGAAGTCTTTGAAGTTCAACAGAAAGCGCGTGTTATGTGTCAAAAGCTCGTTCGCTGAGACACAAAGCGCGGTGGATGCAGTCCCCCATCGAACGCGCTCCACTGACTTCGTTGCTTACTTTTTACCGAACATCCGTTTGACCTTTTTGGGTCCTGAAACTTGCATGGTAGTCTATTTACATCATTTTAAGAACATTTCAAGTGTCTTTTCTTGATTTGGAATATTTTGATTTTTCGTAAAAAAAAATGGCCGTATTTTTCTAAGTATAAGACATACAAATTTTTGGTTTCAATATTTAAAGTCTAAATTGGGTTGAGTCGTTTCAGTATAGTAACATAAGAATTAAACATATACTTGTAGTATATAAAACCATAAATTCAATTTAAATCAAGACAACATTTTTCTTGATGACTCGTTAACAGCTAAGAGTCATAATGGTTAACAATTTATAATACATTATCAATTGCATGTTTTTGTATACATTTACAAATGATTTTAACCTTCCCGCTCTTTTTTAATAAATTTATACTTTTTATTATAACAAGATTAAACATATTAAGTTGTGTCATTATTTATAATTAATAGTTATAAATAAGATATGTTGAAATTTGATTATACTATTATTTTAGAAAATATTTTGTATCAAAAGTTATTAGTAGAATTTGTATGTTAATTATATCCTTTATAAAATAAAATAAATAATGATATAAAGTTAAATATATATATTAGTTGTTGATAGTTTTTATATACTAGAGATATTTAATGACATTTTAAATTTGTATAATATCGCAATTTAACAAACATAGATAAAAGACGAATGGTGATGTTGTCATTTTTAAAATAGTTTATTTTTTAATTATTCTAAGTACCATATACATATTAATATCTTTTATTTAAATATCACAAGATACTAACGATGTAAAACTAAATACTTATAACCAATTCTCACCCATTTGCACTTTTTATATCTATTACGTTTATGATAAATACTATATAAAGTCATAATTTGATAACAACGTATGACATAAAACGAAAAGGAAATGTTATAAAGAAATAAAAATCAAGATTTAAAAGCTAATAATATAAAATTTAAGAATTATTTTTCATACATATATCATTAAATAATTACTCTCTATAATTATAAAATATAGAAATTAGTTTCCATAATTATTGACTAATTAAATTAAAATTTGTGAGTCCCTTAATTAACGAGATGGTTAACCAATAGAAAGTGTAAAATACAACAAGTCTAATAATCACTAGATTTGGACTAGTATTACTTGTAAATAAAGATGCAAGATATATAAACAAAGTAATACAAGACTTAAAGCAATAAACAAATAAAGTGGACCATTATGTATGTTTCATGGGTATTTCATTTATTGATGTGTAAATAAAATACAAGGTTGTTGCGGAATCAAGATAACACAATTAAGTGAGTATCCTAACAACCTATGAGTTACAATATGATCTATATTTGTCAAATAACTCTTAGGATCGAGATACTTAAAGTTGTGAAGTATCCCTGTTTAAGATCGAGAGTATTTGGACAAATTCACTTAAATGCAAAAGGAATGCTTAAAAGTATTTTTGTCAAGGAAATGACTTTGTATTTATAGGCAACAAATTCACCAGTGAATTTGTGCCGTACAAATATGGTTGGCATACATTTAATGATCCGACAAGAACATTAAATGTATGGATAAGAATAAGGATAAAGTCACATCAAGTGCAAGTGTATCCTATTATCCAACCACCTTAACACACGTATACTTTGTTAAAGAACAAGTGGATTGTTCTTTGGAAAGTGTGTTAAAGGCAAAAGTCAATCCTCGATATTAGTGTTCAGACTTGCAGGATCTAGAACACTAACAATCCTCCAGTGTGCAGATCTGGTAAGACTTCCAGTGGACTCCGCCATTTGTCAGTCTTCTTTCTTCAGACTTCAGTCTTTGACTTCAGTCAGAATGTCTTCAGTAGAGTAGATCTGGACTGGGGTGAAGTCTTCAGTGAGCTAATCTGGAGAATGCTCCAGATTACCTGTACAAGTAAATGCTCACTAGTCTTCAATTATTTCTGGACAAATCTTCAGAGGGACTCCAGATTCCAAGTCTGGAGTAGGTCCAGCAGAAACGTTTTCTGGTCAGATCTTCAGTGAGGCTCCAGTAGTCGGGTCTGGAGCGAGACCAGCAAAACAAGTTTTCTAACAAACCTAAATAAGGTTCCAGTAGTCCAGTCTGGAGCCAGTCCAGTAAGTCTGGACTAAATCTGGACCTAACAAATTCCCCCTATTTGTTTAGAAATAATGCAAGTATTTTTCAGACTTATAGATATACAAATTTGTATGTCTGGAAAACACTTGGTCGATTTAAGTCTAATCTAAGTTACTGGAAAACACTTTATAGATCATGAGTGTTTTCAGTTTCATCTTTTAAGTTCTAACTTAGACTAAATCTGGTCAATTACTTATGGAAATAAAAAATTGCAACTATTATTACTTTCACCAAAAAGGAAAATAATTACAACCTTCATAACACATTTAATTACAATAAGTACAATGATAAAAAGGTTTAGGCCCTTCTTCTTGATGTCCTTTCTGGTGCATCTTCAGTAGCCTTCCTTTTAGGAGATGGAGATGATGGAACAGACACTGGTGGTCTCAGACCCAACACAGCTTCCATTTGTTGAATTCTCTTCCAGACTTTCTCAATTCTTTTCATAAAAGCCTTCACATCTGGAGAGAGATCAGTCTTACCTTTGAATGTCAATCCAATCTCCTTTAGTTCAGTCCACCCAAAAGCTTGGACTGACGTATCCTTCCTTTCATCAGTAAAGTTACCTTCTCTGGTCAACTTTACATTAAACCTGGTCATACCTTGATGATGTTCAGCCAGTGTGATTTCAGCATTTATTATTCTTCTTGCATTGGCCCTGAACGTCATCATTTCTTCAAACTTAGCCTTTTGCTTAGCCAACTGAACCATATCTTCAGTTTCCCTGGATACACCACTCTGTTGTCCTTCAGTGGACTGGTGTTCTTGTCTATTGATCTTCAGAGTTGTATCCAGAGGAATAAAGGTGCTAACATCACCATCTTTAATTGCCTTCAGTTGCTTGGCAGTAAGCTTGGGTAGACCAGTCATTCTCTTCCTGTATTCCAGTTCCAGAGCACCAGCATTTCTTCTTATTTTCTTCTGGAGGCTTACCAGCTCCTCCTTTCTTTGTCTGATAAGCTCTGGAATGGTTACACCATAAATCAAGGAATCATATACCTGTTCTTCCTCTGCATAGAACGAGCGTATATGTACATCATTCAGTGCATCAAGACATTGTTGAACTCTGGGATCCTCCTTCATCCTTTTAAACACTTCAATATTTATGCCAAGTCTTCCAGCATTGTAGGAATCCAGAGTACCCATTGTAGCCATATCCCTATGATGGGCCAGCAGTTCATTTTTCTGGTTTGTCTTGAAAATTTCTATCATGATACACTGTTGTTCCATTTTCTTTGATGCTTTACTGTCAACATCTTCAAACTGTTCTTCCTCTTCACCAGATACCATCTTTTCTTTCCCGTTAACTGCCTTCATTGTGGTAGGGATGTCTGGGAAGGATTCAAACTGGGGTTCACTGGCATCAGTACCAGTAGCCTCTTCTTCAGTCTGCACAATGGCTTCAGTGCCAAGTGCTCTTTGGGCCATACGTGCACTGGCATCAGTACCAGTCACTTGCCTTCTCTGAACAACGCTTTCAGTAGCGACTGCCCTTACAACATCTTCCTTTCTTTTCCTTGTTATCTCTTGGTCACCAGTTGATGGAACTGACAATTTTCCCCCTTTGGAATGATCTCTAGTCCTGGACTTTAGATCATTCCACAATTCTTCCATCATTAGCCTATCCAGTGAGCCAAATGTTCTGCCTTGTTCTGGCAAGGAAGCAGTCATACCTTTCTTTAATTCCAGCACTTCCTTTTTCATATTTTCAATTTGTTCAGGCAAGTGCTTAGGCAGCTTCTCATCCAGTAGCTTCTCAAATTGTGGTAAAACCCCATCATAAATACTACGAAGGACAGTCCCAGAAACCTCTTCACATAATTCTTTCAACATGTGGTTTCTGAACTTCCTTGTACATTCATCACTTAAAACACTTACAACTTCTCTTTGATCCAGTACGGGCCTACTCTCCAGAGAGCTTACCCTAAACACCAAGTTCTTAACCTCTTCTTTCAGCCTGCCAGTTCGCCAGTGACTGCAGTCTGAACAGAAGACACCATTTTGGATTCCAACCCCTGGACTGCCACTTTAATGTTTTCAGAATTTTGATTGGTGGCCAGTACCAGTTCATCCAACTTCTCGAACACTAACTTCTCATTCCCAGCGAACAAGTTCATTTCTGAAGAAAGATTATTTGATAACAAAGACTTGAAGTCAGAAATAACCTGGGAAGATGAGTGCAGTGATCTCTCCAGGTCCGCCACCTTACTAAGAAGGCCTTGGACCTCGGTTGAGGAAGAAGTGGAGAGACCAGTGGGTGGTTCCAGATGAGAAGTCAATCTGGTCATCATAGGTACTTGTGTCCAGTCCTCTTCAGTTTCAACATGTGAGACTGGCACACTTTGGTCGGTTGGGTTTACTGGAGGTTGAGTTGTAGGAATGAAAGGAGTGAAATATGGAGTTGATTGAGGAATTGAAGGTGGTGGAGGTGGTGGCATTGATTCTGGTGGGGGTTGAGTTGATTCTGGTGGTGGTATTTCTGGTGTAGGGGTAGGTATTTCTGGTGAAGGTGTTGGTATTTCAGGTAGAGTTTCTTCTTCTTGTATATCTTCACCCAGAAAGTTAAAACTTGCATCAAATCCCTCAGACATGGGGGAGTCAACATCATCCCATTCTGGAATATTCCCAACAAATTGTTCACCAGACTGTTCACCAGTCTCTACTTGTTCACCAACCTCAACATTCAAATCTAGTGGAGCCTCTTGCTCACCAGATGCTTCAACCTGCTCAACAATTTCAGCAATATCTTCTTGTACCACAGCCTGGACTTCAGTGTCCACTCTCTGTTCAGTTTGTACAAGAGATTCAATATTTTCTTCAAAGATAGGGGATCCATCAATATTAATTGTATCACCAGGATGGGTTGATGGATTTACCTGGACTCCTCCCCTCATTAGACGCCTATGTGATCTTGGTCGTCTGGAAAGCTCAACAGTGGGTTGCAAGCCTTCTTCAGGAGCCACTTGACTTATTGGTTGTATAAGTTCTACAACCTGGACATCTTGGTCACCAGAATGCTCTTCAACAACTTGAACACTTCCTGGTGCCACAATCTCTTCTGCCCTTTGGAATGAGAGCATGGACTGAGGAATATCTACCTCACCATCTCTTGACTGTAGGTTGTTCAGATCCCTTAAAAACTCACTCATAGAAAAATGAGTAGTATTATTATCATATTGGTCTCCTAGACCATTCTGAACATCAGGGAAAGAAAACGTATAAATGGAACGTGTGGTTTTCTCCCTTTTGCCTTCAATCGATCCACCAAATCATTAAACAGGATCTGAGCAAAATCCACCCTTATCCCAAACCATAAACAATAGGCAATCTGGAGTTGCGTTTGATTTATCTGATCTAATCCTCCAGAACTACCTCCAAGACACTCTACCAAATGGGTGAAGAAAAATCTCCACGAATCTGTAAGTCTACTCATATAAATTGTTCCTTTTCTCAATAACTGGCCATTTTCATCAACAATTTCAGTGTGCCCCATCATCCTGCACACTTCTCTGAAATTTATTCCTGTTGGAAGTTCCATGGGCTGCTCATTCTGGTCATGATAATTTAACTGAAGAACAGACCTGAGCAAGCTCACTGAGAAACCTAACGATGTGGTACCTCCATTTAGAGTGTAAGAAATTGATGAAGTTTCTTCATTATAGAACGCGGAGTACCAGAACTCACATAAGTAGTCATGGTACATTTTCCCTGGATTTAGGGTTAATGCACCATACAGAGGGCATGAGAGAAAGAACGTATTCAATCTCCCAATGATAGACTGAGCTGGATGAACACTGGAAAGTTGACAGGACCGTCCAGTATCACTGGTGGATTAGTCCAGTGAACATGTACTGATGGTACACTGGAGGGACACTCCAGTAAAGTACCAGTGAAAACCAATTTTTTGAAAGACTGGAAACCTTAAACTTGCACGTTAACTAATACAGACAAATGAGAGGGACACATTTACAAGAAGACATAAGTCAACTCAAACACGCACTTCAACCTGTCCAGTTACCAGTGAGAGGGACATATTTACAAAGCACCAGTAATATTTTCTGAAGAATTTGTCCAGTGAGAAAATTAATTCCCCCTGAACTTAAACATTTTTAAGAGAAAATATTTTTCAAGTCTTCCCTGGAATGTTGATCCAGAAAAATATTTTTCAAGTCTTCCCTGGAATGTTGATCCAGAAATAAATTTTTGAATCTTTAAATCAAAGATCCTTAGTAGTACACAATGGCGTTCAATACCAAGGTTCCAGATTTAAGGGTTTAACATTCCCAACTCACCAACAAGATATTCAAAAGTTTTTACATCCAGTGGTTTAGTAAAAATGTCAGCGAGTTGTTGTCAGTGGGAATAAAATGGAGTTCAATGTTGTTTTCATAATATGATCGCGAATGAAATGGTACCTTAGATCGATGTGTTTGGTTCTGGAGTGCATGACTGGATTGTTGGAGATAGCGATGGCACTGGTATTATCACAAAAGATTGGAGTTTTTGAATATTTAATACCATAATCAAGCAACTGGTTCTTCATCCAGAGTATCTAAGCACAACAACTGGCTGCAGACACGTATTCAGCTTCAGCAGTGGATAATGAAACTGAAGTTTGCTTCTTACTGGTCCAGCTGACCAGTTTGCCACCTAGGAAATGACATCCACCAGTTGTGGATTTCCTATCTATCTTTTAACCTGCATGATCTGAATCTGAATAACCCATTAGATCCATGCCTGAGCCTTTGGGGTACCAAAGACCTAGACTGGGGACACCTTTAAGGTACTTCAGTATGCGCTTTACAGCAAGCATATGAGATTCCTTTGGATTAGACTGATATCTGGCACATAAACATGTTGAAAACATAATATCTGGTCTACTGGCCGTTAAATACATCAGTGAACCAACCATGCCTCTATAGACAGTGGTGTTCACTGGTTTGCCATCTGGATCCGAGTCCAGTGTCAGTGGTGCAGAAATTGGAGTTGGTTTAGATGGTGAAGAATTCATATCGAATTTCTTTAAAAGATCTCTAACATATTTTTCCTGATTAATAAAAATTCCATCTTTGTTTTGTTTAATCTGGAGTCCAAGAAAATATGTTAATTCACCCATCAAACTCATTTCATATTCAGTGGACATGATTTTAGAAAATTTCTTGCACATGTTTTCATCAGTAGACCCAAAAATTATATCATCAACATAAATTTGTACCATTAACAGATTACCTTTCTCATGAAGAATGAACAAGGTATTGTCAATTGCACCTCGTTTAAAACCATTTTTCAACAAATGTTTAGTCAGAGTATCATACCAGGCACGTGGGGCTTGTCTGAGGCCATATAGCGCTTTGTCCAGACGATATACCCAATGTGGATGCTTGTCATCAACGAAACCTGGAGGTTGTCTGACGTAAACTTCTTCTTCAAGCTTCCCATTCAAGAAAGCACTCTTTACGTCCATCTGGTAGACCTTGAACTGATGATTAGCAGCGAATGCTAAGAAAATTCTGATCGCTTCAAGTCTAGCCACTGGAGCAAAAGATTCATCAAATTAGACATCCAAAAACGTGAAAATAACCAATGTTTGGTTTTCTATTTCTTAAGACTTCATAGGCTGTCTTTTTGTGTCTTTTGATGTACACTGATCGATTCTGGGTGTGGCAAGCAGTTGCAATTGCTTCCGCCCAGAAACTGGTAGACAGTCCAGATTCAGCAAGCATACTCCTGGCAGCTTCTATCAGCGTTCGATTTTTCCTTTCCACAACTCCATTTTGCTCTGGAGAGCGGGCTGAAGAGAAGTTCTGGGAGATGCCAGTGTCAGTACAGAATGACTCCAGAGTTGCATTCTGGAATTCTGTTCCATTGTCACTTCTTAACTGACACACTTTTCGACTGTACTTGAGCTCAATTTGCTTGATAAGACTGATGATTTCAGCAGCAGCTTCACTTTTGGACCTCAGAAAGATCACCCAACAATATCTGGAGAACTCATCTATGATCACCAGGGTGTATCTTTTACCAGCACGAGTCTGAACGTTCACTGGACCAAAAAGATCCATATGAAGCATGTGAAGAGGTTCAGTAATGCTGAAATTCTGTCTGGTCTTGAAACTGGTACGCTTTTGCTTACCCATCTCACATCCTGGACATGGTCTTTCCTTTTTGAAGGAGACTGAAGGTATCCCATCTGCAAGTTGTTTTCTGGACAACTTGTTAATGTTTTTGAAGTTTAAATGGGATAACCTTTTGTGCCATAACCAGTTTGTGTCTTCATCAGCTTGAGTATAGAAACACTGCTCTGAAGGAGAGCTTTCCATATCCATCACGTACACATTCCCTTTTCTGGGAGCAATCAACACTACCTTCCAGTCCTTGTTGAATACGATGCCCTGAGCAACATTGAATAAGACTTGATAGCCATCGTCACACAGTTGACTTACACTGATCAAGTTATATTTCAAACCATTCACAAATGCAACTCGTCTGAACTTGACTTGTCCATTGTTCAGAACACCATATCCCTCAGTCTTCCCACAACCATCATTTCCAAACGTGATGGAGGGTCCATCAGAAATGGTGAACTCCTCCAGTAGGGTCTTACATCCGGTCATCGTCCTGCCAGCTGCACTGTCAAGATACCAGATAAGCTTCTTTCGATCGCCCTACACATACACCAGATATTGATCAGTTAGATTTGGGAACCCATCGACTGATGGGTTCACTGGACCCTCCCTTATAGGTCCCTGGGGCAATCTGGTCTAGTTCACTTTGTTCAATAGTGGTATTTCCATCTAAATATGCACGTTTTTGAGCAGGAAATTGTTTAACTGAAGCATCATATGGCTTTTTAGTTTCTAGCCATGACTTTATTACCAGTTTTTCTTTCTCTAAAATGATCTCAAGATCTTGCTTTTCTTGAATCAATTGTTCAGTTACCAGAACCTGGGCTTGAAATGCCAGTTCAATGTCTTGAAGCTCTTTTAATTTTGATTTTAAAGCATTTATTTCAGAAGAATCTGTTTCTAGACCATTTACACAATCAGATCTAACAGTTTCTACAAAAATCAAATCAGAATTTAAAGCTTCAGCAATGTCCAATTTTAGTTCTTGGTCAGTTGCATTATCATAATCACTAACCTTTTTAATAACTATGTCCACCCATCGTCCAGATGTGACATCTTCCTTCACCAGGTGCTCATCAACTTCCAGAGCCATGTAACAGCAATCTCTTTCTTCTTCTTCATCAACAGATGAGTCATCAGAAGGAACCCACTTCTCTTCAGTTGTAGCAATCATGCACTTATTATTTGTTTCCATTTGTTGTGCCATGAGAGCAATTTGGGCCTTAAGCTTTTTATATTTCAATTTATAGCTATCATCAGGCTTATTATTAGAAGAGAATGGACCAGGCTTGGATGCAAACTGGTTGGACCTGCACTCTTTCATGAAATGACCCTTTTTGCCACACTTAAAGCATGTCAAATTGGTCTTGGGTGTTACAGGCATATCATAAACAGTTGTGGGCCTTAACACCTCTGGTAATCGATCGATTACTGGTATTAATGATGCAACATTAGTATTTCCATCTAAATATGCACGTTTTTGAGCAGGAAATTGTTTAACTGAAGCATCATATGGCTTTTTAGTTTCTAGCCATGACTTTATTACCAGTTTTTCTTTCTCTAAAATGATCTCAAGATCTTGCTTTTCTTGAATCAATTGTTCAGTTACCAGAACCTGGGCTTGAAATGCCAGTTCAATGTCTTGAAGCTCTTTTAATTTTGATTTTAAAGCATTTATTTCAGAAGAATCTGTTTCTAGACCATTTACACAATCAGATCTAACAGTTTCTACAAAAATCAAATCAGAATTTAAAGCTTCAGCAATGTCCAATTTTAGTTCTTGGTCAGTTGCATTATCATAAACAGTTGTGGGCCTTAACACCTCTGGTAATCGATCGATTACTGGTATTAATGATGCAACATTAGTATTTCCATCTAAATATGCACGTTTTTGAGCAGGAAATTGTTTAACTGAAGCATCATATGGCTTTTTAGTTTCTAGCCATGACTTTATTACCAGTTTTTCTTTCTCTAAAATGATCTCAAGATCTTGCTTTTCTTGAATCAATTGTTCAGTTACCAGAACCTGGGCTTGAAATGCCAGTTCAATGTCTTGAAGCTCTTTTAATTTTGATTTTAAAGCATTTATTTCAGAAGAATCTGTTTCTAGACCATTTACACAATCAGATCTAACAGTTTCTACAAAAATCAAATCAGAATTTAAAGCTTCAGCAATGTCCAATTTTAGTTCTTGGTCAGTTGCATTATCATAATCACTAACCTTTTTAATAACTATGTCCACCCATCGTCCAGATGTGACATCTTCCTTCACCAGGTGCTCATCAACTTCCAGAGCCATGTAACAGCAATCTCTTTCTTCTTCTTCATCAACAGATGAGTCATCAGAAGGAACCCACTTCTCTTCAGTTGTAGCAATCATGCACTTATTATTTGTTTCCATTTGTTGTGCCATGAGAGCAATTTGGGCCTTAAGCTTTTTATATTTCAATTTATAGCTATCATCAGGCTTATTATTAGAAGAGAATGGACCAGGCTTGGATGCAAACTGGTTGGACCTGCACTCTTTCATGAAATGACCCTTTTTGCCACACTTAAAGCATGTCAAATTGGTCTTGTCAGTGGAAGAACTGGATGCAAATTGTCCAGATGGCTTATTTGCTCTTGCTTTGAAACGGTTAAACGTTTTAGCAATCATTGCAATAAGGTCATCATCTTCAGTTTCATCACAACAGTCTGGAGAGATTTGACTGGACTCTCCAGAATCCATAAGTTCAGACACCATCTTCTTCATAGAAAATACATTCTCAGAAGATATCAGTGCTGTACTTGGTGGTTCAGAATAACTAACCACTTTAGGAGTACTGGAGGCATGGTTAAAAGCATCTTGTTCTGCAACCACTCTCTGAGCTTGATTTTCTTCAGTGTACCTGAAGGCTCCATATAGAGTTGAGAGAGTGTGTGTGTGCAGAGTTTTACCTTGTCGTAAAACAAGTATCATGTGAGACCATTTGGTGGGTAGAATGTCACAAAATTTCTCCAGAAGTATATCCTTGTCCTTCTCAACCCCAAGACCTCTCAATTGGTTTATGATACTCATAAATCTGGTGTAAGTACCAGTGAGAGACTCGTTAGGTTGAGCAAAAAATGACTCATACCTCTTGTTTAAGGAGACCTTTCTGGTGACAATGGTGTCATCTCCTCCTTCATGTTGGTTAAGAAGCTCATCCCACATGGTTTTGGCACTAGGAAAAAGAACTAGTGTGGGAATGAGGGTTTCTGGAACGGCCCCGAGGATCATGTTTTTAAGGAGGGTGTCAAGATTCACCAATCTCCTCTCCTCTTCTGACCAATTTCCTCTCCTCTTCTGACCAATGTTCCTCCCTCTTTTCCCTTCCCCTTCTAGATCCAGAAGGATCAAGAAGTGGATTGAGAGGTGATGTAGGTACATAAGGACCTTCGTTTAAAATCTTCATCATGTTCCTCTCAATACCAGTGACATGCAAAACCATCCTAGCCTTCCACGTACCAAATTCATCACTGTTCCCACTGAATTTAGGAACAGGATTATTCGAGTAGTGCACATGCACGTGTGGAGAAGCAGGAGTAGGAGGAGGAGGTGGAGGATTAGTGTTATTAACATTTTGTGGTTCATTTTGATCATGAATATTTACATTAGGATCGGGACCAAGACTAAAACCTTGTGTATTTTCTTGGTTAGCCATCAAGAACAGATCTAGGCAATGATTAGCCTTCTGCTCTGATACCAAATGTGAGTCCCTTAATTAACGAGATGGTTAACCAATAGAAAGTGTAAAATACAACAAGTCTAATAATCACTAGATTTGGACTAGTATTACTTGTAAATAAAGATGCAAGATATATAAACAAAGTAATACAAGACTTAAAGCAATAAACAAATAAAGTGGACCATTATGTATGTTTCATGGGTATTTCATTTATTGATGTTTAAATAAAATACAAGGTTGTTGCGGAATCAAGATAACACAATTAAGTGAGTATCCTAACAACCTATGAGTTACAATATGATCTATATTTGTCAAATAACTCTTTAGGATCGAGATACTTAAAGTTGTGAAGTATCCCTGTTTAAGATCGAGAGTATTTGGACAAATTCACTTAAATGCAAAAGGAATGCTTAAAAGTATTTTTGTCAAGGAAATGACTTTGTATTTATAGGCAACAAATTCACCAGTGAATTTGTGCCGTACAAATATGGTTGGCATACATTTAATGATCCGACAAGAACATTAAATGTATTGGATAAGAATAAGGATAAAGTCACATCAAGTGCAAGTGTATCCTATTATCCAACCACCTTAACACACGTATACTTTTGTTAAAGAACAAGTGGATTGTTCTTTGGAAAGTATGTTAAAGATAAGTAATATATGTATATATGTATATATAGATATATGTATATATATATATATATATATATATATATATATATATATATATATATATATATATATATATATATATATATATATATATATATATATATATATATATATATATATATATATATATATATATATATATATATATATATATATATATATATATATATATATATATATATATATATATATATATATATATATATATATATATATATATATATATATATATATATATATATATATATATATATATATATATATATATATATATATATATATATATATATATATATATATATATATATATATATATATATATATATATATATATATATATATATATATATATATATATATATATATATATATATATATATATATATATATATATATATATATATATATATATATATATATATATATATATATATATATATATATATATATATATATATATATATATATATATATATATATATATATATATATATATATATATATATATATATATATATATATATATATATATATATATATATATATATATATATATATATATATATATATATATATATATATATATATATATATATATATATATATATATATATATATATATATATATATATATATATATATATATATATATATATATATATATATATATATATATATATATATATATATATATATATATATATATATATATATATATATATATATATATATATATATATATATATATATATATATATATATATATATATATATATATATATATATATATATATATATATATATATATATATATATATATATATATATATATATATATATATATATATATATATATATATATATATATATATATATATATATATATATATATATATATATATATATATATATATATATATATATATATATATATATATATATATATATATATATATATATATATATATATATATATATATATATATATATATATATATATATATATATATATATATATATATATATATATATATATATATATATATATATATATATATATATATATATATATATATATATATATATATATATATATATATATATATATATATATATATATATATATATATATATATATATATATATATATATATATATATATATATATATATATATATATATATATATATATATATATATATATATATATATATATATATATATATATATATATATATATATATATATATATATATATATATATATATATATATATATATATATATATATATATATATATATATATATATATATATATATATATATATATATATATATATATATATATATATATATATATATATATATATATATATATATATATATATATATATATATATATATATATATATATATATATATATATATATATATATATATATATATATATATATATATATATATATATAATACTATATATATATATATATATATATATATATATATATATATATATATATATATTTCACTATAGTAACCAAATACGAGTGTGTATATTCACGCAAAAGATATATATATATATATAAGTGATATATATATATATATATATATATATATATATATAACAATGTCCTAAATTCCTTTCTAAACAGATAGGAATCTTTAGATGGATTCCATCTTTGATTTAGAGTCATTAGATCAAATTTAATTATTGCATCTTTAATCAATGACAATAATAACACTTATACTTTATATGGTTTGTCAAAATATACCCTTTCTAAAATATACCATAGATAATAACATAACAATAATAATAAATAGAGTTATATACCCTTCTTATGATGTACGTGTATAATATGTAACTTTTGACCTATATTTGGGATGATATCTATATCCACGTGGAGCATGAATTGTAATAACTCAAATCGACAACAATAGCAAAAATATTTAAATATTTAAACAAGTAATATTTAATCAAATTCTTTAATTTAAATTTCAATTATGTATTTTTAGTATTTATATAACTTACGTAACATATCCATTTTTAATTAAGCGTTGTCTCGTTTTTTTTTTTTTTTTTTTTTTTTTTTTTTTTTTTTTTTTTTTTTTTTTTTTTTTTTTTTTTTTTTTTTTTTTTTTTTTTTTTTTTTTTTTTTTTTTTTTTTTTTTTTTTTTTTTTTTTTTTTTTTTTTTTTTTTTTTTTTTTTTTTTTTTTTTTTTTTTTTTTTTTTTTTTTTTTTTTTTTTTTTTTTTTTTTTTTTTTTTTTTTTTTTTTTTTTTTTTTTTTTTTTTTTTTTTTTTTTTTTTTTTTTTTTTTTTTTTTTTTTTTTTTTTTTTTTTTTTTTTTTTTTTTTTTTTTTTTTTTTTTTTTTTTTTTTTTTTTTTTTTTTTTTTTTTTTTTTTTTTTTTTTTTTTTTTTTTTTTTTTTTTTTTTTTTTTTTTTTTTTTTTTTTTTTTTTTTTTTTTTTTTTTTTTTTTTTTTTTTTTTTTTTTTTTTTTTTTTTTTTTTTTTTTTTTTTTTTTTTTTTTTTTTTTTTTTTTTTTTTTTTTTTTTTTTTTTTTTTTTTTTTTTTTTTTTTTTTTTTTTTTTTTTTTTTTTTTTTTTTTTTTTTTTTTTTTTTTTTTTTTTTTTTTTTTTTTTTTTTTTTTTTTTTTTTTTTTTTTTTTTTTTTTTTTTTTTTTTTTTTTTTTTTTTTTTTTTTTTTTTTTTTTTTTTTTTTTTTTTTTTTTTTTTTTTTTTTTTTTTTTTTTTTTTTTTTTTTTTTTTTTTTTTTTTTTTTTTTTTTTTTTTTTTTTTTTTTTTTTTTTTTTTTTTTTTTTTTTTTTTTTTTTTTTTTTTTTTTTTTTTTTTTTTTTTTTTTTTTTTTTTTTTTTTTTTTTTTTTTTTTTTTTTTTTTTTTTTTTTTTTTTTTTTTTTTTTTTTTTTTTTTTTTTTTTTTTTTTTTTTTTTTTTTTTTTTTTTTTTTTTTTTTTTTTTTTTTTTTTTTTTTTTTTTTTTTTTTTTTTTTTTTTTTTTTTTTTTTTTTTTTTTTTTTTTTATTTTACATAACATACCCATTTTTAATTGAGAGTTGTCTTGTGAAACATTACGTTATGTATACGATAACATGTACGTAGTATTATTTTACATTCACCTTTTCAACACTTCTTATCTTAACGTTGATGGAATCTTATAACCAAAAACCATAGCTGAACAACTATATATATTGAAAATATATATTAATATATAATATTATAATATATATATATATGAGGTTAGGGTTTATGTGGCTGTTAGACACCTAACTTGGGTGTAGAACCCCTCACATCTTGTTTTTTTAATCCATAAAAAGCATGGGGGGCCAAACATTTATAGATATATTAAAAAATTAGTATGTGAGGGGTTCTACACCCAAGCTTGGGTGTCTAACAGCCACATACTCCATTTTCTCATATATATATATATATATATATATATATACATAAAGAGAGAGAGGTTAGGGTTTATGTGGCTGTTAGACACCCAAGTAGAACCCCTCACATCTTGTTTTTTTAATCCATAAAAAGCATGGGGGGCCAAACATTTATAGATATATTAAAAAATTAGTATGTGAGGGGTTCTACACCCAAGCTTGGGTGTCTAACAGCCACATACTCCATTTTCTCATATATATATATATATATATATATATATATATATATATATTGATATCTATATATATATATTAAAAAGTTTCAATCACCTTGAAATTCACTAGATTTCACAATTCCTTTGAACGACCCAAATCGACCCAATACGTGGTAAACTAATGAAAATTATAAATAAAATAAATTGTTAATTTAATTCAAATAAAAAACCTTATAAAGTTAAAATTTAAAAATATATAAAAAAAACAAACTGGTAATTTAAATTTAAAAAATGTAAATAAAATCGAATAAGATAATGTAATTCATGAAACAATATATATTTTATTTCATCTTTTGTAACAGTTATTTGTAGATGAAATTGCTTTTTAGTTGTATAATTATTAATAATGAAAAGTGAATGTGTGACAGTCATATACCTATGTTTAGGTATAGAACCTCGTACATACTACTCCATCCGTCCCACTAAATGTGTCCACTTTTAATTTTTTTAAGTCAATTTTTTACAACTTTGACCTTGAATATCTTTGTTTGTGTTGTGTAATACTTGATGAAAGTTATATGAATGGATTGAGTTTTATATATTTTTACATCGATATAACTTTTATCGAATATTATATAGCACAAACAAAAATATTCAAGGTCAAAGTTGCAAAAAATTGACTTTGAAAATTTAAAAGTGGACACATTTGGTGGGACGGAGGGAGTAATTTTTTTTAATACTTATTGTATAATGAATAAATGATTGGGCTCTCATGTATTTTATGTATTAAAATATTAAGATGTGTTATATACCTGAGCTTAGGTATATGACAACCTTATATTTCGATTCCTCTTATTAGCAATCATTAAAATCTAAAAAAGTGTTAATTGTATTTAAATTAAATATTAGTGATTGAACCCAAAAAAGTGTAATATAATGAGATTTTTCTATCATTAATAAAATAACTAATTATTAATGTTTTTTGATGGACCTATATTTTCTAATTTATAATTTATTTTTAATAATATTTAGTCACATGTATATATATTATATATATATATATTATATATATATATTATATATATATATTATATATATATATATATTATATATATATATATTATATATATATATATATATATATATATATTATATATATATATATATATATATATATATATTAAGATAAGATTAAGATTTTCTAATTTATAATTGATTAATATTTCCCCCCCGTCATGTATTGAATTTTCAAAGTTTGACTTTTTTAACTTTGACCTTAAATAATCATATTTGTTGAAAGTCATATGAATTGATTATGTTTTAAATAATAATAATATCATTTTTCGCAGATAGTATCTATATTTAACTTCACGTACACTATTATACAGAGATATAACATACATATTCTATTAATCATTTTCGATGCAAAACATTTTTTTAAATAATAATATCATTATAATTCGACATGTCTTATTTATTAAAGATATATAAAAATAATATGTTTATCTCGCGTATTACGCGAGAAAATAATCTAGTTTTGATATAATGATTAATTAAAAGTTAAGCTTTATCAAATAATTAAATTTTTCTATTTTGAAATTAAGATTTTTCTTTTTTTATATATATTTAGAAGTTCTACAATTTTATCCCTAACTAACATTAATAAATACACCTTTATATTGTTTTGTTTAAATGTTTTTTTCCATATAAATTACATTTTATTCTTTTTTAAAACCTATATAGACGAGCAGTGGGATGTGCATTTGCCCACTGCGCCGCAGTGAGAGTGCGGGACTGAAAGGTTTTTGGCAGTTTTTTGCATCCGATTAAAGGGGGGTATAAATAGTTTTAGAAACCTAATTCCCAAATGATCAAATCTTCTTTCTAAGAGCTGCACTTCAAGGAACACCTTCAAGGATCAATTCAAGATTTCAACATCTTCCGATTCATTGAAGATTCACGTGCACCCACTTAGATCGTATCTATTTTATTGTCTTGCAATTTCTATTCCTCAAACAATTGGTACATCATGTTCTTCCTTTACTTTGATTGTTATTTCAATTTAATTATGAGTGGCTAATATTTCAATCATCCACCTTGATGTAACTAGACGAATGATGTGATTGCTAGATGTTTTAATTCAAAGAGTTGGTTTCAATTATCGTTGTGTCGAGATCTTGATGATTTTATTCCTTTATATTTATTATTATGATATTGGTGGCATGTGTGTTCTTCGTTAGTGGTACTAGTTGGATACATATGTGATTTTCAAACGGTTGCTTGTCTATGAGCAATTATCACTAGTTCATGGTGTGATAGTGAATGTCATTTTAATAAAAGGAATAATTTGTCAACGTGTTTAGAAGCGGTTGGTGGTACCACGTTTTAATTCACATAGGCTCGATTGGTAATGTGATAATCAAGTAAACTAATTGTTGGTAAGGTTGTCTAGGAATTGGTGGTACCGGCTTGGGTAATTAAACTAGCAACTTAGGTGTTTGGGTGTTTTGCGAGCGGTTGGTGGTACCACGCGAACATTCTATCCTTTCACGATTATCTTGTCAACTCTTAATGAATTTGGTCTTAATTGAATGCAATCACGTTTGAAGTCTAGCGAAGTCAAGGTGGATGATCTTTACTATTATTGTTTGCAGTTTTTCCTTTACCTTTACGCGTTTGTCTTTTAAGTTATTTTAATTTAATTGTAAAAGAGAGATTCAAAGCGTTCCACCAAGTTCTAGCTCAACACATCACCGACACACTCAAATCAAAGAAAAGAACCCGGAAATGGAATAAATTAACCTCAAATTCGCACATCCTAGTGCAGAGTTCGAAATGGAACCCTTACTCCCGAATAAATCCAAGAGCCTAAGAGAGGGACAAATTACAAGGCAACCAAACCAAAACCGCAAACAACTAGCACATCAATATATGAACAATGGATCTCACAACTTTAGGTGTTTGGGAAATTTAGAGTATGCAAGTAATGTTATCAATCCACAAGGATTAGCCCAATAACCGTTCAGAACACATTTCGCCGATTAAAATTTTGCCAAGGAAAAATTTGTTGTAAAATTGCTCATTAAATTATTATGAATTAAGTGACAAAAGCAATTTACCACAAGGACAAGCTCAACTCAAGTTTTAAAAACCACATCAACCTCTATTATCCCACCAAATTGACAACACCGATTCCAAACATGCACATCACAGTGAAGAGCTCAAAATAGAAACTCCTACCCTCGGATAAAATCCGAAGGCCTATGAGAGGGACACATCAACAAAACCGGTAGAAATCTCAATGGCAAAACAACAAAAGTGATGTACCCGGTAGCTTAAACCTATTTGCCACCCCCCCCCCCCCCACACTTAAGATGGACAATGCCCTCAATGTCCATATTCGGTCAAACAAAGGTAAATAGGGGTAAGCAACATAGAATAATCAGAACACATACCGGAGTAAGGACACATCCCGTTTTGAAACAAGTCAGTCGACCCCGTGTCACAAATGGTGCTTCCTAAAAAGGAAAACCACTTTGCCTGGCGGGAGAAACAACTTGTACCAAAACGGAAAGTGCGAGAGATGTGTGTGCAACAAACATACCAAACAAAAATATAGCGGCGCTGAACTTACTGCCAGCATATGCACACCATCACACAATCACAATTTGATGCCACAAAGTAAAGATGAGAAGAGAATCCAATGAGTTTTCCCCCCACACATGTGTTGCACAATAGCCATCAAATCGAATAGTCCTGTCACTTGCACCACAAACAAACCACATTCCAATCATATAAAAGTAACACTGTTCATGCAAACAAACCAAAAGAAAAAGAAAAAGTCAAAATACAATGTTCCAACACCCCGTAGGGTAGATACCCGAAGAAATAAGAAATAATGTATGGAGTACAGTCATCCAGATAATCAAACCATCATCACAAACCATAACATGATTCATCCCACGGTGCCGGATGGGAACCATAATCATCATCACTGCTGCTGACCATGATAACCATAAGGAAGACCAGAAGTATCAAAAAGATCGGTGATCCAATTGCGGTCTCCTTCTTGACCTGAACTAGAGGCGCCAACATCTCCTCCAGACGGTCCACCGCCAAATCCTGACCCAGAACCTGCAACAAAACCAGGAGCGAAAGAAGATGAACCACCAACAAATCCCCCAGAACCACTAGCATCTCCACCAGCAGTGGGCATAGTCCTCTCCCACTGCGCCGCAGTCGTTTGTCACTGGAGTTGGGAAAAAAATTGCCCCACTGCGCCGCAGTGGGGGAGGACTATGCCCACTGCGCCGCAGTGGGCCTTTGACCGGTCAACCCTGAGTGTATTATTACCAGCATCTTGGGGAGTATTATTTTTACCACTCATTTTTTATCAGTTTTGTTTTCCCTTTTCCTCTCAAAACCGATCTCAAGCTGCTTCACTTTTGCTCTCAATTCACCATTCTTGCATTTTCTTCTTCTTTTTCTCCTGCATTACCAGTATTCTTTCAGTATCATGGGAAAAAAGGTATGATTTCTTGACTAGTTTTTCTTTTTATTTCTTTAATTTTAATTTTTAATTTTTAGGGTTTTAATTTTCAAATTAATTAGTGGGGTATGTTAGTTATGGGCTATTGATACCAATGTGGTGTTTAATTTTTTGATTCTAACACTTGTTCATCCGATTTTGGAGATAAATTAAATGCTAGAGTTTTGTAAACTTGGGGCTTTTTGATGGACAAGTGTGGGGGAGGTTAATGTTAGCCTAGTTGTTGTTACATTGTGGAAATATAGTAGTTTAATGGTTTAAATCGACCATTTTTGCTGAAAGTTGTGATGAACACCATCTTCTTGCCCAGATTTTTAGGCCCACTGCGCCGCAGTGCTATTGTGTGTTAGCCACTGCGCCGCAGTGGCTGGTTTCTGTCTTGCACATGAAATTTGCTTCACTACGCCGCAGTGAGGACCATCCAGTCCCACTGCGACGCAGTGGGAAGTTTCTGCCCACAAATTTTGTTGATGATAATTATGATTTCAGTTTTGCATTCCTTCTGTAACATGTCTGTTTGCTTTAATTTTGTGATTGCAGACTGGAGATCAGCAAAGGCAGATGGAAGTTGGTCAAGGAAGCGGGACTGGTTCCAAGAGGGCTAGACAAGAGCCAGAAGTACCTGATTTAAAGTTTGGAGAGAACCAAATGGACGAATCTCACGCATGGTTGGCGTTCGATGGGGTTAGGCAACCCCATAAGAACAACTTCTTGAACAATCTCTTTGCTATCCATTGCCAGGT
The DNA here is from genome assembly GCA_034093135.1 of Erigeron breviscapus. Lineage (NCBI taxonomy): Eukaryota > Viridiplantae > Streptophyta > Magnoliopsida > Asterales > Asteraceae > Erigeron > Erigeron breviscapus. Next base: position 270,830,546 of record CM067167.1, read on the forward strand.
TGTTTGCCCTCCCAAATATCTTGATCCGATTTTTGCTAGGAATTATGGGATACAGGAGGATATCCGTCGTTGGTTTCGCATTGAGGTTCCAATCGGTAACCAGGTGGTTAGTAGTGATATGTGGCATAACATTTTCCATAATCGGGAACCATGTTTTCGTGAACTTTGTCTGGAGTTTTATTCTACTTGAAGTTGACCAAGGAGCTTAATAAAGTCAACGATATTTTTGAAGAGCGGGTAGTAACTTTTGTCTGCGGGGGACAGCCTCGGAAGTTATCTATTCCGGAATTTGGTTTTTATTGTGGCATGTATACAAGGGATCAGTTGGATAGTCAGGAATTTAGGGCTTTGTTGAGAAAGGGGTTGTATGTGAAATAGGATTTGGGGGATGGGGAGTCGATAACTCAGTATTGGACTCGTATTTCGGGACATGATTGGCCCTCTGGTGGCTCGGGTAGTGTGTCTAAGATTAGAAGTGTCAAGCTGAGGATGTTGCATAGGATGATTGTCACTATTCTGGTACAAAGGTCCACCCATTGGGACAAGGCGTACCAGCTAGATTTATGGCTGATTAAGTTGTTTACTGAGGGGGCACCAAGGAGGTTTGCTTTGGCCCCGATGGTTGTTCTGGATAGGATGGTGAATCACTCGGATTCGAAGTTGGTGCTTGGGCATTTTATCACCCGTATTTACAAGAGGATGGGAGTTTTTGATACTGATATATGTCATGAGGGTTTGTCTTTGCAGGTTAGACAAGAGCATTTAACTGAGAAAGAGTTGATAATAGCCAAGATAGTGAAGAAGCCAAAAAAGAATGAGCAAGCAAGGTTGTTGGATGATACGGGTGTTATCGCTGCACCGCCTCCTGAGGTGGAGGATTCTGATGATGATGAGATGGAGGACGCCCCGCAGGAGCCTCAGCGGAGGCGGGGCCGTCCAAGTATTGACTTGACTGATATAGGGTCCCAGCTGCAACAGATTTTGGATGGGCAGCAGGCTAGTGGTATGGCATTTGATGATTATCAACGGAGGATGGATCAGGATATGACTTGGTTGGGATCGCAGCAGGCCCGCACCAACTATACCCTGGATTATTATCAGCCTATGTGGGATGCGCAGTACCATGGGCAGCCGTTCGTTCCAGACACTCCTATTCCTAATTTCTCACCACCACCTATTCATGTTCCGACATATCGTCAGGGAGGCGGTTCTTTCTTCCCACATGATCTAGGAGGATCTCCTCGTGGTCCTGTGCAGTTTGGTTCTTTTGGTGGGAGATCTTCTTTTGATGCAGGTACTAGTGCAGAGTGGAGGCCATGGACAGGTGCCGCTAGTCAAGCTGGTGGAGATGCTGGTGGTTCTGGGGATTTGTTGGTGGTTCATCTTCTTTCGCTCCTGGTTTTGTTGCAGGTTCTGGGTCAGGATTTGGCGGTGGACCGTCTGGAGGAGATGTTGGCGCCTCTAGTTCAGGTCAAGAAGGAGACCGCAATTGGATCACCGATCTTTTTGATACTTCTGGTCTTCCTTATGGTTATCATGGTCAGCAGCAGTGATGATGATTATGGTTCCCATCCGGCACCGTGGGATGAATCATGTTATGGTTTGTGATGATGGTTTGATTATCTGGATGACTGTACTCCATACATTATTTCTTATTTCTTCGGGTATCTACCCTACGGGGTGTTGGAACATTGTATTTTGACTTTTTCTTTTTCTTTTGGTTTGTTTGCATGAACAGTGTTACTTTTATATGATTGGAATGTGGTTTGTTTGTGGTGCAAGTGACAGGACTATTCGATTTGATGGCTATTGTGCAACACATGTGTGGGGGGAAAACTCATTGGATTCTCTTCTCATCTTTACTTTGTGGCATCAAATTGTGATTGTGTGATGGTGTGCATATGCTGGCAGTAAGTTCAGCGCCGCTATATTTTTGTTTGGTATGTTTGTTGCACACACATCTCTCGCACTTTCCGTTTTGGTACAAGTTGTTTCTCCCGCCAGGCAAAGTGGTTTTCCTTTTTAGGAAGCACCATTTGTGACACGGGGTCGACTGACTTGTTTCAAAACGGGATGTGTCCTTACTCCGGTATGTGTTCTGATTATTCTATGTTGCTTACCCCTATTTACCTTTGTTTGACCGAATATGGACATTGAGGGCATTGTCCATCTTAAGTGTGGGGGGGTGGCAAATAGGTTTAAGCTACCGGGTACATCACTTTTGTTGTTTTGCCATTGAGATTTCTACCGGTTTTGTTGATGTGTCCCTCTCATAGGCCTTCGGATTTTATCCGAGGGTAGGAGTTTCTATTTTGAGCTCTTCACTGTGATGTGCATGTTTGGAATCGGTGTTGTCAATTTGGTGGGATAATAGAGGTTGATGTGGTTTTTAAAACTTGAGTTGAGCTTGTCCTTGTGGTAAATTGCTTTTGTCACTTAATTCATAATAATTTAATGAGCAATTTTACTACAAATTTTTCCTTGGCAAAATTTTAATCGGCGAAATGTGTTCTGAACGGTTATTGGGCTAATCCTTGTGGATTGATAACATTACTTGCATACTCTAAATTTCCCAAACACCTAAAGTTGTGAGATCCATTGTTCATATATTGATGTGCTAGTTGTTTGCGGTTTTGGTTTGGTTGCCTTGTAATTTGTCCCTCTCTTAGGCTCTTGGATTTATTCGGGAGTAAGGGTTCCATTTCGAACTCTGCACTAAGATGTGCGAATTTGAGGTTAATTTATTCCATTTCCGGGTTCTTTTCTTTGATTTGAGTGTGCCGGTGATGTGTTGAGCTAGAACTTGGCCTTGTGATCGTGACGAGACCGCAGTGAGATCACTTTTGTGATTAAAGTACATCGGATGACGAATTGGCATATAGGTTTGACCCATACTTTTCTTTCTTGCTTTATTTTCACTTTTCCTTTTGTATATTCATACCCTTACTATACTTATACTCACTTACATATACATCCTTCCTTTCTTTGTAAACCTTTCTTATACACCATTTTAACTTAGCCTTTTCCATTGTATATATCCACTCATTTATGTAAACTTTACCTAATTATACATTACCATACCGATAGTCTAATCTGGGGGGCCTTTGATTGCTGTTGGTTGGTTTGCACGGTTTGTGAGAGTTTTGGGGGTGGATTGATTGGATTAAAAAAAAAAAAAAAAAAAAAAAAAAAAAAAAAAAAAAAAAAAAAAAAAAAAAAAAAAAAAAAAAAAAAAAAAAAAAAAAAAAAAAAAAAAAAAAAAAAAAAAAAAAAAAAAAAAAAAAAAAAAAAAAAAAAAAAAAAAAAAAAAAAAAAAAAAAAAAAAAAAAAAAAAAAAAAAAAAAAAAAAAAAAAAAAAAAAAAAAAAAAAAAAAAAAAAAAAAAAAAAAAAAAAAAAAAAAAAAAAAAAAAAAAAAAAAAAAAAAAAAAAAAAAAAAAAAAAAAAAAAAAAAAAAAAAAAAAAAAAAAAAAAAAAAAAAAAAAAAAAAAAAAAAAAAAAAAAAAAAAAAAAAAAAAAAAAAAAAAAAAAAAAAAAAAAAAAAAAAAAAAAAAAAAAAAAAAAAAAAAAAAAAAAAAAAAAAAAAAAAAAAAAAAAAAAAAAAAAAAAAAAAAAAAAAAAAAAAAAAAAAAAAAAAAAAAAAAAAAAAAAAAAAAAAAAAAAAAAAAAAAAAAAAAAAAAAAAAAAAAAAAAAAAAAAAAAAAAAAAAAAAAAAAAAAAAAAAAAAAAAAAAAAAAAAAAAAAAAAAAAAAAAAAAAAAAAAAAAAAAAAAAAAAAAAAAAAAAAAAAAAAAAAAAAAAAAAAAAAAAAAAAAAAAAAAAAAAAAAAAAAAAAAAAAAAAAAAAAAAAAAAAAAAAAAAAAAAAAAAAAAAAAAAAAAAAAAAAAAAAAAAAAAAAAAAAAAAAAAAAAAAAAAAAAAAAAAAAAAAAAAAAAAAAAAAAAAAAAAAAAAAAAAAAAAAAAAAAAAAAAAAAAAAAAAAAAAAAAAAAAAAAAAAAAAAAAAAAAAAAAAAAAAAAAAAAAAAAAAAAAAAAAAAAAAAAAAAAAAAAAAAAAAAAAAAAAAAAAAAAAAAAAAAAAAAAAAAAAAAAAAAAAAAAAAAAAAAAAAAAAAAAAAAAAAAAAAAAAAAAAAAAAAAAAAAAAAAAAAAAAAAAAAAAAAAAAAAAAAAAAAAAAAAAAAAAAAAAAAAAAAAAAAAAAAAAAAAAAAAAAAAAAAAAAAAAAAAAAAAAAAAAAAAAAAAAAAAAAAAAAAAAAAAAAAAAAAAAAAAAAAAAAAAAAAAAAAAAAAAAAAAAAAAAAAAAAAAAAAAAAAAAAAAAAAAAAAAAAAAAAAAAAAAGTGAAAAAAAAAAAAAAAAAAAAAAAAAAAAAAAAAAAAAAAAAAAAAAAAAAAAAAGATGGAAATTGGGCTACTAGTGGGTACGTCTCATTTTTATATGTCTAGAGTTGTATTGTATCGTTAAAAATGGAGGGCTTGGTTGATTTTAAGTTGTTTGAAGTTGATACACCACATTGGTGTCGAGTTTGCTTGGTAATTTTGAAGTGTCTTAGCGGATTTGCAATTTATGGGTTGTTGGCAATCAAGGGTACGGGTTTTGATTAGACTATTTTGTACATATTTCATACTTACCTTATACTTTTGATTGATTCCTTTCATTTCTAACCTATACTCCCTCACTCATTGTAAATGTCCATTATATATACCTTAGCCTAACTATACAACCATCTTATATGCCTATTTTGATGATGTACTTGGTGCTTACGCCACGTCGGTGGAGCTATGATCCTTGTTCAAGCCTATGGTAAGATATGCATCACGACCGTGCTATGAGTGATTCTTCATATATTCAACCCCAAAAGTAAGTTCGTTGGAGTAGAATGATATTGATTGGTTCATTTGTTTCACTTGTGCATAGTCGTGTTATTGAGGCTTGTGGATTGTTCAGATATGGTCAAACATTTCGGGTTTTCATTTAAGATTAAAACTGCTTCACCCAACTTCTTTGTCCTTGACATACTTGGTGTTGCTTCTTTTTGATACTCGTAATTGTTTATTTAGCTTCTTTGCCAAGGATTACTTTTTCTTTAAATGTTGGATTTGCTTGAGGACAAGCAATGCTAAAGTGTGGGGGGATTTGATGTGACCAATTTATACCCATCGCCCACATCGTTATTGGCCTTTTTATTATATGTTTTTAGTCGATTTTGCTGGCATTGGCGCGTTTATGGGTTTTGTTAGTGGTTTCAGGTTCTAAACAGGTGACGTGTCCGTTTGGCGCAATTTCGAGTAATTTTGAGGTCAGGTAGTTGATTGGAGAGTTCGAGAGTGAAAAGAGATAGAAAAGATATGCAAGTTTTCATAAGTTGATGTGAGGCCTTCGGTCAGTAATATTGTACTGCGACGCAGTGGTGGGGAACAAGTCCACTGCGCCGCAGTCATCTTTGTTGTAAGGCACTACAAGTCCAGTAATATAGCACTGCGACGCAGTGGTGGTGAACAGGCCCACTGCGCCGCAGTCAGCTAGTGGAAAGGGGGCATTGAGACCAGTATATTTGCACTGCGACGCAGTGGGATGTGCATTTGCCCACTGCGCCGCAGTCAGCTAGTGGAAAGGGGGCATTGAGACCAGTATATTTGCACTGCGACGCAGTGGGATGTGCATTTGCCCACTGCGCCGCAGTCAGCCTTGACAAACAAGCACAAATGGGCAGTATAAAAGCACTGCGACGCAGTGGGATGTGCATTTGCCCACTGCGCCGCAGTCAGCTAGTGGAAAGGGGGCATTGAGACCAGTATATTTGCACTGCGACGCAGTGGGATGTGCATTTGCCCACTGCGCCGCAGTCAGCTAGTGGAAAGGGGGCATTGAGACCAGTATATTTGCACTGCGACGCAGTGGGATGTGCATTTGCCCACTGCGCCGCAGTCAGCCAGTGGAAAGGGCATTGAGACCAGTATATTTGTACTGCAATGCAGTGGTGGAGAACAGGCCCACTGTGCCGCAGTCAGCTAGTGGAATAAGGGCATTGAGACCAGTATATTTGTACTGCGACGCAGTGGTGGAGAACAGGCCCACTGTGCCGCAGTCAGCTAGTGGAATAAGGGCATTGAGACCAGTATATTTGTACTGCGACGCAGTGGTGGAACAGCCACTGCGCCGCAGTCAGCTAGTGGAATAAGGGCATTGAGACCAATATATTAGCACTGCGACGCAGTGGTGGTGAACAGGCCCACTGCGCCGCAGTCAGCTAGTGGAAAGGGGGCATTGAGACCAGTATATTTGCACTGCGACGCAGTGGGATGTGCATTTGCCCACTGCGCCGCAGTCAGCTAGTGGAATAAGGGCATTGAGACCAGTATATTAGCACTGCGACGCAGTGGTGGTGAACAGGCCCACTGCGCCGCAGTCAGCTAGTGGAAAGGGGGCATTGAGACCAGTATATTTGCACTGCGACGCAGTGGGATGTGCATTTGCCCACTGCGCCGCAGTCAGCTAGTGGAAAGGGGGCATTGAGACCAGTATATTTGCACTGCGACGCAGTGGGATGTGCATTTGCCCACTGCGCCGCAGTCAGCTAGTGGAAAGGGGGCATTGAGACCAGTATATTTGCACTGCGACGCAGTGGGATGTGCATTTGCCCACTGCGCCGCAGTCAGCCAGTGGAAAGGGCATTGAGACCAGAATATTAGCACTGCGACGCAGTGGTGGTGAACAGGCCCACTGCGCCGCAGTCAGCTAGTGGAAAGGGGGCATTGAGACCAGTATATTTGCACTGCGACGCAGTGGGATGTGCATTTGCCCACTGCGCCGCAGTCAGCTAGTGGAAAGGGGGCATTGAGACCAGTATATTTGCACTGCGACGCAGTGGGATGTGCATTTGCCCACTGCGCCGCAGTCAGCTAGTGGAAAGGGGGCATTGAGACCAGTATATTTGCACTGCGACGCAGTGGGATGTGCATTTGCCCACTGCGCCGCAGTCAGCCAGTGGAAAGGGCATTGAGACCAGTATATTTGCACTGCGACGCAATGGTGGTGAACAGGCCACTGCGCCGCAGTCAGCTAGTGGAAAGGGGGCATTGAGACCAGTATATTTGCACTGCGACGCAGTGGGATGTGCATTTGCCCACTGCGCCGCAGTCAGCTAGTGGAAAGGGGGCATTGAGACCAGTATATTTGCACTGCGACGCAGTGGGATGTGCATTTGCCCACTGCGCCGCAGTCAGCCAGTGGAAAGGGCATTGAGACCAATATATTAGCACTGCGACGCAGTGGTGGTGAACAGGCCCACTGCGCCGCAGTCAGCTAGTGGAAAGGGGGCATTGAGACCAGTATATTTGCACTGCGACGCAGTGGGATGTGCATTTGCCCACTGCGCCGCAGTCAGCTAGTGGAAAGGGGGCATTGAGACCAGTATATTTGCACTGCGACGCAGTGGGATGTGCATTTGCCCACTGCGCCGCAGTCAGCTAGTGGAAAGGGGGCATTGAGACCAGTATATTTGCACTGCGACGCAGTGGGATGTGCATTTGCCCACTGCGCCGCAGTCAGCTAGTGGAAAGGGGGCATTGAGACCAGTATATTTGCACTGCGACGCAGTGGGATGTGCATTTGCCCACTGCGCCGCAGTCAGCCAGTGGAAAGGGCAAGACCAATATATTAGCACTGCGACGCAGTGGTGGTGAACAGGCCCACTGCGCCGCAGTCAGCTAGTGGAAAGGGGGCATTGAGACCAGTATATTTGCACTGCGACGCAGTGGGATGTGCATTTGCCCACTGCGCCGCAGTCAGCCTTGACAAACAAGCACAAATGGGCAGTATAAAAGCACTGCGACGCAGTGGGATGTGCATTTGCCCACTGCGCCGCAGTGAGAGTGCGGGACTGAAAGGTTTTTGGCAGTTTTTTGCATCCGATTAAAGGGGGGTATAAATAGTTTTAGAAACCTAATTCCCAAATGATCAAATCTTCTTTCTAAGAGCTGCACTTCAAGGAACACCTTCAAGGATCAATTCAAGATTTCAACATCTTCCGATTCATTGAAGATTCACGTGCACCCACTTAGATCGTATCTATTTTATTGTCTTGCAATTTCTATTCCTCAAACAATTGGTACATCATGTTCTTCCTTTACTTTGATTGTTATTTCAATTTAATTATGAGTGGCTAATATTTCAATCATCCACCTTGATGTAACTAGACGAATGATGTGATTGCTAGATGTTTTAATTCAAAGAGTTGGTTTCAATTATCGTTGTGTCGAGATCTTGATGATTTTATTCCTTTATATTTATTATTATGATATTGGTGGCATGTGTGTTCTTCGTTAGTGGTACTAGTTGGATACATATGTGATTTTCAAACGGTTGCTTGTCTATGAGCAATTATCACTAGTTCATGGTGTGATAGTGAATGTCATTTTAATAAAAGGAATAATTTTGTCAACGTGTTTAGAAGCGGTTGGTGGTACCACGTTTTAATTCACATAGGCTCGATTGGTAATGTGATAATCAAGTAAACTAATTGTTGGTAAGGTTGTCTAGGCATTGGTGGTACCGGCTTGGGTAATTAAACTAGCAACTTAGGTGTTTGGGTGTTTTGCGAGCGGTTGGTGGTACCACGCGAACATTCTATCCTTTCACGATTATCTTGTCAACTCTTAATGAATTTGGTCTTAATTGAATGCAATCACGTTTGAAGTCTAGCGAAGTCAAGGTGGATGATCTTTACTATTATTGTTTGCAGTTTTTCCTTTACCTTTACGCGTTTGTCTTTTAAGTTATTTTAATTCAATTGTAAAAGAGAGATTCAAAGCGTTCCACCCTTTTTCCAAACTACTTTGTTAAACAATTGATTCAAACCAATCCCCGTGAACGAACCTGGACTTACTTTTTAACTATACTGCATACGATCGGGTCCACTACCCGATAGTGCGTAGTAGTGAGTTTCAAGGTATTTCTAGTTTTAAATTTTAAACTCGATTTAGCAACTCAAGTTTTTGAGGTGGCTAACTTCTGGATTAAGATATCCATCTATCCACTTAACAATAAAATGACATGATTAGCCTTTCCTTTTTAAGATTCTAGTTTATTCCCATTCATTTAGCCGCTATTTTTCATTTTTGTAAACTTTTATTTATTTATCTGTTTTCTTCAATCTGAACTGCTAGTAAATTAACTACAACGTGCTCCAAAACAATGGCTTCTCCACCACCACTACCAACCTCCGATCCCGAACATCACCACCACACTTTCTCATCTATCGGCAAGGTTTATTTCTTTTTTTGCTTTTCGCCTCTCAAATTATCACTTTTGTTGAAAATATATGTATATGTGATTATTTATTTATATATGTATCTATATATATATAGGCAGGAAAATCATCAGGTGAAATTGAAGGTATGGATTTGCCCTTATTAAATAACGGTCATCGTCAATCGAATAATTACTCCGTTGCTGCTGCTATTCTTCCGTGAGTTCTTACCGCCTCTATTTTTTTTTTTACTTTTACTTTTACATAATTTCTACTTTACTCCATCTATATAAATATAAATTTAAATATAGAAAAATATTATGTTATTATACGAAGTTTTTTATTTTTGAGTTTTATTACTGTTTAATGTTTTCGGTAACAAGTTATCATGTAGTGCTTTTTTGTAATGGACTTTTAAATTTTTGCTATTGTATGTATCTCAGTCAATTTTTATAAACCGATGACGTGACGTGGTGAATGACGTCTACAGAAAATCTCTTTCAAAAACCAAAAAGTTGCAATAATGTGAAGTTTGTTACACAAAAAAGACAGTTTGGAAGTATAATACCACAATAGCAATATTGAAGAATATTTTTAATGAAATACCAAATTATTTAGGTCATAATTTGGGGTATTCTTCTGAATTACAGGATTTTGAACTTGAGTTGACTTAAGCCAAGGACTAATTTAGTTACGATTTGGCCGAATGTTCCTATTCCGTTTTTGCTTCTACGGTCAAGTTTTGTTGAATTTTTCATTTAACAAGTGTTTTTTAATCCTAGAACGATATCATTAGGTGAACTCAGCTATTAGTATTTTGTTAAACTGTTGTATTGATTATGAGTTATGAATTAAACTGATCGTTTCTTAAATGAGTTATGCTATTTTTAAATAATAGCAAAACAAAAAAAGCATTTAATAGAGATGTATTAGTATGGTTGTAACTTTTGGTATGTTATACGACATATAGAAATGGTGGTATGTTGTTCTGCTTATATGTCTTGCAGTTGGACAATTGGTAAGATTGTTTATTTGAGTCACTAATCTTTACGTAATGAGCCAATGATTATAAAAAGTGAAGAGTTATTAATTTCTATTAAACTTTTCTTTTGAAGTTCTAGTTGTGATAAAAGTCTTTTTGATGATGAATGATTCATTGATCTCAGATTTCTATTCCCCGCTCTTGGAGGCCTATTATATGGATTTGATATCGGTGCCACCTCTTCTGCTACTATTAATATAAAGGTATCTTTTGAACAGATTTGGTAATGTTAAACAATTAGTATTAAGTTATAGATTTATAGCTCATATGTTTTCTGTATTGTCTATATCTAATCAATATCTTGTATTTTGTCTTCTATAGTGTAGTTTGGTGCATAGTGAATTCATTTTTACTATTTCTTTGTCTCGTTGTGTGTTATACATATATATGTTTTTTTTTTCATTCAAATGCTGCAGTCACCTGTCTCTAGTGGTGTCTCATGGTACGACTTGTCCTCCGTGCAAATTGGTCTCATCGTAAGTTTGTCAAGTCTTTGCTGCTTGTTGCCATGCATTTTTCTTTATCTCATGCAAAACTAATGTTTTTTCTTGTTTATGGTCTTTGCAGACTAGTGGTTCACTATATGGGGCCTTGATCGGTTCTATAATGGCATTTAATGTTGCTGACTTTCTAGGTTAGTTATAGTTTAACTTAAGGATTGAAGTTTCTAATTATCAGTTTTTGCTCGATTTCGATAAATTTATAAGTTATGGGTGCGCTTTTTAAGGAAGAAGAAGAGAGCTGATGGTTTCAGCTGCATCATATATTATTGGTGCTTTGGTTACAACACTTGCACCCAATTTTGCGGTTATGGTGATTGGCCGCTTTATATATGGTATAGGAATTGGACTGGTAAGATTTGAAGCTATCTTTGACCTATTAAATTCCGAAGTTCATAAGTGATCTCTTAGTTTTATGAAATTTCCTTCAGTGTTATTTGAAGCAAGAATCAAAAATCTAATTCCAACTGTTTTCTATGAAGGCAATGCATGCTGCTCCGATGTACATTGCTGAGACAGCTGCTTGTGAGATACGAGGTCGATTGATATCCCTCAAAGAATTCTTCATTGTAACGGGAATGGTGGTAAGTATTTCTTCTTCCACTGAGATAATATTGACTTTGTAGATTACCTCAATTCATTAATAAAATCTTGGCTGTTAAAAAAAACCCTCAATTCATCTTATTTGTCTCCAATGAATTCACTACCTCAAGTAGTAGCAGTTTTTCCAGTTGGATCATCTTAAGTTTATTCTTATCAACTGTTTATATACTGGTGGCAAAATGGGTGCGTCTGGTAATGGGTAAACATGCAACTTTTTGGTAAGGTATCAGGATGGTTTGACCCAAAATCCTTTGTCTATATATGTTTACTTTATTTAGTATAAACAATCAGTGTTAAATGATTACAAAAGGTTTATTATTTCAATGATGTCATCACTTTTTAAATTAAACTATATGAGATCTACACCCAAGTACATGAGAATTACTCAGTTACTCTAACTAAGCATCCTATGGATGTGTCCTCTCTCGGGTGATTTTCTTTGTGTGTGTGTGTGCCGGGGGGGGGGGGGGGGGGGTGTTAATTAAGTAACGAACACTTAGCACATGACAATTCAAAGCGTGTTAGCCCACACCTGTCAGACCATTTTCTGTTTCTTTTTTAAATCATAACCTGAATCCACCCAAAAAAAAGTGAATTGTTCAAATTTGCCATCTCTACTTTATATCCATTTCCCTCTACTGAATGGTGCATTTGAGGGTTAATGTGTTGGTATAATTGCAGTTAGGTTATGTGGTTGGTAGCGTCTTGGTTGATGTAAATGCTGGTTGGCGTTATATGTATGCAACGGCAACTCCATTTGCGGTAATTATGGGTATTGGGATGTGGTGGCTACCTGCTTCACCAAGATGGATTCTCCTACGAGCAATTCAGGGAAAAGGCAATATGCAGGATTTACAGGAATATGCCATTCACTGCTTACGCAGGCTTAGAGGTGAAGCCATTAATAACTCTGCGACTCAAGAAGTCGAGGAGATTCTGGTTGAACTGTCTTATATCAGTGAGGAAGGCGAAGCTACCTTTGGAGAGATGTTTCAGGGAAAATGTTTGAAGGCCCTGGTTATTGGTGCGGGTATAGTCTTGTTCCAGCAGATAACTGGTCAACCTAGTGTACTTTACTATGCTGCATCTATTTTCCAGGTACATCAATGTAAAAGTTTTATGTTACATTAAAAAGTAGATAACGTGCTGAAAATTTCATCTTTTGATTTTTGAAATCTGAAATATGTATCTGTAACTGAATTACTACTTTTTTGTAGACTGCAGGGTTTTCTGCTGCATCGGATGCTACGAAAGCATCTATTTTTCTTGGTTTGGTTAAGGTGGGTGTCATGGGTCGTATCGGCTTCTCTCTTTGTGTGTGTGTGTGTGTGTGCCTGTCTCTAAAAAAAGAACAATAAATACAAATTTCAAAGAAATATGATTAGCTTTTTGCTGATTTCTGTTTCTTTCCCTTCTTCAGTTAATCATGACTGGTGTAGCTGTTTTGATTGTTGACAAACTTGGGAGGAGACCCTTGCTTCTAGGGGGCGTTTCTGGCATGGTAAGTTCTCCTTGGTATATTTCACTGAATCTCTCATTCAAGATACACATAGTTTCAAGTTGTCGAAACATGGGTTACCTAGACTTGGGAGTTTTGGGGGATGTTGGCATTAATCAAGAATGTATATTGTATTGCAGGTAGTCTCATTGTTTCTCATGGGGTCATTTTACACTTACCTCGGTAATGTGCCTGCAGTAGCTGTTGCTGCATTGCTGTTATATGTTGGATGTTATCAGGTATAAAGGCTGCACTGTAAAGTAATGGCATGTTGGCAATATAAATATATAATCTCTCTTGATGCAAAAAACTAGTTTGTCGTATCTTGTCCAAAATTTCAAGTTCCTAAGTATTTAGTTTGTCAACATTATTAAAATAACATTAATTTTCTGCAACTATGTAATTTTCTGCATGACGACATGATCTTCTGGATGTACCTGTTTGACCGGTTAGAGATAAAAATAACCAAATCAGCCCACTCATATGCAAATTAGTTTATACAATGGTGCTTGCCAGATGTAGTAGCATCAGACTTATTTTCTCACGCTGCTCGCGTGGCAAATTAAGAAGTCTGCTACCTTCTTAGCATTTAGATTAAGTGAATTTCTTGTTATAGTCATGTGTCTGTCAAGAGAAGCATGCAAGATTTGCTTACACTGAATATGTTACTTTCTTTGTTTTACTTTCTTTGTTTTAATTGTTATGTGTAGTACGAGTACATGAATTTGTTGATAAGGTATATTTATGCAGATATCTTTTGGTCCTATTGGCTGGTTAATGATTTCTGAGATCTTTCCTTTACGCTTACGAGGGCGCGGATTAAGTATAGCAGTCCTTGTAAATTTTTCCGCCAATGCACTTGTTACATTTTCCTTTTCTCCGTTAGAGGTACATATATTTCTTTGTCAGTTTTATATATCTTTACGTATATGTATATCTATACTTCCTTTACTATTATAAAGCATTACCCCTCCCCCAGTTTAAGATTCAACCCCACCAATCAGATTATGCCACATCATCCTTCCTCGTATCCATGTTAGTATGTTACCAAACACCCTCTTTGGTCCCCTCTCTTACATCACCATTGCCATAATCTTCATAGAACGTAGAAAGTCGAGAAACTGCCGAAAACTATCCATAGCTGCCACTTTGTTCGGATACAATGCTAGTACTTTGTAATATGAAAGTGAAGGGGTTGTAGCTCATCATCATCTTGGTATAACACTTTTTTTTTTTAATATGTTTTTGGTGCAGACGCTGCTTGGGGCTGGAATACTTTTCTTTATCTTTGGAGGCATTGCAGTCGCATCTCTTGTTTTCATCTACTTCATTGTACCAGAAACAAAAGGGCTCACTTTAGAGGAGATCGAGGCTAAACTCCTATGAAAGGGAATCTTGATTGCGAATTCCCTGGTATAGAGTATGTCATAGTCCATTTTCACTTTTACTTCAAACGGTTTAGCGGCTAATTACCCATAGCATCAACATATCATCATTTTATTATAAGTATATATGATGTAACTTATGAATAATGAATTTAACAAGCTTTATTATCACGATGTGGTTTTAATTGAAGCGGTGTTGTTCCTTGGATCGTATGTACCATTTCTCATCTCTTTTATATCAATTAACCATTTGAATATGTGGAAATGTCAAGCTAAGTTTGGGAGTTTTGTCTTATAATTTCGCTCCTTATCACAGGGTTGCTCACATTTTTTAAGGTTGATAAGTGGCTATACTTCCCATCATGGGTGGCATCATACCCTGTTGTTGATCTCACTTTGCTATCACAATGCTTTATCACTTGCCTGTATTTGGCCTAGGAAACGAACTCTGTATTTGGCCAAGGAATGTGAGATTTTTTCGATCTGAATATCTCATTTTTCTCAGATAGCAGAAACAATATTATCTTACAAACCAAACAAGAACCCGGCCTTAAGGTAGCTTTTCTTGTAAACAAAAGCAACAAAATAAGTACTGTATTAAGAAGAGTGGTAAACAATTTTGTTTCTAGAATGCTTTAGGCATTTCTTTAAGTGAGGTTTTACCATTAGTGTTTGTTTTTTTTAAGGTTCAATTGTATCGACTTGAAGCATACGTAAATCTTGTATACTTCATTCAGTAACTTTGTACAAGATTTCAATTTTACTAGTACCGTATGAGCTTTTCTTCACCATATGAAAATAACAATGGTTAAAGTAAGTATTATACTTTTGTTACATATATAAGGTCATTCTTGGTTATCAAAGATACTATGTGCTTTTATATAATTGCTATCACTCGTAATGGTATTGCAAATGAGGATATTTGACATGATATTTATAAAAGCTACTGCTTTCTTTGCAAAAAAGAAAAGAAACAGAAAACCAGTGCTTCCACCATATATACTATTCTCTCCAAATGCTCGACTCTCTCCGAGTGGACCGAGTAGCTTAAACAGAAAAACGATGTTGACAAAATAAAACTCACCCAATCGTTTGCCAAAAATGTAGAGTTGTGGCCTTCTACGAAAAGATTTTAGGCAGTCAGTCGAGTATGACCAACAAACTTAAAACTGAAGTCATGTATTTTATGAGCAACTAGAAGTCTAGAACTAGATTAATTAAACTCCAAGACAAACATTTTTCACACCGGCCTCTAGATTATGACATTTGTAATAGCTCATATACATTTTGGTCATCTTAGCTTATTTCCACATATATAAATAAGACCTTTTTCTAACTCAAAACTTCACAAACATTACAGAATCCAAATCCTTAAAATGGCTTATTTTTCAAGACTTCATGTGTTTTTACTATTGCTACTAGCATTATTACTTCCCAACATTTGTTCTTCAAACACAATTCAAGATAGCTTCCTTCAATGCCTTTCCATTGATGAATCTTTAGCTCAACTCCCTAACATAATTATCACTCCAAACAACCCCTCTTTCACACCCCTTTTGAATTCAACCGCCTTAAATCTCCGGTGTATTGCTCCTTATATGGCGAGACCTGAGCTTATATTGACTGCATTACACGAAGCCCACATCCAAAGTGCGGTGATTTGCGCTAAAAAGCTTGGGGTTCAGCTTCGGGTTAGAAGTGGAGGGCATGATTATGAAGGGTTATCTTATACCTCTGTTATGGACCCTCCTTATGTTGTTATTGACTTGGCCAAAATGCGTGGCATTAATGTTGATATTGAGGATGGTTCGGTTTGGGTTGAGGCTGGTGCAACCGTTGGTGAGCTATACTACCGAATTGCAGAGAAAAGCAAGACTCATGCGGTTCCTGCAGGGCTATGTACTAGCCTTGGCATAGGTGGACACATCACGGGTGGTGCATATGGATCCATGATGAGGAAATATGGGCTTGCAGCCGATAATGCAGTTGATGCGAAGATCATTGATGCAAATGGTCGTATATTGGACCGGAAAGCCATGGGAGAGGATGTCTTTTGGGCTATCCGTGGTGGTGGTGGGGCCAGTTTTGGAATTTTAGTTTCTTGGAAACTAAAACTCGTACCTGTCCCTGAAACCGTCACAGTTTTTAATGTTCAAAAGACATTAGAACAAGGTGCCACTAAGATTCTTTACAAGTGGCAACAAGTTGCTGACAAACTTGATGAAGATCTTTTCATTAGAGTCATGATTCAAACCTCAAATATACCGAATGATACTCGAAGAACCATAAGTACCACTTACAATGCACTATTTCTTGGAGAAGTGGATAGACTTCAAGAAATAATGAAACAAAGTTTCCCTGAATTGGGTCTCAAAAAAGAAGATTGCATTGAAATGAGTTGGTTAGAATCTGTTTTGTTCATTGCAGGGTATCCAAGAAGCGTTCCAACGAGTGTCCTACTTGCAGGAAAGCCGGCTTTCTTGAGCTACTTCAAGGCAAAATCAGATTTTGTTAAAGACCCAATTCCGGAAAAGGGTTTAGAAGGAATGTGGGAAAGATTCCTGGCAGAAGATAGCCCATTTATGATATGGAACCCATATGGAGGCATGATGAGCAAGATTTCGGAATCTTCAATTCCATTTCCTCATAGAAATGTACTTTTCAAGATTCAATATTTGACAAGCTGGATAGGGCCTGATAAAGAAGTGATGAACAAGCATGTTGATTGGATTAGGAAGCTTTATAACTACATGACTCAATATGTTTCAATGTTTCCAAGACAAGCTTATGTGAATTATAGAGACCTTGATCTTGGAATGAATGACAAAAATGGTGGTGACACTAGTTTTGTAAAGGCAAGTTCATGGGGAACAAAGTACTTCAAAGACAACTTCAATAGGTTGGTTAAGATCAAGACTGAGTTTGATCCTGATAACTTCTTTAAACATGAACAAAGCATTCCAGTTTTACCCTTGAAAAGTGAGCTCAAAGATGAACTATGAAGAGGGTTAAGGGTAAAAAGGTAATTTACCATTAAGGGTTGTGTTATTTTGTATATTCTTTTGTGGGTATGTGATAAATATCATGGGAGGAATGGTAGAATAGGTTATAATGGTATGAACTACCAACTTTATATTTTAAGAAATGCAATACATATATATACATGTTGGATATAATATCATGTTAGTACTTTAGAGTAATTGTCACTGTAGTTCATATATATTGGTTGTAATTGTCACAATGTGAAAGTTTTATTTCAATCCTAAAGGCTAAAACCCATAAAAGACTATAAATACATCAACTTAAAAACCTGAAAAAACTTGAAGCCGAAAAGCAATCGTATGTGTGTCGTGGGTTGGTTCGTTTCGTCCTCCTATCTACGCAATTATCTGTCTTCGTTCGTGATCATGTTGGGCGAAAGGTAGTTGTAGAGGAGCGGCTGTGAAAGGGCTCTTCCCCCCTTTCCATTGAAGTAGGGAGGGCTTCCTTCCCCACCATTCCGGCCTATTATTGATAGGGATTTTACCGATGCTGAAGGTAGCTTGCTTACCAAGCCACCCACTTGAGAAGCTGGTCGCTAGAAAGAAGCGACGAGGAAGCGAAGCTGTCTACGAAGCAAAGCTTCTCCCCCTGTAGTCTACCGAATTTGTCATCCTTTCATCTTTCGTCCCGCATTCAAGTGCTTGTGACTATTACCCTTAACATGAGCACCATTAACATCTCTACTAGATGATGGAATCGAAAACACTTGGCATCAATTTAGCAAAGTCAATAGAAGATGTATGACAATGAGGGGCCAACTTTTGACACACTTAATTAATGAAGCATGCCATATCAACTTTACATAAACTTAAGGGACATACTAAGAAACTTGCCTAAAATGAAGGATCACTTCTCAACTGTTTGATGAGTACAAGGGTTAAAAAAGAAGTTTCTAAATAAAAAAAGTGTGGCTACAGAAAGACCACAAAGCCAACTGAAAAACAGATTTCACAACACAAAAAGAAAACATGTCATTCGCCGTGAATCTTTCTCCGCTCATCCTCCGGTTACCGGAAATTAGCTCCGGCAAAGATACTTCCCGAAAACACTTGATATGTTCTTACAGAAAGAGGCCCATTTTGTCATTTGCCACAAGCAATTCCACTGCAGAATCACCACCAGAAATTGAGCTTGAATTTGTTGGGGTAAATTCATTCATTTGAATATTATTTTAACTTTGACAGTTTACTCTTACATTTTCAAACTGTTTATCTTTCTTGTGGCTTGTGCTAAGGAAGGATATATATAATTGTACTTATTTGTTCTGTAGGGAGTACATTTTTTTATTTTATTTTTGTTGCATATTGTACTTAATTATTAACTACCTTAAATTTTAATTGCAATGTGACATTATTTATACATTGCCTGGAGCTTGGTCAAGGGTTTCTCTGCCAATTTTAACCTTTTCGAAAAAACATGTTAAAATAGTCAAAATGATAATCATTTGTTGTGTATAGGCTATAGCTTTTTTAGTATGCATATAAATAATAATAAAAAAGTGATGTACACATTATAAACATGTAATGTATAGAAATGTACCATGTGTGTTGATATTATAATTTTGTGATATGCAAGTCATTTATTGTGTTATAGCTAAATATATTGCTTTTTTTTTCCTATGCTTGTGCTCAAATGAAGCCAAAGCCTGGTGGAGATGGGAAGTATCCAGTGGATAGAGCGTCAGTGGTTAGCGGAGAGAAGCTTTTGAGGACTATTATGGCAGATAACAAACTTGAGCTTTACGGGACGTATGTATGTATGTTACTTTAACACGTTAACAGTTCTCATTTTTACGCACAAAAGTGACCAAAAAGTCATTACCTAGATACACATTTTCATTAAACTTTTACCAAAATAATAGATATTCTAGCAAATTTTAATATCCAGATAACACGAGGGGTCGTAGGTGATTTAGTTTTGGCATGTTTCATATGTAGATGAAAGTTGAAACTTGCCTAACCACCAAATGTCGTTTTGCTCATGTGTACAACATGTTACAGTATGGGTTGCATTTTGGTTCAATAACCTTACCCAGATCAAAAGTTCTCACTGTTTAAAGTTTTACCTTTTTCTTACTCGTTTATCATATTCACACCTACATGTAAGAGTAGACTAGCTCGATTAACTAAACCTCGTCGTCTTTTATTTCTTGATATCAAAACAGTTGACCATCTTGAAAGGCAGAAGAAAGAATAATGAAATTTATACTTTTCTAGGTTCGATTAAAGTTATAATTTTCAATTGAGTAGTTAACGATCCACGCTATTAATTGCTAAGAGACTCCAAAATTTTTTAAATAAACTTGATCCTATTTTGGCTGTTTTCATTGTAATCTCGTATTCATTGTTTCCTCTCATCTTATAAACATGGAACATGCGTGCCCTTGAATGACAAAAACTTTGTTATTATTTGTTCTCGTAGGGAAAACTGATGAATTGTGGGGGTGGTGGTAGTTGCGGCACTTGTATGGTTGAGGTATGTCCGTCCATTTTTTGATTATTGCTTCCCTTGGAAAGTAGTTATCCAAATGCATTATAATTCTACACTACCTGAAGAAACGCTATCTACCTCCATCCTTTCATATACTAGAGAAAGCACTAATTCATTAGGATTAGAGGTGGCAAAATGGGCAAGTCAAGTGGGTTGGGTATTGGATCAAAAGCTGCAGTGTTAAGGTGAGGTTGACCTAAAACACACTTTCATTAGTTTTGGTTTTTTAATAAGCAGTTCGTGGTTAAATTCCTAAATAAAGCTTTTAGGATATCATATGATACATGTGAGGAAACTTTTGACCCATTCGACCCATTTCCTCTAATTTGTATATCTAGTTACCGGTGATAGATAAAACAAAACCTATACAAGTCAAATTTTGTCATGCTTAAAAGAAGTTTACATGTATGCTATTATTATTATTATTATTATTTGTTATATAATGTGTGCAGGTTGTAGAAGGAAAGGAGCTTTTAAATGAGAGAACAAATACCGAACTGAAATACTTGAAGAAGGTAGCATTTTTCAAGATCCTTTCTCTTTGTACTATAAAGCTGCATATCTGAAATGTTTAGATAATTCACACAGAAACCTGAGTCGTGGAGGTTGGCGTGCCAGACCATAGTTGGAAACAAAGAAAACTCTGGCAAGGTGTGCATTATAAAAATCTGCAAGATATCGTATTCACTTTTGTTCTTCGAGCCAGCTTGAAAATTTCTAAAACGATAGATGTGGCATGATGGGCAAGTTGGTTAACAGTTAACACAGGTTTGGGTTATAACATGTCATATTAGAATGCGTTGAAACTGCTGTTGTCCAGTTGGGTTCGTCAGCAAAAGCATTTTATTGGCCAAATTTCAATGTCTTTGACTTGTTCCATTTTGGCTAAAGTTTTATATGTGACAAATAAAACGCCTCAATTTGAATCTTATTAATATTAATGTGTCAAATTAAGTAGTCACCTCTAAACTAGGATTCTGTTTGCAGGTAGTGATTCAGAGGCTACCTCAACAAAAGAAGTGATCTCAAGACTCTGTTTAGAGACTAGAGAGCCTCCTTGTCGATAATACATATATCCCTTGTTCGTGTTGATGGTTGGGATAGAGAAGTAACAAAAATCTTATGGTATGCTTTAGAAAACTCAACAGTTGCAACACATGTATATGTGTTTCATGTTTCTATTGATCAGTCATATATGTCGGTGGACGGTGGTTAATTCCTGTAAAAATGCTACAAATAGGTTAACTTACCCAACAGTGAACCAGATAACTGTTGGCAGAATGATCTTCTTCTTGATAATATGAGAAAGCATACAGATTCAAAAAAGTGACATGTAACATCCGAAACCTGTCCATTTTGCCCACGATCTTCAACCCCTGGGCTCACGTTTTACTCGTTAAAATCCATACTATTCAGCGGTGTTTGAATTAGCTGTTGTATATGGTTATCTAGCTTATCGCATTGTCTAAACATAAAAAGCCCTTTAGGTTATTTGAGCTCAAAAGCATGTTTTAAGAATAATCCGAACACCCCTTGGTCTGCAGTCTGCACATTCATAATCTAACTATTTTAATTTTTTCACTCTTCTCACACTTCTTTTCCATATTTTTTCGGATAGAAACTAATGTTATAATCATTATCCTTTTTTTCATTCATAATACACTCCTTTTTTAACAATTATAATTTATAAACATCAAGTTGAAAAATCTTACGAAACCAGGTATATAAATTAGAAAAAATGATTATTCTATTATATTATTTTGAGTCCATTGATTTTCTTCCATCTCCTCAAATTCCAACCACCTCCTACCACCACCACCATCATCTCCGACCACCACCATGATTTTCCGGCGACGGCGACCACCGCCACCACGACTTACACATGTGTAAGTTAACTTACACATGTGTAAGTTAACTTACACATGTGTAAGTTACATGGACCCTTTTTGGACCACCGCCACCACGACTTACACATGTGTAAGCGAACACGAATATTGATATCAAACTCCTTCACCGACTCACTATCAAATCATGTAGAAAGAAAAAACTAAATTAACACCGAGGGAAAAAAATATTATGAATTGAATTTGTTGACCCAAAAATTGTTGATTGATTAGTTAAATAATTGAATGAGACGGTGGTTCATGGCTTTAGATAGGAAAATTGAGTGGTCAAATAATCTTTAACTATCTTCATTAATTTATGGAGGTTTTTTTGTTAAACCCAAATGACTAAACTGTCCTTTTTAATTATTAAATTGATTTACAAAAGTTTAAATTAATTGCAAAAATGAGTTTCATTTTCATCCATTGATTAAAATTTTTAAAGGTTGTGATTGATTTTAAAAGTTCTCAAAAGTTCTCACTTTTTTTAAGGTTCTCAAAATAATTTTTCACTATATCTATAATACATTATAAAGCAGGACCCCCTTTTTTTTTAAGCAAAGATGATTTGAAGTACCTAATATACCCTCTCATTTTATAGATAATTACCTCTTTACCCCCAAACCTCTCCAATCACCACCACACCACCATCTACAACCACCACCAACCACCACCGTTTAGAACAACCTCCAGCCACCGCCTCTTACAACCACGTACCACCAACCACCGCCAACACCACCAACCACCACTACAACCACCACCAACCACCACCGTTTAGAACAACCTCCAGCCACCGCCTCTTACAACCACTCCACCAACCACCGCCGCCGCCTGAAAATTCATGAATCTCGCCGGAAAACTTAGATCTACGATTGCTCCTCCGTTTCTTCGAATTGGAACTCGAAATTGTCACCAAAATGCTCAGCAACAAAATCCTCACAAACCCTTGCTAAAATAAAACTGATTCAAGGTTCGTCGGAAATTCGAAAACTCGCCGGAAAAGTGAAAAACGTGATTAATCTTTCGCTTTTTCGAATTAAGACACGAAACCCATTGCAATCGAATCAGAATTCAATCGCGAACAAACCCTATCCAACTGTTATTTCCAAACACTTCGCCGGAAAATTCACCGGAAAAGGTTAAAAGGAGAGGTTTTGAGTGGTGATGAGAGAAAGAGCAGTGGCCGGCGGTGGTTGTGAGAGGAGGGGAAAGTAGAGGAGAAAGAGAAGAGGGAGGGGAGGTCACCGGCGGTGTCGGTTGAGGGAGAAAGGGGAAAGTTGAGGAGAAGGATAAGGATAAGGTGGTTGAGGGAGAAGGGGAGAGAAAGAGAAAAATTAGGCTACTGAGTTTTTTTTGAACGGCTATGAGTAGTATACTAAAAGTATATCATATCATCAAAATATATTATATTGATGGCTGCACATGATTACGTGATAGCTTTTCTTTTTTTATTAATGCAACTTTATTACTTTTATTATTTGCTACTATCATAGAATCAGACTTTTTTTTTACTTCCAATTTTTAGTTTTACAAAATTAACTGTATTTTTTGTGTGTTTGTTTAATTATAGTATATATTTAGGTTAGTTTATTATGTTTAACATTACGTTAATATGGTATAAATATATAATATGTTTATTCTGTGATGATGAAAACTAGGTGAGATATGTGGTGTAAGTTGTAAATATGATTTTTATGTTGTGTAACCCGAACCACACGCATATTGTTCTAGAAGGCATATGCATGGATTGGTCTGCTCCTAAATTATTTCTTCATTTTTAAACGGTGTATTTTTAAGCTTTGATACGAATAATGATTGCTTGAATCATTTATTGTTTAATTATCTGGAGTTGGATAATTGGTTGAATCATGTCAATTACTCATCTGGTCTGAAGTTATTATTCTTTTATATATGTTTTATTTGTATCGCCGCTGCATCGCGCGAGCATTATGCTCGTATATATATATAGGGGTAGGATAAATTGAGTCCAGGTTTTAATTTGAGTCCTAAGGGTCCATATAACTTACACATGCGTAAGTCGTGGTGGCGGTGGTCGCCGTCGCCGGAAGATCATGGTGGTGGTCGGAGATGATGGTGGTGGTGGTGGTGGTGGTGATGGTGGTTGTATAACTTACACATGTGTAAGTTAACTTACACATGTGTAAGTTAACTTACACATGTGTAAGTCGTGGTGGCGGTGGTCGCCGTCGCCGGAGGATCATGGTGGTGGTCGGAGATGATGGTGGTGGTGGGAGGAGGTGGTTGGGATTTGAGGAGAGGGAAGAAAATCAATGGACCATTTGGACTCAAATTAAGACCTGGACTCAATTTATCTTTTCTCCTATATATATATATATATGTGTGTGTGTGTGTGTGTGTGTGTGTGAGAGTAGGTTGTAATTATTATAAAACAAGTATTAAAATAAAATAATATGTTTTATTTTACATAAAATCATCGTGCATCAATATATATATACTTGTGTTTCGTAGAATATCGTGCATCAATTTTATCATGATCCAAGAGTCATGATCTTATTTTATTTGTTTTACTTTAATACTTATTTTAAAATAAACGACTTGTAACTACATGATGCAATTTTTATTTTTATATATGAACTGAAAACTACATTTTATTTTAGCCCTTTAAGCTTTTTTCACTTGTATATATTGGGAGAGAAGGGGAGAGATTTCAGCATCTTTTTTATTTTATGGAAAAAAGTTAAAGCTTAAAGAAAGACGAAAAGGAGAGTTTGAATTTAATGAGTCAACCAAACCATTTCTATCCATGCTTCCATGGCGTACTTTTTAATTTTTAAAAATTAGATCCAGAACTTACAAGAAAAATAACAAAATATTGTTCCTTTATAGTGACGTGCCATTGAATTATGCATCCCAACCTGTCAACTATATATTTAAGACATTATTACATGAAGAGTCCATGAACTATATACCAATTAACATGATTAGTACTTAAACTTTTAATTTTACAACTTTGTTCCCAAAACCCTATATTTCATATTAACATATTTGGTCCTCCATACCTTTCCTAACTACGTTTATTATCTATTGCTAACTAACACATATACTAACGAACATGAACACAGTTAGTTTCATTAGTTAGCAGACAGATTATATAGTAAATACTTTAGATACTATTGTTTTCAGCTTTACAGTTAAAAAATAAATTTTCAGCTTTACAGTTAAAAAACAAATATTTGATTGTTTGTTATTCGTATATAAACAAACAAAAATACGGTCGTTTAATGTTTGTATTATTTTAGTTTATTTACAACTTTAATATACTCACCTTTATGTTTTGGAATGAGCGGAAAATAAGAAACTCGCTTTATAGTTTTTTTACTTAGTTATCATTCACTGGGTTGTGATCATTTAAAAAGTAAAATTTTCGTGAAAACTAGAAAACTGGTCAAAACACACTGTGATCTGAATTTAACACAATGTGTTTTTAATGTGTTTTTAGAAAACATATTGTGTTAAGTTCATATCACAGTATGTATGAACAATTTTTTGATTTTCACGCGCTATCAAAAACACATTGTGATTTAAAACTTAACACAATGTGTTTTTAGATTACACAATAAAAACACATTTGTTTTTATAAAACACAATTAAAACACATTGTGTTAAATTCAGATCACAGTGTGTTTTGACCAGTTTTCTAGTTTCACAAAAATTTTATTTTTCAAATGAACATTTCATATCATTCACTAACCATTCATTCTCATAAACATTGCCATAAAGTAAGGATTAGGTTGACTGATAGTAGTAACTAGTATCTTACTCGCACGTTGCAACTGAGTTTAAGTAAATAGTTGATAGGCTTTGACATATCGTATTCATGAGGTATCGTATATATAATAGTATCATATAACTTAGTTATGATCATCTAGCTAAAGGTTCTTGTAATTTTGAGGTTCTTAATATAAACTTTCATTATAAATATATAAATATATAGAGGGAGAGTTATTTGATAACCCTTAAAAAAAAAGAACTCAAGAACTCCTCTCCACCCTTGGATCAAAAAAAATAGATGGATCAGATTAAAAATAAAAAACCTCTCTCAACACTAGAGGGGTATTTTCGTCAGCTCCTTCTTTTTTTCTCTCTCTCTCCTTATTAAATTAATAGAATTCTATTTAATTCACTAAAAAACTTTTATCTCACAAACCGTAAATCGTTAAACGAAACGAAAAGCATGGGTAGTCTTAGAATTTCGTGCTCTTTCATTAGAGATGCAACTCGATATACTTTTAACGACTTTTTAAATTTCGTTTTTTTTCCCCGTCAAGTTCATCTTACACATGTGTAAGTTATTTTTCTTGATGTCCTACACATGTGTATGATGAACCCTTTAGTGGTTTCCACTTGTCCTACACGGGCAGAGCCCGTACGGTTAAGGGCTTCGCCCCGTACCATATCCAACCACCACCATCTCATGGATCGTCGCCATCAAATCCAAACCATTCCCAAATGCGTCTGGTTTCCAACCCCTCTATAAATGTGTCTCAAGGTAGCCTACCGAGAAGGGCGAAGCCCCCCTGAACGGGCAACGCCCGTACCGTCTACATCCGCCCTCTGAATTAAAAAGTCATTAAAAATATATATGATGACCACTCTTTAGAAGAAGGACGAAATTTCAAGTAAACCTTTTTGTACGTGGTTTCCACATGTCCTACACATGTGTAGGATGAACCTTTTAGTGGTTTCCACTTGTCCTACACATGTGTATGATGAACCTTTTAGTGGTTTCCACTTGTCCTACACATGTGTAGGATGAACGTGATGAAAAAAACGACATTTAAAAAGTCTTCAAAAGTATATTGAATTACATCTCTAATGAAAGAGACGAAATTTCAAGACTACCCATGTTTTTTTCCGTCTAATGATGTACGGTTTGTGAGATAATTTTTTTTAATGAATTAGATATTATTTTATTAATTTAATAAGAGGAGAGAGAAAGAGAGAGAGCTGGACAAAATTTTGATTTTTCATAATGACAAACATACACTTCTCTGATCTTATCTTGATGAATGGAGGGCTGAGGTTGGTTTCTTGCGTTCTTTTATTTTTAGTGATTCTCAAAATAACTCACTCCTACATGATAAATGATAAATAAATTACCAAATAGTTTTCAAAAATGATGATGTGACAAAATTAAGGTGTATATGAGAGAAAGATGTGAGTGATGTGATAAAAGCAAGATTTATGTAGAGCTAAGTATTAATTTTTAATTTGATTAGTTATGTAACCAAGTTTGTTGCACCCATGTGCAATTAAGTTTTCCCTTGGTCTTTAAACCGTATGGTTTAAATTATGTATGAATCGTAAATAAATAAATAAACTGTGAAATTTTCGAAAAACATCCCTGTACTATACCAAGGACAGGGTATGTTTGGGAGGGAGCTTTTAGGAGCTTTTAGGGGCTTCAAGCTTCAAGCTTTTGAGAAAAAGCTCCCACCCAATGAAAAGACTTGTTTGGATAAAAGAGCTTCAAGCTTTTAGGCCCATAGAAAAAGCTCCTTTTTGTAACGCTACTATTGCTAGCGTTGGAGAAAAGCTAGAAGCTTTTGGTACATAAATTACTTAATTAACCTTCCAACAATATAAAAAAACCCCACGTACTATCCATAAAAAATCCCTATCTTCAACCTCTCCTCCATACGGTCATGGCATTAAAACCCTAGTAGGCATATTCTGTTTCAGACTATCTTAATTTCGTCTGCTATTGATCCTCCTCAAGCATTCTCTCGTTGGCAGGTAAAGCCATTCTTTTGTTGCACTAGCTTCTAGCATTTAATTTCTTATGATATATCATGTGCAGACAAGTTGTGTAGTTATGATCTATATTTATATATGGTGTGCCTAATATTGATTTTGTTTCTATCACGTAATAATTGAATGTCGTAATTGAACTTTCGTAAGTATTGATTGAATGTCGCCAATTGCGTTTTTCTTTTATAAAGCGAACCATGTTAAATAAACAGTAGTATATAGCGAACAATGGAATACGGAATATTGTCTCTTATGTTAGACTAAGACGATAATCTATCAACGAGTACGTACGACAAATTTTGATGTTATATATAGAGCTTGAAATAACATACATGTTAATAGTACCTGCATGTATATATGTTGATCAAGATGAAACATGTATAGTATATAATTAAAGGATTCACAGTGTTCTAATTGTCTTGGTCATATATTATTCTCATTCAGTAACTAATTGTAGAATTATAACTTTAGATGGATTAATTTAGTACAGGTATTACATTTGATTCTGGAAAAAAAAACTTATATATATATATATGGTGTAGCTACTTATAAACTCATGTTGCAATTGTGTATATATAGTTGCTGTAGCTACTTATAAACTCATGTTGCAATTGTGTATATATAGTTGCTAGATGGAATCTAAAAAACAAAAAGGGAAGAAAGAATCCAATAATAAAACAGGGAAAAGAGAAAATTGGCCAAAAGAAATGGTTTTGGAGTTATGTCGGTTTTTAAACAAATATATCACGAAGCATGGTCGAAATACTCCTTTCAAATGGGTTACCCTTCAGCCAGAGTTCGAAAAAATTATAAAGCGTAAATTCCTCAGTGATAAAGCTTTGAAAAATAAGTATGACGGTATGAGAAAAGAGTACAATCTTTGGAAGTCGCTAAAGCACGGGGAGACTGGTCTAGGTTGGAATGAAAGTACTGGTCAACTTGATTGCGATGATGAATGGTGGGCTAAAAAAATTCAGGTGACCATATTATCTAATATTTAAATATAATATAATCTTCTACTCCATATGATAATTAACTAATTTTTCATCATTATATTGTGTAGGAAAACCAGAAATATGAAGGAATTCAATATAATCAACCATCTAAACAACTACAAGAAGAATGGGATCTATTATTTGGAGATGCAGTTGCAAGTGGGGAAAATTGTGTGGCACCCTCTATGGATCCAACTACGTTCAGTGGGGTGCATGTTGAGATCCTTGATGATGAAAATGTTGAGGAACGTGACAATGAAGATGTGTATCAAGTATACAATGAAACACTTTCTACTATAGAAAGACTGGAAAAGGAAGAAGCTGGCTTCTATAGCACCTTTATGGAAAAGGTCACTCAAGATGATGCATCAGCACCAAGCCCAAGTGGAGTTGCAAAATTTGTTGAGAAGCCTACTAAAATAAATACTAAGCCTAAACCAGTCAGTATGAAACGTAAAGGGAGAGACTCATTGGGAGCTTCAATGCTTAAAGATCATTTAACTCAAAGTAATTTGAATCAACAGCGTGTTCTTGACATGTTAGAGTCAAGTTCTTCCAAACCCAGTCAAAGTAATGAGGTTAGTGTTGAAGTTGCTGTAGGTGTGCTTAACCGTATGGTAGATGCAGGATTGATGAAGGAATATGAGGAGTTGTGGTTTTTTGCAATGGATTTGCTGGAAGATCCCGTGAAAAGAAAAATGTTTATGAGTGTGCGACATGATGAGGGTAGGGTGGCATGGCTACAACGAAAGCAAAGTCTAAGCAGCTAGTGTTTTCTTTGATGACATGTTACGAAGACATTGTTATTTCTATGTGTTTGAATTTATTGTTTTTGGATTGTTTATCGCTTTTTCCATTGGTGTTTTAGTGACATAACTATGTTGGAAGTTATTTGATATCTTTTGTTTTATACTTATTTGATGTGAGAATATTACTTATGCATTTAGATATTAAGCCGTTTTATGGGTTTATATGTTAACTTGATATTGAATTTGTTACCAGGGTAATTATGGATGATGAAACAAGCGAGAAGATGCACAAATTGTTTTGTTTATATTTGTTGGATTCATCATCTACAAGTGATCTAATTGCTGCATACTATTATAAGCATATATACAAGGAACCATGCATGACGTCATCTCAAACAGGGATGGCTTGGATGATGGAAGTTTTGAATGGCAATCCTATACGATGTGTAAATGCATTTAGAATGCATCCAAATGTGTTTAGGAATTTATGTGGAGAGCTTGAATCTAACTATGGATTGCAATCGAGTGATAGAATGTCAGCTTGCGAGAAGGTAGGGATATTTCTATATACATTGGCATTGGGATTATCTAATAGGGATGTTGGAGAGCGTTTTCAACGTTCCGGTGAGACTATTAGTAGATCATTTCATGAAGTTCTAGAGGCAATAACCGGTAGAGGTAAAGATTTACAAGGTCTAGCACGCGACATTATAAGACCAAAAGATCCGACATTTCAGACTGTACCACCTCAAATATTAAACGACAAAAGATACATGCCATATTTCAAGGTATTGAATTGATTATGAATACCAGCTACTTTTTAAATATGTTATTTATCTAATGTTTGAATTACATTTAGGATTGCATTGGATGTATTGATGGTACACACATAAGGGCCTGCATCCCAGAGAGTAAACAACTACCTTATATTGGTAGAAAAGGAGTACCTACTTTTAATGTGATGGCAACATGTGATTTCAATATGTGTTTCACATTTGTATCAGTCGGATGGGAAGGATCAGCGCATGACACGCGTGTGTTTATTGACGCGACCCAAACTCGTAAATTTAACTTCCCGCACCCACCTGAAGGTAAATATACGCATCTTTGAAATAATTGTTGCATGTCACTTTCAATAAATTCCAACACATTTTGTTTTTTAATCCCTTTATCAGGTAGATATTATTTTGTTGATAAAGGATATCCAGACAGAAAGGGATATCTTGTTCCTTATTCGAAGACACGATACCATCAATCTCAATTTCAAAGAGAGCCCCCAAATAATATGCAAGAAGCTTTTAACCGTTCACATTCATCTTTACGGAGTTATATTGAGAGGTCATTCGGGATTTTAAAGAAACGATTTAAGATACTAGGTGAAATGCCGAAGTATAGTGTGCAAACACAAATTGATATTATTATGGCTACATTTGCGTTGCATAACTATATTCGTAATTCTCAAGAAGACATCTTGTTTACTACAATGGAACAATATCCAAATTACATACCACGAGATGAACTACATGATGTTAGTAACCGTGACATAAGCATCGACGGTGTATCTGGGGGAAGAACGAATGAGATGAAACAAGTTCGTAACAACATTGCTACTCTGATATGGAATGCACGTCATTAGTGATTAGTATTATTATATTATGTTTTCGAGTGTTTGTAAACGATTATGTTTTACTTTGTTAAAATGACCATGCTATATTTAATTATGAAAGAAATTGTGTGTATGTCTATTTTTGTCATTTTACATATATTGTTAACAGCTACAGCTACTCTGCCAAACACCTAAATTTATCTAACAGCTACAGCCTCCAGCTTTTAGTTACAGCTACCAGCTTTCAGCCACCAGCTACCAGCTACTTTTGCCAAACACACCCTTTAATAGCTTGCCTTATTGCACGTAGTTTTCTATATTGGCACATGCATATGTATACATAGAATTCTATTGATTTAATAATGAGAGAGAAAAAAAAAGTGTGAGCTTATGAAAATATCCTTCTAGTGTTGTGAGAACTTTTTTATTTTTAATTTGATCCATCAGTTTTTGATCATAAGGGTGGAGAGGAGTTCTTGAGTTCTTTTTCTTTTAGGAGTTCTCAAATAACTCCTCCTCTATATATATAATAATATATATAGAATAATTTTCCAAATAAAATCAGAAGTACATATAGATACTTAATAAAAGGAGATAAAACTAATAATAACTAATGTATATATAGGACCTTATAAAACCTAGATACGAGTAACTCCTTTTGATGTATACATACAGTGCCGGCTATTAGATGGCTCATGTGGTGAAAATGAGCCTGGCCCACCATCTTTTAAGGCCCCAGAATTTTCTTATATGTATATAGTATATGTGACTTTCTCAAGATTCACTAGTGAAATAAAACCAATAAAATTCAATACTTGCTTTGGTACCTACATGACAGAATAATGTGTATCTATTTCTTTTTAATCAAACAAACACCCTAACTCTCCATCAATTTGTTTAATTAGTATTGGCATTAAACAAAGAAAAAAAGTTCCCTTTTATTTAATTAAATACATATACACACTACGTTTCTAACTTTTCATTTGCATATTTATACAATTATATTTTATTAATTCATTTAATTATATTTTGTTTAAACACACATGTTCTTAACTGTTCAGTTTGTGAAACTTTGCTTTTATTGTCGAAAACATTTATCGTCGTAATATTATGTTATTAACAAGGTACTTTAGAGACCCACTTTTTATCCTCGAGCCAGACCCTGAAATCTTAATTTATTTTCGGAGACGGCACTGATTACATTATAATCTTATGTAACATAAATCTAGCTGGTGAAAATAAAACTAGATAACATCGATGGGTTTGTAACACTTCATAGAAAATGTTTGGAGGTAACAAAAAATACATTTATTGTTTGGTTGGGTGTTATGTAAAAGAGACAACATAGATATGAAAAGAGGCACATATATCTTACCTTTCACGTGACATGAACTTTGATCATCTCCATGATCGCACTACGTGTATGCCAACCGAAATCGTTAATCCCCTTGGGTAATTAAACAACATAAGAATGTTATTTGAATCAGTGGTGAAATAAATTATTATCTTTTATAAATTGGAATATGATACAATGTCTTACATCTCATCTTATGCAATATGCAGTATGGTTATCGATTTAGTCAAATCATGCTTTTTCACTTACTTCCATACCAATAAATATGAGCGTAACATTTGCATAAGTCATGTCATATTGTCATTAGTCGATTTCACTCTTATTCCCAATCTATGTGAATATTTTAATGCTTTAGAGTCGTTGATACAATTTTTTTTTTGAAGAGAACTTTTGTGAAAGGGAAGATTATATTCAATCTTACATTGTTTAACACTAGCTAATTAACCCGGGTTTAATTAAAATTTTAAAAGTTTATAAACTAAAAAATATTTTTATTTTTTTTGCTATTGATACATTATGAAAAGTCGGCGAGAAAAGCAATACTATTATGTTCGCGGTGATGGAATGAGGTGGGTAACTCTTGTTTTTTTTTCTTTTTTCGCTTGGTTATATAAAGAGAAAGAAGCAAACCAAAATCGAATCCAATAATTTCAAGTTTTCAGAATGCTTCGTTTTAGACAGCAAAGTTGTAGTTTAATCATTATCATTGGTTAACATTGATCTAGATAAAAGCTATCATTGGATGATTGAACACGTATATTCCTCCAACAACCATCTGGTAGAGTTTCAGTATCTTTCTCTGAATACGTTTGACAAAGATGTATCAAACTTTTAAGAGATGTACTTGGGGATAAACGTGGAGATTTTTTTTTCCTTTCTCAACTCCCTTCATAGAATTTTATAGAAGCTTTTCGAGATTGAAAATTTTCTTTTCTCAATACCATGCTCAACCTAATAGGGGCTTAAAGCGAGTTTTTATTGCGGGCCTTTCAGATTGATAAAATTGCTCATACCTTATGTAAATTGATTTTACGATTGCGTTAACATGTTTTCAGCCTAGTACACCTAATTTATTCGCATATACATACACATGTAAGTGAACATGTTCACATATCATGTAACACATAATTTATGTTTCTTATTTTCCTAAACTTTTTTGTAATTCTCGTTATAGGTTGGTCGTTGTTTTTACATATACGTGTAATAGTCGATATGACAGTCAGTCATATCGCCTGAACTATTATTGTTTTTTTGGTATAATATATGCTAACGGGGGTAATTCCATACCCCTTTACCCAACAAAAATTATAAAAATATATGACCTTTAGAATTTTTGGGCCCAAAGCTCTTGCTTTGCTTGTTTTACCCTTGAGCCACCACTGAATACCAAACAAGGATATATATAATTTCAAAAAGAGCATATTTAAAAGCTTCTCAAATATTTAATGTTAAACATAGATGATAGAAAACAAATCTAGAATATAGAGGGACTAGTTATGCAATAGAGGAGAGTTGGGAAAATTTGGAAGTTTAAACTGTAGTAACATCCCGCTCTCACGCCTCCACCCCCCTACCCCCAGCCACCATCTCCTCCCTACATATATCACTCCCTAACTCACTATACACTACTGAGTCTCTGACTCTATAAAATTTTTTCTCCATATAAATGCATTATTTCTCTCTTCATTTGCTGCTGCTCTGACTCTAATTCCGTCAGCCAGCCAGCCAGCTCTTGAATGCATTGTAAGCTCACATTCATCTATCTTCTTTTATATCTATATCTATTATTGTAAAATCACGCATGCCTTACAATCAATTTTCAACACATTTTACAAATTCACATTTCGCGGATCCATTCCTGTAATTTCATTTGTGTATTTTTCAAATTTTGTTTTAGATCTGTGTTTTTTATTTTTGAATTTTTTTTTTACATAACGTCGTTGACTAATTAAAGTCAATTCATTTTGACTTTTTTAAATTTAGGGCAAATTTTGTTATATGAATTAAATTTTATGTTTTAGGATTACATATATATATATATATATTGATATTCAGATGAGATGTGTACTTGTGTAGAGAATAGATGTAGATTTATCTGAAAGTAGCAGGAATGGTTCTGACAATTCTTTGATGTTTTTCTCTTTTATTAATTTTTTATTTGTTTTTAAAAAATGTTTTTTTTTGAATGTTTTTAAATAGATCAGTGAATAGTTTATTTATATTATTATATGTATCTTGTAGACTGGTAAAACAAATATTTATTGGAGTTTTATGATAATTTGTAGTGTAGATCTTCTGTTGTTGTGTTATAATTGGATTTTTGGAAGGTCTTGTGCAAATAAAACAATGCAGATTTGATTATTTGTATCTACTATGCTGGTAAAACCACTCAAGTGGCTTGACAAGTATTGTCTCGGATCTTCTCTTCTACAAGAAAAGGTAAGAACAAATATAAATAGCAGAATCAAGAAACAAATTCAAAACACTTAGAGCAGATAACACATAACATGAATATTTAGAAGTTAAGATGTTCCAATCTATAGGCCAAACTCTCTGTATTCAGAGCACTCCAAACACAGAGCAATTTGCTACTGAAAGGGTAGGAAAGAACACTTACAGTGGGGTCTCCAACAGTAATTCTTTATAACCAGAAGGGACAGGCAATCAAGACTTGAATATTTGTAGAAATATTCAAATCTAATGAGCTTTAGACTCTACAATGGTCAAGCAGAATCTTAAGAAAGATTAGCTCAACACAGAGAATCAATATAGAGAAAATGACTCATAAATCAACCAGATATGAAGGACCTAGTTAACTGGTGAATCAATAAGTATCCACTACGAATGGCAAGGTTACAAATCCTATTATGAAGGAAGAACCCTACACATGAGCAGATCTAAGAATAATCAATCAACCAAAACTCAAACCCTAGAAAGAGGTGAGTCTAGATCTAGATAACAACTATAAATAATAAGTGATTTGAGTCCTGAACTCAAAAGAGGATAACCAAATCAAAGATCTAAAGAATCAATCGAATGTAATCCAAACCCTAAAAAGGATAGAACCACAATCGAGATAAAGATATGAATAATCAATCGATTATAGCTCAAACCCTAGAAAAGGTAAATCCACAATCGAGAAGATAATAAGATAACTAAATGAGTCGTAGCTCTGATACCATGAAGATAAATCAACAAGAGGATATGTATCTGCTGATATATAGCAGATGATGTAAATATATTTTGTAAAGATGAACAAAATAACTAAGAAGCTGGATGTATTATTATTAATAAAAATAGTTTAGTCATTACACATAAAAGGAGCGGCCATTTGATCAAAACAAGAAAGAACAATTCTAACGGTCAAAAAAGGAAGAAAAGAAGGAATGTTGTGACATGACTGCTGCTCTAAACCCTAGAATGAACATTGTATATATAGATGAAAAAAATAACACAAAACATCCCTCTTCTTTTTTCAAGTCCTTCCTTTTCCTCCAACTTCATTCTTGTGTCACTTTAGGTCCCTCAACTTATTCTGCACTTAAACATTTTAAGTTAGCAATAAACATAACACAATTAAGTTGCAAAGATAATATATAGATACGTTTTAACAAAAACGATTCAAACTTGAGCTATACTTGGGGCTAAAGATGGAGTTTTTTCCCCCCTCAACTCTCTTTATAGAACCTTATAGAAGCTTTTCGAGATTGAAAATTTCTTTGCTCAATACCATATTCGAACAAGGATATAATTTCAAAAAGAGCTATATATATATAATATATATAAATGTTATATTAATTGTTATATATATATATATATATATATATATATATATATATATATATATATATATATATATATATATATATATATATATATATATATATATATATATATATATATATATATATATATATATATATATATATATATATATATATATATATATATATATATATATATATATATATATATATATATATATATATATATATATATATATATATATATATATATATATATATATATATATATATATATATATATATATATATATATATATATATATATATATATATATATATATATATATATATATATATATATATATATATATATATATATATATATATATATATATATATATATATATATATATATATATATATATATATATATATATATATATATATATA
The DNA here is from genome assembly GCA_034093135.1 of Erigeron breviscapus. Lineage (NCBI taxonomy): Eukaryota > Viridiplantae > Streptophyta > Magnoliopsida > Asterales > Asteraceae > Erigeron > Erigeron breviscapus. The sequence continues at coordinate 270,866,926 of CM067167.1, forward strand.
TATATATATATATATATATATATATATATATATATATATATATATATATATATATATATATATATATATATATATATATATATATATATATATATATATATATATATATATATATATATATATATATATATATATATATATATATATATATATATATATATATATATATATATATATATATATATATATATATATATATATATATATATATATATATATATATATATATATATATATATATATATATATATATATATATATATATATATATATATATATATATATATATATATATATATATATATATATATATATATATATATATATATATATATATATATATATATATATATATATATATATATATATATATATATATATATATATATATATATATATATATATATATATATATATATATATATATATATATATATATATATATATATATATATATATATATATATATATATATATATATATATATATATATATATATATATATATATATATATATATATATATATATATATATATATATATATATATATATATATATATATATATATATATATATATATATATATATATATATATATATATATATATATATATATATATATATATATATATATATATATATATATATATATATATATATATATATATATATATATATATATATATATATATATATATATATATATATATATATATATATATATATATATATATATATATATATATATATATATATATATATATATATATATATATATATATATATATATATATATATATATATATATATATATATATATATATATATATATATATATATATATATATATATATATATATATATATATATATATATATATATATATATATATATATATATATATATATATATATATATATATATATATATATATATATATATATATATATATATATATATATATATATATATATATATATATATATATATATATATATATATATATATATATATATATATATATATATATATATATATATATATATATATATATATATATATATATATATATATATATATATATATATATATATATATATATATATATATATATATATATATATATATATATATATATATTTATATATTTGAATGGTGATAAATGAATTATGTATTAATATATATATATATATATATATTGTTATATGAATGAATTTTATGTTTTAAGGATTACATATATATATATATATATTATATTCAGATGAGATGTGTACTTGTATAGAGAATAGATGTAGATTTATCTGAAAGTAGCAGGAATGGTTCTGACAATTCTTTGATGTTTTTCTCTTTTATTAATTTTTTATTTGTTTTTAAAAAATGTTTTTTTTTGAATGTTTTTAAATAGATCAGTGAATAGTTTATTTATATTATTATATATGTATATCTTGTAGGCTGGTAAAACAAATCTTTATTGGAGTTTTGTGATAATTTGGAGTGTAGATCTTCTGTTGTGTTATAATTGGATTTTTGGAAGGTCTTGTGCAAATAAAACAATGCAGATTTGATTATTTGTATCTACTATGCTGGTAAAACCACTCAAGTGGCTTGACAAGTATTGTCTCGGATCTTCTCTTCTACAAGAAAAGGTTAGAACAAAATATAAATAGCAGAATCAAGAAACAAATTCAAAACACTTAGAGCAGATAACACATAACATGAATATTTAGAAGTTAAGATGTTCCAATCTATAGGCCAAACTCTCTGTATTCAGAGCACTCCAAACACAGAGCAATTTGCTACTGAAAGGGTAGGAAAGAACACTTACAGTGGGGTCTCCAACAGTAATTCTTTATAACCAGAAGGGACAGGCAATCAAGACTTGAATATTTGTAGAAATATTCAAATCTAATGAGCTTTAGACTCTACAATGGTCAAGCAGAATCTTAAGAAAGATTAGCTCAACACAGAGAATCAATATAGAGAAAATGACTCATAAATCAACCAGATATGAAGGACCTAGTTAACTGGTGAATCAATAAGTATCCACTACGAATGGCAAGGTTACAAATCCTATTATGAAGGAAGAACCCTACACATGAGCAGATCTAAGAATAATCAATCAACCAAAACTCAAACCCTAGAAAGAGGTGAGTCTAGATCTAGATAACAACTATAAATAATAAGTGATTTGAGTCCTGAACTCAAAAGAGGATAACCAAATCAAAGATCTAAAGAATCAATCGAATGTAATCCAAACCCTAAAAAGGATAGAACCACAATCGAGATAAAGATATGAATAATCAATCGATTATAGCTCAAACCCTAGAAAAGGTAAATCCACAATCGAGAAGATAATAAGATAACTAAATGAGTCGTAGCTCTGATACCATGAAGATAAATCAACAAGAGGATATGTATCTGCTGATATATAGCAGATGATGTAAATATATTTTGTAAAAGATGAACAAAATAACTAAGAAGCTGGATGTATTATTATTAATAAAAATAGTCTTAGTCATTACACATAAAAGGAGCGGCCATTTGATCAAAACAAGAAAGAACAATTCTAACGGTCAAAAAAGGAAGAAAAGAAGGAATGTTGTGACATGACTGCTGCTCTAAACCCTAGAATGAACATTGTATATATAGATGAAAAAAATAACACAAAACATCCCTCTTCTTTTTTCAAGTCCTTCCTTTTCCTCCAACTTCATTCTTGTGTCACTTTAGGTCCCTCAACTTATTCTGCACTTAAACATTTTAAGTTAGCAATAAACATAACACAATTAAGTTGCAAAGATAATATATAGATACGTTTTAACAAAAACGATTCAAACTTGAGCTATACTTGGGGCTAAAGATGGAGTTTTTTCCCCCCTCAACTCTCTTTATAGAACCTTATAGAAGCTTTTCGAGATTGAAAATTTCTTTGCTCAATACCATATTCGAACAAGGATATAATTTCAAAAAGAGCATATTTAAAAGTGTTTAAATGTTAAACATAGATGTATAGAAAAACAAAATGTAGAATATAGAGGGACTAGTTTATGCAATAGAGGAGACTGGAGAGTGGGGAAAATTTGGAAGTTTAAACTGTAGTAACATCCCGCTCTCACGCCTCCACCCCCCTACCCCCAGCCACCATCTCCTCCCTACATATATCACTCCCTAACTCACTATACACTACTGCGTGTGTCTGTCTCTCTATAAAATTTTTTCTCCATATAAATGCATTATTTCTCTCTTCATTTGCTGCTGCTCTGACTCTAATTCCGTCAGCCAGCCAGCCAGCTCTTGAATGCATTGTAAGCTCACATTCATCTATCTTCTCTATCTCCCATATCTATATCTATATCTATATCTATTATTGTAAAATCACGCATGCCTTACAATCAATTTTCAACACATTTTACAAATTCACATTTCGCGGATCCATTCCTGTAATTTCATTTGTGTATTTTTCAAATTTTGTTTTAGATCTGTGTTTTTTATTTTTGAATTTTTTTTTTACATAACGTCGTTGACTAATTAAAGTCAATTCATTTTGACTTTTTTAAATTTAGGGCAAATTTTGTTATATGAATTAAATTTTATGTTTTAGGATTACATATATATATATATATATTGATATTCAGATGAGATGTGTACTTGTGTATAGAGAATAGATGTAGATTTATCTGAAAGTAGCAGGAATGGTTCTGACAATTTCTTGATGTTTCTTTCTTTTATTAATTTTTTTATTTGTTTTTAAAAAATGTTTTTTTTTTTTTGAATCTTTTTAAATAGATCAGTGATTAGTTTATTTATATTATTATATATGTATATCTTGTAGGCTGGTAAAACAAATCTTTATTGGAGTTTTGTGATAATTTGGAGTGTAGATCTTCTGTTGTGTTATAATTGGATTTTTGGAAGGTCTTGTGCAGATAAAACAATGCAGATTTGATTATTTGTATCTACTATGCTGGTAAAACAAATCTTTAATTTCAACTTTTTCTATATCCAACAATCAAGGCTGTTTGTTCTATGAGGATCTTGAAATTAACTGACAAATTTCTATTAGACCACCCAAGTTCATAAATTTCTGATTTTTTCCCCTTGTTCTGTTTTAGTTGAGCTGAATTGAGCTTGTGTAGCTAAGATAAAAAGTTACATTCATTTATTTATTTTTCGGTCAAAGAGGGTACGGTAAGAGTGGAGTGTATGACACACTTGTTTAACCCAATTGGACTTGGGTTGTTTATAGATCTAATTTTGACTTAGGTTGTGTATGAGTTTTATGATAATTTTCTTGTGGAAATTTTCTTGGTTTATTTGAATAGATTATATGTTTGATTTAAGTTCAGAAAAAGTGGACACTTAGAAACAAAAGTATGTACTATCATCCTTTTTTTTGTGTGAATTATCATTTTTAGGTGTGTTGGCGAGACGAATTCATTAGGTTGTTTATATAAAAGTTAAGAAGTAAACAATCAGACTCAAAAGGAAGTTATTTTTTGTGTTTAGTTTTTTGTAGTCCTTTTGACCATCTACTCATCGCACTTCTCGAATTACAATAGAGAAGAATGCAATTTTGTATCATGATCCAATCTGTCGAGGAGTTAATTAAAGTAATACTGGAACCATAAAAATCCAAAAAACTGCATAGAGACTTGTTAAAGAAATGACCTTTTTGGTGGTTTTGTTTGTCCCATGCTGTAGAATGGTATTGTTGTTGGTTATAGACAGATGTGTCCGTCGAGATACTACCAAATCACTAGGCAATCTTATGTTAGATAAGATGACAGAATGACCAACCCTTAACTTATTTGACAAATGAAATAGATATCTAGATAAAAAGACAATTTTACCTGAAGTAAAATTGATAAGGACATTTTCAGATTTAAATCTTATAAAAAATATTTATAGTGTTTGACGGATTTTTGCAGTCACAGTCAATTCACTCTGACAGTGGCTTATATTGCAGGAAGTCACTAAAACCAGTTTAGATGTTTTAGCTGCAGAGCGAGCTCGTTGAAAGCCAGTCAAACTAACTCAATTCACCGGTCTATGACAAGGCAAGCAGACATGAATAAGGAAAATGCATCTGCTGTTAATATTCGAGAGCCCACTACAAGGATTACTAGAGCACGGGCTAAAGCCTTGGGCATAACGGGAGGTTTACCGCCAAGACACCCCCAACCAAAACTGGAAACCAAACAAGCTCTACAATCAAACTCTAAAAGAGGGTCATCAGATAACAAGTCCACTGATATTGGATCCAGCTTTCAGCCCAAGAGAAGAGCAATTCTCAAGGATGTCACTAACATGCCTTTTAACGATTTAAATTTAAAGGTCATTAATGAAGTGAAAATCCAGGTAAATATATTGTTATATGTTTGGATCTATGGCATTAATAATACAAATACATTGTATCTCTTGATATTATATCTTATTGAGTGTCTATGCTACTGGCTATCAGACTAGCATGCAATTGAGAAGTGCTGCTGAAAAGAATGTCATGATGGCACCGGCTGTTTGTGTGGGCCCTGAGGTTCGAAAGGGGAAGACGAAAGCAACAGAAGATATGACAAAACAGAGCATAAAGGAATTACGAGAAATAACTTCCCAGCTAAAGTTAGTAAATGATTTAGAAATGGAGCCAAGTATGTTTAAAAATCCAAAAGTAGGTGTATTACCAGCAATGATTATTGGAAAGTCAACTTATAATAACCAGTCTGGACTAGGAAGCTCTTCGCCAACAGGTAATATCCATTTGTCACTGCTTATTTTTTCTTGAGACACTTGCTTACATGTTCTCTTTACAAGTGAATCTCTATTATTGCATTTTGCAGGAGAGATCAAATTTTCCGGCAAAGTAGAGCCTGTAAATGATCAAGCTATTATTGACATTGATTCTAAGCACAAAGATCCTCAAATGTGCAGCTTATATGCTGCTGAGTTATATAATAATTTACGCGCCACTGAGGTGTGTTCATCTATCGATCTCACTTTAATAGTTTAATGGTTAATAATACATACTTTTAAGACTTAAATGTTACATACATGGCAATCAGTAATCTGTAGTTTTTGCCTCTGTTAGCCCAAATGAATTTGTATTGCATATATTGTTATCATTCAGATACATGATCACCCATATCTCATGCTTTTTACTTGCTGATGTTAACTATTCTCTTTATGAATGGCAAACAAACCTCTTACCTTATTTAGGCTCTCTAATTCTTTGTATGTCTTTCTTTTTAGTTAAAGTGGAGCCCTTCAGTTGATTATATGAAAACCGTGCAGCGGGACATCACAAAGGAGATGCGTGGCATTCTCATTGACTGGCTTGTGGAGGTAACTTTTGCGCATAATACACATTCAGAATATTCATTTTCCTCAATAAGCAGCATTGTGTTTTATATTTCATAACTGTTATTATTTGCATTGGCTTTTGTTTTGCTGTATGCTTAGGTAGTTTCAGATGAAGGATTTACTTTGATGTTTGTCCATGTGAACTTTTCAATGTGTTGTTTTTAGTAAAAATAATCTGCTTTCTAGTGAGTTATTGATTACAGTACTTGTGTTTTTTGATGCTTAGGTTCGTGAAGAATACAAACTAGAATCAGAAACACTATACCTAACAGTCACTCTTATAGATCGGTATCTCTCTAAAATGTACATTGAAAAACAAAGACTCCAGTTGCTTGGAATAACCTGCATGCTCATTGCCTCGTAAGTCCTGTTCTTTTTTTAACCTTTCGTTTATCAAGTTGGCATCCTTACCATTTCATCGGTTTTCATAAATTATGACACTGATCATATATTTTTCAATGTGCTTTTTACATTCTTTTGATTTTATTGTTAATAAAGGTCTGTCTGCACCATAAAAAGTCGTATATCAAATCATTTTAAATGCATTATATTTGGGTTTATTTTTAAGGACAGATTTTAACTCTTTATTATAGACAGATTTTAAATGTAATTTTAAGTGCAATACTTTAAAAGCATGGTTTTGGTGATTTATTTTTGGCGTTGTGTTACTTACCTTCAAACAAAGAAAAGCCACTGAAAGAAGTGTCCCACATTGTATATATACAAAGAATGTTCATTTAAGGTTTGGAAATGTGCGAAATCATCATTAGATACACGTGTGTGTTCGAATAAACATTGTCCGCTTTTGCTTGCATCCATTCTAACAAAAGGTTGGCTAGCTTTTTTGTGTAAGCTCATTACAGAAACTAATTGTAAGTCTATTTGATAATTGACTTTTAGCAAGTACGAAGATATTTGTGCTCCACGCGTTGAAGACTTCTGTTTTATCACAGACGGTACCTACACTAGAAAAGAGGTATATATACATTAGCTACTTCTATCATACGAAGATATATGCTTACACATGTCTTTCGGATTTTTTCTTTATCTTGTGACAACTGCATAAGTGTTTCTTCTTCACCTTTTAAGGTATTGGACATGGAGGGTCAAGTTCTTGATGTGTTGAGCTTTCATCTTCCTGTTCCAACCATAAACAAGTTCCTGCGGTAAAACTCAACTTCCACTCTCTTTTACACAGTATCCAAACGCTTAAATTTCTAACACGCAACATATGATTGATTTTCAGGAGGTTCCTTTTAGCAGCACAAAGTTCTTACAAGGTACATAAATACATACTTTGTTCGCTATTTGCATTTACAAATAGTTTTCATGAAATGGAAGTAAAGTTAATATATTTGAAATAACTGATTTGACATGCAGGTTCCTGTTGTAGAACTTGAATACTTGGCAAACTATTTAGCAGAGTTAACTCTCACCGAGTACGGTTTTTTTAAGTTTATGCCATCCCTTATTGCTGCCTCAGCCGTGTTCTTAGCCAAATGGACACTTGATCAGATTGAACATCCATGGGTATGTTCTCTTTACTTTTGTTTTTGATTTTAATCTTAAAATTTCTTTATTTTTTTCATATCATTTTACAAAGGTTCTTTTAACCCTACCTTGCAGAATCCTACCTTGGAACATTATACTAATTACAAGGTATCAGATCTTAAAGCAACAGTTTTGGCACTGCAAGATATGCAACTTAACAAAGCAGCCACTCTTCATGCAATACGTCAAAAGTACATGCATAAGCAGGTATATTCTGAGTATATAACTAGCTCTAGAGGCGAGAAAATAGGCTGGTAGGGAGATTTTGGGTAACATGTCAAAAGAACTTTATCAATACATGTCAAAGTGAGTCGGGCTGGCCAAACAAACAGTTTAATATAAAGTATTCTTGCATAAAACAGTTTATAAGGTTATAAGGATTAGAGTACACATTAACTGTTCAATAACTTTGTGTTATGGTCTAACGAAAGTTGTTTAACCCGATACATCTGAATACTCATTGTCCTGCATTATCCTGTAATAACTTTGTGTTATGGTCTAATGAAAGTTGTTTGTAATGACAGTTCAATAATGTTGCAACCTTAACTTCCCCCAAACCAGTGAAACCGTTGTTCTAACGTTTAACATGAGTAACTGATATTTCTACATAATGACGAGACCGCTTTATCCACCAAGAACTCCTTGGCGCCATCATTTAAATCATGCTTTTTGGAGATCTCCAGTCAGGGGGTGCAAAATTTTCTCCTGTTGTAAGTTGTAACCATTCTGGAGCTGTCAATGTAACATTATTTATATGAAGAATTAACAGCTTGTATCTAAAGAAAATTGATTGATGTTATAAAATTCTATTTATTGATCTACTTTAGTCTTGAGTTACTATATGCATTGAAATCTAAGATGCTCAGTTTTGATTGTTATTGTAACCTCATATAGCACATCTTAACAAGTGATTGCATACTTTGGTCTGACAAACTGCACGGATGTTCAGCTTGATTCATCTGATTAAAGAAGTTAATTAAATCGAAATAGGTTCTCGACCATATGCCACTCTAGGCTTACATTTTTTTAATCTAAGTTGTGAAATATATTTCTAATGGGGCGATTTCTGTTTTAAAGGGTTTTATTGGTCACAATTTCTGTTTTAAAGTTGAAATAAATATAAAAACGAATTTGTACATTTAAGCTTTAAGTGTCATCAAAGTATACATCTTTTTAGGATAAGGGTAAAAGTCACCAAAACTCTTCATATGAGGGCAGTTGACCATAAGTCTGGTCAAACTTAGGCAACCAATAACATAATACCATGTGAGTTCTATTAGTTCCAAATACTTTTTAACAATCATAATATTAGCTTTGCCCGTCCAAATAAGATTTGATGACAATTCAATTGATTGAGAAAAAGCATATAAGTTAGGCTATGAGCCTATGACTAGCTAGGGCCGGAAAAATGCGTTGATGGGTATATTAATTTGAAGTGTTTGGGTTCGGGTGAAATGAGTTCAGGGTCAGGCAGGGAGAGAGCCGGAAGAGTGCAGGATTATTGTAGGCGACTCTCATTAAAGAGTTTTCGAGGATGAATGAATGAAGTAGAGTGTGTGTGTGAATCTCAGCCACCAACTAAAATACAGCAATGGGAGTTAGTAGCAGACCATCAAAAGATTAACTAAGCATGGTTACTAGAAACGCTAGAACGTACATATTTCGTATAGTATTAAAACAAAACAATGAGATTGAATATTAATCATAATCTTGACACTAAAGAAACAGCATGATCACGAAAAAATAAAAAATTAGGTTGAGAGATGGCAAAACCGAACACTTTTCACGACCATATTGAATAGCATTACAAACATGCTCACACAAATGACCCTTTTCGCCTCAATTACAACTGCAAATTGCATATCACACGAGCTATGTCTCGGTCGGGAGGGGATTCCCTCAAGTTCCCTAACATGACTAGTCAAGTTAGGAAAATCTTGACCTTTGGATTAAAATCAAAGGTTGAGATTTAAATATCATCTTTGAATCTCAACCCTTGATTTTAATTCAAGGGTCAAGATGTTTCTAACTTGACCCCTCAAGTTAGAAACAACTTGAGGGGATCCCTTCCCGTCTTGGTCTGTTGGTCAATACTGTGTAAGTGCTCATATAGTTAATTTTGTGGCCAACTTTAGTTCACAGTGACTTGCTATAAAGGAGTCAAAGAAGAGTTATGCGACATCATTCATGGTAGCTTCTAAAGGCTATTTTCTTAAATGAAGGTATTTCCTATTCCAAACACTTTTCATGAATTGAAAACAATATTCAAAACAAAAATTGTTAAAAATTTTAGGGGGTTAAAGCGAAAATTGGTTAAAATTTAAGGGGTTAAAACGAAATTGTTAAAATTTAGGGGTTAAAGAAATTATAAAAATTTTAGGGGTTAAAACGAAAATTGGTTAAAATTTAAGGGGTTAAAACGAAATTTAGTTAAAGTTAGTATGTGATTCAATAGCTTGTACCTTTCATGCTTAAAAGGCTTGTACATAGCATCTTGTACAAATCATATTAGTTTTTAGTATATATAAAAATTTTAGGGGGTTAAAACGAAAATTGGTTAAAATTTAAGGGGTTAAAACGAAATTTAGTTAAAATTTAAGGGGTTAAAACGAAAATTGGTTAAAATTTAAGGGGTTAAAACGAAAATTTAGTTAAAATTTAGGGGTTAAAACGAAAATTGTTAAAATTTAAGGGGTTAAAACGAAAATTGTTAAAATTTAGGGGTTAAAACGAAAATTGTTAAAATTTAAGGGGTTAAAACGAAAATTGGTTAAAATTTAAGGGGTTAAAACAAAATTGTTAAAAGTTTAGGGGTTAAAACGAAAATTGGTTAAAATTTAAGGGGTTAAAACGAAATTTAGTTAAAATTTTAGGGGGTTAAAACGAAAATTGGTTAAAATTTAAGGGGTTAAAACGAAATTTAGTTAAAGTTAGTATGTGATTCAATAGCTTGTACCTTTCATGCTTAAAAGGCTTGTACATAGCATCTTGTACAAATCATATTAGTTTTTAGTATATATAAAAATTTTAGGGGGTTAAAACGAAAATTGGTTAAAATTTAAGGGGTTAAAACGAAATTTAGTTAAAGTTTAGGGGTTAAAACGAAAATTGGTTAAAATTTAAGGGGTTAAAACGAAAATTTAGTTAAAATTTAAGGGGTTAAAACGAAAATTGGTTAAAATTTAAGGGGTTAAAACGAAAATTGGTTAAAATTTAAGGGGTTAAAACGAAAATTTAGGTTAAAATTTAAGGGGTTAAAACGAAAATTGTTAAAATTTAGGGGTTAAAACGAAAATTGGTTAAAATTTAAGGGGTTAAAACGAAAATTAGTTAAAAGTTTAGGGGGTTAAAGCGAAAATTGGTTAAAATTTAAGGGGTTAAAACGAAATTTAGTTAAATTTAGGGTTAAAACAAATTGTAAATTTAGGGGTTAAAACGAAAATTGGTTAAAATTTAAGGGGTTAAAACGAAAATTGGTTAAAATTTAAGGGGTTAAAACGAAATTAGTTAAAAGTTTAGGGGTTAAAACGAAAATTGGTTAAAATTTAAGGGGTTAAAACGAAAATTTAGTTAAAGTTAGGGTTAAAACGAAATATTAGGTTAAAAATTTTAGGGGTTAAAACGAAAATTGGTTAAAATTTAATGGGGTTAAAACGAAAATTTTAAAATTTAGGGGTTAAAACGAAATTTGGTTAAAATTTAAGGGGTTAAAACGAAAATTGGTTAAAATTTATGGGGTTAAAACGAAAATTGTTAAAATTTAAGGGGTTAAAACGAAATTAGTTAAAAGTTTAGGGGGTTAAAGCGAAAATTGGTTAAAATTTAAGGGGTTAAAACGAAATTTAGTTAAAGTTTAGGGGTTAAAACGAAAATTGGTTAAAATTTAGGGGTTAAAGCGAAAATTGGTTAAAATTTAATGGGTTAAAACGAAATTGTTAAAATTTAGGGGTTAAAACGAAAATTGGTTAAAATTTAAGGGGTTAAAACGAAATTTAGTTAAAATTTAGGGTTAAAACGAAATTGGTTAAAATTTAAGGGGTTAAAACGAAAATTGAGTTAAAATTTAGGGGTTAAAACGAAAATTGTACAAATTTAGGGGTTAAAACGAAATGTTAAAATTTAGGGGTTAAAACGAAAATTGGTTAAAATTTAAGGGGTTAAAACGAAATTTAGTTAAAAGTTTAGGGGGTTAAACGAAAATTGGTTAAAATTTAAGGGGTTAAAACGAAAATTAGTTAAAATTTAGGGGTTAAAACGAAAATTGTTAAAAATTTTAGGGGTTAAAACGAAAATTGGTTAAAATTTAAGGGGTTAAAAAGAAATTTGGTTAAAATTTAAGGGGTTAAAACAAAAATTGTGTTAAAATTTAGGGGTTAAAACGAAAATTTAAAATTTAAGGGGTTAAAACGAAATTTGGTTAAAATTTAGGGGGTTAAAACGAAAATTGGTTAAAATTTAAGGGTTAAAACAAAATTTAGTTAAAGTTAGTATGTGCTTCAATAGCTTGTACCTTTCATGCTTAAAAGGCTTGTACATAGCATCTTGTACAAATCATATTAGTTTTTAGTATATATAAAAAATTTAGGGGGTTAAAACGAAAATTGGTTAAAATTTAAGGGGTTAAAACGAAATTTAGTTAAAGTTAGTATGTGCTTCAATAGCTTGTACCTTTCATGCTTAAAAGGCTTGTACATAGCATCTTGTACAAATCATATTAGTTTTTAGTATATATAAAAAATTTAGGGGGTTAAAACGAAAATTGGTTAAAATTTAAGGGGTTAAAACAAAATTTAGTTAAAGTTAGTATGTGCTTCAATAGCTTGAACCTTTCATGCTTAAAAGGCTTGTACATAGCATCTTGTACAAATCATATTAGTTTTTAGTATATATAAAAATTTTAGGGGGTTAAAACGAAAATTGGTTAAAATTTAAGGGGTTAAAACGAAATTTAGTTAAAGTTAGTATGTGATTCAATAGCTTGTACCTTTCATGCTTAAAAGGCTTGTACATAGCATCTTGTACAAATCATATTAGTTTTTAGTATATATAAAAATTTTAGGGGTTAAAACGAAAATTGGTTAAAATTTAAGGGGTTAAAACAAAATTTTTAAAGTTTAAGGGGTTAAAACGAAATTTAGTTAAAGTTAGTATGTGATTCAATAACTTGTACCTTTCATGCTTAAAAGGCTTGTACATAGCATCTTGTACAAATCATATTAGTTTTTATTATATATAAAAATTTTAGGGGGTTAAAACGAAAATTGGTTAAAATTTAAGGGGTTAAAACGAAATTAAGTTAAAGTTAGTATGTGCTTCAATAGCTTGTACCTTTCATACTTAAAAGGCTTGTACATAGCATATTGGTTTTTATATATATATATATATATATATATAATATATGAAAACGAAAACTTTAATGTGGAGTAAAAGTGCTTCAATAGCTTGTACCTTTCATGCTTAAAAGGCTTGTACATAGCATCTTGTACAAATCATATTAGTTTTTAGTATATATAAAAATTTTAGGGGGTTAAAACAAAAATTGGTTAAAATTTAAGGGGTTAAAACAAAATTTAGTTAAAGTTAGTATGTGCTTCAATAGCTTGTACCTTTCATGCTTAAAAGGCTTGTACATAGCATCTTGTACAAATCATATTAGTTTTTATTATATATAAAAATTTTAGGGGGTTAAAACGAAAATTGGTTAAAATTTAAGGGGTTAAAACGAAATTAAGTTAAAGTTAGTATGTGCTTCAATAGCTTGTACCTTTCATACTTAAAAGGCTTGTACATAGCATATTGGTTTTTAGTATATATATATATATATAATATATGAAAACGAAAACTTTAATGTGGAGTAAAAGTTAAAAAATAGAAATTTTAGGGGTTAAAACGAAATTTGGTTAAAATTTAGGGGTTAAAAAGAAATTTGGTTAAGATTTAGGGGGTTAAAAAGAAATTAAGTTAAATTAGTATGTGCTTCAATAGCTTGTACCTTTTATGCTTAAAAGGCTTGTACATAGCATATTAGTTTTTAGTATATATAAAAATTTTAGGGGGTTAAAACGTAAATTGGTTAAAATTTAAGGGGTTAAAACGAAATTAAAATTTTAGGGGTTAAAACGAAATTTGGTTAAAATTTAGGGGGTTAAAAAGAAATTTGGTTAAGATTAGTATGTGCTTTAAAAGCTTGTACCTTTCATGCATAAAAGACTTGTACATTATAAGTTGGTTTTTAGTATATATATAACTAATAATTTTATCATCAATAGTTATAACCTGTATTAACTTTTAGTTGTTTCTATTAAAGAATTGAAAATGCACCTTTAGTACATGACACTATGGACAACACAAAATTCAAATTACCAATAAATATAAATATAAATAAAGTAAATTAAAATATATATAACTATCGGTTTTGGTTTGGTTTTAGTTTTAATGATCGAAACCCGAAATCAAAACCCGGATCAATTCGTTTGGGTTAAACAAACCATTTGCTGCTAGTTAAAGCTAAAGCAGTATTAAAATATAAAATGGAAAATGATAAATCTTTAGTCTAAGGGCGCGTTTGACGGAATGTTTTTGAAATTTTGAGGGCGCGTTTGGTTCACAAAATGTTTTTGGAAGGAATGGAATCTTTCAAAGGAATTGGAATTTGAAGGAATGGAATTTGACGGAATGTTTTTGATTTTTTGAAAATTCAAGTGACGTTAGGAATGAAATTCCTTCCTCCATCCCCAAGGAATGGAGATTCCATCAAATGAGAGAATGTTTACATTCCAACGGAATGTGATTCCTCCATCTTTAACCAACCAAACACGCTAAGGAATGAAATTCAATTCCAATTCCATCAGATTCATCAAATTCTGTGAACCAAACGCGACCTGAAGATTCAAACAAGGGATGGAATGAAATTCTTTCCCCCATCCCCAAGGAATGGAGATTCCATCAAATGACATATTCCAACGGAATGTGATTCCTCCATCTTTAACCAACCAAACACGCTAAGGAATGAAATTCAATTCCAATTCCATCAGATTCTATCAAATTCTGTGAACCAAACGCGACCTAAGAATCCTCTTAAAACTATAAGAAGTTGACATGTGGTATTTATTAATTATGTTTCCTAATCTTGTCTTTTGATTTTTTTCAAGTTTATCTGTTAAAAAAAATTTTAGGCTATTTAGCGAAGAATTAATCATTTTTCATATAAAATAGAAAAAATTAAATTAAATATCGAAAAGTGGTAATGTTATTTGGACACATCAGAGATGCTACAGTATGAAATGATCAAAGATGGATGGACTTCACTCGCTCACTCACTCCCAAATGCAAGGTCAAAGCTGACGCTGCTGCTAAAGAAAAAAACCAACAACGACGAATCAATCAAAACTTATGTACAGATAGATAGATAGATAGATACAATATATCGATTATATCTATCGCCGGAGAAAACTAAGAATCAATCAAAACTTAGTGATCACTAATCACAGTCTGTGTTTGATTAATCAATCAAGATTTGACCACCGCTGCCACGTAAGCATCCAATTTAATCCCTCACTCACTGCTTACTGCTTAGTTATTGCTGTTCGATGTAATTGATCCGATTGTTTAATAATAAGAAAGTAATTAGGTATGATTACTTCTGTCCAGTTGATGTTGTATAATTGTATGTTATTATATACTGTAGTAATTATATAATTGTATGAAGTAATTATTTAGGTGTGGTGTATTTTTACTACTGTAGTTTTTTTAAGAGGTATATTTACACACTGCAGGGTTATCTCAGAATACTGCTAACCGAAATTTGGGGTAACTTTCTACTTATTTTCCAAATTTTTATATCGTACTATGATCCAGTTATGATGACGTGACATTTGACTATCTAATACTATCTTATAAAGCATTTTGCCCTTTTTTTTTTAAAGAAAAGATGATTTGAACTACCCAAAATACTCCTATTCTTTATTCACTAATTTAAACATCTCTACCTAATATACCTATAATAACCTTAAATCTCAACCACTCATTTCTCTCTCCTCAAATCTCAGCCACTCATTTTTTTTCTCTCTCATCCATAAATCATTTTATTCCTCTAATTCATTGAAAATCTTTTATCTCAAAAACCGTATATCGATAAATTATAAAAATTGTATGGGTGTTCTTAAAATTTCATGCTCTTTCATTAGAGATGTCATTCGATATACTTTCGACGAATTTTTAAATCTGAGGGCGGAACCCGTACGGCTAAGGCATTTGGCTACCATACTCTATGACTTGACCTATCACCCCCACCATCTCACCGCCGCAACGCGCGGGCACTATCTCTCGTTTTTTTAAAGTAAAACACATAAGTAAAAGAGTTTTTGTGGAAACATACATGGTATAGGATCAGGTTATGATGATGTGGCGTGTGACAGGGGAGATGTCACCAAAAAGTCGGTAACTTTTACTCTACTTAGAGCAAACGGTATGGACATTTCCTCACGACATGACTCACGACTCACGTGGGTAGGCATGTGAAGCCCGAGTGATCCATACCGTAGTAGGTGTGATGGTTGCAATTGAGCTCTTTGAGTGCGCTTAGAGAAATAAAAAAAAAGGAAGTTACCTACCCAAATTAAGGAAACACGATTTTTTTGCATTGATGAAGATAAGTGATCAGTTATGTAGAGTTTGAAGTAATCTAGTTAATAAACAAATGCCAGTTATACTAGAAATTTGATAGAACTTGGATGGCGAGGTTATTGTTCGTGTGTAAAAAGATGTTGGGAAGATAACATTTGATCTTTCTTGGTATGTTAGATTTCTGAGAGAGGATGGGAATTGAAAGCAGTATAAGAATACTTAAATCTTGAAGTGGTTTGATGCTACATGAACAATATGGTATGATACATTGATACCTAACTGGCTAGCTAGCTATCTTGACTTCTGTAACATGTCAAAGAAATTGTAGACTATCATCATTAGCTAGAAAGAAACTAAACGTTCATCTATTGTTATTTGTTTATTTTTCTCACGACATGATTCAAAGCTGGAATAAGCCAAGTTTGTGTTTTCAAGAACACAAATTTAATAGATGCTGTTCCATTCTTCTATTAGAAATGAGATGGTAATTTTAAGCTATAAGCAGGGAGAAACATATTGTGACGGAAACATGATCGTACCTGATTGATAAAATTAATTTGAATAATGAATAGAAACAACACAAGCAAATTAGAAAACCGATCTGCTTTCGAGTGAAAGTCTTTTCTCCAAAATGACCCGCTTTCAAACGGCAGTCTCTCTTGGATAATGCTTAGCTTTGGCCTAAATCAATAATTTAATAAAGCAGGCTAACCACATTTCATCATCCACATTTGTTTATAGATCTATAAATCTATTTAATTTAGTTGCTGTATGTTTTGGAACAAGAATATAGCTATGACATTATCACATTTCTATGGCCATGTATTCTAGATGCTGTATTTACACGACATTCTTGCTGTATATACTTGTTTACTGTTTTTATGTGTCGTTCTAATGAAACATTATGCATTTATGCAGGCTGATGCTACAATAAGTTTGGTATTTATTTTGAGTTAGTGACGACAGAAGTCACTGGTGGATAGTTCGTATGAGTATGATCGTGTAGTCGCTTTTACAAGTGTTTTTTGATATTGGTATTCCATGTTTTCTCTACTTAGTGATCTGGTTAAGCATTTAGATGGGCGTTTCAGCATTGGGGCTACAGCGTAAAATTCAAACAGGCAAGGTGCCACTACTAATGGAATCTGAACACGTGATTGATATAACAAATAGCAATGAAGCTTCCTCGTCCAGGCCAACCCTTGCAAGACCAGTCCATATGTCAAACTCCAGTCAAAATGAGTCTTCAAGTAATGTACAAGCTCCTATCACCTTTTCTACTACCAACGCAACAAATTCAAGAAATACATCATTTGCTAGAAGGGGAAATGGCAGTTCCAGGCGTAGGAACCCATTGAATTCTGGTTATTGGATATCATTTGAACTAATCATTACAGTGAGCCAAATTATAGCAGCCATTGTGGTTTTGTCTTTCTCAAGACACGAGCATCCTCATGCTCCATTATTCATATGGGTTATTGGTTATGCTTCGGGATGTGTTGTAACTCTCCCTCTTCTCTTTTGGCGTTTCCATAACCGCAATTCTTCAAATCAAGAACCATCTGCTATCGTGAGCTCTTTTACTTCATCTTCAAATGCAAGAATTTCAGAAGGAGACGCTGGTGGCACATCAACAAGACGTCTGACAATGGGATCACTGAGTGCAAGGTATCGTTTTCATTTGCTCTATTTTGTGATTTTAGAGTACATCTGTATGTTTCATAATTCATCTGGGTTATACCTGTTCTATTGCTTTTAAATTTGGATAGAAAAAGGAAGTTATTAATTTTACTTCCAAGGAGGAGGTATGATTTGCTTTAAAAATGGTACTGATCATATATGTTAATTAATTGATAGTAAATATATAAATATGCTCAATTGAGAAATATTCAAATCTGGTTGAAGAAAAAATATGTGGTCTTTGTTCGCAGAGTCAAGGCACTTGTTGAATACTTCAAAATGGGATTGGATTGCTTTTTTGCAGTCTGGTTTGTGGTTGGAAATGTGTGGATCTTTGGAGGCCATTCTTCTTCTTCTGATGCTCCGAATTTGTATAGGTACCAATCAATACATGTCCTTTAGCTAAATTGGCCAGGCGGGTATCAAGTCAAAACATATATGGGTCAATTGGGTAACTTTGGGGTCAGTATGGGTTAACCCAAAATGCTCTTTGTCCAATTTTGTTATATGTTTTCAGTAATGTACAGTGTGTCAAAAATAATTAAAAAAACAAATTTTCTTTACTAAGCTAATTTATTAATAAAACAATATGGGTCTGAATTAAAACATTAATGGAACTTGGTTGAATTAAAATACTAAGCTAACTTTTGGAACGTCCTGACAAAAATTTTTTTTTAAGGGAACTTGGTTGATTGTATCTGTTTGACTCGTTATAGATGAAACATTAAAACATAACCTGAATTGACTCATTTATAAATGGCCAAATGAGTTGTAACTGCCACCTGCCCACCTCTACCTTCTATCTCTGCTAGTTTTTTTTTTCTTAAGGTAGCTCATTTCTCTTACTATCTTATAGATTATTTTGGTTGGAATTAACAGGTTATGTATAGTGTTTCTTACCTTAAGTTGTATCGGATACGCAATGCCATTGATTTTGTGCACCACAATCTGCTGCTGCCTTCCTTGTATAATTTCAGTCCTGGGCTTTAGAGAAGATCTTGCACAAAATCGAGGAGCTACTACAGAGTCTATTAATCTTTTGCCTACCTACAAGTTTAAGAAATATAAACACATTGATGATAAAGAAACAAACACTGGTGCTTGTGAAGGCGGGGTTGTGGCTGCTGGAACTGAAAAGGAACGTGTCATATCAGGAGAAGATGCGGTTAGTCCATGCTTTAATTCAGGCTTTTCCATATATATTACAGCTCATTGACTTTCTTAGACGTGAGAAAATGGGCTGGTTAGAAGGGTCGGGTAGTGGGTTAAAATCAGGTAGTTTATAGGTGCAGTTCAATACGGGTCGTGTGGAATCACAATCACATGCATCTGTTTTTCAATTAGTAACTTGTTAAGTATAATTGCAAATGCTAGGTTAGCCTTCTATGCATTTATATATGCTTTGGATGACTTACAATCTGTTTGACTTGGTTTAATTTTTAGTTAAATAATACTCCGTATGTAGCTTAGCCATTTGATTCATTGGATATATATATATATATATATATATATGGATAGGTGCACCGAAATGTATCCAACTCGTCACATTTTGCTATCGTTTGTATCCGACTTAGAAACCATCTATTGTGTGTCTCATGCTATCAGTTCATTTCTGTTGTGAGTATCCTATTGCTACTTAAATTTTTTGCTAATGGGAGCAGCCGTATACATTTCCACATCTTCAAAACAGGTGCTTCATTACCATGTTACAAGAGTTATAGGAGGTCATATACATTAAACGTGAAAAGTTAAAAAGTTGCACAATAGAAGGTTTAGAAGTTGGATACACACAATAACAAAATGTGTCATTTTGGGTAAATTTTGGTGCACTTAGCCCATTATATATCCCGAATCGGTGGGTCAAATGCCACCTCTAGAGTTTATAGTCTAGTGCTATTTCGATGCCTCCCTCCTCTGTAGCTCTTTGTTTGTCTTATCACTTTAAATGTGGTATTCTAGTAAAAATGCCAAAAGGTACTATCTTTGACAAGAATGAATGATGATAGATAATTTTGAAAATGTAAATGCAAAAATAACCAGCAGGTGGTATTTGTTATCCAAAAGGGTTGTCTATTTCAATTTGTAGTATATTCTTTTTTACTTTTACATTTTCGATGGCTTATTTGAGATGGATAAGCCAAGGAGAAATGCTCAAACAGTTTGATCACTCCTAAACCATGATACTGCCTCTTGACTTCTATGTTATTAGGTCATGCATAATTGATGATGTGATTGGTTTAGAAGTACCAATCAAGTTTCCTAGTTATATTATATACTTATGTGGTAGTTTATAATACAATATTATCTATCTAAAATCCATGTAAGTCCATAACTACCTTTCTTTTAATTGCAAACAAATCATCGTTTTTACAACAACGCTAAAAAAGGAAACTGCACTTCGTAAAAAAAAATTGTGGATAAATCATTAATAGTAGTGAAATAGAATGTCTTTTGCTCTAACATCTCTGTAACATGTCCAAAATCATCCATTGTTACAAACTTTATCTTTTGGCAGTCTGACAAGAATGATTTAATAACATTCTGCTCTCATTAAAAAGGTTCAAATGTTGTCATCAAACTCTATTTATCTGTTCAACAGGTCTGCTGCATATGCTTGGCTAAGTACGCAGACGATGAGGAACTTAAGGAGTTACCTTGTTCTCACTTCTTTCACACGGAATGTGTAGACAAGTGGTTGAAGATCAATGCTTCATGCCCACTTTGCAAGATTGAAGTCGGTGAGACCCTTTTAAGTTCACTAACCGTAGCAACTGCCAACCTGAGACGTAGTAGTGTGTATTAGTTCTAGCAATGCTTTCAATATTCCAGTATGTTAATATGCAAATCTGTCTTAAAGAGTGCAGTTTGACAAGTGAATAGAAAGCCGATCCTTGTTATTGTTTTTTTTTTTTTTTTCTTTTCTGGCTATCACTGGTTGTTTTTGTAGAAAATATATTATATGGTGTCACACGATTTAAATTTCAAGGTGTTCGTGTTTGATTCTACAAGGACCAGGGTTAGTAATGAAGGGAAAATGGGTGGGTCAGCAGGCTGGTTGTGTAAACTGGTCGACTGGACTGGTTTGATGCACTACATACTGTAACAAAAAGAGAGATGTATGAAGCAAGGACACAAGACTTTTGTAGGCTATCCTTACATCTCACCCCATATGTATAAATTAAGAAAAATAATTAAATATATAGAGATCCATCAAATTTTCTATTTCGGCCTCTTCATAATACAACATCTTACTTCAATCAAGATTATGGGTATGTTCGATAACTAGAAAGAGCTTCAAACTTCAAGATTTAAAAAAAAAACTCCTAACAAAAAATTTTTGTTTGGATAAAAGAGCTTCAAGCATTTAAATTTTGAGAAAAAGTTTTTCCCCAAATGCCTTCTATTGTATATGTAAATAATAACAATACCCTTTCATACGAGTGAAACCAAAATATGGTCAATGACAGTTAACAATGCTCAATGGCTAAAAATTGTCAAAAGTAATCAAATGGAAGTCATCGATAAAAAATAACAGAAGATGGAGGAAGAAGAGAAGAAATAGCCCAATAGCTTTTGATGGCAGTGACGGTGGTCCCGAAGGACTTGAAATATTGGTGACCCAATGGTAAGGTCTTTGACCTTGGGAGGATCCACCTGGGTTCGAGTCTCACCTCCAACATTTGTGGGGGTGGATTAATAGGAGTTTTTCTAGAGTCCTGGTTTTCAGACATACGTGTAATTTAAAAGTAGGAGTAGGATAGAATGTCGTTCAAACAAAAATAATAAGAAACATAATGCAAGAAAAGGGTTGCTAGGCTTATTGCTTAAGCGGTAAAAACTAAAGATTTTAAAACATATGTAAGGAATGTGATGACAAAACATACTAATCTTATCTCTCTTTCTTATCGCCGACACCAGAAACCGCCATCATCACTAAGCCGCACTACCATCGCCTTCGCATCGCGCAGGTTTTCGTCTAGTCTACTAAGAATGAGTAATTATAAGATATAGATATAAAATACTGTAAACAATATATATTTTTGGTTCGTTTCGGTTTTTATGATTTATTTTTTATAGAAATCGATATCGAATCAAAACTTTGGTTTTTCAAAAAATCAAAACCAAGATTTTCTCGGTTCCAAATTTTCGTTTTTTATGATTTTTGTATTTTTGGTTCGTTTCGGTTTTTATGATTTATTTTTTATAGAAATCGATATCGAATCAAAACTTTGGTTTTTCAAAAAATCAAAACCAAGATTTTCTCGGTTCCAAATTTTCGTTTTTTATGATTTTTGTATCGAATCAAAACTTTGGTTTTTCAAAAAATCAAAACCAAGATTTTCTCGGTTCCAAATTTTCGTTTTTTATGATTTTTGTATTTTTGGTTCGTTTCGGTTTTTATGATTTATTTTTTATAGAAATCGATATCGAATCAAAACTTTGGTTTTTCAAAAAATCAAAACCAAGATTTTCTCGGTTCCAAATTTTCGTTTTTTATGATTTTTGTATCGAATCAAAACTTTGGTTTTTCAAAAAATCAAAACCAAGATTTTCTCGGTTCCAAATTTTCGTTTTTTATGATTTTTGTATTTTTGGTTCGGTTTTTAGTTTTTACTCCCATGATGGAAAGAAAAAGTATTTTTGAATAACGATTTTATCCAATCGTCGCATGCCCCCTTTGATGATGGCTCAACGCCAACTTCGGCCCTAAACCCCATCTGGAACTTCTGTTTTCTTTTCTTTCTCAGTTACCTATATAAATAGATAAACAAATAAATTAGGGCAAATATAGATATAGATATAGAGTATATCTAATAGATATCTGTTGTTCCAATCGCTTCAAGGCTCAATCAGCCTCCCCTTCCCATCGACCCCGTCAGGTATACATACATACATACATCTCTTCTCTTATATATATATAAAAATTCTCTTATATATATATATATATAAATATGTATATAAATTACCTGAAAATACTTCTATAACATGTAAATAAATTTCACGGATTTGTTTCATATGTGTTACCCCGTTTTTTTTTTTTACAATCCAGTTGATGCGTTCATAATTTCCTTTATTATTATTTTTTTAGAATTATATATGAGTGTGATTCATAGGGAAATACCTTTATAATGATTATTATTATAATAAATCATATTATTACAATTATTGTTATTGTGCGATCCAGGTGATGCATTCATTTTAGTAATTCCTAATGAGTTATGACGCAGATAATTACCCCCGCTACCTATGTAAACTGTTTGATTAGTGGACAATCGTATTGGAAAGTCTAGAATATTACAAAACTTATAAAATTGTATGAGGTTTTAAATAAATACATTAAGGTGTTTTCGAGTTTCGACCTTCCTTAGGTTTTCTTTACGTATCTATCTATATCTATATGTGTGTGCTTGATTGGTTTGGTGCACTTGACCGGATGTATTAAACAGTGAGTTTCAAAGGAATTATATCTGTACAGATTAATAGCAGTGGTAAATGTAGCCTGTTTCTCGGATGGTTATTTATCGTCCGGAATTTTTTATTTATTGTTTCTGTTTCAATACTCTAGAATTTACATACTGGGTGCTTTCTCTAGGTTAAGGTTTTCATTTATCGGTTTCAGGTCACGGTCTTACTGTTTGCAACTGATATAGGAAATATTTACTTAAATTTAAAAATGTTGTTTATGTAGTTTGTTTTCACTACATCTTTTGCATGTGGGCTTTATGCATAGAGTTTTAGTGCTCAAAGTTAATGTCCATGAATGTGCTTCACATGAGTGCAACATAGTAGGTTTTCCACGATACCTTTTGGCCAAGTGAATGCCATTTAGCCTAGTGGCAAGCATTTAAGTCGTGTAAACTTGTCCAGTATCTGTTGCGGGTTTGGCTAACTAAGCTGCACTTACGCTTTTTGCATGTTTTAGTGAGCGTCAATTTGTGTCAAAGTGTTGTATCTACTCAACTGCTGTTGAAGACTTGTTAGATGTAGTCTTAAGCTCATATGGTGTTCATTTTTACGTAGTCTTTTTTGCCCTATCAACCATCTTGTATTGACGCTTGTTTATTATATGTTCTGTAATGCTTTGTAGTGTTATCGACTGAAGTTACTCACCTTATTGAATTTTATTTTTTTTCACAGGCTGTACTCTGGAGCTTGCGGTGTATGCTTGATTATTCTAGTAATCAACTTAAGTAGACATGTTCAGCAGTCTCATACCTCAGCCTTTATCAGTACATCTTGGGAAAATGGAACCTGTTTCTGATCAGGACCGATCATTGCTAAACAGCCAGATAGGCATTACTGGTCCCTTGTCCACCAATCCTGCATCTCATGGTGTGAAAAAAGTTGGAGAGATAGGGCCCATGCAGAGTAATGCAGGCCTGCAGATACCATTATTACCTACAAAGAGGAAGGCTGCAGCAGAATCCTCAGTACTGAATAAACACCAGGCTCCTCTCAATTCAACTGGGTTGTCACAGCAATCTGGTTTGCCAAACAAGAGAATGATGCTAAATGAGTCAATGTCGAACAGAGTTGTGTCTCCACGGGTACAAACACCAAAGAGTAAGGCGGCACCACCTGAAGTATCACCAAAGGCTCAACATGGGTCATATCAAGCAGTACGGATGAAAATGAGGGAAACTTTAGCTGCTGCACTGTCTGTTGGTAATCAGGATAAAGATATTGTCCCCAACGTAGATAAGAGTGCTTTACAGGAATCAGGCAATACAGTCGGCGAAGTCGTAGTACTTGTAAGTACAACTGTGGACGCTGCTCCTGTTATGGCATCAGAAGAAAAACCCCAGTTCAGTTATGTCATGCCCGACATGGATGACACATTTGGCAACACATTCTTCCCTAAGGATAATCTTTTACAAGGAAATGGCCTTTCGTGGGCCTGGGATATGGAGGTAGCTAAACTCACTGAGGCCCAGATCGATGAAAATATGAATTTTGATGAAAAGAATTTAAGTGGAAATGGAATTGGACAGATGCTTTGTTCTCCTCAAGAATTGGCTGTCAAAGTTGAATTAGAACTTTATAAACTGTTTGGAGGCGTGAATAAGAAATATAAAGAAAAAGGGAGGTCTTTGATGTTCAATTTAAAGGACCCTAATAACCCTAAACTGAGAGAAAAAGTTCTCTCCTCCGAGTTAACTCCTGAAAGATTATGTTCTATGACCCCAGAGGAACTTGCTTCAAAAGAGCTCTCAGAATGGCGCATGGCAAAAGCCGAGGAGTTCGATAAAATGATAGTTCTACCGGATTCTGATATTGATATGAGACGCTTGGTTCGCAAGACACACAAAGGTGAGTTCCAGGTGGAAGTTGACCAGGTTGATGATGGTGTTTCTGTTGAGGTTTCTGTAGGGTCGAGCTCACTCACTCGGGTTCTGGAAAAGACAAAAACTGACCGTTTGTCTTCTTCGGGTGATGTAGTCAGAGAGAAGATGGTTGATAGTAGTAACCTTACTATTTCTACAGATGTGACTGATTTTATGCAAGAAATAATTGTGGATGAGTTTAAGGATGAGGGATCCTTGCCCACGATAGTTTCTTTGGATGAGTTTATGGAGTCCCTTGATTCTGAGCCTCCTTTTGAAGACTTGCCTGAAGATGGTAAGGAAACGCAAGTCCAACCAGATAAGGACAACTCGAAAACTGGTGGGGAAGGCAATGAAAAGGCATCATCTGGAACTACTTCTGTAAATAGTACTGAGGCCGAAACAATTACTAATAATGACAAATCAAATATAAAAATTACGGAAGCACTCTCTAGTGTGAAAACTAGTGAGACCTCTGCAGAGCCTTTTGGTGGATCCATTGGCATAAGTTTATGGGAAGGTGATCTCCAGCTGACTCTTTCTTCCTCGGTGCCTGTGATTGGGGTATTCAAAAGGTACATTTGCTAGTTTTCTCTGTTAAATTATAGCAAGTTTTGCTGTTGGACTCTCTGTTTTAGCTAGAGGTGACCAGTTGGGCGGGTTGATGATTACTTGATGAAGGTTGGTAAGGAGTCATAGTGGTTTAGGCTGAGATAGGGGGTGTTTAGTGTGGATTGCGGGCTCGGTTGGTCTGTCTCGTGTACCCTTTTTGTCCATTTATAGAACTTATAAAAGAGATTGTTTTAACCGTAATCTGAATTTTAACAATTCAGAGTCTGCATCAGAATAGTCTTCAGGTGACTTTCAACATGTTTAGGTGGTGGATGTGTTTCCTTTGTATCTTATTTCTGTCTGACCAATTTTACTCGATGGATATTAAAAACTACTTAAATTGACCGCTTCTACAATACTTAATTTTTTTCTTTTTTTTTCCCCGTTTTTCGAGGTGCTATCTTCTTAGGAAGCACTTATGCTTACTTTGTTGAAGCCCGTTTTGTAGTCTTTTATTAATTGGCACTTTAGACTAACATCTCTTTAGATGCAAAAATTCTGTAGTTGATATATACATAACAATCATATGCTTTAGTGTGTAAAAGTCCCTTGAGCCTCACTATTTGGTGTTTGGTAATTGTTTTAATAATTTGAAGCTGGACAATTTCTTTCCGTTATCTAATGATGCACATTTGTGGAGGCGTTTTTACATTAAGGGGTGTTTGATTGTGCCTTTTGACTGTGATTATCAAAATTAAAATCAAATTGTTTACTTTAATAAAAGGACGTTAGAAGATGGTGTGTGCATGGATGTGCCTTGTCTTCTTGAGTATGTTCCAGTTAGTTGTTTGAGTGTTTGACAAATTTTGGTTATCTTGAATGGACAAAACGGGCATTCTTTTGAAATAAGGAGATAAGACTTGTGGGATGGAAGGGAAAATATTTTAAGTTAGGTTATATGTGTAAGTAGCTTCCTTTATCTGTTAATTTAAGGTACTCTGCGCCTGTTCATTTACAAAAAAAAGGGTTTCTACTCGCGTTCGTTTACAAAATTCTAGGTTTTTTGTTCGCATGAAATAAAAGTCATATTGCTTATCCAAACATAAAATCCGGATTTTTGTGATTTCTAGTCTCAATAGTTAGGTATGTATCTCCGAAAGCAAGTTCAAAGTTCAAACACCCCTAAGAATTATGTGTCTTGAACTGGTGAGTTCGCAATTCAGTTTGAAATGCTTGTAAATGACAATAGCCGGGTGGGGTGTGAGTTGGGGATCATATGTTTTATCCCTATTCATCTTGTATGTTTTAAATGGAGTAGTTGGTTTCTTCATTATGCTGAGCTGATATTTTATTCCTATTTTAGTGGTGAGAAGACATCAACAAAGGAGTGGCCTGGTTCCGTGGAGATTAAGGGCAGAGTAAGGCTCACAGCGTTCGAGAAATTTCTTCAAGAACTTCCTATGTCCAGAACCCGTGAAGTCATGGTATATCAAGTTGTCTTGTTATTCATCACAACTACATTTGATCTTTTCTTTGTTTCCCATTTCATGGGCATATTTTACATCCGGGAGTCTGACTCCACAATGCTTCTGGCTTATAATATTTGTTACACACACAAGGCATTGTACATCATTATTTTTGTTATACCGATAAATAATATAAAAGATATATCCGTTGGTTGTAAATGGTTAGCCAAATATAACATTGGTTTAGCATAGCTATTACTCCATAATTTTTTCAAGAAGCATCATCAAGTAATTTAAACTGTGATTTGCGAAAATCGTCAGCTGAAAGTACTTAGTATTTTTGTTTCATGCATGTTGAGTAAGCATTTGTGATCCAAAATCTATTAGTTGCATGGTTGTCATTTGATCAAGGCTGTATGCTCACTTTGCATATTTGTATCTTTGTTGCCATTTCTATTTATGGAGCTCTTCAATGATATTAACTTTTTTGCAAAAAAAGGTCACTTTTGTATGACAGAGATAAGAAAGACGATTTTAGTAATCGAAATGTCAAAAGATTTTTTTTCTTCATGTTAGTGTATTATTCACTTCCTTTGGATGTTCACAGAGTCACCGAACCCAAACAATGTTGTGTATTCAAAAAGACCCTTTTATGAGTGATAATGAGAACATTATTCCACATGAGGTTGATAAAAACTATTCCTTGATGTATTTTGATAAAGTTTACTCTTTTTGCAGGTTGTTCACTTTGTTTTGAAGGATGCGTCTTCCTTGGTTCACCAGGCCAGTCTTTCCGAGGTGAGGTTATCTTCATAAAAAGAAATGGTATTTGATCTTTTCGCAAGGTAGTGTCTTGACGTATCACATTACTTTGGTGCAGGTAATGGCTTCATATCTAGCAGATGAGCGAGTAGGATTCGGCGAACCAAATCCAGGGGTTGAAGTCTACTTCTGTCCGCCTCATAAGAGAACCACAGAGACACTAAGCAGGCTACTTTCCAAAGACCAGACAGATGTAATCGAGTCACCACAACTTGGACTAATTGGTGTGGTAGTCTGGAGAAAAGCTCATAATTCGGCTATTTTGCCTAATTCACATTCTCAACATAAACATCATAGAAAGCATTTATCATCTAGGAGACAAGATAATATAAATGCTAATACAAATTCAAACATGATATCAAAATCTTTGAGTTTACTTCCTCAATCTAATAATGGTGTTGATGATGGTGATGATGTTCCACCGGGATTTGGCCCTGGAGTTGTTAACCAGGATGAGGATGACTTGCCCGAGTTTAGTTTTTCCAAGGGTTCAAACTCATCCTGGCAGACATTACCTGCCCAGTCTAGTATGGCGTCAACAGTGCCTCCAACTAGACCTGTAGGTCATATGAGACATCTTGTTTACCAATATGGCCAAACAAATAATACTACTGCACTTGCTAGTAAAACTCAGACTGGAACTGAAAGTAGACACTGGAATCAAGATGATGATATACTGGAGTGGAATCCACAGATCCAAAATGGCCATGGGCAAGTACCTAATCATATGCATTTAGCAAACCAAGTTAGACCGACAGGACACGATATGACTCCCTTTATGCCTATTCCACAATCGATTAACTTAATGCAAAATAGTTACGGTCAAATGCCGATCCCTCATGGCCTCCCGCCTAATGCCTTCGTACCAGGGCAGTATTATGGTGGGCAGTGGAGGCAGGGGTAGTGAATTCTGATTTGTTGCAAGAGTCTAGCTCTAGTTTTTATGTTTAAGGTAGGCTTTCCAATTTTTACGTTGTACTTAGAATAATGTTTTAGTGTTTCATGCTTATCGTGGGAGGACCATCGTTTTAGATCGTGAATTTGTTGTATTTGATTTTTGTCATTTATTGGCTTGGTTTTATGACTTTATCATGGAATGAATGGAAAATGTATCCATATTCTTTCTTGTTTAATCTATATATTGAATGGTTTTTTTTGTTTAATCTATTGAATTAAATGGTTTTTTTTGTTTAATCTATTGAATTAAAGAAAACACGAAATATCATATTTTGTATCTCTCACTGAATCCTTTGCGGCTCTTTTATGGTGATATATTTTTTTCCTTCATATTTTGTTGTACTAATAATTTCATAAGGTTTATGGATTTCTAACACCCATTAAGTCATTAACAATAACCTTAGAGGAAAATCATACAATTTACATGTTTCTAGAGCCGGCTTAACCTTTTTGGTGGTTATAAGCGGCATTAACTTTTGAGGCGTTTAACAAACCCTTTCTTTATGTATGTATGTTAATCTGTAAATTTTTTGAAGCGTTTAGTTACAGAAGTGAAGAATGTAAATTTTTTATTATTTTCATCGTATAAAGCCCTAGCTATTAAAATTTATGCGGTAGTTACTGAAATATCATGTAAATATAAAGTAAACCCAATAAAATTGGAGGCCCTTATCTTTATTTGGGGCCTTAGACTCATGCCTAGTTTCAAAATACTATCAAGCCGCCACTATTGTACACGACTAACAACATGAGTTATCAGAAATGAATTTAACGGGACAAATTTTAATAAACTCGTTAGTTGTGTCGACTCTTTTGTTACTTATTTTTCTTCCTTTCTTTAACTCGTTTTGAAACAAAAGGATATGTTTTTTACTTTCTATCTCAAAAGTTGTATTTTTCAGATCTAACAAACTATCATATATCTTATGACACATGATAAATTGTTATGATTTATGAAGTAGACAAATGAATTTATAAAAGTTAGCTTTTTATTAATAGTTGTAAATGTAAATGAATCAACAATTTTTAAAAAGGCCAACTCAAATCGAATCCATTATCAAATGTGGTAGCAATATTCATCCATTTATGATGTAAACCTTTTTAGCCTCTGCCCAAACATGCTTAATTCTGTATGTGTCAACAAATTACAATATCGACATATTTTAGAACCGACTAACGAGTGTTAAAAAAATATACAGTAAGACCTCTCTAAATTAATATTCGATATATTAATATCTCGATAAAATTAGCAATTTGAATAGTCCCAACTTAAAAGAAGTAATGTAAATTAACACTCAATAAATTAACAAAATATCTCGGGCTTAACATTATTATTCTATAGAAGTTTCACCGTAATGTAAAAGTACTTTGTGTGTTATATGTATAAAAGTCAAACTAGAAGGACTAGAACATCCATATTCCTTTTTTATCTTTACACCATCCTCTTTTTTTATTTCACAAATTTTATTGCAAAGTGAAGTGGATGATGAGCTCTATGGAAACTGTCCTCTCTCCCTCACATTCTGGCGCCATATCCAACCATCTCAACCTTTCCCTCTTCAGGTTCTTTTTTCTTCTCCTTTCTCTCTCTATATCTCTATATCTATATGTATATATATATATATATACACATACATACAGTATACTATATGTGTCTTAAGTGAGCTTTGTGTCATAAGTATTTATATATGTATTATTTCAGGGAACAAGCTAAAATAAGTTTATCAAACCAAAAGATATGTAAATCAAGAAAGAAATTTGTAGTTTGTTGTTGTGAATCTATAGACCCCACAACTCAAAATGGGTTTTCCAGAAGGGATATTGTTCTTTTTGGGCTTGCTGCTACTGTCTTCCCAATTCAAGGTATAATTTTCATTACAATTAGCTTGTTTTGTAAATTGGTTCAGGCTACTTGCGCAAACTCGAGCTTTTGGCTCGAGTGTGCATTGCCTAACATGTATGCTTGTGGCCGTTTGGCCCGTTTCCTAGACTTTTTCCCTGTCCCCCAAGAGGCCAAGATGTTAAGTCTCTTGTGAGACCTCTGGATTGCTTACCACAAGGCCACCTTAGAGATGATTTACAATTAACTTGTTTCATATTCTTCATAAATTTGATTACATTTGGGTTTTTTAGGTAAAAACTATGAACTATTATTGGTACTTTTGCTCCAAAAAAAAAAATGAGAATCTATACATATGGTTTCGTGTGCAGCCCATTTTAATATAAGTGGTTTTTACATGTAATAGCAGTTTATAAAAAGATGAACTTTTTTTAATTAAAATGTAACAATCTTAGAAAATCTTGAATTGAAAAGTCAATAATAAAGTTGAAGGTTTCAATGGAAGTAGATTGCATTCAGGTATCGTCTGTTTGTTTTAGGATTGTTTTCCTTAAATTATTGGGGTTTTTTCAGGATCCGTTGCTGACGAAGAGTTAAAAATGGGTCCAATAGTTGATGATCTGAATGCTTATTCGTATCAAATTCCGTTGGAAATGCCTTCCAGGAAATTTTTCTTTAAATGGTTTGTATCTTATCTTGTGATTCAATTAAAGCTAACATGTGGTTGCTTTAAAGCATGCACTTCTTCTATCCCATGAAATTGACATTGTTTACCTTTTCATGCTAAAGTTATCTTCATTGTCAACAACTAGTCAAGCAGTTTCCTTAAACTTAGCGAAGTCTTAGGATGCAAAAATGAGTGGATGGAGAGTATACCAGTTTGTAAGTTATTGACTATATATATATAGAAAATACGGTTTATCTTTAGAGTTGGCAATTGGAAAATAAGTAAAAATGATTTGGATTGGAAAGGAAATTGTGTAACTTTCAGTAGACATCTTAGTGATAAGAGTATTTGTAGGATGGAAGGTGCATGTCCTATGAAAAAGATTAATAATGCGTTATTTGATTGTTTTTGAAGTCTATTTATCTAATGGGTTTCATCTTTATGAAGGGTGGAGTCACGAAAACCTGAACGCTATTCATCTGCAGCACCTTTGTCTCGTAAGTTACTAGCCTACTTGAATCAAATTGTACCAAGAAAGTTATATGAATGTACAGTATGTGCTAAAGGAGGCACAATGGGTGGGCCAAGCAAATTTGGCAACGGGCCAATATAGATACCCCAGTAGGGTCCGATTGGGTTGGCCAGGAAAACCTTTTGTCCCATTTGTTTTGGTTTCCCACTGGTAGTTAGTGTGTCAATATGATTACAAAAATGATATTACTAGTTTTTTGAGTAAATTGATTTAGACTGTTTTATGCTTTATGAGTTTTGGTTGACTATTGAATCGTTTTACCTGTTACCTTTTTAGCCAACTTTTCAATTCTATCTGCTTGACCCATTCATGACAAATATTCAGCCAGAATCAACCCATTCAAGTACATGGGTCAAAAGTGTCACCTTTAGTGTGTATATACTGTTCTAAATGACATGAGCTCACAAAAAATTGTTTCCATCATGATACAGCTAATGCACGTCTACGAATTGTGTCTGAACGTGTTGATTTTATTGACAACCTTATCCTATCTATTACGGTATAGTGATCAATTTTGACTCTCAGAAAGTCAATCTAAGGAGTTCTGCGTAATATCCTCCATATGGATTCATTTTTCATTGTTTGTTCAGATAGGTCCCCCCAATCCAATATTTTTAAAGTCAACAGATAAGAATACATGGAATGCAAAGGATGTTGCTGATTCTGTACTATCCGACAAGTCTGCCTTGGTAATTTACTAAGTTTCTTCATATCAAGTAGATGTGATGATTTTTACCCTTCTTATGACAGAGTCAACGCCGGTTCGGGATTGCTTTATCTCTAGCAAATAAAGTGGGAAGAAGTTATAAAATCTTCAAATCAATATAACTAGGTTAAAAGGAAATGGTTAAATGATATAGCTATATAATCATAATGGAGACAGTGAGACACTAGCTATTTATGGAAATTTTAAATGTTTTGGCAATGGTGTTTTGGTTTAACCCCCTGATCTGATTTGACCCGTAACGAAAATTGCTAATCTGGGCCTATAGGGTATCCAACCCACCTGACCCACCAACTTCACACCTCTAAATATTACTGTAAGAAAAGTATCATAGATGTTGTTAGCCTTTATGCCTATATTTTACAATACTTTCTGTTGAAACCTGTTTGCCTTTCAGAGAATGTTTTTTTCGATTGACCATAATCAGATTCACAATCATGGTTTTACTTTGTACAGAGAGTTACTACAACTCAGCGCATGGCAGAAAGTTCAGTTCTTGATGCTCATACTTCAGAAGTGAGTTCTCGACGCTTCCATTTTTAGATGATTTTGTATTAAAAATTTAAGAGCCATGTTAGCTTGTTTTTATACCTCCATCTACTCACTTTGCGCTTTTTGTTTTTGTACCATAGATTGATGGGGAGCCATATTGGTACTATGAATACCTAGTTCGCAAATCACCTACAAAAACTGTATGTTCCTCTTGTTAGCTTAATATTTGTGTTCTAGCTTAAAAAATATAGGAGGCAACATGGTAAAGGTCAGGCATGCTTCAGGCTTGGTGCGGGATTTGATCCAAAAGACTAATTTTTTAGTGTGATGCAACCCACAGACACGTTTTATCCATTACTTAAATTTTATGTTATACATAATGAATCATTAATGTGCTAAAGATAATGCTATTCTTTCTTTTTTTCGTCTCGATTGGGTTGGTGTTCAGTGTACCGCTCCGTGGGTACAAGATCACAAAAGCTAATTATTTTTACCAATCTAACATAGTTTTATAAAGTGATTTAGCATTGTTGTCTGCATTACTAGACTTCAAATGACTTCTTACTTGCCTGACCTATTTGACCCATTTTGTAATTAGTTAAATCTTCTAGTTTAACCATTAGAGAACAAACACATACACACAAATGAACAATTGATGTATATGGGTTAAATTTGCCACCTCTATTAAAGATATGCTAAAGGGGTGTTCACTGATATTGGAAATGCAGGTGCAAGATTCAAACATCTTTCGGCATTATCTTGCTGCATCTGTGGAACGTGATGGTATGATCCCATTTCATATATGCTCTTTTAGCCAATGACAATTTAAAATAGCACATGGACATGGATGAATCTTGGAATAACTTCAAAGGTTATTCATTTGCGAATACCTGGTCAAATAGCCTTTTCGCAATCATTACTTAGTTTTCCATGGCAAACGAAATAATTGTTTTCAATATATTTTCAAGAATGAGCAATTTTGGTAACAAGTGTCAGAACACCTGTTATATTGCATAATGTTCCAAATAAATCCAAAAAATCCCCCAGCCTTACAAAGTGAAGTTT
The DNA here is from genome assembly GCA_034093135.1 of Erigeron breviscapus. Lineage (NCBI taxonomy): Eukaryota > Viridiplantae > Streptophyta > Magnoliopsida > Asterales > Asteraceae > Erigeron > Erigeron breviscapus. The sequence continues at coordinate 270,901,579 of CM067167.1, forward strand.
TCCCTTGAGCTTCCACAAAAAGAAGGTTTTGTTCTGAGAATCTGCAAAATGCTTACGGAAAGTTCTTTAAACGATTCCACCCTGAAAAATAGTGGTATCTTTGTTTCAAAAATGATTCCCCTTTTGTTTAACATTCTGCATTTCTTGTTTATAGGATTTTTGTACTCTTTGAATGCGTCGACACTCAACAAGCAATGGGACATGGTACTTCTCTCTACATATCCTATCTACACCCTCTTTGTAAATATCTATCGATGATATATCATGGTACATTTTAGTCAATGTGTTATTATGTATGCGGTTAGCCATAAGACAAAAAGACCATGAGGCAGTGCAAAGTGGTTAGCCAACTCTCCCACATATTTACACAGGTTTCATATGAGGTCAACTAGGTATAGAGGTGGCATAATGGGCGGGTTGGGTTAGATGTCAAAACGATTTCAGGTCACAAATGCTAATTCTGTCTTACGGTTCAGGACAACTCACCAACATTGTTTTGTTCCTTTTGTAGTAAAGCGATTCAAATGGATTTAAGCATTTAAAATATACTCCAGATCACTTTCATTCAACTTGACTGGTATCATTTTTAGCTAAGTTCACAAGTTTGCGATAAAATACACTATTTTGCATGTGTATGGGTCAAAACTTTACTTCTAGCTACGTCATTCCGTATACACCCTTTATTAATGGAAAATGTACTCCACTCCTATACTACTCCAATAAACACTAAGAAGCACCAAGTGGGCTAATAACCCCTATACACCCTTTAAGAGACATTCATGTTAAGCATGTCACCAGTGTATATGGGTGTCTTTGAGCTTACAAAACAGTCTTCAGTATCAACAGAAACACTAGTTTCTCGGTGTTAAACTCCTAGGGGACTCTGACCTATCAACGAGTGTATCAAAGATGTGCATAAATCTTTTTTGGAAACTTTCGGTAAGAGCAGTTCCTCAGTATTATTGTTATATAATGGACAATTTTGCTCTTGACTAGAAGATATGAACATATTGTCTTCGATAATTGTCGTTCTTATACCATCCCTCATATGGAGAAAATATCATGTCTTATACTGACATCATACAACAAGCCAATCATATTAGTAATAAGAATATGATAAGATGTCTCAAGGTGATGTTTTTTGTGTATTAGATCATGTTATGGCTACTGTAACCATTATATTTTTGATGGGGGAATCTGATTTGGAATTTTTTATGTGTTTGATACAGATGGGGCCTGTCCTGGAAAAAACTGTAAATTCGTTTAGACTTCTCCCTCCAACTGCAAACTATGTTCCGCCAGGCAAGGATCCGTGGAGATTCTGGTGATCAATCTATGATCAGTTTTTTGTGAAATTTTGATTGGTTAAGTGAGGACCTTGAAACTGTACAGACTAGGATTTGGAATTTGTGATTCCATAGCCATTATGATCATACGACATTTAGTATCTTAAGTTCACATTGATTCTCCAATGATTTTGTAGCAGCTGTTTGGGTGCACAGAGCTTAAAAACTGCTGATGTAATTTAAAACTAATTTACTTATGTAAGGAGAGCAAAAGAAGCTACTTAAGTTTTACAATCCAGCCCATCTTGTCTTCAGTGAGACCCATCTGTAGCCTTGTTAACCCGGAAAAAAGTTGTTGCGACACAAGTCCTACACCAGCACTTCCATAAGTCACTCTGCATGCACACATAAACGACACCGAATGATCAAGATTGTCAGATAACAAACATGATGAGAGAGGCAAAACTGATCCTCTATAGAAAATGGTGCTCAATGCAATATTGTAAATGTACACTTCCAATTAATCAATCAAATTCTCTGGAAAACTCTATCCACAACATGTAAATCTTTGAAGTTCCAATCTCCAGGTAAGGTCAAAGACTCAAAGTTAAAGGCTTAACCTTTTAGTTCATAATTAGTAAAATATCTGGGAATCAATTAACAAAGGCAACACATAAAATTGAAAAGCGCAAAAAGAGTTCACCTGTTGCCATGATAAGTTATACTGCCAACAGGGGATACAACCACAGCTGTTCCAGTACAAAAGGCTTCATCAGCATCAAGCAACTCATCCACAGTTACCGGTCTCTCAAAAACCTGGATATAGACAAGTGCACAAAGTTACACGTTTATTAACCAGGCCGAATTGTTCCTACATATAAATGATTGCATAAGCTTTTCTGGTACATCAACATTACTCGAGGGTGTTAGCTAAACCTATGCATATGAAAGTTGACATTCAAAAAAAGCTAAACCTATACATTGCTAGAGCACATGCGCAATCATACTTCCCTTTTGTATTCTAAGTAGCACATTCATAAATGGGAAAAACCAATCAAGTACCTCGAATCCTTGATCACGAGCCAAATCGATAATACTCTTCCGTGTGATCCCTGGTAGGATAGTCCCTTTTATCTCAGGAGTAGATATTTTGTTTCCCTAATATCACATTGTAGAAAATTTGTATTGAAACGACACATAAGAATGTAGACAATAAAGAGAAAAGATCAAGTTCAGGTTCCAAGTAAATGATCTGTTAAGATGAATCTGTTAAGCTGAACATTTAGATATACCTTTACAACAAATATATTACTAGTTGTTGCCTCTTCTATGTACATGTTGTGCACACTATCAAGATACAAAACATCTGAATAGCCTTTGGCTTTTGCAGCACCTTGCGCTTTCATAACCTGCAAGATATGAATAAAATACCAAAGAATATTTAGCATTATATTGACAGTTGGTAAAAAGAACAAATAGATAAATATTAAGAAAGTCAAGGAACTAGCAGCGATAGACATGCTTACCGCAGCATAGTTTCCTATAGTCTTTACACCTCCAGTACCTCCAGGGGTGGCTCGATGAAATTCAGTCTCAACTAATAGGTTTATTGGTGACAAACCTTCCTGACATTACACGCCGAAGAAACTCATATACAGTAGTCAAATAAATAGATTTTTTATGAAAAATTAAGATGACACTTATAAATAACATACCTTGAAATAGTTGCCGACAGGAGAAACATATATCAGAAAAGTATACTCTGGAGCTGGTACAGGAGCAAGTATACTTCCACTTCCAATTATCAGTGGCCTTATATACAATGACCCTTTGCCGGGAGGGGGTATCTAAAAGAGGGCAAAGAAGTCATTGTTATATATTTATGGATATGCAGTCATAGATCAATTTCATATTGCAATTAGAATCATGCATTACCCATTTTTCATTTTCCAGTACAGTGGCCTTAACAGCTTGCAAAAACTGGTCGACAGAAGGAGAAGGCATACACATACGCTCTGCCCCTGCCATCATCCTTTTAGCATTTTCCTCAGGACGAAACAGCAAAATATTACCTGCTTCAGTCCGATATGCCTTTAGACCTTCAAACAATCCCTTTGCGTTTGCAAAGGGTAATATCATATTTTAGTTAAGAACTTAGAATAGTACTGTAGTAGAATATGAAATAAACAATACTTCACCAATATGAAGGGCTAATGATGAGACAAAAGGTTGTAAGCATAAAAACTTTGTATACTCAGTTCAGGATTAGGAAGAGTTCTTTACAGATGAGCAATCAAGGCTACTATTTAAGGGAAGCGGATATGAAACTATTTCATCATAATCTATCAATAAATATATATGTATATCAAAGCTTGCTTAGAGAACTAACTTGGCCGTAATTTAGGACTCCAGCAGACGGATTGATCTCGATGTTCCCAAAAGGTACTAATTCCCCTTTGGAAAAAGGATCGCCTAGTGAACATTTCATCATATACATATAATCTGTATTCACTAGCGAGAATCCAAGGTTGTCCCAATCAAGATCGACTGTCTCACTTGACACACTGCAAAAGTGCGGATGCATAAAAAAAGATGGTTATCATGCAAACTTACATATAGTTCTACTGCATTATCAAACACCTCCAATGCTAATGAACAATGTGTGTAGGACTAGACATGAACATTGAACAACGCATATATATTAATTTTTTTGCTAAAAAAATTAAGAACTTTAAGTTTTTTTTTTTTTTAAAGGTGAATTTCGCTTGAAACTTCGTGTCGCGATTCGACAGCGAGAGGTCTAGCATACGTTATCTAAACCGGGTCCGCGCTAGAGAGCTCCCTCGAAGTATTAATGTCTATTTCAAATACCCAATGGGGAAAACCCCCTACTAATCCGCCCGAAAGCACAACGATTAATAGAGGTAAACCCTGGCCGCCCCTCATACTTGAACCTGAATATACCCAAGCCAAGCCTTCATAGAAGAACTACCTATATTTCAAAGTTTGCTGAATGGAGATTCGAACCCTGGGACCTATAAGTCACCAGGGGATTCCAAACCACTACACCAACTCATCATTGATTTTAAGAATTTTATTGATTGTCCATTGGCAAGGTTAAAGAAGATAAATAAATATACGCATAATCAATACTTAATGTTCGTTAATATATACTCCGTATTATATATGTTTGTGTTTATTTGGTCAAGTAATTCTATTTTATTACAGGTACTGTACGTATAATTCATATAGGATATGAAAGAACAAACACATAACGAACATTAAAAAAAACAAACTCCGAACGTTCACGAATATAAGTGAAACAACGACGACAGCAATGTTTTAGTGTTCATGTTCATCCGTTTAACTTAACGAGCACGAAATCTTGTTCATGTTTGTTCATTTACTAAACTAACAAAACAAACTTATTCGAATACTTTCAGTAGCTGTTTACAAACATTTTTGTGCCTATATAGGTCTATAAGACTATAATACATGTATGTGTATATATACAAAAAAAAAAAAAAAAAACTAACTAAATTCACCTGCGGAAAGTTTTAAGGTGTAAAGACCCGGAGACCTGGCCGGCATTAGTGGTTGTTGGTGTGTTTCTCAGAAGACTGCTATCAGTGAAGGTGGTGGCAGCGGCGGCCGTGGTCTCCTTTTTTTTTTGTGGATTTATGTTTGTTTTGAAAGTTGGTGTTAGACCACTTATATATACTGTAGGACTCATGCAGCAGCCAGCAGGGTGGCCCCCATTCATTGGGACATAACTTCAATTTTGGCCAACATACTTGGTCCCAAGAACTTTCTTAAATAAAGTAAAGAGTTAATTGCATTTTTGGTCCCTGTGGTTTGTACGTTTTGGCAGGTTCAGGACCTTTTCAGGTATCATTGCATTTTTGGTCCCTATTTCGGAAACCTTTTGCAAATTTGGTACAAACTAACGGTGGTTGTTATATGAAGCCGTTAAGTGCTGTTAGAATTAAAAATGGTGTTTAATAGTAAATTTCTAAAAGTGTAAAGGGTATTTGTGTTAATAGTGTTAGTCAAAAAGTTTGTCCAGTTAACACAATTTATTCCTTTTATTGCTTTTATATCCATTTCTTTTATTTATTAAGAAAAAGAGAAAGAATTTTTTTTCTGCAAACTTCCCTCTTTGATTCTGTTTTCAACATCAGGTTTTGTTCGCGATCCGATTCCGGTCATATTCATATTTAAGTTTTTCGGTTCATTGAGATTCGTTGACAGTTACTTTTCCGGCGAATTTTTTTGACAGAATAAAAGGCTTGGGTTTGTGCGGAATGCAAACTTGAACATTTTGGTACCGGTTTTCGTGTTTTAATTCGTAAAAACAAAGGAGTTATCGCAAATTTAAGTTTTCCGGCGAATTTCCATATCTTCCGGCGACGGTTTCTGAAGTTCATTTTGGTCAGGGTTTATGCGCGGTGGAATTCTGAGTCGATTGGTATCAGTTTCGAGTTTTTACTCGAAGAAAGAAGGGAAAAATCGTGAATTTCGTTTTCCCGACGCGTTTTGAATTCGGCGAACTGTTGAACATTCCGGCCGCCATTGTTTCTTACATTTAGCGAGCTAAATTACAAAACTTTCATTTATAGAGCTCGTAAATTTTTATAAATTTTTACAAAACAATCACGTGTATATTTCAGTGACAACAAGACAAACTTTTTAACCAACACTATTAACATAAATACCCTTTACACTTTTAGAAATTTACAATTAAACACCATTTTTAATTCTAACAGCACTTAACGGCTTCATTTAACAACCACCGTTAATTTGTACCAAATTTGCAAAAGGTTTCCGAAATAGGGACCAAAAATGCAATGAAACCTGAAAAGGTCATGAACCTGCAAAATCGTACAAACCACAGGGACCAAAAATGCAATTAACTCTAAAGTAAAAAACAAAAATCTACATCTATATCTATACTATCTATCTATACCTCTATATCTATATCTATACTTCTATACGAGTATATAAAGCATCAACCTCTCCCCTCTTTTCTCAAATTACAACTTTGAACTAACCAAAATACCCCTCTTTTTTTCCACTAATTTAAACATCTCTATCTGAATATACCTATAATACCCTTAATGAAATAATTTACAACATAAACCCTTCAACCCTTAAAATACCTACATTAACACCTTTAACATCAATTACTTTAACATTCATCATCATCGCCGCCCTCACCACCCGTCACCGCCACCGCTTTCGACACCACCGTCACCGCCAACGCCGCCACTACCATCCCGCACCGCCGCCGCATTGCACGGGCATATGACTCGTTTTTTTAAATAAGGTTATCAAAGATTTTTGATAAACTAATCCCGGCAGGATTAAGTATTGTAGCGACATTAAGGGTTATTGTGTCAAAGCCCACTTGAGTCTTTTTGAAGGAGCTAAAGCAAGATTTTAATCAACCTCCCACCCACCCACTAAAGTCTGTTTGATGCAGAAATAGCTCATTACGGTATTTCGGTTATTATTGCCTAAAATTTTTGTATATTTGTTTAAAAAGATATCATTACTTTACCAAAGCACATGTGATCAACAACGATAGATCCACAACTCAAAGGGGGAAAAAGTCTAAATGAAGGATTAAACATAGTAACCCTTGATACTTCTAAGCGAAATCATATTACAAATGATGAAAAAAGCAAGAGAACTACAAAATGAAAAGAGAGAACACAAGAAACTACTTGAGTGCAACAATCCAACCCATCTTGTCTTCAGTGAGACCCATTTGTAGCCTTGTTAACCCAGAATAAAGTTGTTGTGACACAAGTCCTACACCAGAGCTTCCATAATTCACTCTGCAAGTACACATAATCCATATTAAATGATCAAGATTATCAATATGAAGAGAAAGGAGAAACGGATAATTTTAAGAAAATAGTGCCCTGATATAAAAGTGATATAAAAGTACAGTTGGGTTAGATATGGTATGCTAAGTCATCTACAACAATGAAATCTTTTAAGTTCTACTTTTCAAGTAAAGGGCAATATAAAGGCTTAAGCTTCCATTTCATTTTTCAGGCGATAATCTGGCAATCAATAAAGACCGAAACATAAAACTGAAATGCGCAAGTGTTTACCTTTTTCCTTGATAAGTTATGCTACCCACGGGAGATACAACCACAGCAGTTCCAGTACAAAACACTTCATCAGCATCAAGCAACTCATCCACTGTTACCGGTTTTTCATAAACCTGGATATATGCATGTACACAAATTAACATTTATTACCCTAACCCAATCCTTTATTCAAATATATGAATGCATATATTTGGCTGTTACTTGATTATAACTTAAGGGGTATTTTAGATATTTAAGACAGGTGTGATTGTGTCACATTGTCTAAACCCACACTTTGCCAGTTCAAATGTGCAATCTTATTTCCCTTTTGAATTGTAGCACATTTCAAAAATGAGCAATAACATTCAAGTACGACGTTCAAGTACCTCAAATCCTTGATCACGAGCCACATCTATAATACTCTTCCGTGTGATCCCTGGTAGGATAGTACCTTTAATGTCTGGAGTGGATATTGTATTGCCCTGTACCACATTCAATTAAAGCAAAACAGTTATATTAGTTACAAAAAGATTGGTAACTGAAAGGTAGACGAGATAAGAAACATTTGGATATACATTTAGAACAAATATATTACCTTTACAACAAAAATATTACAAGAGGAGACCTCTTCCAAGTACTTCTTATGCGCACTGTCAAGATACAAGACATCAGAATATCCTTTGGCTTTTGCAGCACCTTGTGCCTTCAGAACCTACAACATATGTAAAAAATACCAAATATTATTGAAAATAAAGAAGAAATGGAGACATAAATACAAAGTGAAGAAAATAGCAATGATAGACATGTGTACCGCAGCATAGTTTCCTATAGTCTTTACACCTCCGGTACCTCCAGGGGTTGCTCGATGCATTTCAGTCTCAACTATAAGGTTTATTGGTGACAAACCTTCCTAGCATCACAAAGCAAAGAAACTTGCATAAACTATTCATACAAATAGATTTGATCGTACAAAAGTTTTCATATTCTTATGAGGAACTCGAAACATAAATCAAAAGCATACTACAGATCACTATATTTTTTCAAAAATAGTTGGTAGACCTTTAAGATAACATTTATAAATAACATACCTTGAAATAGTTACCCACGGGAGAAACATATATAAGAAAAGTATATTCTGGGGCTGGCGCAAGACCAAGTACGCTTCCACTTCCCATAAGCAGTGGCCTTATGTACAGTGAGCCTTTGCCGGGAGGAGGTATCTAAAAGAGGGCAGAAAAGTCATATACGTGTCTCTATGTGAAGTTATAAATACTGCACTCAGAATCATACATTACCCATTTTTCATTTGCCAATACAGTGGATTTAACAGCTTGCAAAAACTGGTCAACAGAAGGAGAAGGCATACACATACGCTCTGCTCCTGCTATCATTCTTTTAGCATTTTCCTCAGGCCGGAACAGTAAAATATTGCCATCTTTTGTGCGATATGCTTTTAGACCTTCAAACAATCCCTTTACATTTACAGAAGGGTTCAATCATATTTTAGTTACAATAGTAGTAGAATAAGCAAAATAAAATCTTCCATTGTCCATCAGAAAATGAATCAACAGAAATTGTAAGATTAATATGCAAAAAGCCAAAAACCTCTTAAGTGCAATAATGAATGTAAAAATGATGTCAAAAATGCAACCAGGTAATCTATTACAAATTTAATGTTATGTCATTCGACCTCTAAAAGCATGCTACAGATTAAAAAATAATTATATAAAAAATAAAAACTGAAACGATGAAAATTTCCAGAATTTAAGCATCCAAGTCCAACTTTCTAGGACAGCTGCTATGAAGAATAAAAAATTTCACTATTTAACAACGGCCTATAGTGCAATTTAATGAAATGTTAAAATACCTGTAAAACATATCGGGAAATACTTTTTGTTGAATATATTGCAATTATTAATGCTTAGAGCATCCCCAGTGGTAGTTTTTTAAAAGCTTTTTATCAAAGATATTACAAAAAAACTTTTCATCAAAGCTTTTCCTCCAATGGTAAAACATCAAAAAAGTCTTTGAAACATTTTTTAGTATTATAGTTTAGAAGAGAGAGAGAATGTTTGTCTCCTCCAAAGACTTGAAAATTTTCAAGTCATTGTATAAAAAGTCTTTGCTCCAATAGTTAAGTAAAAAGCTTTTCATTTCATTTCATTTCATTTCATTTCATTTCATTTCATTTCATTTCATTTCATTTCATTTCATTTCATTTCATTTCATTTCATTTCATTTCATTTCATTTCATTTCATTTCATTTCATTTCATTTCATTTCATTTCATTTCATTTCATTTCATTTCATTTCATTTCATTTCATTTCATTTCATTCATTTCATTTCATTTCATTTCATTTCATTTCATTTCATTTCATTTCATTTCATTTCATTTCATTTCATTTCATTTCATTTCATTTCATTTCATTTCATTTCATTTCATTTCATTTCATTTCATTTCATTTCATTTCATTTCATTCATTTCATTTCATTTCATTTCATTTCATTTCATTTCATTCATTTCATTTCATTTCATTTCATTTCATTTCATTTCATTTCATTTCATTTCATTTCATTTCATTTCATTTCATTTCATTTCATTTCATTTCATTTCATTCATTTCATTTCATTTCATTTCATTTCATTTCATTTCATTCATTTCATTTCATTTCATTTCATTTCATTTCATTTCATTTCATTTCATTTCATTTCATTTCATTTCATTTCATTCATTTCATTTCATTTCATTTCATTTCATTTCATTTCATTTCATTTCATTTCATTTCATTTCATTTCATTTCATTTCATTTCATTCATTTCATTTCATTTCATTTCATTTCATTTCATTTCATTTCATTTCATTTCATTTCATTTCATTTCATTTCATTTCATTTCATTTCATTTCATTTCATTTCATTTCATTTCATTTCATTTCATTTCATTTCATTTCATTTCATTTCATTTCATTTCATTTCATTTCATTTCATTTCATTTCATTTCATTTCATTTCATTTCATTTCATTTCATTTCATTTCATTTCATTTCATTTCATTTCATTTCATTTCATTTCATTTCATTTCATTTCATTTCATTTCATTTCATTTCATTTCATTTCATTTCATTTCATTTCATTTCATTTCATTTCATTTCATTTCATTTCATTTCATTTCATTTCATTTCATTTCATTTCATTTCATTTCATTTCATTTCATTTCATTTCATTTCATTTCATTTCATTTCATTTCATTTCATTTCATTTCATTTCATTTCATTTCATTTCATTTCATTTCATTTCATTTCATTTCATTTCATTTCATTTCATTTCATTTCATTTCATTTCATTTCATTTCATTTCATTTCATTTCATTTCATTTCATTTCATTTCATTTCATTTCATTTCATTTCATTTCATTTCATTTCATTTCATTTCATTTCATTTCATTTCATTTCATTTCATTTCATTTCATTTCATTTCATTTCATTTCATTTCATTTCATTTCATTTCATTTCATTTCATTTCATTTCATTTCATTTCATTTCATTTCATTTCATTTCATTTCATTTCATTTCATTTCATTTCATTTCATTTCATTTCATTTCATTTCATTTCATTTCATTTCATTTCATTTCATTTCATTTCATTTCATTCATTTCATTTCATTTCATTTCATTTCATTTCATTTCATTTCATTTCATTTCATTTCATTTCATTTCATTTCATTTCATTTCATTTCATTTCATTTCATTTCATTTCATTTCATTTCATTTCATTTCATTTCATTTCATTTCATTTCATTTCATTTCATTTCATTTCATTTCATTTCATTTCATTTCATTTCATTTCATTTCATTTCATTTCATTTCATTTCATTTCATTTCATTTCATTTCATTTCATTTCATTTCATTTCATTTCATTTCATTTCATTTCATTTCATTTCATTTCATTTCATTTCATTTCATTTCATTTCATTTCATTTCATTTCATTTCATTTCATTTCATTTCATTTCATTTCATTTCATTTCATTTCATTTCATTTCATTTCATTTCATTTCATTTCATTTCATTTCATTTCATTTCATTTCATTTCATTTCATTTCATTTCATTTCATTTCATTTCATTTCATTTCATTTCATTTCATTTCATTTCATTTCATTTCATTTCATTTCATTTCATTTCATTTCATTTCATTTCATTTCATTTCATTTCATTTCATTTCATTTCATTTCATTTCATTTCATTTCATTTCATTTCATTTCATTTCATTTCATTTCATTTCATTTCATTTCATTTCATTTCATTTCATTTCATTTCATTTCATTTCATTTCATTTCATTTCATTTCATTTCATTTCATTTCATTTCATTTCATTTCATTTCATTTCATTTCATTTCATTTCATTTCATTTCATTTCATTTCATTTCATTCCATTATTAATAACTACAATGACAATAAAACAGTCTGTATCTGTATCTATATCTATATACATATCTATATATAAACCTGATGGCAGAATCCAAATTAACAGCTCGTGCATTGCTCGTGCGACGACCAAAAGTAAGGGGAGTATTCACCGGATTTAACCGCAACTTCAATTAGAATAAACGAATAAATAAATACAAATCTGAATTTTTTTGGATATATAATGCTAATAAACTTTTTAAAAAAAGGACAAATATGAAATGTTAAAAGGTTACCTTGTTATATATATATATATATATATATATATATATATATATATATATATATATATATATATATATATATATATATATATATATATATATATATATATATATATATATATATATATATATATATATATATATATATATATATATATATATATATATATATATATATATATATATATATATATATATATATATATATATATATATATATATATATATATATATATATATATATATATATATATATATATATATATATATATATATATATATATATATATATATATATATATATATATATATATATATATATATATATATATATATATATATATATATATATATATATATATATATATATATATATATATATATATATATATATATATATATATATATATATATATATATATATATATATATATATATATATATATATATATATATATATATATATATATATATATATATATATATATATATATATATATATATATATATATATATATATATATATATATATATATATATATATATATATATATATATATATATATATATATATATATATATATATATATATATATATATATATATATATATATATATATATATATATATATATATATATATATATATATATATATATATATATATATATATATATATATATATATATATATATATATATATATATATATATATATATATATATATATATATATATATATATATATATATATATATATATATATATATATATATATATATATATATATATATATATATATATATATATATATATATATATATATATATATATATATATATATATATATATATATATATATATATATATATATATATATATATATATATATATATATATATATATATATATATATATATATATATATATATATATATATATATATATATATATATATATATATATATATATATATATATATATATATATATATATATATATATATATATATATATATATATATATATATATATATATATATATATATATATATATATATATATATATATATATATATATATATATATATATATATATATATATATATATATATATATATATATATATATATATATATATATATATATATATATATATATATATATATATATATATATATATATATATATATATATATATATATATATATATATATATATATATATATATATATATATATTTTTTTAACTTATGGATTTGTGTGATTGTTTGAAGGGCTTTGTGTGAATTTTGAATATTCGAGTCATGCACTGTACCCAGACCCACCCATCATTAGCGATTGTAAATTAATCAATTTATTACACGCACCCGTTTATAGACCCAAATATCAATTGACGATGAAAATAATAGAGGTTTGGTGTATTTTGATTAATTTATTATCGCGTTAAAATTCATCCATATGTCAATGTTCATGTCAAATTGTCAATTCACAAACGGCACTGTCAAAGTGAATGGAAACTAAGCAAGCGAGCTACCTACGTCTCTGTTAATTTTTTTTTCATTCTATACCCCTATCGGATTAAGATAAGATTCACCCATGTATCAATTCACAAAAAATTGTGTCAAACAAATAGTCTAACAATCACATTGGCTGCAGGGTCGGAGCTAGCAGGGGACTGGGGGTGCTTAGCCCCCACCAACCATCTATGCTTTCCATTGCAAGGCTAGCTCATAGCCGATCAATACAAAGGTCTTTTCGAAGCGAGCCACCGCCAATCTA